>CM050168.1:15094644-15752144 GCA_027410445.1 Discoglossus pictus
TCTCATCATCATCCTCCTCCTCTCCCCCTTATCATCATCATCCTCCTCCTCTCCCCCTTATCATCATCATCATCATCCTCCTCCTCTCCCCCTTATCATCATCATCATCCTCTCCCCCTTATCATCATCATCCTCCTCCTCCTCTCCCCCTTATAATCATCATCCTCCTCCTCCTCCTCTCCCCCTTATCATCATCATCATCATCATCATCATCATCCTCCTCCTCCTCCTCCTCCTCTCCCCCTTATCATCATCATCCTCATCCTCCTCCTCCTCTCCCCCTTATCATCATCATCATCATCCTCCTCCTCCTCTCCCCCTTATCATCATCATCCTCCTCCTCTCCCCCTTATCATCATCATCATCATCATCCTCCTCTCCCCCTTATCATCATCATCATTCTCTCCCCCTTATCATCATCATCATCCTCCTCCTCCTCTCCCCCTTATCATCCTCCTCCTCTCCCCCTTATCATCCTCCTCCTCTCCCCCTTATCATCCTCCTCCTCTCCCCCTTATCATCCTCCTCCTCTCCCCCTTATCATCCTCCTCCTCTCCCCCTTATCATCCTCCTCCTCTCCCCCTTATCATCCTCCTCCTCTCCCCCTTATCATCCTCCTCCTCTCCCCCTTATCATCCTCCTCCTCTCCCCCTTATCATCCTCCTCCTCTCCCCCTTATCATCCTCCTCCTCTCCCCCTTATCATCCTCCTCCTCTCCCCCTTATCATCCTCCTCCTCTCCCCCTTATCATCCTCCTCCTCTCCCCCTTATCATCCTCCTCCTCTCCCCCTTATCATCCTCCTCCTCTCCCCCTTATCATCCTCCTCCTCTCCCCCTTATCATCCTCCTCCTCCTCCTCCTCTCCCCCTTATCATCCTCCTCCTCCTCCTCCTCTCCCCCTTATCATCCTCCTCCTCCTCCCCCCCCTTATCCTCCTCCTCCTCCCCCCCGTTATCCTCCTCCCCCCCCCTTATCCTCCTCCTCCCCCCCCCTTATCTTTTTTCTTCTAAGTCCTGTGTTCCTCAACTTTTTGCAGCCTAAGTCCAGCGTGCCTCAACTGCTTGCCTCACTTTGCGAGGCTTGCAGGAGCGCCTTTGGCGCTCATTTCAGCCCGAGTCCCGTGTGCTTCAAAGCCTCAACTGTTCGCCCCGCTTTGCGAGGCTCGCAGGTTAATGAGCGCTGAAGGCGCTCATTGCCTAAGTCTTCTGAGCTCGGAAGGCTTCAATGTCTCAACGGCTCGCCTCGCTTTGCAAGCGTGACAACAAATTGCAGTTTAACATTTATAATATGTGACCTAGATATAGATAGACATAAATAGATATATGGATATTCTGGGGAGCTAGGAATAATTTTTAAATGAATCGCTATCACGCTGTTTCTTTGTTGTAGATAAAAGTTTATCTGATTTAAGATTACACCTAGTTACTATAATATTATGTGGTGACTCCTGCTCAACTGAACTCAGCTCACCTCATCCTCTTGTTTAATTTGCAGGAGTTGCAACTTTTTGTAAGAACACAGCGACTCCTTGGGCTGCAGAAGAGGGGCTGTCTGGACTGCTGACTAATCACAAAGGGAACATAGGCTGCTATGGGGACACAGAAGAGTTTTCGGAGGAGGAGCTGCATTCTTTGGACCAAGAAGGCCGAGCAGTTCTCACCCAGCACAGGATCTTGTAAGATCACAAGTCTGACATTTGTACATTATTTGATCTTGTAGTCCATAACTTAGTTCAGCTTGTTCTGTGACATGTTCCTTGTCCCACTCCTTAGGATATCACGTACTGCCAAATTTAAAGGACAACTGTGGTCAATTTTCTTTTCCATATGATCTCTTTAATAATTAAACATAAAGGGCAAAATGTTTTTAGAAAGCAAAAAACAAAAAATTACTTTGTATGCAATCATTCATCACTGCAGCAAGCCTGCTACTTTCTGACACTTTCTCAGCAGAGTGTGTCCTTGTAGATAGCAAGCTTCCTTTTAGTTCTGCATGACCGCTCTGACACTTGTAACTGCCACATTCTTCCCGAGCTGGGAGGTGACTCTCAATGCACAGCAAGTTAATCTGCTGAAGTCAAAATGGTAAAATCCATGGCAGCATAATTGCAAAAAAAAAATACTGTGTTACTTTTTGCTTTACATTCTAGAAACATGTTCTCATGTGTAGCTCTTCAAAAGAGGATATTTAAAAAAATATGGCCACAGTGGTCATTGAAGGTTGAATTTTAGAATGTTTTGAAAATAAAAATCCTATTGGCACCGTCAAATTTCTGTATAGTCCCTGATCAGCTGGACACAGTTGTAAACATTTTTTCAAATTGCGGAAGGGTAGAGCTGGTGATTTTATAATCGAAAGCCAGATTATTAGCCTATCCAATTTAACTTGTGATATAAACATTTTGGTTGTGTAGAGTGTCCCTATCACTCCAAAGTGAGTTACATTTAAAGTAATTACATACAAAGATTGGCACAAATTGTACAAGTGTACAAAACTCCTCCATTAATCAAACTATCAAGCAGTAGAAAACGTAATGTAGTAGAAGGAAAAAGGCAAGTACACTACATTGTGAAAACACGGGAGCCATTATCATGTTCTTTTACTTCTAGTATATTATATATGGAACAACAATAAAAATGTAGGCACAACAACGGACATTATTTTTGTGAGACATGAAGTATCCTATTCATTTATGGAATTTGCCTCTAGAGGTCTCCAATGAGTCTGTGTTTCAAGTTGGCTGCAGATTAAATGCAAAATGTGATGCTGTTTCTAATCCTAGCTAAAATAGGTTGTATTAGAAAGTAAAAGTTTTACAGTTTGGTACGTTGTTTAAAAATATTAGTTCAGAGAGTTTTAATTACAAAGCACCACAGTGGATATGTAACATAATTATCCTGTTGCAGAACATCGGAGAATAAAGAGGAGACTCTCACTGTGATAAATGTGTACTGCCCCCGTGCAGACCCAGAGAAACCTGAAAGGAAGAGCTACAAACTCAACTTCTATCGTCTTCTCCAGATACGTGCTGAGGCCATTTTGAACACTGGAGGGTGAGGTTCATATAGAGTTGTTAACATATCTGGTCATCAACTGGTGGTGGTTGGGCTTAAGCTGACATTGCTATTTTTCAGACATGTGATTATCTTGGGAGATGTGAACACCTCACACAAACCTCTTGACCATTGTGACCCAACTGATCTGGTAAGTCCTTTCCATAGTCATTGCAATGATCTACTTGTCTGCCATTTTTGCTGTCCGCTCAAATTTTGCAAGTTTCCTTTTTAGTTTAGTTGAAACATTGCTTCTAAACACAAGATGCTAATATATGAAAGCGTATATTTCAAGAAGTTCAAATAAATATAAAAAAAATAGTTGTTCGTTAATATTATCTGGCTCTACTAACCTTTTTAGTGTTCTTGTCTGAGAGGTATATATTTTAAATTAAGTTAATAACATTTGCATTTTACAATGTAAAGCTTTATTCTACTGAGCTTGAAAAAATGTTTGCAAGTATAATACATATCTTAAAATTAAAATCCTCTTTCTGATTTCTGTTTCAAGCTTTTTAGTAAAGTATTACCTGTGTTTACAAAGTCAAAAACAATGTTCCACTCGGCTGCTGCACCTTTTATAGTAATACTTCTTTATAACCACTCTGCTTCTAATATTCTTTTTCTGAAGGAAAAAAAAAACTTGCTTAATCTCTTAAAATTTGCAACAATTGCTATCATATTATCTCTATTTACTCTTCCAATTTATATGTAAAAAAGGTCATCAAGGTTTTTTCTTCATTTTTTCAAAATGGCACCTTCATGTCATATGCATATAATTATATTTCAAATAATATAAAATCTTTGTTCTTTCTTTGCTCTAATTCTTTAGGAAGTTTTTGAGGAGAACCCTGGCAGACAATGGTTGAACCATTTCCTTGGTGAGCCTGGTGTGCCTCAGACTAAAGACTCAGACCCTGCGATTTCATCAGGTGAAGGGTGCACATCTGGGTACTTCCTGGACAGCTTCAGATACTTCCATCCCACACAGAAGAACGCTTTTACATGCTGGTGTACAGTTACTGGGGCCAGGCAAACCAATTACGGCACCCGTATAGACTACATTCTGGGGGACAGGTTATTAGTAGAGACAGAATTCCTGGATTCTATAATCCTTCCAGATGTGGATGGATCTGACCACTGCCCTGTAAAATCATTTTTAAAATGCAGTATGGTGCCTGCTGCCAAGTGTCCTCCTCTCTGTACAAAGTTCCTGCCTGAGTTTGCTGGGCGGCAGCAAAAACTATCACAATTTTTGATAAAAAAGTGTAGAGATTTGGGGATTACAGCTGAGGAGAGATTCACAGATTCACATTCTTTTAGTGAAGGATCTGAGGAAATCCCTGTGCGTAAGAGAGTGCCGGAAAAGGTAAATGGAATTACTGCTAAAAAGAAAAGTAAAATAGGCTCTGGGGCAGTACAGGGAAGCCTCCTAGGGTTCTTTAAACCAGCAGAACCCAAAGTGCTGCTATCACAGGAAGAGAAAGGAAAGGATGAAAGATTATGTGTGCAAACAGAGAGCAAGATCCAGCTGGAGTCTGTGTCCACTTCATTCAAGAGCAATGACACCCAGCAGCAGGCAGCCTTCTGGAAATCTGTGCTAAAAGGACCCCCTCCACCACCTAAATGTAAGGGTCATGGGGAGCCCTGTGTGCTGCGGACAGTGAAGAAGGCAGGTCCAACTTGTGGCCGCCAGTTCTATGTGTGTGCACGGCCGGAGGGTCACTCGTCCAATCCCCAGGCACGCTGCAACTTTTTTCTATGGGCCACAAAGAAAACTGGGGTTGAGGACTGATGGTCAGTTTGTTATATCTTGAGAAAAAGTCTCTGCTCTATTATAACAGGACTAAGCTATGGCTTGAATGATCCAAAATACCATTGTCACCCCATCTCTTTATCTTTCTTGTCCTTTACATTTGCAAGCACTTATTCACGTTTTTTCCTATTTTCTACCACTGAGAAGCAACAAAATGCATCTGTTCAAGGTGTTGCTTCCAAATTACTTTACTGTACATAAATGTATTGACCCACAACATGTATGAAAATACATGATTTTGTAGCAGTTACTAACAGGAAGTATTTTTGAATTACATTCTGTACTAAAGTAACACGGTCATATTGGCAAGTAGTTTGTTGTATCCATAACTTTATTATAAAATGCATTTGTATATTTATGAAATGTATACTAGGATCTGACCTGCATTTTATATAAAAATCTATTTTTCTCTATAACCTGAAGTTGTTAGTGTTTTTTTTTTTTATATGGTGAAGCAGGATTCTCTTTGCTTTCAGACTTTTTTTGAGAATGACATTGGAAACAGTCAATAAGTCAGATGTAGGGAGAGATGTTTTTAAAAACCATATCACAATATTGATGATGATGAGATACTACACACGACACAGTAATTAGCCCAAAACTTTTATTTGTCAGTCTTTTTTGTGCAAATGTGATAGGCCATGATTCACACCCAGAGCCAAGGCTGGGACATTATTTCAGCCAGAAATTGCTGTATACCTTCTCTGCATTTATACCATTTGAAGAAATGGTAAATTATTAAGGAATACAAAATATTGTATATATAAATGTAATAATAATATTTCCTGTGCGTTTGACGAAATTCTATTTAAACTACAATGTCATGTGTATATATCCAAAGGATAGTGTATGTATAGACAGGGACGGCTCTGGCAAGCTGTCACAGTATTGTCTCTGGGCATGCTCAGGTTTATGCATACATTGTGATATATTTTGGCTCCATGTTTCCAAAGACAGATCTCTCCCATTCGCTCATCAGGTCAAAGTGCAAAGGGCGGTGGCAGAAGTTGCACTCGGCAGAAGATGGCAGGGAGAGGGGCATCCCAGTCTCCTTCCAAGTTTTCACCAGGCTCTCTGTAAATACAAAATTAATTGTATTAGCAGACTACAGTGAACTATGTTACAAAGATAATTTGTTGGTAGCATGAAACTGTATACGTTTGACATAATGTACATTTTATGTGCAGGGATATTCTATTTGCATCTAAGTGCACTTGAAGTAGCAGTTTCATATTTCAACTTAAAACCACTGACGTTTGTCCCTACCAGACAATAGGTTTTTTTCAAAATGAGGAAGCTACTTAGAAAGTAGTGAAACATGTCTTTTTATGCAAAGTTACAATTTTTTTATAACATTGCTGTTTTTTCCCCCACAAATTTTGAATCAATAAATATTTATATATGTTTCCTAATACATGAATAGATAGTATTCTTGGGGGGGGTGCTGGGGCATTTCCAGAGTGTGCATACTAACATACACTGGCGGTATACATCCAGCACATATATTCATATTGAATGATTTTTGAAAGTATAACCAAGGAGAGTCTTGTACTGAAATATGAATACGAACTCAGTAACCATTACCCACATGTGTTTAAAATACCTCATAATGGTTTGAGGTTAAATAAGAGATGACATCGATGACTAGAAGTGACCTGCACTAGGCTTTGTGCGCTGTCTCTCCCCCAACCTTTTTTTTTTCTTAGAACCACTGCAGATCCATTTTTTTTATATGCACTTTTGAATAACTAAACATAACGGCAAAATGTTTTCAGAAACTAAGAAACACTAGATTTAAATGTGTTACTTTTTATATCCAATTCTTTAGTGTGTAAATCTATTTTTATTTTCTGAGCTGATTCTTTTTGCTGTCATCCAGTAGAAACCTGGCAGAATATTTTGAATGCAGAGGAAACTTCTACCTGCACTTTACCAGCATACAGGTAATAGTTTGTAATAGTGTGTTTTACATTTGACTGCAGTAGCCTTTTAAAGATATTCAGGGTAGTAAAATACTCCATCAATTCTTCACACTTTGTAACTAGTTCAGATGGTTAGAAAGGTTCGATATAAAACACTTTAACACTGTAGGACGTAGCAGACGCTTTTCAGTTGAACAGCTTTAAAAGTACTTGCTAATAAAATGTTTAGATATTTAAAAAATCTGCTTATAATTGTTTCATATTATAGAGAACGGCAACACATTGAATTTGCATGGAAGTTTGTTTGTTTACTGTAAGCTATGTTTTTGCTAAAAATTATTTATTTTATATTTCTTTTAGTTATAGTTGTGTGTTGAGCGTTTTTGTTTCTGTCCCTTTTATTGTATTTTGTTTTCCACATGACGTCCCTTTTCATAAAATAACCCTATTGCTGCGCACGTCTCACAGCACACAAACCATTTCTATGACGACTGTGCAACTCTTTCCTACTTGAGTTAAAGTTTATAGAAGTAGTCGGCCGTGCTTTGAGACACAAGAAAGGGAGCAGAAAGAAAACAATCCATTTAAAATAGGTCATCACAGAAGTGGGATCAAATTATGTGTTGACCAATAAAAAAAAAAAAAAAATACAAGTTTATTCATACAGATGTTGTCATATAAACTAGCTTTTACTTAAGTATATAAGATTTTGATTGCCACAAAAATGATGCAACTTGAATTGTAAGAATATATTTAAGTTTATTTAGAAATTACCAATTTCCTCAGCCAAGATCATGTGGTGAAAGGCATATCTAAGTTTACTGGAATAGGAGTGCATCTGATAGAGAAGAATCAGTAGCGTATGCAAACTTTTTTTGCATGAACAAATACCAAAATAAACATTTAAACACTTACTTTGAAATTATCAAAATGTCTTGTAATTTCTGACAGATGAAAATTAGAGTTGACACCCCCTTGAACCCGGGCTAAATTGGCATAAAATTCATCATTTGTTTTGGCCAATTAAGAGGAGGCTCAGGAAGCGGATACATTTGTATCTTGCTCTGGGGTTCCTGGCTGTCCTGCAAAGCTGCCTGGGATATGTAGTGTGGCACATGTTAGAAGGCGCTATGTATTTTGATAGGAGTCTCTCTGTGCAGCATATCCACACTTAACTACGAGCCCTGCAGATTGTCAGTTCCCTGCCTCAACTACTTCTGGTGCGTCTGTGTTTGATCTCGCTCTGTGCAGCATTTTCACACTTGACTACCATCCCTGCAGCGTGTCAGTTCCCTTCCTCTACTACTACTGCTGCTGGTGTGTTTTTATTTCTCTCTCTGTGTGCAGCACATTCACACAAAGTTCCCATAAGGAGTAATGTAAATTGACTCATACTGGTCTAGCAAGAGGGACGAGTACCGAGCAAACCTTGGTACTCGTACTTGTCAAAATGCATCAAATACAAAATTGACCGAGTTTTGAGGCAGACGAGTGCCAAGGTCCCACTGTATTTCTCTCAAGCATTTGTCATATTGCTGCATAGTTGGATATATAAAATGTATACCTCACTAACTTCTGTGAAGCCTAGAGCACAGAAGTAGGCAAGTTTGGTCCTGGAGGGCCACACACACAGGCCTGGATTTTAAGATTTCCTTTCTGTGTACTGTGATGATGATTGAAGAAGTGATAGTCCTGCTATACTCAGCAGGGATCTCCTCAAATCCTGGCCAGTGTATGACTCCAGGACCAAGCTTGCTTCCTCTGGAACCTCTCCTTGTCTTTCAGTTCCCTCTCAGGTACGGTGTCCTGTTTCACAGCTATAGCCTAAGCCACGCCCACAGGGTGGGGCTCCATACTACCAGTCTCTCATGCTACTCTACAGCAAGCAGGGAGTGACATACTGGGTCTGAGCATCATGAGACACCCGTGTGGGTGTGACTTGAGGTAACCATTGTGAAACATGGCATCCTACATCAGAAAGAACAGTAGGAAAAACATTTTTAACCTAGTTAACATTTTATATTTAAAAAAAATCCTTTTAAAGAGGCACTTTAGTCTTATTTGAAATATACTTTTTTGGAGATCTGTGCTTGAAACTAGGCCACATCTAAAATACAGACTCTAATTTATTGCATTTTATATGCAATTATGCCACAGTGGAAACTACCATTTTAGTTTCCACTTACCTACTTCGATATGTAAAAGGAACTAAATGCACTTATATTGTCATGTAATTGTTTTGTACCTTGTAAAGTGCTGTGCATTTGCTGGAACTTTACAACTAAAATACAATACAATACCCAGGATTTACTTGTGCAGGTTGTGAAAAGACCAAAAATCACAAGCTCCCTGCAAATGTCAATGCACTATTTTCTGGCACAAGAACAAAAGCAAAATCAACGTTTGCCTTTAACTTACCCACAAAGTAGCTCATCATGTCAGGTGCGTGGTGTGGGGAGGGGGCCAGTCTCAGCAGCTCCTCTCCACGGGGCACGGTGGGGTAGTTGATGGCCTGAACGTAGATGTCGTACTGTGAGAGGAGGATGTCACAGATCCGGGTGTTCAGAGCCGCGTTCCCAACCTATCGATAATAGACAAGTTTATAATGAGAACCGGTGGGTCCGGACCCGTCTCTGCTTGTGAGGTGGAGAATCACTCACTGTAGGTAGTTGTTCATTGTACTGGGTCCAGCAACATAGAGCCTGTTAGTCATCTATATTAAAGGGACATGGGAGGCTCCTGGATTTTACTAGACATATCCACAATAATAGTTCTGAGCTTGGGAACTAAAACTGCAAAATAGCTGTAAATTGCGCAACTGCCCATGCACTACGGAGTCGCACATCTGCAGTTGCATCCGGTTTGCGCCGGTGTGAGGTTGGGTCCCTCTCCCGGAGTAGCTGGTGGTGTGGCCAAAGCTACGCTTTCTCTGCTTGCTTAAAGTGCCAAGATATAGAATAAATGATGAAAAGCAGGTTTATAAAGGGGTAAATTAACCTGGTAATATATATATATATATATATATATATATATATATATATATATATATATATATATATATATATATATACTAGTGACTTGCCAGTCACAAATGACGGAGCAATAACATTTTAATGGGAATGCTGTTGACACACAATGTAAACCGTTTTGTACTCTGAGGACCTTCAGCGCTGATTGCGAGTCTTGCGCTGACTGCCTTCGGCGCTCATTGCATGCCTCTCCTGTCGTGTACTTTTGGTCCTCTTAGCACCTCCATCAGCCATGATAAAGAGAGATATATATTTTTATGTATATGTAGTTAAGTAGTAATTATTTTTTTAATTATTTATTAAATTAATATACTTTAAGTATTTATAATTAATATATGCAGCAAGCAATAGGCTGAAGAGCTAACAATCTGTTTGTATTTTGCGTCTGCATACAATATACATTCTGAGTGTTGGTGCCCTGATGATAAAGTGTAATGAATGTTTCAAGTGTGCATTCTAAATAGGCTGCGTGCGCGAGGTAAAGTCGTTGGTCTGTGTAATGCGGCATTGTATATTCGTAATGTTATTAATTTGTTGCGCGTCTCGTGAGCATTTTCCGGCTTTTGTAATAGTGTATTTTCTAGTTCGTAGTTTGATGTGTAAAGTGCTACGCGTTTGGCAGTGTTTTGCGCGGTCGAGTTGTGTAGCCTCGTATTCATTTTTTTCGGCGGACATTTTTTTCCTCGCTTAGACGATTTTCGAGTCGTGAAAGTCGTCTAAATCTGCTTAAATTCGCGTTCCACCTCACTCCCAGACGTCCTCGCTGTTGCCCCGTGCTGTTTGATGTTTTTGTATTTTTTTTTGGTGTATTTAGTGTGTTTTTATTGCGTGTTTCATTGCCTCACCGTGTTTGTGGTGATAGTTGTAGTGCGCTGTAGTGACTTAACGGCTCGCCTCGCTTTGCGAGGCTCACAGCGATGAGTGCCTTCGGGCAAAGTTAAGTGAGAAACAGACCAGCATTGTGAATAATGTCCTGATAGGTCAGTAAATAACTACAACCTGATCTATAGACTTACTGACCTATCAGGACATTACTCACAATGCTGGTCTGTTTCTCACTTAACTCTGCCAATGAATTTTTTCTTTCTGTTTACTGATTTTTTCATATCTGTATCAGTATCGCTTTTTGACTTGATAAAGAGAGGCATTATCTCTCGAAAGCTCGTCGCTTTATTATGAATACGTTTATCCAATAAAAAAGATATCACTATTCACTGCAATACTCTAATTATTCAACTATAAATATATATACATATAATATGTGCTAGCTTAGAAGGATCCTCATACCTGTGTATATATTCACTTTTATGTACTTTATTTTATTAAGAAGTGCTTATAAACTGTGTTTACTGCCTAAAATCAAACAAATAGTCCCTGTATGGGTCTGCCCACTGCAGTCTATGCAGACACAGACTCTGTAGTGCTGGATTTGCAGTGTAGTATCCTAGCTCATGGATGGTCACTGATTGGTTAGTATGAGACACAGCACAGGCAATACAGTATAATACTGAATATTGCTATTATGAACTTGAAGCAATGAGCATGGGCTTGATAAAGCTTAGAAGGGCAGTGGCTGACAGATGTGCCTGGCGCACTGTGGTCCATAGGATCATGGATAGTAGGGCACAACTGAGCAACTTAACAACAAGATTGCTATTATAAATCATTAATAATTTTATTAACAATCCATGCTTAATTAAAACATCTACAGCCTTATTATATTGCGATTTGGCCAATTGAATAGGGCTCTATATAAGCACACAGCATATTTTTTTACAGAAGTTTTTAGTTCGTGAAGACCTTGCTTTTGGATAGAAGATCACTAACTAAAAACTTCTGTAAAAAAAATATGCTCTGTGCTTATATAGAGCCCTATTCAATTGGCCGAATCACAATTTAATAAGGCTGCTTGTTATATGATTCCTTTAATTACAGGTAACCAGATGGGCTCTAGCTAATACGACATTTCCTTATTTCAGTAGGTCACCCGCCCCCTCCCCCCTGGGGTATCCTACTCACCCGGATGGGGATGATGTGACTGGGGCAGTTAATGACAGGCAGCCCGGCGTCCATCAGCAGTTGGCGCATGTGCTTGACATTGCGCTGATGAGCTCTGCGCAGCGCCTGCCCCTCCTCACTTTTCAGGACTCGCACTGACTCCAGGGCCCCGGCCAGCACCATGGGGGGTAGAGAGGTGGTGAAAATGAACCCCGCGGCGTAAGAGCGCACAGTGTCTATGAGAGAGGCGGTGCTGGCCACGTAACCCCCCACGCAGCCAAACGCCTTACCTGGAGAGAAGAGAGGGTTAAAGGACAACTGCACAGTTTATTTTCTATGTGATCTTCTGAAAAACTAAACGTAAAATGACTCTGTCACCCCCAACAGGAAGTAGATTTCATTATAAAGAGCATTAAAAACTCTATACATTGTACTAGCAGTTTGTCTCAGTAAATCATTTCTGAAATATTTCAAATTGATTTTGTGGCTCCTGTAATATGTGGCAGAATTTCGTAATACAGCCAACATATGCCTAAAAGGAGCCATGTATAAAGTGTTTTTGGATTAACGAATGAAAATGCATTGTGGACTCATTTGCATGTCCCCACCCAGTTTCCCATTGTGCAGTGCGAACTGTATTTCTTTGAATTCAGAGCAGGAATTAATTTATTGTTAGACAATCACAAATGTATTATGTATTTACTATATAAAATATTATAAATTAGTTGCTATATAATATTGTTTACATTTTAAAAATATGCAACCATTGGCAATGATCTTCCATTAGCAAGAGACTTGCTTGGCGGTTGGTAAAAATTGCAAATGTCACTCAAAATGCATTTTTTTTAAAATAATATTGAATTGATGTATTTGTTATTATATATAGTTTTATATTATACCATATGTGGAATTTGTCATGTGTCCCTCTGCAGTGCATGAAAATAAAAACCCCTTCCCTGCCAGAGCAGATAGACAGAGTGATGTCAGCAGGAATATTATCTGATCTGTGGACAGCTCTGGGCTCTCTGATAAGTATGGAGGAGTGTACCCACCACACCCATGGGGCATGATAACCAATATTTCTGCAGGGTTGCACGCTGTGCTGGGTGTAACTTGTATGGATTTAAAGGGACAGAACGTCCTACTGTACAATGAAATCTATTAAACCAGAGTTTATCAACAGCCAGTCGTGGGAGCGACGCCGGTCCCCGAGACCTTATCTGCCAGGAGCAGAAGGACGAGGAGAGCCTAACATTTTATATACCACTACTATTAGTGATACTTAGAGATAGATAATTGAGGAACTATTAGGAGGTACAATGTACTCTATTAAAATCAGTGCTCAACAAAATATAAATCTAATTTGTCACATCTTGTATCACCCTGTTAAAAATGTTCTGGATCTCAACAGCTCCCCCCCACGAACATTGGGATGTAACCAGCCGGCTCCCAGATATCAAGAGCCACTGTATTATACCATCTAATATCAGCTGTTATATGTGCATGGGGGCGGCCATCTTGTTTCGGCCTGCACTTCCTTCACTCCAGGAAATGCCATAAATCTTTGCAAACTGGTACAGATCCATGGGACAAATAAAAGAAAGGAATGTACAAATGAGCATTTAAATGACTATTGAAGTCCCATATTAATAATATGCTTTTGTAAAGAATAAGAAAATGTTTATAACAATAAATAAAGTTTTTGGTCTGATGACTACTGAATGTTGTAATGGAGCAGCCATTACCGGTTTGTTACTGAAGGGGACAATGAATGAAGGTAAGATTTCCATGTAGTTCTAGTAAAGTTACGTGTATTGAGGAACAACCAGAGCCTGGCCAGCATCCAAGGCCATGTTAACCAAGAAACTAATGGCCATCCTCACTACAGAATAAATCACATATATAGTTTTTGTAATTGCGAGTTTGTGTGTAATGCTCGCAAGTTGCGACCCTTACACACAAACTCGCAATACTCACCGCGCAATGCGCGTGCGCCCCAAGTGCCACGCATGCACATTGCACAGCAAAAAGGGGAGGGGGTTGGGGGGAAGGAGACATGGGGGGAAGGAGACACAGGAGAGGCAGAGGAGGGGAAGGAGATACAGGGGAGGGAGATGGTGGAAGTAGACACGCGAAGGAGACACAGGAGAGAGGGGGGAGGGAAAGGAGACACGGGAGAGAGGGGGAGGGAAAGGAGACACAGGGAAGGGACAGGATGGGAAGTAGACAGGGGAGGGAGAGGGGAGAAAGACACAGGGGAGGGAGGGGGGGAAAGAGAGACACACAGGGGGAGAGGGGGGAGACACATTGGTGGGAAAGAGACATGGGGGAGAGACACAAGGGAGGGAGAAGGGGGAAAGAGGGGGAGACACATATGGGGAAGGAGACACAGGAGAGGGAGAGGAGGGGAAGGAGACATAGGGGAGGGAGATGGGGGAATGAGACACGGGGTGGGAGATGGGGGAATGAGACACAGGGGAGGAAGGAGACACGGGGGAGGGAAAGGAGACACAGGGGAGCGAGAGGAGGGGAAGTAGACACGGGTGGGAAGGAGACACAGGGGAGGGAGAGGGGGGAGAAGACACAGGGGAGGGAGAGGGGGGAAGAGACACAGAGGGGGGAGAAGACACGGGAGGGAGAGGGGGGAAGAGACACAGAGAGGGGAGAAGACACGGGAGGGAGAGGGGGAAGAGATACAGGGGAGAGAGAGGAGGGAAAAGATACACAGGGGAGGGAGAGGGAAGGAAAGAGACGGGTTTGGGGGAAAAGAAGAATAAAATATTATCCCGTCATTTGTGACGGGCAAGTGACTAGTTAGATATATTTTTTAATAAAGTAAAAAGACTACAGTGGTCCATAATACCTGAGATAAAGGGGGCGGTGCCAACACAGGAGCTCTGGAATACAGGTGTATACAAGATGGCTGCTGCCTGATCAAAAGAGATGCTAAACATTTCCTATAGTACGTCCATCATAGTAACATTTGTACTCCAGAAAATATTCCTCAGGAGGGGATCATGCAGGTTTAATTCTTACATATCCATATCTTCTTTGCACACAAATTGTGTCCCTTTAATTACCCAGAGTTCCTGAGATTATGTCCATCTTGTGCATGACTCCATCTCGTTCTCCAACACCGGCTCCTCTTGCCCCATATAGTCCCACCGCGTGCACCTCATCTACAAAGGTCAGCGCCCCATATTTGTGTGCAACGTCACACATCTCCTCCAGGGGGCAGATAGCACCTGTGAGGGGCGAGAATGGGGTCAAAGACATATATAAGAGATGGTAATGTATAGAAACAGACATGGGGTCACAACTCATGCACTATATATAAGATGAAGAAAAATGTAATAAAAAATGACCAGAAACCAGGTGAAATTACACTAATGTCTGGTAGTGGGTATATGGACCAAGCACCAAGCAGAGATGGTAGCATTTGTTATCCCATGTTTACATCATGTACATTTAAATAACTACCAATATAATTGTTTTTAGCAAGCAAAAAAATACAGTGTTTAATTTGCTAATTATATATATATATATATATATATATATATATATATATATATATATATATATATATAGTGCCTTGCAAAAGTATTCACTCTCCTTGACTTTTTACCTATTTTGTTACATTACAGCCTTAAGGTCAATGTTTTGTTAATCTGAATTTTATGTGATGGATCAGAACACAATAGTCTAAGCTGGTGAAATGAGAAAAATATATACATAAAACTATTTAAAAAAAATAGAAAACAGAAAATTGGCATGTGCGTATGTATTCACCCCCTTTGTTATGAAGCCCATAAAAAGCTCTGGTGCAACCAATTACCTTCAGAAGTCACATTATTAGTGAAATGATGTCCACCTGTGTGCAATCTAAGTGTCACATGACCTGTCATTACATATAAACACCTTTTTTGAAAGGCCCCAGAGGCTGCAACACCTAAGCAAGAGGCACCACTAACCAAACACTGCCATGAAGACCAAGGAACTCTCCAAACAAGTAAGGGACAATGTTGTTGAGAAGTACAAGTCAGGCTTAGGTTATAAAAAAATATCCAAATCTTTGATGATCCCCGGGAGCACCATCAAATCTATCATAACCGAATGGAAAGAACATGGCACAACAGCAAACCTGCCGAGAGATGGCCCCCACCAAAACTCACGGACCGGGCAAGGAGGGCATTAATCAGAGAGACCTAAGGTAACCCTGGAGGAGCTGCAGAGTTCCACAGCAGAGACTGGAGTATCTGTACATAGGACGACAATAAGCCGTACGCTCCATAGAGTTGGGCTTTATGGCAGAGTGGCCAGAAGAAAGCCATTACTTTCAGCAAAAAACAAAATGGCACATTTTGAGTTTGCGAAAAGCATGTGGGAGACTCCCAAAATGTGTGGAGGAAGGTGCTCTGGTCTGATGAGACTAAAATGTAACTTTTCGGCCATCAAAGAAAACACTGTGTCTGGCGCAAACACATCACATCACCCAAAAAACACCATCCCCACAGTGAAACATGGTGGTGGCAGCATCATGCTGTGGGGATGTTTTTCAGCACCCGGGACTGGGAAACTGGTCAGAGTTGAGGGAAAGATGGATGGTGCTAAATACAGGGATATTCTTGAGCAAAACCTGTACCACTCTGTGCGTGATTTGAGGCTAGGACGGAGGTTCACCTTCCAGCAGGACAATGACCCCAAACACACTGCTAAAGCAACACTTGAGTGGTTTAAGGGGAAACATGTAAATGTGTTGGAATGGCCTAGTCACAGCCCAGACCTCAATCCAATAGAAAATCTGTGGTCAGACTTAAAGATTGCTGTTCACAAGAGCAAACCACCAACTTGAAGGAGCTGGCGCAGTTTTGCAAGGAGGAATGGGCAAAAATCCCAGTGGTAAGATGTGGCATATATATATATACGTACAGTGGTAGCCACTATTTTTGTTCTGTTTTTATGCTTCTACAAATAGGTGGGGCATTTCGAATATAGCAAAAAAATATATATATTTTATATAGTGAATGTATGTTCACATTTGAATGTCTACTACAAATAAGTTAAAAACACTTATTTTCTGTTCACAATTTCCAGAAATACAGTTATTGCACTGCACTCTGGGAAACTGAGCTGGGACATGCAAATGAATTGCTTCTAATGTAACAATCCTCATTTTCAATACTCTCAATAATAAAACAGAAGCCACTGAAACCAGGCAATGGCTATTCCTAGTAGAAGAATTCAGTGTATTAGTTAATAAATTAAAATCTGTATTCATTTATTTTTACTTTTTACAAAAAAAATCAAAAACATATCAAGTCTAGTAATTTAAAAATGATATTGCAAATATAAAACTACGGTATTGCTTAAATCCTGAGCTTCAGGGTAGATGGGATCGGTAGATTAGATGGGCATATTGGTATTATCTACTGTAAAAGTCTATGTTTCTATTCAGACTGATAAACCTTGTGGTACAGTTTCTGACTGTATGGGGGTGGAGCCGACACAGCAGCTCAGACATGGAGGTTTATACAAGATGGTGGCTCCTGGAGTCAGAGTGACACTGAAACATGGGATTGTAATGATCCTTTACAACAATAATGGAATCCGTGCTCACAAAAATAACACAAAGTAATATCCTTTTTTTGTATAGTATTTTGAAGAAGATGAAGGGAGGGGTAGTTCTAAATTTGCACATTTTTAGAATAAAACATAAATTAGGTGTCTTACCATCCATAGAGTGCACAGTCTCAAATGCCACAATTTTGGGCTTTTTGGGATCTGATTCCTTAAGCAGCTCCTCCAGGTGAGCAGGGTCATTGTGACGGAAGACGTACTTGGTAACGCCGCTGTTGCGGATACCCTGGATCATGGAGGCATGGTTTCCAGCATCCGAGTAAATCTCACAGCCTGTGGGGACAAGCAATCTTAATGAAATATATGTCAGTCAGAAAATAAGGATTAAGGAACATGGGTCAAATGCCATAGTGGTCTTCCTTCAATGTCACCACACTAGCATAATAATGAAAAGGAGCCAGTTCCACCTCCATCTCTTGGGCTTGGATTGGACTAGGGACCACAACTCTGTTGTACCAAAATGTCCATTGTATTGTCTTCTATATACCATATCATGTATTCTCTCATTGTACCCACTGTATATATGTATAAATAAATAGTAATAATAATTATCTTTAATATTTCTGTCAAGTAAAAAAAAATAGTTATTACACTATTACGAGAGAAACATTAAAAATAAGAACATAGAATACATAATAAAATAATAATAGTTAATTCAATAAAATAATAAATAAAACATTAATATTAAAAGCATAAATAAAGATAACAAATATCAAAAGTAAAATAATAAGCTGTGAAATTAAACATTAATTAAAATAAGAAAATAATAGTAAATAATAAAAAAATAAAAAAATAAAATAAAGGATTAGTAATAAAAATATAAAATAATGAAGTAAAATAAAAATAAATACTACAATAAAAATTTAAGATAAAAGTTTAACATTTTATAAAATTCTATGTTTTTGAATGTTATATTTTTATTTTTTTTACCCACTGGTACTTTATAAATAATTAAATAAATGATAATATAATATAACAAAATAAAATATTAAAAACATTAAATAATGTAGCTGTAGTTCTCTAATATATATATTATTATTTTTCACCCATTAGAAAGCATATGGAAGTTTGGCCTAATGATAAAATGTAAGTAGCAGAGGCGGAGCTACCGCCGGTACAACCTGTGCAAAGCCTGTGCCCCAGCGGACCCAAATTTTCTTTTTGCACCGGGGCCCCGCATGTACTTGCTCCGCCACTGGTAAGTAGCTATGAAATTGTAGCCCTAGGTTTGATTTATTTCCCTAAATATAAATAATATTTTTTTATTTTCTTTTTAATTATACAATAAGTGACCATTAGTTGTAAGTAAGGTGCAAGTGGTACCAGGATCTTCCATATGTAGTAAGAAGTCATTTTAGTTACTGGAATCTATAATCGTAGCCCCTGACTTTTTTATGTTACTAGTATTTTTTTGTTAAATAAAAACAGAATATATATATATATATATATATATATATATATATATATATATATATATTCTATTCATGTATATAATAATTAAAAGCTATAATTGTTTTTTTTATTTCCTAAAAACATTTTGTTGCTTATCAATTTTAGTTTTTCAAAGCAGTTAGCGACTACAATGGTGCTTCAAGTCAAAAACAGTAAATTGTGAGTAAAGACAGCCTACAGGTGGCACTTGAGTTGCATTACCTTATGTATAACAATGTTGCAAGCCATACAGGTCCATTTTGGTTTGATACCCACCTGGCAGCATCTTGGCCAATGTGAAGAGAGTGGAATCATTGGCCACGAAGCAAGAAGAAAAGAGCAGGGCGGCGTCCTTATTATGCAGATCCGCCAGCTCACACTCCAAGTCCACATGGAATTTACTGGTGCCAGAGATGTTCCTTGTTCCACCAGCCCCGGCTCCATGCTCTTTCAGAGTCTCACTGAGGGAGGACAATGATATTAAGATGGAGAAAGAAGCATACTTTAGGTAGCATACCTTGGCCTTCTGCTTAATCTGAATGAGATTCCACAATAAGATCAACATGGCCCTGGCTTTGGGCAGCAAGAACTTAAAAATCACTTTTGTAGCATTTACAGTTTCTCTTCCATCTTTCCTCCTTCCCATCTGTATCTCTCTGTACTTTTCATTATTTTCTCTAACTATTCCCAGTTTTATTGTCCAACGTTATTTTCTGTCTCAATTGCTTTCCATCTCTTCCCTGTCATTTCTTGCCACTCATCCATACTGGGAAGGGGCCCAGAGATTAAAGTATTACTACAATGTTGTTAACTGTTGCTTAAAAATCATAAGTGGCTGTTTTCACTTTAAATCTCAGATGGTCTTTAAATCTTGGATGGTCACTAAAGGCAATTCCTAGAGGGATCTCAGCAGCTTCCTTCAGGCTTTATCATCTGCATAGTGCGGGGAATCACTTTATCCTCTGACATGATACACTAAGCTCAACACAAGACAGCAGAAGACTATATGAAACTCCTCCTGTCCGTCTCAGCAGCTGAGAGTGGGAAGTTTGAGGGGAAATTGGGAGGATCAGAAGGGCTGAGTGGCAGCAAAATATTGCAAAGTTCAATGTAAGATGTATACAGTCTCTGTGTACATATTAAGTTATTTATATGTAAAATCTAGTTTCTTCATCATATACTGGAGGATGGCAGTAATGCTTTATAATAGTGCACAATGTTTTAAGAATTTAAATGTCCCACTTTGGACATTGTTAATATTTGGAGGTATGATACTATAGCGTCCTAATAATTAATTAACCAATTAATTAACTAATTAATTATAATTATATACATTTAAGCACAAATTTCATTACATATACATAGTTTGTCTACAGGTCCCATTTAGAGTTTTCTGGACTAAATCAAGCTTAATGATAAAACATGTGTGGGGGGGCACCCAAGGATTTTTAGCTTAGTGGCACTCCAGTTGTAAATTCACTTCCATTTTTCTGTTGGGACCACTGACATGGACTTTAATATGAAGTTACTCACGAGATGGCTTCCAGCACCTTTGGGTGCCGACTCATGCCTAGGTAGTCATTGCTGCACCAGACGGACACTTCCTTCTTTTCACCCTGAAGGTCAGAGAAGTCCTCCGCAAACGGGTAAGCATTTGCCCTACGGTTCACAGTTTTGAACAGCCGGTACGTATGGTCCTGCTTCTTCTCCTCAATCCTTCGGCTAAAGAACTCATCGTAACCAAAGGCAGCTCCACCTGAGACAATGAGAAAATAGTGTCAAGGATGTCAAAGGCAATATGCAGATTAATAAATGTGTGTTAAATCACGATAGAAATGGTTTTTAGAACATGTATTATTATGATCTGTTCCGGGAGAAATATGAAGTGATGAGATAAGAGGAGGCAGCCAGGAGGAAGGGTTCAGTAGAATAAAAAAGGGTATGATGACACTATTTAAAATATACTATAGGGGAATACTTTGATTATGGTGGACAAGGATAGTTTTTTTTTTTTTTCCTTGTCTTTTACCACTTATATTCCTCTAAATAGTATCAGTTAGATAAAAGAGTAAGAAAGAGGGACAAGGAGAGTAACAAGAAAAATTAAATTAAAATATATAATGACAATATTTAAGAAGAGCGTAAATCAGGGAAATAAGATCATATGACCTCCCAACTAATGAACTAGTTAGTTTATTATAATTCCTAACAATTCCTAAAATTGGCATAACAGCCCTTATTTATTATTTATTGCTTAAAATGAAGGGCAAAAATATGAAAATAAGTAAATTTGGACTTATTCTAAGTTCCAAGGAAATAAAGCCCAAGATTTGTAAGAATGAACGAATGAAGGAAGTACGAATGAATGAAATCCCTAGAATGCGAATGACCCAGGTTCAACAATTGATGAGAGGTGAGATGGAATTAGATATATGGACACAAAAGTGGAAGGTCAATGTAATAACCATAAACAATGGTTAAAATAATAACACATAATGTTAATGGACTTAATTCACCAGCAAAAAGGAAAATAGCTTACAATAATTATATAAAAAATAAAGCAGATATTCTTCCACTACAAGAGACACATTGGGGAAACGATACCTTAAGATATGTAAATAATAAAAACTTTAATATTAAAATAGATTCAACTTACAATAAAAAATCTAGAGGAGTATCAATTTGTTTCAGTCATAATTTAGAAGTATATGAGGAAGCTAAAATTATTGACCCCCTAGGAAGATATATAATTTGGTGCGGTAAAATAAACGGAGAAAATATGACAATAGCCAATATATACCTTCCAAATGTAAAACAAATTAGATATCTCAAAAAGATTTTGAAAGAAATAAAAAAAATTAGAAAGGGACAATTAATAATCGGCGGGGATTTTAATATGGTGTTAGATCCATTAACAGACAGAATAGGAACAATTAAAAAAAATTCAGAAAATCAGATTAAAAAAACGTCTAAAGACTTTGAAAAAATAGTATCAAACGATGACCTTTATGATGCATGGAGATTACTACATCCTTATGAGAGGGACTATACATTTTTCTCAAATCGTTTTAAATCCTACTCAAGATTAGATTATTTGTTAACAGATATAAATACAATAAGACAAATTAAGGATATAGAAATAACAACTGCTACATGGTCAGATCACTCAATGGTCTGTATGAATTTAAAAGAAGAAAAGAGAAGCAAAAATAAAAAAAAATGGAAGTTAGATCCTATCCTACTTAAGAATGAACAAACTATGGAATTCTTGAAAAAGGAAACAAACGAATTTTTCAAAATTAATAAAAATACTGTAGATTCACCATCCATGCTTTGGTGCGCATATAAATCAGTTATAAGAGGACAAATGATATCACGGATGGCAGTAATGCATAGGGAAAGGGGGAAACCCATGAGATTATTGTATATAGATTTGGAGAAACTAATAAGAGAAAATAGAGTGAACCCATCGGTGGAAAGAACAGAGTTGATTGCTAAAAAGAAAGCTCAAATAAATAAAATATTACAAAATCAGGTTGATTCACTGATGTGGAAATTTCAACAAACTAATTTTCTATTGGGAAATAAAACAGGTAAATATCTGGCCAATAAACTAAAAAGACAAAAAAATAAAAATAAAATATATAGTTTAAGAGGCACAGACAATGTCTTATACACTCACCCTGATAAAATATGTGATATTATGAAGATGTTCTATAGTTCATTATACAATTTAAATAGTAATACCACATTTAAAAAACCTAGTAAAGAAGAGATATATAAATTTCTGAGCGAAGTAACTCTACCAAAATTACAAGAAGAAGATCAAAGATTTTTGGATCAAGATATTTCTTTGAAAGAAATAGAGGAAGTAATTAACAAAGCAAAAGTTAACAAAGCCCCAGGTCCAGACGGATTTGACCACTTATATTTTAAAATGTTTCAAAAGGAAATTGGCGAACATTTGCAAAATATGTTTAATGAGATTAAAAATCAGGGAAAAATGCCGTCAGAACTATCAGAAGCTAAAATAATTAACATTTTGAAACCAGGGAAAAATCCAGAAGAAGTAACTAGCTATCGCCCTATTTCCCTTATTAATATTGATTTAAAAATATATACAAAAATCATGGCAAATAGATTAAATAAAATTATTCCAAAATTGATACATTTAGATCAATCGGGCTTTGTACAAGGCCGTCAGGCTTCAGATAACACCAGACGTCTAATTGATCTAATGTTTTCCATTCGGAAAAAAAGGATCCCCACACTAATCCTGTCACTGGATGCAGAAAAAGCATTCGACAGGGTTAGTTGGGAATTCATGAATGCAGTATTACAAAAGTTTGGGTTCACAAATTTTGCTTCTAAAACAATTAAAGCTATTTATAAGGATACAACAGCCTATATTGCAGGTACAAACTTCGAAACAGAGAAGTTTGGGATCAGCAACGGAACACGACAGGGTTGCCCCCTTTCCCCATTGCTTTTTTTGTTATTTATGGAACCATTAGCATCATTAATTAGGAAAGCTGAAAATATCAAAGGTATCAAAATAGGTAATAATGACTACAAAATAATGTTATTTGCGGACGATATCTTGTTAACATTAACAGATCCAATAGGATCCTGCGCTAATTTACAACAATTGTTAATAGACTTTGGTAGAGTTTCTTATTTCAAAATAAATCCTTTGAAATCAGATATTATATACAAATATATAGAACAAGATACATTAAATAAATTAAAAAAATTATATGCGTTTAATTGGAATACAAAATATGTCACTCATTTAGGTATTAAATTTAGCTTCCAAAATAATAAAATTATAGTAAATAACATAACAGAAATATTAAAACAGATTAGAATACTTTTATATGATTGGAATTCAACAAGATTTTCCTGGTCGGCTAGAATTGCCATAGTTAATATGAGTATTGTCCCCAAAATAACCTATCTAATGAGTTGTGTCCCGGAGAAAGTCCCGGAATATATCATTAAAATAATACAGCAAATAATAGACAAATTTGTTTATGCTGGGAAAAAAGTGAGAGTTAAAAAAACTATAACAAATAGAAAGTTCGACTTGGGAGGTATGGGATCTCCAGATATGAAAAGGATCAGCGAAAATATAGCAATATCCCACATAATAAATATGAATTTACAACATAGGATAATAGGATGGAAAAATATTGAGGAAGAATTGGTGGGAATTATCCCAATAAGAACACTGCTGGGTAAATTTAATGGAAAAGAATCAATATGGGAGAAATTACCAGAAGGTATAAGATCTATTATAAAATTTTGGGGGAAAAGTAAAATCAGAGCAGAGCTTTTTCATATACCTTCCGTTGCTACACCTATAGATATACTAAGAGATGAATCATTCAATTTAGAAATAAATTTATTGAAAAAAGCATCAATTTTGTATATAGCTGATTTATACCCAGCAGGCAGTCTATTAAAACAAAGGGAACTCCAGGAGAAAGGAGTAACAAAATCCTTTTCATGGATAAATTATGGAACATTGTTAGAAAAAATGAAACAAAAAGGATTTATAAACGATAAAATAGATAATTTGCACGACCTGGAAGCAATTATGATTAAAGGTCAGGTGAATCATCTGGTATCAAAAATTAGCAAAAGTAGGATTAAACTAATGAAATTTGAGAAAACTAAGAGTATAAAAGACTGGGAATACAACCTCAATATAGACTACAATGAGCAAGAATGGTTAAGGGCTCTAAAGATTATAAAGAAATCTTCTATTAACACTATGTATAGAGAATTGTACTTTAAATTAATACAAAAGTGGTATTTCGTACCAACAACTATGAAAAAGTTTGATTCCCAACAATCTTCATTGTGCTGGAAGGGTTGTGGTAAAGAGGGTAATACACAACATATGTGGTGGGAATGCGTTAAGATAAGGGAATTTTGGGAAGAATGTTGTGGATATTTGACCATAATCGCAGGGACAAGATGTCCGTGTTCCCCGGAGTTGTTATTATTCCATATAGGGATAGATACATACTTCCCCAGTAATAAATTTTTGATATCTCACATACTACTGATCATTAAAGCAATGTTAGTTAAATATTGGAATAAATTGGAAATTCCTAAGTGGAAAGAGATTATTAATAAAACCAATTATAATAAAGATCTGATGAAAGAAAATACATATGAACAGTCCAAGAAAATAAACATTTTTAATTGGACTATCTGGGATCAATATATGGAAGAATATTAACGGGGAACATGGAAAAAGATACAATTGAAGCCAATGTCTTTTATGACAGATGAAGTTATAAACGCTGTCAAATCGTTCAGAGATTAAGGGTAAAAATTCTCCTACTACTTACCTTCTTTAGAATCAAAAATGGGTATACCTTGTCTATAGTTATGTCTATTTCTATCGCGGACCGTTTTGTTGAACCTGGTTGCTTGTATTTGTTGGGTAATTGTATGTATGTTATGTGATCTAAATATATTAGAAAAGGATTAGAAAAGGAGAGGATAGAAGGGGAAAGCGTTGTAAGATAAATAAAAAACCTTTTATAATAAACTCTATACAGGGAGCTATACTTTAAATTAATATAAAAGAGGTATTTAGCCCCTGTTATTATGAATATGCTTGTCTTCCAGATTTTCCCTTATTGTAGGAAGGGCAGTGGATAAGGTGGTAGATCATTCCATAAGTGGCGGGATTATATTAGAATAAGCATTCAGAGGTTTAAAAATGTGGGAGGATCATTTTACACCTAAAAGATGTTATCCCTCTTTTCTGCTATCCCAATAATGTTTATTAAAATGTTCTTGGATTTTAGAGCAATAAGAGATGAAATGCATGTATATGTTTTGTATGTTTTCTTTTAATATTGAAATAAAAATAAAAAAAAAAAAAAAAAAAAAAGGATGTCAAAGGCAGATTAGTTTGGTTAAATGAACGTCTTGAGGATTAGAGTAGACTGGTGAGACTAATAGTTTGGCGTTTGGCTAAGTTGGTTAAACCAATGGCTTGGCTACCTGTCATGTTTTCTTTCAGCTGATGGGTGAGGATGAGAGGAGCTCCAGTTCCGAGATTCACTTTTTTAACGGATGGACTCAGGAACTTTTTCTTGAGGCTTGACTGGACTTCCATCAACAGAGAGCTGATGGCATCTGTAGAAAAGAAGAGGAGGACTTCTGTGAGATTATAAATATCCTATTCAACATTTAATGGGCCAGCAGCTATCTAATTTGGACCTTAAAACAACAATTGAAGTGGAATCCAATAATTATGACATTTTTCTATAGTGGAGGCAGCCATGGCTTTATTTGTTAAACTGGTTTGTCACCTGGTAGGGACCTACATTACCTGTTTTGAAAGCTCTGACATCCTCCTGCACCTCGTGCCCAGCTCTCTGCACGATGAAACTCTCACCCTTCTCCATCTCAGTCTCGATGAAGGGGCACTTGGCACTGGCTGTGGCAGCTTGTGGGGCGGCCTGAACCAGAGTGCGCCTGTTTGAGGCTCCGGTGGAGACTGGAAGAGATTGATACAGTGATCTGGCCAATGATTTGTCAACGTAGAGTAAAAGTCCATAATTCTATGTATCCCCTTGCAGGGGTTTCAAAAATGGACAAAAGGTCCCAGGTCTGGGGCAGCCAGTGGGTCTCCTGGAAAGAGTCTATGTTGTTTCACATCTCTTTCTCTTCATCCACCTTATTTTCTCCAATTTCTCAGTTTCCCACCTGCTCTTTTCTCTTTTCACTAATTCCCCACTGTATTTCCCAGATACTCAATCTCACTGTCTCCTACTCATTTTGCACTATACATACTCTTCCTCTCTCTTCTCCAATATCCTCACTGACTCTCTTTTTCCCATATTTATTGTTCAACTCTCTCTTTCTGCATATCCACTCTCATACTCTCTTTTGTCTCACAGTATCTGTCTTCAACTCTCTCTTCCCCTAATACTCCCCCTAATATTCTCTCTCCCACTCTCCTCCCATCTTCACTTGTTCCCACTCGCTCTCGTCCCATATCCACTCGTTCCCAGTCTCCTACCATATCCACTTTTTCCCACTCTCTCTCTCCACCAATATCCACTTGTTCCCCCACTCCTTCCATATCTACTCATTCTCCCTCTATCTCCTACCATATCCACTCATTCCCACTCTCGCCTCCCAAATGCACAAGTTTCCATTCTCCTCCATATCCACTTGTTCCCACTCCCTCTCTTCCCATATCCACTCATTCCTACTCTCTCTATTCCCATATCCACTCATTCCCAATCTCATATCCACTTATTCCCACTCGCTCTCCTCCCATATCCACTCATTCCGACTCTCCTACCATATCCACCTGATCCCACTATCCTTCCATGTCCACTCGATCCCACTCACTCTCCTTCCATTTCCACTCATTCTCATTCTCTCTCTTCCTATATCCACTTGTTCCTACTCTCCCTCCTCCCATATCCACTCGTTCCCATTCTCTCTCCTTCCATATCCACTAGTTTCCATTCTCTCTCCTCCCATATCCACTCGTTCCCACTCTCTCCTCCCAAATCCACTCGTTCCCATTCTCTCTCCTTCCATATCCACTAGTTTCCATTCTCTCTCCTCCCATATCCACTCGTTCCCATTCTCTCTCCTTCCATATCCACAAGTTCCCATTCTCCTCCGTATCCACTTGTTCCCACTCCCTCACCTTCCATATCCACTCGTTCTGGCTGTCCCATATCCATTCGTTCCCACTCTCTCTTCCCATATCCATTCATTCCCAATCTCATATCCACTCAATCCCACTCGCACTCCTCCCATATCCACTCATTTCGACTCTCCTACCATATCCACCCGATCCCACTATCCTTCCATGTCCACTCGATCCGACTCTCTCTCCTTCCATATCCACTCATTCTCATTCTCTCTCTTCCCATATCCACTTGTTCCAACTCTTCCTCCTCCCATATCCACTTGTTACCATTCTCTCTCCTCCCATATCCACTTGTTCCCATTCCCTCTCCTCCCATATCCACTTGTTCCGACTCTTCCTCCTCCCATATCCACTCTTTCCCATTCTCTCTCCTTCCATATCCACTCGTTCCCATTCTCTCTCCTTCCATATCCACTCATTCCCATTCACTCTCCTCCCATATCCACTCATTCCCATTCACTCTCCTCCCATATCCACTTTTTCCCATTCACTCTTCTCCCATATCCACTTGTTCCGACTCTCCCTCCTCCCATATCCCCTCGTTCCCATTCTCTTTCCACCCATATCCACTTGTTCCAACTCTCCCTCCTCCTATATCCACTCATTCCCATTCTATCTCCTTCCATATCCACTCGTTTCCATTCCTTCTCCTAGCATATATACACTCATTCCCATTCCCTCTCCTCCCATATCCACTTGTTCCGACTCTCCCTCCTCCCATATCCACTCTTTCCCATTCTCCCTCCTTCCATATCCACAGGTTCCCATTCACTCTCCTCCCATATCCACTTGTTCCGACTCTTCCTCCTCCCATATCCACTCTTTCCCATTCTCTCTCCTTCCATATCCACTCGTTCCCATTCACTCTCCTCCCATATCCACTCGTTCCCATTCACTCTCCTTCCATATCCACTTGTTCCTATTCACTCTCCTCCCATATCCACTTGTTCCGACTCTTCCTCCTCCCATATCCACTCTTTCCCATTCTCTCTCCTTCCATATCCACTCGTTCCCATTCTCTTTCCTTCCATATCCACTCGTTCCCATTCTCTCTCCTTCCATATCCACTCGTTCCCATTCACTCTCCTCCCATATCCACTCGTTCCCATTCACTCTCCTCCCATATCCACTCGTTCCCATTCACTCTCCTCCCATATCCACTTGTTCCGACTCTTCCTCCTCCCATATCCACTCATTCCCATTCACTCTCCTCCCATATCCACTTGTTCCGACTCTCCCTCCTCCCATATCCACTCATTCCCATTCACTCTCCTCCCATATCCACTTGTTCCGACTCTCCCTCCTCCGTATCCACTTGTTCCCACTCCCTCACCTCCCATATCCACTCGTTCTGGCTGTCCCTTCTCCCATATCCACTTGTTCCCATTCTCTTTCCACCCATATCGACCTGTTCATGCTCCATATATCTCTATAACTCAGCTGGTGCTCTGCCCCGAGACACCTTAATTAGAGGAGGAAGTCCTTATATGGTCTGTATAAATATATTCAACTTTTCATACAAAACAAAATATTTGGAATGTTCATAAACCTTCACATCCACCCCAGATAACAGGGTGGGCCCCATATCAGCCCAGTGTACCCCCACATCTCCTCATCGTACCTCCAGGGACTGGTGTGGTGTCCTTGGCCCTCTGCTGGTTTATGGCAGAGACGGACAGGCTGCGGGTCACCATGACAGGGCAATGCTCGGCACTGCGCATGAGCAGGGGACGGGCAACCCTCAGGAACACGGAGGGGTCCCGGGTGTAGAAGGGACAGCGGTTGAGGAATGAAGCCATGATCACACGTTATGGTGTCTGCGGAGACACAAACCGGAGCACGTTAGACCGCACATAACAATCATTATTGGATTCATCAACAATAAGGAATTAAACAGATAAAAGAAATAAACACAGTCTTTATTTTTGTAACTATTGTATTTAATTTTGCTTTAATGGCCGCAGACATTTCTGTCTGGGGAGAAGAAAAGAGGAATGTTATATTCCAATCTCTATTCAGCTCTGTTGAAAGACATCTAAATTACACAGTAACTTAATAACCATATCCAATAGAAGAGTAAACGCCCATAGGATAACCCTTCCCCCTAAAGATACGGCGGGATAAAATCCCACATGACACGAGCAGAGTCACCAAAATATGAGATTTTATCTAAAAATGCTTTTATGCTCATGTTGTTATTTAGTTGTATATTTCACAAAAATTTGAATTTTTCCATACACTACAGTGGTCCTTTAAACATTAAACATATTGATAATATAAAACTATTTGTTTACCTGCTAATAACATTATGATAACTTTCTATCACTTTGTAGCACAATTTACATATTATTGATGATTTTAATACAAATTTGAGTTCTCCCCTGAACAGCCTTTAGTCAGAAAGGGAGGTGCTGGGTCATAATTACCCCATAAAATTATATATTACTTATAAGGGGGTTAGAGAGGAGGGAGGAACAAAGGAGGGAGGAACGAAGGAGGAAGGAGGGAAGGAAGAAGGACAGTTGCCTGTAACGGCTCAGACTGTTCAAGCCTCTCTCATATGGCGCAAGCGTTAAAACTTCCTCATATCAGATCTTGTATCATGTGGATTATAGATGAGACAATATACATATCTGTATTATATGTGCAGGGAAGTGCTAGTATATTCTGCCCTCAAAAATAAGGAATTTGTAAAAAACGTGGCAGGAGTTCCAGCCTAAAGAAATTGTATGAAAGTATTTTTATGCCAAACAATGACATTTATATTATGAAAAATGAATTAAAAATAAATATTTTTATCTCATGTGACTCCATTTCCAGCTCTGATCAAGCATTACATTCCTCCTTTGCTGCTGTGTCTTTCTATTTTTTAACTATTGTATTTAATTTTGCTTTAATGGCGGCAGACATTTTTGTTTTTGTTACTAACAGAAATAGAAAAAAAGGAGGAACTCTGCATTCAGATAAGATCTCTATTTAGTTATGTTGAAAGACTTCCATATTACATACTACTCTGTATGCAATAAAATCATTTTTATACCAACATGCCATGCTCATCTTCCTCACAGTCACCACAGTGAGAGTTAATTAATGGCCATAGATAAAGAAATACAGAGATAGATAGAGAGGTTCTATATAGATAATTTATGCGTAAAGACCCAACTTTCAAGCTCGTTATCTAACACTTCCACTCAAAATGTTATAATAACAATCAAATGTAAACATATATTTATTTATTTGTGTACATTTCATTTCTGTAATAACCAGGACCTTTGCTGAGTTATCTTAATGCACAAACCCCACCCCAACAAATACTGATATTTAAAGTGACAGTCCAATCAGCGCCGTATGGTGGGGCAGACACTCTGTGTCCATGAAAGATAAAACAAGGGAGTGTTATCTGTGTCCTTCGACGCTCGGCCTTGCGGAGGCACACCCTGAACACCCAGCACAGCCCACATCAGAGACCCCCCCCCCCCCCCCCCCAGTGATGCATAGAACATAAACATCACAGAAATAATGGGGGGGGGGGGGGGGGTGTACAGAGACTATATCAACAGAGGCATAAAGGGGGCGGTGTATGGTCTAAAAATAACAAGACCTCAAAGAGTTACTGAAAAAGTAGATACAAACTAAAATGTCCACCTGGTATGCCCATTATATCTACCTAAATGTTGCTTAAATTAATCCTCAGGATGGCCATTTGCTTCTTTCAATCACGCTTTATTTCCTCAATCGGCCGTACTACTTTCACTTGAGGTGGTCCCAATGATCTATTAGCCTTTGTGTAAAGAAGTTATTCAGACATTACTCCTAAATGTCCCACCTTCCATCATGATCTCTTGTTATTGCATTCATCTTTTTACTCCCCTCCCCCATGAACTTTAATAAATCCTTTGCTATATTTGTAGGTTTCAATCATATCCCGTCTAATCTACACATAAAAAATGTCATGGAGTCTCGTCTAATCTATACATATTAATGTCATGGAGTCTCCTTCCAATTGTGTCTTTTAGACCCTGCACCATATTAGTCGCCCACATTTGAATTGCCTCTAATATATTAATATAAGAAGTGCAGTAGTTCAAATTAGCCTGTCAGTGACCTCTCTCAAGGAGCATGTTGCCACTGATTGGTTACTATGAGACAGTAAAATCCCTTTACATTGTCTTCATGAGCTTCAGAGGGAAGAAACCGGTTAGGGACTATTTGTAAGATTATAAAAGTAAAAACAGAGCCTATAAACTCTTCTTAATAAAATAAAGTGATAAAAGTAAATAGATCCCCAGGTATATTATAAATATACCCAGTAACACCCAGGAACCCTCCATGATAAGAAATCTGAAGCTACCTTATCTTATATTGAAGAACTAGACTTAAGAACAAGAAGAATGTAAGGAAAAAGAATCAGCCTCTAATTTATTACCTTTTACATGCAATGATCCTACTGTGTAATCTACCATTTTGGTTTCTCTGATCAACTTTCTTAGGTGGAATTAGACTTTGAATGTAGCGTAAACTTCTATTTGCCCAATAGCAAAGAAGCAGCTAAAACTGCCAGTGCTTTCATTAGGTCTAATATATCACATCACAGTAAAGATCGCCTAAAAGCATGTTGAAATACTTTTTGAAATAGGTGCATTTTTCCCTAAAATCAAATACATGTATCAATGCCTGCCCACTGCCAGACCCACAGCTACAGCCCTGTGCAGTGAGTAAATGGAAAAAGATAACCCATAACAAATCTATCTGTGCAGAGCCTGGAAAGCTGGAATCACCTAAACAGGTCAGTTATTGGTTAACTGGCCAGTGCATTCCTGAGTTCAGAGGAAAAACTGCTATCAATCACTGTCCTCACTGTGCAGTCGGCATCTGTTATTACTCATGCAACAGCCAGTAGGCAGGATACACTATGTATGTAAACAGACAACACTTTAGATTGTTTAGCTGTTATTCGTATAATTAAATTAAAATAGATAATTTTGACATACAATCTTATGCTCTTTCACACCATGAAGAGACTTACAGTAAGGTAAGTGGCCCTTTAATTAGTTCACAAGGACAGACCCTTCTGAGAAACAACCTGAGAACTGAAAATTGAATCCTGCAGTACATTATAACAGTATATAAAATGTAGGTGCTGTATACTAATAATACTAATAATCAATTATTTAAAATATCATACAGAAAATAACCTAATATATGTATCCCAGGTAATTCCTGCTGTGCCCCCCCCTGCCCAGGGCTGGGATAATAATACACTTTAGATAACAATCCACTAGTAGCACCAACAAGAGTCAGAACTATGTGATATAATTAGGTTTATTCATTTGGTACAAGAGCTTTATTTTAATGTAGATTTTTTTGTTGAAAGGCTTTTCTGTGTCCCATCAGAACCAGCTGTGCGTGACGTGACGTGATGCTGCGCCTGGCATGACGGGCCCTCAGACACACGGATACTCATTAACCCTTTCTGTGGCAGAGCAGACACTAAATACTCAACTTGCAATGCATTGCTGGCTCCTCTGCTCTGGAAAGGGTTAAACATTTCACATTTATGCCATGCTCTCGAGCTAGACTTGATGATGGGCTATAACTGAGGGAACCATTTGTGTTTTCCTTGTCAGGATTTTGTCAGCTGGGACTTTAGATGCCGATATGATCTCTATTTAGTTCTATTGAAAGGCTGCCATTATGTAGTGGAACAATAAGATTAGACAAGTAATATAAGTAGGATAAGGCAGCCGAGAGAACACTAAAAATCCAATATGGAAGCCCCCAGAATGGCCTAGAGCGGCATAAACCAAAGTACGCCCCAATCTACAGGGTGTAATATATATATATACAAACAATAGATAGATAGATAGATAGATAGATAGATAGATAGATAGATAGATAGATAGATAGATAGATAGATGGATAGATAGATAGATAGATAGATAGATAGATAGATAGATAGATAGATAGATGGATAGATAGATAGACAGACAGACAGACAGACAGAAAGATAGATAGATAGATAGACAAATAGATAGACAAATAGATAGATAGATAGATAGATAGATAGATAGATAGATAGATAGAAAGACAAATAGATAGATAGATAGATAGATAGATAGATAGATAGATAGATAGACAAATATTTAGATAGATAGATAGACAAATAGATAGATAGATAGATAGATAGATAGAAAGACAAATAGATAGATAGATAGATAGATAGATAGATAGATAGATAGATAGATAGATAAATAGATTAGACTTTGATCCAGAGGGTACTTCTATTTGCTACAACAGAAATATAGCAGCTAAAAATGCTCGTTAGGGACAACCGAAAGCTAATTAGCTGAAAAGAGCAAGTCATGCTGAAACAGCAGCTGAATGGAGTAGCTCATTAAATGGATTCTGAAAATGAAGAATAATTGTATATAAAATGAAATGTTTAAAGGACATTTTTATTTGCTTTTTAACAAATATGTCCATAATCAAAAGAAAATATAAAACCTTTGGAACTACAGAGATCCTTTAGAAAGACAAGAAAAGTTTGTTACTGAAAAATAATCTGCAGAAAAACTGTGGTAGGACTGATTCACTCTAGAAACAAACGGATAACACAACATATAGGCGTTTTTTCATGATCTTTAAGAATAATCTAAAACAACTTGATGTTGGGGTGACAGGGTCCCTTATATGCCTAGATTCACTAAGCTCTGCGGGGCTGTCATGGCATTTTTCCCTCTGTTTTGATGCCAGTGAGAAGCTTAGTGAATCAGGCACAGTATAATATCTCCCCCTGCCAGTATGGCCCCTACCCTGGGCCCGGCTGATTTGGGAGACTTACTAAGAAGCGCACGTTTATCAGTCCATGACTGAGCTTTGATAAGAGGCGGCTCTGGCAGAACTGATAGTTTTTCAAGGAATTCGTCCCAAATTCTGCTGATTCAACAAAAACAACAGATCTGACAACAAAAACATCACCAGGGACTGAAAACCCAAATTTATGTTTTATACAATTATTTTTTTCAACACAAGATAGTTTTACAAATTTAGATAACTTACACTGACACCGCATACAAAGTACTCTGCTAAAATGTCTCCAGATCTGTTTTATTGTTAATCCCTATATGCACAAACTGGGCAATAAAACAGACCTGTTTACATGAGTGCTTAGACTTTCTTGCATCATTTAAATAGTTTGGAGCAGGGGTGGCGCAAGCACATATATGTGTTGTTGTACATGTATGTGTTGTTGTACATGTATGTGTTGTTGTACATGTATGTGTTACTGATATTTAAATAATTCATATCACCCTATCAGGATATTTATTTAATAATAACAATAATAAATTCACATATCAGGGAGCATGTATATACATAGAATCAGATTCTGTCCCAAGGAGCTAGCAATCTAATTCAGAAAGTTGTAATTAAACACATATGATTATTATAAATATTGTCATTTTTTAGGAAAATGTATGTCTTATTTCAAAATATAATTTATTATTATAGTTTATTTGTAAATAAAACAATTATATATCAAACAGCAGATTCTATAGAAGAATACATTAACATTTTTGACAAATTTATCTTAATAAATTATTACTAAAAAATAAGTCATTTTAATGTTTTTTGATAAATGTACTTAATATAAGATTTTCTTAAACAAATAAAACCTTATCTCAGACATTCTATAAATAATACAATTTTGCTGTTACCTAAAACTCACATAATTACAGGAAAACACATTTAAAAATATAGACTCGGAGTAAGGTGTAACGTTGCTTGGCAGCAGAGCTTACAATCAATTCTGCTAAGAACACATGGTATATACACTATCTCAGCACTGATGAGGTTAAAGAGGCAGAAATATCAAAACACCTATATTTTTAAGGCAATATGGGTCTTAAAATATAACCATATTTGATGTCAGATAAGAACCAAATGGCCCTTATTGTCTGCCCATTCTATCTACCTAAAAGTCCTAGTTTAATTAAAGCCTTCCGCTTTAATTACAGTGTTTGACTATATTACTTCCACTTAAACACTACCTTTTCTGTAAAGTAGTACTTTCTCACATTAACCCTAAATCTTCCAGCTTCAAATCATGACCTCTTGTTCTTGTACTCCTTTTTTTCTCCTGAATTTTATTAAATAGTTTGATATATTTGCTGGTTTCTATCATATCTCTCTCCCATATAATCTACACATATTAAGGTCATGGAGTCTTCTTACAAGTTTTACCTTATAGACACTGCACCATTTTAGTCGCCCTCCTTTGAATTGTTTCTAATTCATTAATATCCTTTAGGAGATCTGGTCCCGAGCTTCAAAATCAAACCGGATTGTTTCCGGGAGCCAATTTCCCTAAAAACGATCTCTCCCACCCCGATACAAACATACACAGAATAAGATAATAATAAGATCAGCCCCTTACCTGTTGCCCTGCACTGAGGACGAACATCAAGTAAGAGGCGTCTCAGCATCTCCAGGGTAGGAGAGGGATTTTGGCCCAGCCCCGCTCGCCTCTGATTGGTCAGTAAGTGGCCTATCCAAAAAACACAACAAGCTCATAGGAAGCACAGAGCTGTGGGGTCTTGCGTCATAATACAACGGAATATCTTGTAATGTTTCACAAAATTGCAAAATAATTGGAGTTTCCCCCCAATTTATTTACTATATACATAGAGTCGTTATGTCTGCATTATGTATGGTTATGATAACACTGGGCATCCCCAATCAGCTGCCCTTATACTGCAAACTGTAATCATGACCTGTGTGTAGGGCACAATACTGCTTAGTTAATATAAGAAAAAAAACTATTTATACTTATAAACTGTTTATACTTCCTTAACAGGAAAAGCGCAGGGCATACTGTAGTATGCAGGTCTTATTGGTTGATAAGCACGACTCATAAAAGGTATTACTGCTCACTGTCTGACAGATGCAAGACGCCAGTGACGGAGCTAGTAACTGGAGGGCCCCGGTGTAACTCAGATCCCTAAATAATAATAATTATAATAATAATAATAATAATAATAATAATAATAATAATAATAATGCTATAATGGCTCACATGTGGTAATAATACAGTATAATACTGTAATAATAATAATATCCCAGTAGTACTGTAATAATAAGTTACATAAAATATTGTGTTCTTTCTCTTAATTCAAACAAACAGAACATACAAACAAAATTGTATATATATATATATATATATATATACATATATATATATATATATATATATATATATAAATATAGTAAACAACCATTTTATATATATATATATATATATATATATATATATATATATATTTCCAGTCCTTCAGTCGTGTCTGACTCTCTGTGACCTTATGGATGAAGCACATCTGTGTTTCTGGTAGTGCTTATCCAGAAAGATACTGGAGTAGGTTGCCAGATCCTTCTCCCGTGGACTGCAATTTGTCTGACCTCTCTGCTATGACCTGACCATCTTGGGTGACCTTACATTGTATAACTCACAGCTTCATTGAAGTACACAAGCCCCATCACCACAGCAAGGTAACAACCGAGAAAGGGTATATATATAGTGTTATGTTTGCCGTTTCTTTGAAGTTCATTTAAAACCCCAAAAGTTTAAATTTCAATAGTGTTTTTTTTTTCATGAGTTCCCCTATCCTTATCTTCCTCATGTCAAACTGCCCCGTTTAGAGCTGATTCTCTTACACTCCTATTGCCTGGAACCATCTACAGCGTTACACCAGGTATAGCTGGGTATAATTACATTCATCTACCATGGACAACCATCTTGGATCAGACATGTACAGAAAGCTGTCAGCCTATCAGAAACAGCCAGATGCATCAGTTGTGACTTTAGCTCTATGTGGATACAAATGTCAATAACTTTCCATTAGTCATACAAATGCTAATGGACACTGCTCTGGCGCTCCATGCCAGCAACTGAGACCCTCGGCCACTGCCCTCGCTTCGCGAGGGCCGCGGGCTCGCTACGCGAGCCCACAGCGTTAGCAACAACTCGTACGCTCACAACTATATATGTGACCAGCTATTACAATTTTAAGTCTGGCAATGCTGTTTGCTACCCAATGGGAGCACCTTTAGCGCTCATCACGAGCCCTGTCTCTCCCTCTGTCTCTCCCCCTGTCTACTTCCTCCTTTGTGTCTCATCCCCCCACTCTCTTGTGGCTCCCTTTCCACCTCTTCTCTCCCTCACTTGTGGCTCCTTTTCCCCCTCCATGGTGTCTTCTTCCCCCCATCCCTCCCCTGTGTCTCTTCCCCCCCCATCCCTCCCCTGTTTCTCGTCCCAACTCCCCTGTGTCTGTCCCCCCACTCTCCCTCCCCTGTGTCTCTTCCCCCTCCCCTGTGTCTCTTTCCCCCCTCTCCCCCCTGTGTCTCTTCCCCGCTCCCCTAACTCTCTTTCCCCCCTCTCCCCTGTGTCTCTTTCCCCCTCCCTCCCCTTTGTCTCTTTGTACCCCTCTTCCTCCCCTGTGTCTCTTTCCCTCCCTCTCCCTTCCCCTTTGACTCTCCCCCCTCTCCCTCACCTTTGTCTCCTTCCCCCTCCCTCCCCTGTGTCTCTTTGCCCCACTCCCCCATGTCTCTTTCCCCCCCCTTTCTCCTGACCTTTCCCACCTCCCCCTATATATCTTTGCCGCCTCCCCCCCTCCCCATGTCTCTTCCCCCTCTCCCCCCTGTGTCTCTTTCCCCCCTCTCCCTCCCCCTGTCCCTCTTAACCCCGCTCTTTCTCCCCCCTCTTTCTCCCCTTATCCTCCTCCTCCCTTCTTCCCCCTTATCCTCCTCCCCCCTTCCCATCCTCCTCCCTTCTTCCCCCTTAGCCTCCTCCTCCCTTTTCCCCTCTCTTGCTTTCTTGCGATGACCTCCTCCTGCTGTTTTTCTCCCCAGCAGCGCAGTTTATGGCTGTGTCCGAACCAGCATATGCTAATGACGTGAAGCGCATGTGAAGTCACGTCATTAGCATATGCCCGTTGGGAAACAGCCAGGAGCCGCGCTTCTGGGGAGAGAAGCAGCAGGAGGAGGTCATTGCATGATAGTAAGAGAAGGGGAAAGGGAGGGGGAGGCTAAGGCGGAAGGAGGGAGAAGGATGGGAAGGAGGGAGGAGGATGAGGGAAAGGGAGGAGGAGGATAAGGGGGAAGGAGGGAGGAGACACAGTGGGCCTCGCGATGAGTGCCAATGGCGCTCAGTGCAGGCCAGGTAATGGGGGAGTTGCGAGCCCTGGGGGCCTTGCGATGAGCGTTGCTCATTGCAGCCCCCGTCGGTGTAGGGTGTTGGTAATACCAACTGCTCGCCTCGCTTCGCGAGGCCAGTAGGACTTAAAATGCAATGAATGCCAAAGGCGCTCATTGCAGTGCTCGCCATGAGCGCCGAAGGTTATCATTGCAAAGCACCAAAGTAGACGCAATGTGTGGCAAACGGCATTCCCAGACTTCAAATATTCTTGCCGGCATTTTTTACATGAGGTATAGGAAGGGAGGAATGGAAGGAATTATAAAAAGCTATGGTGGGAAGGAGTGAGGGAGTGGAGAGAAAGGGAGAGGATGTAAAGGGAGGGCTGGAAATAGGGAATGGAGAGAGAGGGAGAGGATGGGAAGTGAGGGCTGGAAATAGGGAATGGAGAGAAAGGATGAGAAGGGAGGGTTGGAAGAACAGAGGAAATGGAGAGAGAGGGAAAGGATGAGAATGGAGGGTGGGAACGAGCGAGGGAATGGAGACAGAGGGAGAGCATGGGAAGGGAGGGTTCGAAGGAGGGAGGGAATAGAGAGAGAGGGAAAGGATGAAAATGGAGGGTGGGAACGAGGGAGGGAATGGAGTAAGGGAGAGGATGGGAAGAGAGGGTGGGAAGGAGTGAGAGAATGGAGAGAGAGGGAGAGGATGAGAAGGGAGAGTTTGAAGAACGGAGGAAATGGAGAGAGAAGGAAAGGATGAGAATGGAGGGTGGGAATGAGGGATGGAATGGAGACAGAGAGAGAGCATGGGAAGGGAGGGTTAGAAGGAGGGAAAGGGATGGGAGCGAGGGAGAGGATTGGAAGGAGTGAGAGAAGGGAGAGAGGGAGAGGGTGGGATGGAGTGAGGGAATGGAGACAGATGGAGAGGATTGGAATGGAGAGGTTGAGAATGGAGGATGAGGAGTAAGGGAAGGGAGAGAGAGAGGGAGAGGGTGGGAAGGAGTGAGAGAAGGGAGAGAGGGAGAGGGTGGGAAGTAGCGACAGAAGGGAGAGGGGGAGAGGGTAGGAAGGTAGGGTGGGAAGGAGTGGGGGAATGGAGAGAGAGGGAGAGGATTGGAATGGAATGGATGAGAATGGAGGATGGGAAGGAGTAAGGGAAGGGAGAGAGAGAGAGAGAGGGAGAGGGTGGGAAGCAGTGAGAGAAGGGAGGGAGGGAGAGGGTGGGAAGGAGTGAGGGAATGGAGAGAGACGGAGAGGATTGGAATGGAGAGGTTGAGAATGGAGGATGAGAAGGAGTAAGGGAAGGGAGAGAGAGAGGGAGAGGGTGGGAAGGAGTGAGAGAAGGGAGAGAGGGAGAGGGTAGGACGGTAGTGTGGGAAGGAGTGGGGGAATGGAGAGAGAGGGAGAGGATTGGAAGGGAGAGAATGAGAATGGAGGATGGGATGGAGTAAGGCAAGGGAGAGGGAGAGAGTGGGAAGGAGTGAGAGAAGGGAGAGAGGGAGAGGGTGGGAAGAAGTGAGAGAAGGGAGAGCGAGAGGGAGAAAGAGACAGACACAGGACATTGGGAGACAGACAGGAGAGAGACACAGAAGAGAGAAAATTATACCGTCATTTATGACAGGCAAGTTCCTAGTTGTTATATACTGTATATATATATATGTGATAAGTCAAGCTTGAACTAGGGTGGGAAGGAGTGAGAGAAGCGAGAGAGGGAGAGGGTGGAAAGGTAGGGTGGGAAGGAGTAAGGGAATGGAGAGAGAGGACTGGAAGGGAGAGGATGAGAATGGAGGATGGGAAGGAGTAAGGGACTGGAGAGAGAGAGGCAGAGTGTGGGAAGGAGTGAGAGAGAGGGTGGGAAGGTAGGGGACCAAGAGTGAGGGAATGGAGAAAGAGGGAGAGGATTGGAAATAATAGGATGAGAATGGAGGATGGGAAGGGAGAGAAAGAGGGAGAGGGTGGGAAGAAGTGAGAGAAGCGAGAGCGAGAGAGAGAAAGAGACAGACACAGGACATAGGGAGACAGACAGGAGAGAGACACAGAAGAGAGAAAATGATACCGTCATTTATGACAGGCAAGTTCCTAGTAGTTATATATATGTGATAAGTCAAACTGGAACTAGATAGTATCTGCTAAAAGGACAACACTACAGCACATATAGGTTTCCTGGTGGTCCAGTGGTTAGGATTTGGTGCTTTCACCTCTGTAACCTGGATTTGATTCTGTAACCTGGGTCACACCACCCTGAAGCCAAGCAGGGATGGGCCTGATCAGTACTTGGATGGAGGCACCCTAGGAATACCAGGAGCTATAGTTTGCGAGTTTTCAATTGTGTGTCCGTGTCTTGGAAACAAGCACTATGTACATTTGATGATATGCTCAAAAACAGGGCCCTCCATTCTTTATAAGGTGTTAAGTTTGTTTTTTGCCATGTACTAAGCCCCTGTACAGCGCTCCGGAATATGTTGGCGCGATATAAATAAAGATAATAATAATAATAATAATAATAATAATAATAATAATAATAATAATATATGCTGTGGCCCACTAGAGAAGGAACTGGTGTGTTAAGGTCCATGAGGTCACAGAGAGTTGGAAACAATGTTAAAAAGGGACATGAAGATATGTTTTCCTTTGTTGCATCAGAAAGTATTTGATAATGTACCATAGTGTGTTTTCTTTTTGCAAATAAATTTTAACTGCTCTTGGGGGCTTGCCTTCTGCCAGCCAATGAGATCTTCAGATGTACATATGCTCTCTGTATTTCCTGTTAGTTTCAACAAACTTTAAACAGGTTTGACTTAATATTTTTCATGATATATACTAATAGGAAATTACATTTCCCAACGATATTGCTTAACACTCTTATTAAATTCAATCTAAGGTATAGTTGGGAAAGTTGGGATTAAAACAAAACTTTATTCGGATTAACGACAAAACGTAAACATAAAATAATTCAAAAAGTAGCAATTAAAATGAAAGGTCTCCCTTTGTTTGCTTGTAAGTATTTTATGTATTGTATAGAGTCCTTATGGGTCAGAATGCCGTATGGTAACTGTATATACACAACAATTTTAGATAGCTTTGGGATGAGTATTATATATAAGAAATAACATACCACTCTGCACCAACTTTATACTGGGGCTCTTGTATAATTTTTATTTGTACTTGATTTCTCAAAAATTTCCCGGAAATTAGGACTAATAATTCCTTTCCCTCAGAGTAGCAATATTTTAGCAGAGTAGCATTATTTTTCATGCATAAAACAACTTTTATATGTCCTTTTAATGTTGATTATTCAAAACGGCAAGCTGTGACTGCTGACACATTGTCTCATATAGTTATGAAATTTTAGATTTTTCCCCCAATGTCAGCAGTACATGAATCTGACATAAAATTATCCCGAGATGAGGTGATAACAAAATTCCCCACAGCAGAGTTTATACATCACCTGATGAGTTTACCCAGTTACTAACTCAAGAACAAGATATATTTGGTCCATTCTCCATACCAGATATGGACAGTATATACAACTGAGGCTGGGGGTCTCATCTACCCAAGTTTTGCCACCCACAGCTAACACAATAACACTGTGTCCCACCTGCTCACAGACAGCATCTTATCCTGCTCCCTATCAACAATATCTGCTCACTAAGGACATGGACAAAGACTTGCCCCCTGGTGTAGCGCCTTTGGAAGGAAGTTTTCTCCTTAGTCTCTGACATCTTTAACTCTCAACTCCATGCAAAGGCAGACGTCTGCTTCTAGGTCATTTCATTACATCTCTGTCATCTTCCCAAAACAAACTGCTTCAATACATAATGCTACAAAAGGCAACATTGCAAGACAGTGGAAGTCCTTCACCCTCTCTCTCTTCCAATTGTTATGCAAATCTGGAGACCTTGGTTAAATTCCCCCCACAGTATCTCCCTGACATAATCTCTCCCAACAATCTTTCTAAGGGTCATTAGCTGTTCAGTTATTGTGAGTGTGCCCTCTAGTGGTACAAATTGGTTAAGCAGTTCTGTAACATTTTAGCAAGCCTAGTTTAAACGGTCAGTGCAAGCGATTTTCATGTTCAAACAATTTTTTGTTGACCATTAATTAACACATACAAGCAGCAGCAAATCAATTCTTTGGCCAAAAATATAATTTAAAAGCACAGTTTACCTTGTTAACGGCCACTGCTCTAACCCTTCCACCACTATTTGTTCTCCACACTGCTGAAAGGAAGTGCAATGTTTAAACTGGGGACAGACTGGTGATGGGGAGTCCAGCAAGGAACAAGTTGCAGCAGTCAAGGCGAGATATGATGGGGGAATGTATTAAAAGTTTAGTTGTGTCTTGTGCAAGATAGTGATTTATTTAGGAGATGTTATTATTGAGTGAAAATTACATTATCTGGTTATTGATTTCATGTGAGGAATGAAAAAGAGTAGAATCCCAGTAGAATCCCAAGAAAACGGGCTTGTGAGGTCGGAGTGATGATGACATTGTCAACAGGGAGAGATATATGTGGAGTGGAAGTTATAGTAGATGGTGGGAAGATTAGGAGCTCAGTCTTTGACATCATTACATAGTTACATAGTAATTAAGGTTGAAAAAAGACTTTCAGTCCATCAAGTTCAACCTGTTAAGATCTCCTCCGATCTGCAATATGCGGATTAGTTATTAATTAATTAGTTGTTAAATAATTGTTAATAGTATAGTATTTGAGGATGAATAAAGAGTTAGTCCATCAAGTTCAACCTTTTTTAGATCTCTATTGATCTTTTTAATATGTGGACTATTTATTATTAATTGTTAATTGATCCAGAGGAAGGCAAACAGAAAAAAAACCTTTGAAAGTTTGCAAATTGCCTCATAAGGGGAAAAAAAGCAAAATTCCTTCCTGACCCCAGAAACTGGCGATCAAATTACTCCCTGGATCAATATTCTTTTGCTAGTTATCTAGGATAACCTTGAATGCCCTCTTTATTCAAAAATATATCTAACCCCTTTTTGAAGTTGTCTATCGAATTCGCTGTCACCACCTCCTTTGGTAGAGAATTCCACAGTTTAACCACCCTAACTGTGAAGAACCCTTTTCTTTGTTTAAGGTGAAATCTTTTTTCCTCTAACCTCAAAGGATGTCCTCTTGTCAGTTGAAAATCTCTTGCTACAAAATGTTCACTTGACAAAGCCTTATATTGACCCTGGATGTATTTAAATAAGGTAATCATATCCCCTCGTAGACGCCTTTTTTCTAGCGAAAATAACTTTAGTTTGGTTAGTCTTTCTTCATAACTTAGCCCCTCCATTCCCCTTATTAGTTTTGTTGCCCTTCTCTGTACTTTTTCCAGCTCTAAAATGTCCTTTTTATGAAGTGGTGCCCAAAATTGTACTCCATATTCCAAATGAGGGCGTACTAGGCATTTGTATAGTGGTAGAATTATATTTGTTTCCCTTGCTTCTATACTCTTCTTAATACATGCTAATATTTTATTTGCCTTTGCAGCTGCTGCTTGGCATTGAGCACTGTTACCTAGGTAGTTGTCCACTAGTACTCACAAATCCCTTTCAATATCTGATACCCCTAGATTTGCTCCATTAAGATTATAAATTGCATGGCTATTTTTCCTTTCCAAATGCATAACCTTACATTTATTTGTATTAAATCTCATCTGCCATTTAGCTGCCCATTTCTCTAATTTATGCAAATCCCTTTGTAGGGAAAGTACATCATTATCTGATTTTATTACCTTGCATAACTTAGAGTCATCAGTAAAAATGGAGACACTACTTTCGAGTCCTACTTCTTCGTCATTAATAAATATGTTAAAAAGGAGAGGACCTAATACTGAACCTTGAGGAACCCCACTTACCACATTAGTCCAATCGGAGTATGTTCCATTTACAAAAAAACCCTTTGCTTACTGTCTTTTAGCCAGCTCTTGATCCATGAGCAGATATTTCCTGCAATTCCTGTATCCCTTAGTTTGCTCACTAGTCTTCCATGTGGATTTGTATCAAATGCCTTTGAAAAATCCAAAAAGACTACATCCACTGAGTTGCCCTGATCATAGTTCCTACTAACCTCCTCATAAAAACTAATTAGATTGGTCTGACACGACCTATCCTTCATAAATCCATGTTGACTGCTACCTATGATCTTGTTCAAATAGACATATTATTGTATTCTGTCCCTTATTAACCCTTCTAAAAGCTTCCCAACTACAGATGTGAGGCTCACTGGTCTATAATTCCCCGGATTTGCTCTTGCTCCCTTCTAAAATATAGGTATCACCTCTGCTTTTCTCCAGTCATCTGGTAGAGACCCTGTAGTGAGTGAGTCTTGAAAGATTAGATATAATGGTTTGGCTATTACAGAACCCAGCTCCCTCAGTACCCTTGGATGTATTCCATCAGGACCTGGGGCTTCATTAACATTTATTTTCTCCAATCTCTTTTTGATTTCTTTCTGCGTTAACCAATTATTTAGTGAAGGTAGTGTAGCCCCATTATGTTGCGGTGTCCCAACCACTGGTACCTCCCTTGCGTATACTGACGAAAAGAACCTATTTAGCTCATCTGCCTTTTACAGGTCACTAATTATCAGATGGCCCGTGTCACATTGTAATGTTCCTATAGTTTCCTTCCTCGCCTTCTTCCCATTAATATACTTAAAAAATATTTTAGGGTTAGTCTTACTTTCCTTTGCAACTGACTTCTCATTTTATATTTTAGCCAGTCTAATAGCCCTTTTGCAAGCCTTGTTGATTTCCTTATAGTCACATAAAGCTGCCTCTGTTCCCTCCTTCTTGTATAATTTAAATGCATGTTTCTTTTTCCTCATCATGATCTTTAAGTCATTGTTAAGCCACATGGGATGTGATTTACTCCTATTCATTTTATTTCCACAAGGTACACGCCGATGAGTATGTTTATTTAGTAAGGATTTGAATGTTGTCCATTTATTTTCAGTATTCTTCCCTGTAAGTTCTTTGTCCCAGTCTATATGTTGTATTGCTGCCCGTAGCCCATTAAAGTTAGCCCTTTTAAAATGTAGAGTTTTTGTTGGCACCTTACAACTCTGTTTTTTGTATTCAATCTCAAATGATACTGTGTTGTGATCACTGTTCCCCAAGGGTTCCCCTATTTTAACATTTGATATTATATCAATATTACTTGTGATGACTAAATCCAAGATGGCCCCATTTCTAGTAGGTTCTTGTATTACCTGGGCCAGATAATGATCCCTGAGTGTACTCAAGAACCTGCTCTCCTTAGCTGAGCTGCTGGTCTCATTTATCCAGTTTATTTCAGGGTAATTAAAGTCTCCCATTATTATAACTTGCCCGTGCTTAGCTGCATTTCCAATCTGTAACAATAATTCACCTATATTTGGGGGTTTATAGCATACTCCCACCAATATGCATTTAGAATTAGCTCCTCCACTATTTAGCTCAACCCACAAAGATTCAACGATGCCGTTAGTTCCAGCATAAATATTTTCTCTGACTCTAGGCTTAAATTCAGGCTTAACATACAGACAGATCCCTCCTCCTCTTTTACCATTTCCCCTATCTTTCCTAAACAGGTTATAACCATCCAGATTAACAGTCAAGTCATGAGATTCATCCCACCATGTTTCAGTAATGCCTATTAAGCCCCATTTTTCTTGTACTGCTAATAATTCTACCTCGTCCATTTTCCCAGGCAAACTATTTGCATTAGCAAGCATACACTTTATGTTGCTATGGCTCTGCCATTGTGAAGTGCTTGCCACTGTATTTGAGGCCCTATTAATACCTCCCTACTGTCTATTGTAACCCCCCCCCCTTCTCCTCACCCATGAGTAACTAATTCATCCCTTTCCCTCTCTACCCTTTTTACCCCAATACTTCTATATTCTATATAGTCCCTCCCCCCACCTACAAGTTTAAAAACTCCCCCAGCCGTTCTACCATCCTATCCCCTAGCACAAAAGCTCCCTCATCATTAAGGTGCAATCCATCCCTGCTATAGAGATTGTACCCAAGTGAGAAGTCAGCCCAGTGCTCTAAAAACCCAAAACCCTCTGCACTGCACCACTTTTTTAGCCACACATTAACCTCCCTAAGCTCCTTCTGCCTCCCTGGGCTAGCACGTGGCACTGGTAGTATCTCAGAAAATACTACCTTGGAGGTCCTTGCTTTAAGCTTATTCCCTAGTTCTCTAAAATAATTCTTTAGGACACTCCATCTTCCACTAACTTTGTCATTGGTACCAATGTGTACCAAGACCGCCGGTTCATTACCAGCCCCTCCCAATAATTTGTCTACCCTATCCACAACATGCCGAACCCGAGCACACGGGAGACAGCAAACTGTTTGATTGCTGGGATCCGGGTGACAAATTACCCTGTCTACCTTCCTAATAAATGAGTCCCCTACCACCAAAACATGTCTGTTGCTCTGCCTATTCTGCCCTCCCACTCCTCCAGTAGAACTGTTCTCCCGGCTGTTAGAGGGAACAGCTCTATCTGGCATTGCCATTCCTGAATGGACATCCCCAACAGTTTCACTCAATCTGGTAAATCTGTTGGTGTTTGCCAACTCAGAACTGGCCTGTCTCCTCCTGTTCCCCCTGATTCCTCTTCTAACTGTAACCCAGCTACCTCCCTGGCCATCCTCACTAGCCCCAGCTCCACCCTCCATGCTAGGCCCAGCGAAACTGTGCTCCGTGAGCACCACCTCCCTTTCCCGTGGAGCAATATCACTAAGTGCTGCAATTCTCCTCTCCAGATCTCCAATTTGAGCTTCCAGAGAGGCAACATGCTCACACCTCTCACAGAGGTATGGACCCTGGATCATCGGTTCCAGTAGTGCATACATTTGGCAGGATGTACACTGAGTGAGGTTGCCACTGGACTGACTCATGATTATCAGTTACAAAAATACAGTGAGAAAACAAATCAATGTATTTGTATAAAGACTGCTTTTCTACACCTTAACCCAAACAAAACAGAAAAAAATATATATACGTTTGTTTTCTGTTTTATCTTATAATACCCCTTTCCTTTGGATTTCCTCCTTTTATTCAATCTCCTACACACTAACTACACTTACACTAGAAATGATTGCAAGCTCCCAAGCTCGCTCTTCCCTTGTTAAAATAGACCTCGCCTACTCACCTATACAATGATAAATGAGCACAGGACAGAAAACACTGCCCTGCCTCACAGAACTGATTCAACAGAACACAACAAAATGCACACAGATAAACCTTTACACAGGCCAAGCCACACCCACTCTCACCTGGACCCGGATTACAGCCCACAGGAAAGAAAACACTGCACTGATTTACAGAACTGATTCATGATGATTTTCAGATGGTGGGTGGACATCCATGAGGATATGTTTGAGAGGCAGTTGGCAACATTTGCTAGAAGAGAGGGGGGTATGTCTGGTGCAGAGAGGTAGATTTGTGTGTCATCTGTATATGATGATACTGAAATACAGAATATTTTATTAGGGTACATAGGGAGGATGTATAGATGGATAAAAAAAGGAGGGGGCTTAGGACTGAACCTCGCAGTATACCAACAGTTAGAGGGCGAGACGTATAAGAGGAGCCAGAGAATGAGACTCTAAGGGCCTCATTCAGTTGAGAAATTGTAGCTTACATGAGCCTGTAATGGAGCCTAAACTAATTTGCTATTCAATTGGCTTCTTTTTGCGATCCCCAAACGATCTACGGATTACAGGCTGAAAATCCCTGCGGTTGTTACAACCGGAACTTACAGCCCATCTAAGCTAAAATCGCTATTCAATTGCTAAAATTCCTCAAGCCCACAAATATTTTCACTCCTGTCAAATGTAGAAGAAAATTCTATGGGTACCAAATTGGACTCGCAAGGGGGTTAAACACCTGTTCGTAGCAATGTAAATGCGAATAAAAAATCAATACTGCACTTTTAAAGCCAGGGAAAGCGATGAAAGACAGAATTAATTGCACAACAGTCTCAAGCTCGCAAATCTGCAGTAGGAAATATTTATCTTTATGTTTCATTTCCGGGTTAAAACGATCTCGGGAATCAATGAGTTAATACATATCAGACCACCCACATGGACTAGAACAGTATTGGTATTCATTTTTATTATTTTGTACATTGCAGGATTGCCATTCTGATCACATATCGGAACCCTAAACGCTAATTGATTGTCATGTAACCTCCATGGTTTACTGACGTAATGATGACGGTCTAATTTTCTATTGGCTGTTTCCAAATCAGGAGTTACGGCCTTGTTTAATTGATCTGGATCACGCTCTGAAATGCTACATACGACTGCATGGTTTACGTTTTTGGATTTCGGGCCGTAAGATGCTGGCTTGTTCAATTGAATCACTCCCTAATTTGATCTTTCACTTTCGCAAGGCTAAAATCGCAAATAGCTATTTAATTAACAATTAATCAAGCTCGCAAATATTTGCACACCCGTAAACGGCAAAAGAATAAGAAAATCCTACGAGTGCTAGAGAGGACCCACAAGGGGGTTAAAAACTTATTTGTAGCACTGTAAATGCAAATAAAATATACTGTACACTGTAAATAACGGGAAAGCGATGACAGACATTAGAATTAATTGCACAACAGTCTCAAGCTCGCAAATCAGCAATATATAAGATTTTTTTTAATGTTTAATTTCGGGGTTAAATCGATCTTGGATATCAATGAGTTAATACATATCAGGCCACCCATATGGACTAGAACAGTATTGGCATTCATTTTCAGAATTCTTTATTTTGGGGTTTTGCAAGTCTGATCACATATCGGATCCCCGAACCTAATTGATTGACATGTAACCTCCATGTTTTACTGCTGTAATCTCATTTTCTATTGGCTGATTCGAAATGGGCGGTTACGGGCTTGCTAAATTGATCATGTTCCAGCCCTGAAGTGCTCTGAACCAGTGCATGGTTTACGGTTTGGGCTTTGGGCCAGTAACTTGCGGCCTTGAGCAATTGAATAGCGTCGGAATCGGAGATGAACAAGAGCCCCCAACACACCCATAGACATTCGGCTCTTTGCGATCAAGTTGCAGGCTTCAAAATGAATATGGCCCATTGTCGGTAACCTTTCAATTTATAATCGGCATTCTAGAATTTAGACCCAAAAGTTTTTGTATTTACAAGTATAAATTCCCAACAGCATGAATGAAAAAGGGGCGATGGGGGCTAGTAGCAGATATGAACAAAGATGGTTTCAAGAGATAAAGCGATTACCTCTCAGACCCAGACCCTCGTTTCTCAGACCCACACCAAGATCCCGGTCCCCTTTCATTCTCCTCCTCTACATATTCAGACGTCCTACCCCCTGTGCAGTAAATTGGGCATGGAGTTAGTTAGGAGATGAGAAAGTCTCTCATTAATAAATGTATAGTTTAATTTATTTATAACAGCCTGTAAGATGAGCATGTTTGATTTCCACTGTTTGGCAATATGTTTTTTTCTAGCCAGCATTATAAATTGTAGAAGCTTATGTAGTGGATTTGGCATATTTCGACAGGGAAGGCCTAGGAGACATACTTCGATACTTGCTGTAATCTGGAGGCCATGGATGCAACCTCTATCCACAGCAGCTATACCTTTGGGCACGACCACCATATATGTATGAACGAACCCACATCTTGGCAACCATGAAAGCAGCTAGGGTCTGTCATGAATCAGCCAGGGGCCATCTTGGATTTGGAACTGTTATCTGCCACATATTATTGAACAGAAGGTTTTGGGCTCCCAGAGCCACTGTTATAATGTTATATATTCTGGGCAGAGTCCCACTGTTATTGTTATGCATTCAGAGAAGAGGCAGTTTACCACGTCACCACTAATAAAGTCGTCATAATGCATTAAGTGGACTGACGTGGGAAGTACTGCCTCAACTCATAACATGTGGAAACGGGAGAGGTGCTGTGGATTATAAAATGTTGTAGTGGTATTATCTGTAAATATATTGTATTGCAATGTGGGAGCCATGTTGTGTGCAGTCATCCATATTGGGTCTGATACAGATAGTAACCTGAGTAGATCACCCATCTGCCTTCCAGCTATCACCTAAAGTAAACACTTGAAGTGATAGCAAGGCCAGAACAAAGGGGTCTGTACAGACATTGAGGCACCTTAACCCCATGGGGTCTTCAGCCCAATATCAGGGTCATAGTACAGGAGCACAAAGATGTTTCTCCCTTGAGAGCCAGAGACCAAGTAAATTAGGTAGCCACACCTAGTGGACGGCCCATGGGAGGGGTCTGAAGGTTCCCAGAGCTTACCTCTAGTCCATTGGCCAGAGGTAATCAAGTTACTCTGGAGATTACCCCATTGGCTAAGAGGAAGATGAGGGTTGGACAAGGGGGTAGCCACTCCCTGTACTGGTTTTGTGAGTTGTTTAAATACTATGGTCCTCATTCAATTGCAATTTTGCCAATTGAAGAGGGCTCTATATAAGCACATAACATATTTTTTGACCGAAGTTTTTAGTTAGTGAAGACCTTGATTTTGGATAGAAGTTCAGTAACTAAAAAGTTCTGTATAAAAAATATGTTATGTGCTTATATAGAGCCCTATTCAATTGGCCAACTCGCAATTGAATGAGGCTCTATGTGTTTCCAAAATAAAGTGTTCTTAATTTTCATACTTTGACTTAGCATGTATTATTGACCCAGAGGCATATGCTTGTAGAGGAGCTCGTTCTGACTCCCTTTCAAGGTGCTCCCAGGTACACTACCAAAGCAATATTGGACTTATGCCTTTGTACCGACAAAGACTGTCCATAGGTCTAGAGTCACCCAAACTTAGGTCTAAACCTACTGGGAATAAGAGTACTAGGGTACTCTAGATCCCATTATCATAGTAGGTTGTGACAGGGTCCATTATGGATTTCCATTTAAATAGTTTATCAGGTGTTATGTATATTCCATGCAGAACTTTATTGGAGATGCTGTAGTTATATGACCCTTTAGTAAGGCTGCTCCATGACCTATGCCACTCTCCCCAATCTTTGCAGTGTCCTACATCTTTTTCCCAAAGATTCATATAGTTACATTTTTGGGTAGGTTTGGTTTGTGTTGAAAGTTTCATATAGTAGCAATATTTTAGCATAGCAGCAATATGTTTCATGCATAAAACAACTTTTATATGTCCTTTTAATGTTGATTATTCAAAAAGCTTAAACTTTCTCAATGGTGTTTATAAACTGCAGCTCCCTTACAGAACCAACCCTCCTCTGGCAAGCTGTGACTGCTGACACATTGTCTCATATAGTTATGAAATTTTAGATTTTTTCCCCAATGTCAGCAGTACATGAATCTGACATAAAATTATCCCGAGATGAGGTGATAGCAAAATTCCCCCACAGCAGAGTTTATACATCACCCGAGGAGTTTACCCAGTTAGTAACTCAAGAACAAGATATATTTTGTCCTGACCCCTCATTCTCCATACCAGATATGGATAGTATGAACAGATACCCTTTCTAAACATTTGAAGGGTGCTGAGCCTATACAACTGAGGCTGGGGGCCTCATCTACCCAAGTTTTGCCACCCATAGCTAACACAATAACATTGTGTCCCACCTGCTCACAGACAGCATCTTATCCTGCTCCCTATCAACAATATCTGCTTACTATGGACATGGACAAAAAGTAGAGCCTATGTCACCTGAATGGTTCTGGTCACATCCCCTTCCTCTCAACCCACAAGTGCGGTCACTCTATGTGAATTAAAATCCTATAATGCTATATTAACTACTGAAAGACTGCTCCATTATCAACTTTTTTTTAATCTTATATACAGAACAGCAATTCCTATGCAGATATAAAGATGGGTAAACCCAAGAAAAGTCTGCAATCTAAAGGCATACAAGATCATTTCAAAACACAGTCACAGGGCCATTCACCTTCCTTGGACCCTGCTCCAGGCTCCTCGGATGGCTCTTATACAGAGGAGGTTCCTGGATGCCCACAACAGCATGTGGATCTATCAGATACCTCCCTGGCCAAGTAAGATAGCCTGCTACAAGCATGTTTTCCAATGAAGTCAGAGAAATCAAGCAGGACATCCAGGGCTTGGTGCAACACACACACAATCTGGAGTCTTTTGCAGACCAATTGATCCAAGGATAGGACTGAGATCGTACAAAAAGCCTCATGCATGTGCGTCCTACAAAACAAACTAGAAGACCTAGAGAATAGGTCTAGCCACCACAATGTAAGAATACGAGGCTTTCCAAAACCCATGGGGGACTTGAGGGAGGGGGGGTAGAGGGGTAGGAGATTAGAATGGGGGACCTAGGGGGTCTGAATGGGGCATCTGTGGGAGTGGGGGTAGGAGATCAGAATGGGGGACCTGGGGGGGTCCTCCATTCTGATCTCCTACCCCCTCAGGTCCCCAATCTGCTATCCTACCCCCACCCCACCCAGGTCCCCCAGTCTCCCTGTAAGTCAGTTGACACAAAACACAAACTCACTGTCAGACCAGACAGGCTGTAGCCAGATAACAACCAGGTTCCCCATTTTGATCTCCTATTCCAACCCCCCCAGGTCCCTCATTCTGATCTCCTACCTCCACCCCCAGGACCCATTCTGATCTCCTCCCCCCTACTTCCCCCAGATCCCCCAATCTGATCTCCTACCCCCCCCCCCCCCCCAGGTCTGTATAACACTCTTTATGCTTGTATATCATACTTGATATATATGGTGGCAGCTGTACTAATCCACCTTAAGAGGACAGAGCCTGTGACAGACCAGTGGGAGGGGTGTACAGCAGTTCTCACTTTCGACCTGCCTGGCGCTGATGTAACACGCAAGGTCCAAATTTAACTCAGATCCCACACCACATCAACCGAAATATACCAACCTTTGGGAAAGGGACCTTAATCACAACTGGGACCTAGAAACTTGGCAAAGCTCTTGGTAGAACCTCAACAGAGGCACCCTTAACAGTAACATTCTTGAAACTTCCATAAAAGTCCTTCACAGGATCTACATCACCCAAGAAAAACTCCATTAAAGGAAGCCCTCTTCCAATCCAAAGTGCTTTAAGGAGAGCAATGAAGTTGAAACCTTCCTATATATATGGTGGACTTGCCCCCTGGTGTAGCGCCTTTGGAAGGAAGTTTTCTCCTTAGTCTCTGACATCTTTAACTCTCAACTACATGCAAAGGCAGACGTCTGCTTCTAGGTCATTCCATTACATCTCTGTCATCTTCCCAAAACAAACTGCTTCAATACATAATGCTACAAAAGGCAACATTGCAAGACAGTGGAAGTCCTTCACCCTCTCTCTCTCTTCCAATTGTTATGCAAATCTGGAGACCTTGGTTAAATTCCCCCCACAGTATCTCCCTGACATAATCTCTACCAACAATCTTTCTAAGGGTCATTAGCTGTTCAGTTATTGTGAGTGTGCCCTCTAGTGGTACAAATTGGTTAAGCAGTTCTGTAACATTTCAGCAGCGACAAGCCTAGTTTAAACGGTCAGTGCAAGCGATTTTCATGTCAAACCTATTTTTTAGTTGACCAATTATTAACACATACAAGCAGCAGCAAATCAAATCTTTAGCCAAAAATATAATTTAAAAGCACAGTTTACCTCAACAATGGCCACTGCTCTAACCCTTCCACCACTATTTGTTCTCCACACTGCAGAAAGGAAGTGCAATGTTTAAACTGGGGACAGACTGGTGATGGGGAGTCCAGCAAGGAATGAGTTGCAGCAGTCGAGGCGAGATATGATGGGAGAATGTATTACAATTTTAGTTGTGTTTTGTGCAAGATAGTGATTTATTTTGGAGATGTTATTGTTGGGTGAAAATGACATTATCTGGTTATTGATTGCATGTGAGAAATTAAAGAGAGGGCGGGGTCCATGATACTGAAATACAGAAGATTATATTAGGGTACCTAGGGAGGATGTATAGATGGAAAAAAAAGGAGTGGGCTTAGGACTGAACCTTGCGGTACACCAACAGTTAAAGGGCGAGACGTAGAAGAGGAGCCAGAAAATGAGATACTAAGGGCCTCATTCAGTTGAGAAATTGCAGCTTACGGGAGCCCGTAATGGAGCCACGAAAACTAATTTGCTATTTAATTGGCGTCTTTTTGCGATCTGCAAATAATCTACGGGTTACTTATTGGGTTGTTACAACCAGAACTTGCAGCCCATCTAAGCCTTTGATCTTTCATGTCCGCAAGAGTTACAAAATCGCAAATCGCTATACAATTGCTACAATTCCTCAAGCCCACAAATATTTTTACACCTGTAAATGTCAAATGTAGAAGAAAATCCTAAGAGTACCAAATAGGACTTGCAAGGGGGTTAAACACCTGGTCGTAGCACTGTAAATGCAAAACAATATAACAATGCTGCACTTTTAAAAACGGGAAAAGCGATGAAAGACATTAGAATTAATTGCACAACAGTCTCAAGCTCGCAAATCTGCAGTAGGAAATATTATTTTTTTTGTTTCATTCTACCCAACATGGACTAGAACAGTATTGGAATTCATTTTTATTATTTTGTACATTGCAGGATTGTGATTCTGATCGCATATCGGGACACTAAATGCTAATTGATTGTCATGTAACCTCCATGTTTTACTGACGTAATGATGACGGTCTCATTTTCTATTGGCCGTTTCCAAATCAGGTGTTACGGCCTTGCTTAATTGATCTGGATCACGCTCTGAAATGTTACATACGACTGCATGATTTATATTTTCAGATTTCCGGCCTTTACTCGCTTGTTCAATTGAATCGCTCCATAATTAAAGCAAATCTCAAGCCCACAGACATACGGCCTGTAGCCCGCAAGCTGCGGCCTTGCAATTGAATGAGGCCCTAAGTGTACAATCTTCTATGTAGAATGTGAACCGTGAGAGAGCTGTGTCATGGGTGCCAAGAGAGTGGAGGATTTGGATAAGAAGAGGGTGGTCAACTGTGTCAAAGGCAGCAGAGAGATCCAGGAGAATTAGAATAGAGAAGTGACCCTTTGACATAGCAGTTAGCATGTCATTACTGACTTTTGTGAGCACCGTCTCTCTGGAGTGTTGGGTCTGGAAGCCAAATTGGAAGCTGTCAAGTAGATAGTTAGAGAAAATAAATTGGGTAAGGTGTTGATGACTTTCTCAAGCAGTTTTGAAGCCAGAAGATGTAGAGAGATAGGACGATAATTAGATTCAGGAGCTGGATCAGATGAGGTTTTCTTACGAATGGGTGTAATTATGGCATGTTTTAAAGATGATGAAATGTTCCAGTGTTTAGGGAGATGTTGAATAGATTTGTGGGAGCTGGGATAAGTGTGGTATAGAGGGAAGGGATTAGCTGTGATGGAATAGGATCAAGTGGGCAAGTCATAAGGTGAGAGGTTGACAGAAATCAAGAGCCTTCATCCTCAGGGTCCTAAAAGGATACGGGATTGGGGAAGGGTAAAGGCTGGGTGTTGTCGGTTTGTTAGGGTGTGTTAGAGCCACATTGAGAAGAGATTTTGTTTCAGATGTTATAAAATTTTATTTTTAAAGTTGGTGGCAAAGTCTTCAGCCGTGAGACAGGAAGGGACAGGAGGTGGGGATGGGCAGAGGAGAGTGTTGTATATGACATGGTGGTTATTCGGGATATTAGCTGGTGGTCATAACGATGTGACTGGACGTATAGATAGATAGATAGATAGATAGATAGATAGATAGATAGATAGATAGATAGATAGATAAATGGATCCTGCACTCTCTTGTATTTCTCACATACAATCAATAACAAAATCTTGTCAGTTAGACTCATCTACGCAGCTTTTTTGCACCGCAGCTCCTCTTTGTCAATCACTCCACTGGCTTCCCATAGCCTCCAGAATCAAATTTAAAATAATGACTTTAACATATAACAACAACAGTGCACACCCTTACATCTCTTCCCTTGTTTCAAAATACTCTCCCAAACGCCCCCTTGTTTCTGCTAATGACCTTCTTCTTTCCTCCTCTCTTATCACCTTATCTCAATCTACCTTCAAGACTTTTCTCGTGCCGCCCCTACTATCTGGAACTCCTTGCCTTGCTCCACTCAAAACCTTTAAAAAATCACTAAAAACGGGGACTGGTCACATACTGCAGGAGCTCCAGGGCTAACATGCCCTAAAAGAACACATATCCACTAAATCCTGTCCAGAAATCCCTATTAGGGATATAAAATGCTACACCAACATTTAATAAAAGCAGCAGTAACATCCCTGAGGCGTCCTGCGGTCTGATCCGCTTGGTCTGGAGCTGCTGGCGGAGAGAAGGCCCTGGAGACAAGCAGCAGTGACGTTGTGCACTGCCATGCAATCGGAGCCTGCCCAGAGCACAAGAAGATCCGATACGAGACCTCACCGAGACCCCTACTGTGCCTCCAAGACAGCACCACGGAAGGTCGCCCTCTGCACTCCTCACGGTGCTGGAGCAGGGCGCAGGACCTAGGACGGCACAGCCACCCCTAGCAGGGTCCCCTAGGGGCTCACCGCGGAGCAGAGGACGAGGACACCCAGAGCTGAGGTGGAGATACAAAGGCTATATACCAGTACAAGTACTAGGGTAGGAGATAGAGGCCCAAGAGGACCCAATTTGAAGGGATACATAAATACACAGAGCACCACCAACCCAAGTCTGCTGGGGCTCAAAACTATTATTATTGTTTATTTGTAATGCGCCGACATATTCCGTTGCGCTGTACAAGGGGAGAGAACAGGGGAAAATACAGCTATTTAAATAATGAATAAAGGGCCTCTAATCATTAAATAGCTCTCATATATGGATATCCCCATGTGCCTACAGACAGATATTCAGAGCTGAGATTATGACAGATTTATACACCAACTGTCTGAATATGACAGGATCACATCCTTACTTTTATTCAGCTATATCAGCCCTAAATGTGTTTGCAAACTTTTTTTTTCAAAATGGCCACTGGCCTCGGCCAACACCCTTGTTGATCATTACAGCATACTTCCTAGGAGTGTCCATGGCAACCTGACTTGATAGAGGCTTATGGCTGTCACATCTTGAGTTATATATTAACTTTCCTCCAAATAATTTTACTTTTAACCAGATACATCTCAGATTGCAAAGTTATTATCCACCTAACCCACAGAATACTGACTACTGCAGTTAAGGACCGCAAATACACAAGCTCCAATCTCCATTACTGCAAATTATTAAATAATCACCAGATGGCTGGGACTTTACGTTCCTATGCTTGAATGCTATCTTCTGCTCACAAGCAACCTACACACTTTGCTGTTTTTAGAACCTGACATTAATCCAGCTAACCAGGCTGGAAAACAACCTGCATCATCTAGGCCCACCCCTAAGGGCTACCCGTCTACTTAGCGCACCTAAATCTCTGACAGCACTCATACATTGACTGTGACCAAGACCCACCAAAAGCTTCTCAACATGGGCAAACAAAAGAAAACCCAACAGCCCAAAACCATTAATGATCATTTTAATAGACCTACCCAGAGTAAAACTCCGCCTCCAGCTACATCGGCAATTACCCCAGATGACTCAGACTCAGGGGGTCCACAGGGCTCTCCCAACCAAGCCACAAAACTGACAGACTTGACGCTGACACAATTTGAGGAGCTTCTTCAACTAAACTTGACAAAAACGGTCAAGTAGCTCCTCTAAGATCTACTGGAGCTAGTTTAACGACCAGCTGATGGAATCCGAATCCAACGACAGAAAATACATTGTACACAACTCCACACTGATTGCATCTCTAGAAAACAAGCTGGAAGATCTAGAAAACATATCTAGAAGTGATAATATACGTCATAGAGGACTTCCAAGGTCAGTCACAGACTTACTTTTATATCTACATTCTATCCTAATCGCAATGCTCCCACCCCACCTGATATATATATATATATCTATATATAAATATATATATCTATCTATATATATACATATATATATATATATACACATATATATACACATATATATATATATATATACACATATATATATATATATATATATATATATACACATATATATATATATATATATATATATATATATATATATATATATATATATATATATAAATATATGGGAACTTGAGCGGTCTCACAGAGCCTTAGGTGGTGTGGGCAACCAGGATCTACCAAAGGACGTTATTATCAGATTTCTGCGACAGAAAACCAGGGACGAAGTCTTGGCAGCTTCCAGGAAATTTACCGCTTTTTGGGCCCAGCTACAACTTTATGCAGATTTAGCGCCATCAACTTTGCTGAAACACAAACTGCTCAAGCCAGCCCTACTCATCTTGGCAAAAAACAACATAAAATATTGATGGGGCTTCCCCTTAGCCTACATTTCCAGATGGGCTCCACTTCATTTATAGCAATCACACTGGAAGAATGCTGCACCCACCTTCTCCATCTTAACTTGATCAAGGACTCAGATCTTCTGAATGCCAAAGAGTCCCGCATATCTGTCGGACCTTCCAAACCATTTACCCGCAGTTCGGGGCCACGCCACAAGGTCAAAACCTCAACCTGCCTCCTCGAGTCCTCTGATATCTCCTTCAGTTCATTCACCCACAGGTTGCAAGAGACGCATTGATTGACTTCGTAACTTTCAGACAGAACTTTTGTCTAGAGACCCCGGGCCTGGTTTCATCTCTCATGTTGGAGAGGACCAAATGCCCAGAAGACAACTTTGTGGTTAAAATGTGATGTTATATAATGTGTGTAGTTTGTAATTCATAGCCTCCCTGCGAGGCTGCTGATTCAGGTTATACTCCATACTTTTCTATTTATCCCCCGGATATGTTATCCGACAGTTTTAACACCCAATACTCTTAGCTCTAGCTTTGGGTGACCTTATGCTACCCAGGTTTATATATTTCTAACATGGAATTTTTTTTTTTACAAATGTCTCTGATATATGTTGGTTGTAGTTGTTCAAATGTTATCTCATGGCTAGTTTGCTATGCGAAATGTGAACTTTAATTTTTTTTTCTCCTTGTTACATTTTCCTCATATTAGAGGTATTTTAGGGATTGATTAGCCCCTCCCTTCTCTCTGCCACATTTGTGCCTTTAGTCTACTTATGAGGATTACTAAATGCCTGACCTTCCAATGTTGCTGTTTTAAATTCAACCTTTTTGTAATTTTTTTTACCATTTTCCCCCTTTTTGTAGTATATCAAGTTGCCTTAGAACACCGGGATCTCTTCCTGTCTCCGACATATGGGACCCCCGCCAGCCAAGTCTCCAACCCCACCTGTTTCTCTATGCAAAGTCTCTCAGGGATGCACTTTCCCAAGGTAAGATGACAGACACACCTTATACGATAGTTTCCCACAACGTTAAAGGCTTCAACTCCCCCTTTAAGAGATGAAAGGCCTTCCTTTCGTACAAACATTTACGCTCTTCAGTGCTACTCCTTCAGGAGACCCACTTTGCCCATAATAAGGCTCCCAAATTATTTTATAAACATTACCCAACATACTATACTACCACCCAAGCCTCCAAGAAAGTGGGTGTAACTGTCCTACTCCACAAAGACTTCCCCTTCATAACATATAGATAAAGATGGTTATTTTATTATTCTAACGGGTAACCTGCTGGACGCTAATCTCTCTCTATGCTATAGCATTCTATGCCCCACCACCAAACCGCATGCCTCTTTTATCAGGCTCTTACACCTCTAATCATGTGACGTAGGAAAGGTCATTCTTGGGGGAGATTTAAATTTAACGCTAAATTCTCAACTTGATAAGTCTACACAGAACCGAAGTGACAGGTTTGCTACCAAGATATCCCGGATAGGCTCATTACTGCAGGATCTACACATAGTTGATGCTTGGAGATTGCTTCATCCAACAGATAGAGAATACACTTTCTATTCTCCAGTCCATAAGACATATTTAAGAATAGACACAGTAATTATGGATTCATCACTCTCTAACCACCTAACTAAATCAGAAATCATTCCATGCACCTGGTCTGACCACTGGTTGGTCAGTGTCTCTATTGCTTTTGGCACTAATGCACGCTTACCCAGTTCATGGAGGCTGAATGGTATGCTCCTGACCAACCCGATACTCTGAGATCACATAGCTAATGATATAGACCTTTTTTTCTCTATAACCTTAGACTTGGAATCAGATATCGGATGGGTCTGGGCGGCCTATAAGACCTTCATCAGGGGAGCGTGCATTAAATATGAGTCCGCAAATAAAAAACAATTACAACTCAAGGAGAAAAGTTTGAGAAGGGAATTATTGGCTTTGGAAAAGCGTAATCAACTAACTCCATCCTATAGACTTGGCCAATCCATTGACAAACTGAGGTCAGAACTAGATTTAGTCTTATCACACCACACAGAGGCCCTCATTCAATTGCAATTTGCCCAATTGAATAGTGGTCTAAATAAGCACATAACATATTTTTTTAAAGAAGTTTTTAGTTAGTAAAGATATATCCAAAAGCAAGGTTTTCACTAACTAAAAACTTATTTGAAAAAAATATGTTATGTGCTTATTTAGAGCACTATTCAATTGGCCAAATCGCAATTGAATGAGGGCCAGAGAAGGCTATGAGATGGACACATCACAAATTCTATACCAAAGCCAATAAACCTAACTCCCTTCTAGCCAAAAAACTAAGAGGGAAACTGGATCAATCAAAAATCTTTCGCATCAGGTCCTCATCGGGAAATATTATAGTCAGCCCTAAAAGAATTCTAGACACCTTTCACTCATTTTTCCAGAAACTATACTCCTTCTTACCATACAACTTTGAATCTAGTATATCCTCCTTCCTTGATTCTTGGACCTCTCCACACTCACCCCATTAGATCTAGAATTCTTGAACTCTAAGATTACGGTACACAAAGTTAAAAAAGTTATACAAAGCTTAAAAAGTGGTAAAGCCCCTGGTCCAGACGGATTTTCTAATTTGTATTATAAAAAAAATTGTTGACCTATTAGCTCTTCACCTTACAAATGTATTCAACAGTATCCTAGAGGGTATCCCTATACCTCCTGAACTCAATCAGGCTGACCTAGTGTTTTTTCCCAAGGAAGGCAGAGACCCAATTGAAGTCAAAAACTACAGGCCCATCTCCCTCTTAAATGGGGACATTAAGATATTGGTGAAACTCATGTCAAATAGAATCAATGACTTCCTACCAAGATTAATCCACAAGGAACGGGTTGGCTTTATCCCTTTTGGGCAAGCAGGAGACAACATTCGATGAGTACTTAACTCAATCCATTGGGCAAAACAAACCCAAACTCCTGCGTGCCTTTTAGCACTTGACATTGAAAAGGCATTCGACTCGCTTGAATGACCTTACCTACATAAAACTCTCCCTAAATTTGGCTTCTCTGGGCTCTTTATAAACCTTTTCCAAACCTACTACCGCAACCCCAAACACAACAAACATTTGACATCTATGTGTTGAAGCAGGAGAAAGACTTTGGGGGCAAGAGACGGACATCTTTAAACCCTCTTACAGGACATTGTTACAACTTGTTTTTCTGTTTGGAGGATTCAGCAGTAGGAGACCTGCTCCAAGTGTCATTGAAGCAAAAACCCTATATTCAGGTACTGGGGATTGAGGGGAGGGGGACTCCTATATTGCCATATTGCAAGGGTATGTAAAAAAGGCACCTTGTCTATAGCTCACGTGAGCAAAGCGGGCCGATGTAAGGGTGCAGAAAATTGCGCAACGTCAATTGACGAGGCAGAAAAATGCGCGCTGACAAAAGCGCCTACGTCGGCACGCATTGCTCACGTGCGCTATAGACGGGGAGAGTACTGTACTGAACATGCCCATGGCCAGACATGCAGTTTCCACAAAGACTCTAGCAGAAGCTGAGCAGTGTGAGTCATGGGCCCAGGATAACCAGCTGAGAGACATCTGTCATCTACCCGCCTGTCCTTCCTGTTTATATAAACACCTACAGCCATGAGAACAATTCCAGCACCTTCTCAGCTACACTGAGTATAGCACCTGCAGTGCACTGTCTGCTTCATCATCACTGCCTATGAATCCCACCATCATCTCCATGTGTGTCCCGCCATAATCTCTGTGTGTCCCACCAGTGTGTCCCATCAGCATCTCCATGTGTGTCCCGCCATAATCTCTGTGTGTCCCACCAGTGTGTCCCATCAGCATCTCCATGCGTGTCACAGCATCATCTCTGTGTGTCCCACCAGTGTGTCCTATCAGCATCTCCCTGTGTGTCCCGCCATCATATCCCTGTGTGTCACAGCACCATCTCTGTGTGTCCCACCAGTGTGTTCCCTCAGCATCTCCCTGTGTGTTCTGCCATCTACTTGTGGGTATCCCGCGAACATCTCCCTGTGTGTCTCTCCATCATATCCCTGTGTGTCACAGCACCATCTCTGTGTGTCCCACCAGTGTGTCCCATCAGCATCTCCATGCGTGTCACAGCACCATCTCTGTGTGTCCCACCAGTGTGTCCCATCAGCATCTCCCTGTGTGTCCCGCCATCATATTCCTGTGTGTCACAGCACCATCTCTGTGTCTCCCACCAGTTTGTTCCCTCAGCATCTCTGTGTGTTCTGCCATCATAACACTGTGTGTCACAGCACCATCTCTGTGTCTCCCACCAGTTTGTTCCCTCAGCATCTCCGTGTGTGTCCCTCCATCATATCCCTGTGTGTCACAGCAACATCTACATGTGTCCCACCAGTTTGTTCCCTCAGCATCTCCGTGTGTCTCCCGCCATCATATCACTGTGTGTCACAGCATCATCTCTGTGTGTCCCACCAGTGTGTTTTCTCAGCATCTCCCTGTGTGTTCTGCCATCTACTTGTGGGTATCCTGCAAACATCTCCCTGTGTGTTCTGCCATCTACTTGTGGGTATCCCGCAAACATCTCTCTGTGTGTCCCGCCATCATCATATCCCTGTGTGTCACAGCAACATCTACATGTGTCCCACTCCCATCAGCATCTCCCTGTGTGTCCCACCATCATCTCGTCTGTCCCATTAGCATCTCCCTGTGCATCTCACCAGCATGTCCTTGTGTGTACCACCATCACCCATGTATGTATAGCACCCTGTCTGTCTATCATGTCTGTGATATCAGACTTACCTGTAGCCCTAACCTTAACGCTTACACCCCTACCCTAAACCTTAACCCAAAGACCCCTAACAAAAAAAAGCTAACACCCCTAAGCCCACCTAAATACCCCGAAGCCCTCATTACCTAAGGCCATGCTGGTCCTGAGTTGGGTCCTGCGCGCAGATGTCGATTCTTGAGCAAAGATGTTGCGATCACGCAAATAACAGGCGCTCATTTGTGGTCGCGCATTTGAGCGTGCTGGGAAGTCGTGCTACCATGTGAGAAAGCTTCCTGCGAGCCTCAGTTACCTTTACTGGAATAAGCTTTACAAAATCAGGCCCCCCAACCCCCCCCCCCCCCCCCTCGATAACAGCCTTTCATAATTAAAGCATGATTGACTTTCCTTGCAAAACCACAACTTTTCTGATTATTGTTTGCTACACAGAAAGGAATTACCTATATTTACCAAGCTCACTAGCACCATCTATTGGCTTGGTACACCACCTTGCCATTGCATGTAAAAACAACTGTTCCTAGACTCAACAGCGCTATCTATTGCTATTGAACTTACATTACCAAGCCTCACAGCGCCATCTATTGGCTGAGAGTGCAGTTCCTAGACTCAACAGCTCCATCTATTGCTATTGAACTGTATTACTAAGCCCAACAGGCAGACATTCAAGGCTTGAAGGAACTGATATCCTTCTTTAGAACGGAGATCAAGTTAGAAATTCAAAAGGTGGCAACGGTATTGTGCACAGGGATAAAGGCAGTAGACTCCGAAACAGCGCTACTGGAGGACAATTACAATAATTATCCTATTCGCGCACATATGCGACTGGAGGAAGAGATGGTCCTAATGAAGGAGGAACAAGCTTTTCAACAGTCTGTCCAAGAAGATTTAGAGAACAGATCTCGTCGACAAAATGTCCGCATAAGGAACCTCCCTGAGTCGGTGAGAGATCTCTCGCAATATTTGCTAAAATTATGCAAATTTCTTCTGTCAGACATGTGCGAAGAGGAATATAGAGGGGACAGAGTCCACAGAGCACTGGGAGGTCAGTCATCCAACTCAGATCGACCAAGAGATGTTATAGAGTGGCTCCACCAAAGACAAATTTATGAAAGAGGCTATAACCTGTATGCCTGAAGTAGAAGGCTTCCAACCAAGTATCTACTCAGATTTGGCTGCAACAATCCTATTCAAGAGGAAGACGCTAAAACCCATTCTGGAACTTGTACTAGCCAGAGGTTGGAAATACACGGGGCTTTCCTTTCCGGTTGAACATCTCCAAGGAGGGGACATTGTATACCATTCGATCTTTTGAAGGAGTTATACTTTTCTCTTCATGGAGCATTCAGCTACCAGAAAATGTAAACCTTCCGCCTGAATCAAACTCGCAACAGAGGCGAGGTCCGAGAAGCCAAGCTACTACAACAACCTAAATATGCATCTCATTATTTGTCTAATGTACTAATGTCTAATACTAGGGGACTTCACTTTTGGCCTATTGGTCTACATATTGGGATGCTGTTCTGAAGGAAGTACCCTGAAGTGCTACCTATCGTTTATCTCCTTTTTTCGCAGTTATATGCTTGTTTACACATACGTTTTATCTTGCAATGTCACTTATAATGTTACCAAACATTTTAAAAGTGCCTCTTTAGGGCGTAAATATAGTTTAGTTGTTAGGCGAACGTTCTTGGTATTCATTGTTCTGGATATTAGTTGGCTCACTGATTAAAGTTAAGAGGACAGCTATTGCTCTCCTCTAAGTAATTTAAGTTACTGATATTTCTACTTTTAATTTTTTTCTCTTTTTCTTCCATTCCTTTCTCTTCCCTAGTGTACCATAAAAATACATTGATACTCATTTCCGTAGTTACCATAAAGAAATAATTTGAGGTACCAGTAAGCTAGTTAACTACGAAGCTCATTTTAGATCATAACATTGTCGCATAAATTGTCTAAGTCTGGTTTATCCTGCTCTGACTTCTTTTTGTCTTTTTTTCCATATCCATGATTTTCTCAGGGATTCGGCCCTCAATTTACAGATCTCAGTCTCTCGCTCCTCGTGTCCTAGCCAGGAGATTATCTTGCTTCAGTCTAGTAAAAAGCCTGACTGATTAGTTGATATCCTCAGTCTCTTTCCTCTATCTCAGCACCAGGTAAATCATGGACATTAAAATAATTTCACATAATGCACAAGGCTTAAATGAGCCTGTTAAAAGGGGGATAGCCCTTCAGGAATACCATAGACTGGGAGCAGATAATGTCACGATACAGGAAACTCACTTAAAAAAAACTCTATAGTAATACATAAAGAAGGCAAAGACCCGATACAGTGCAGCAGTTATAGACCGATATCTTTAATAAACAATGATATCAAATTATACTCCAAGATCATAGCAAATAGATTGGCCTCTTTGTTGCCGACCGTGATTCATCCGGACCAGGTGGGCTTTATTCCGGGTAGGGAAGCGCCTGATAATACTAGGCGAATCTTTAACCTCATGGATATTGCTTCAGACAAAAAATTACCACTAATGCTACTATCTTTAGATGCAGAGAAAGCGTTTGATAGGATTGATTGGACTTATATGAAAGAAGCATTGCTTACATTTGGCCTTAGTGAAAACGTTGTATAAAGCATTATGACATTATATTCTGCCCCTAGGGCCTATATTTCCTATCATGTTTCAAGTCTCAGTTATTTAAGATAGATTGGTGAACAAGACAGGGATGTCCCTTATCGCCTTTACTTTAGAACCACTAGCGATAGCATTAAGGGAAGCTCCAGATGTTAGTGGAATCAAGTTAGACGATAAAGATTATAAGCTAAGCCTATTTGTGAATGACATTCTCCTCACAGTTACTAACCCATTAATTAGCTTACCTAGCCTATTTAAAACATTGAGCAATTTTGGCCAAATATCAGGGTTTAAAATTAAGGCAAATAAAAGTGAAGCTCCTAATGTCTCATTGCCCAAGAAATTACCCCATTATCTTTAAAGAAAGATATTCAAATCTTCGCACCTGGTCTTTATTAAATATCTCGTGGTTTGGTAAAATACGCGCCTTTAAAATGAACACCGTCCCTAAACTGCTGTACCTTTTTAGGGCTATACCAAATCTTAAAGACATAGCAACATTACAAAAAGCAATATTTAAATTCATCTGGGGCAATAAGAAACCTGGAATAAATAGGGCGACCATGACAGCATCAAAACAGAAAGGAGGCTTAGCAACTCCTGACCTTCTACGATACTATAAGGTGGCGTGTTTAGCCCAAATGGCTAAATGGTATATTAATATAGTTCCCCAAGTTTGGGTGGAGATAGAACGTCAAGTTTTATGGGACCAAAATATTCTCCTGAACCAAATACTATGGCTAAGCATCCATCAGAGTATTAATTTAAAATCACTTCCGATGAGTCTGAGTCACTCCATCGTACTATGGAAGCAAATCAACAAGACAACTCCTCTACTACAAAACGGCTCATGGCTAACACCATTGTGGCTTCCCCATGAAGACTTATCATTTAATAAAAATACCCAATTAGCTTGGTGGTTTAGAAGTCAGACAACAATTTTTGAAGATGTACTGTTGGAATGGCGAAACTGGTCGCCATCGGACTTTAGCATAAATCACTGATTGCCTCACAAAGAATAGCTTAACCTGATGATGATTAGCACACAAGTGGGACAAACAGCAAACAAAAAAAAACAAATTAGCTAGAAAAACTCCCTTTGAGCATTGTTGCTTACACAACTCAAAAAGGTATAAAAAACCTCACTATTCTTTATAACTACCTAAATGAACAGGCCGCACCTAATAATTTGTCCTATACGTCTTCCTGGGACGCTGAGCTCAATATTAGCCTAGATGATGAACAATGGGGTATAATTATCAAAAACGCAGCAAACTCCTCTTTAAACATTATATTGAAGGAAAATGTTTACAAAACTATCTTGAGATGGTACCTTACCCCAGCTAGACTCCACTGTTTAAATGGTCAGTTGAATGGAAATTGCTCCAGAGGTTGCAACACCATGGGTTCCTTAAAACATATGTAATGGGATTGCCTCAAAGTTCAGCATATTTGTAAGCTATGGGATACAATTTTTCCTCAAAATCCAGAAGAGGCGTTATTAGGCTTCCCACTCCCAGGTCTATCTAAAAATGCACAATTTCTATTGAATCAGATATTTCTCGCTACTAGAAGCATAATTGCAAAACATTGGGAAAAAAAAACTTTCCAGCCTTTGAGGAGGTTCTACAGAAGATTGAGTTTATTCGCTCCATGAGTGTCTTATCTGCTGAGATAGATGCAAAATACAGGAAATGGGCCTCCTGCTGGGATATGTGGACGCAGAGAGTTGGCCGATGAGGTTGGTGAATGTGGACCTTGAAAGAGGGTAATATCTTTCCTTCTTTTTCTTCTTTCAGTCTTCTTTTTATATATTTTTTTATTTTTATTGTTAGAATATTGCTCCGTGTTACATTAGAAATACTAGGAGAAGTTAAGTGTACTTCTATAACAAAAACAAAAACAAGTGAGAAAGAGTTGCAATAAATGTGTTTATTATAAGCTGTAAAGTGTCATACTACAATGTTTTGTATTCTTTCATTATGAAGACATGTTCAAATGCGTTGTAACCTACTTTTCTCTGGATTTCTTTTCTATTTTTTTTCATCTGGATTTTGATTTAAATACAGTAGTAGTCACACATATTTAGACAATTCCATATTTTCCCAATATGTTTTGGGTGTGAAAGGAAAATACTTTTTCTACTGTATCATATCCATTCGTTACTAGATAGGTGATTCGTCAATAGCTACCCATGATAGTATCCACTTAGCCATTGATATAGTTCCATTTTTCGTTACAATCATTAGAATCTATACAAGAGTGTTAGGCACTCAGGAATTACTATATAGTGATTATCAATTATTTAAAAAAAAGAAGAATCAAATTAAGGTCCTGGAGTGGCCTAGCCAGACTCCAGACCTTAATTTCATAGAAAATCTGTGGAGAGAGCTGAAGGTTCAAGTTGCTAAACATCAGCCTCAAAACCTTAAAGGTATATGAAAGGGAGGTGGGTTATGAATGCATCCTGTTGAATGCATCATAACCCACCTAGCAAAAAATGTTTGCATGAAAAAATGCAAACATTTTTTGCAGAAAAGTAAAAAATGTGCTGGGGTTGATGTAGACACCCCCAGCAACTGAGATTTGTGCATTGGATATCTCATTCTTAATGAGATATCCAATATGCAGCACATGCGCATGCTGATTGGCTAAAGGAAAGTGTCTGAAATCATGTGACTTCCTGCCTGCACAATCCCCAGGCAAAAAAAGAAACATTGTATAAGTTATGCTAATTATCCCTGGAAATTTCAGGGGGTGTCAACATTGAGAGAAAAGAGTTTGTAAAAGCAAGAAATTTAGCAAACTTCAGGCTAACGGCTTAAATGTTTGCGAGGGTCGCGGTTTCCGTGTTGCGTTACCAACGGATTTTGCCAAGCCCGCCTGCTGACAACTATATATGTGATAACAGTTTAAGGTATCGGACAGGAGATTAAAAAGACTAGTCTATTTTCTAAAGATATCGTTATCAAAAAAAATGTTAAACAGTTTTTTTCAGACACTATAAATTCTCCTCTATCAGATGCATGAATAACCCAGCTCACTTGCATATACCTTTAATGACTTGGAGAGGATCTGTATAGAGGAGTGGGACAAAATCCCTCCTGAGATGTGTGCAAACCTGGTGGCCAACTACAAGAAGCGTCTGACCGCTGTCTTTTCCAACAAGGGTTTTGCCACCAAGAACAAAGTCGAAGGGGTTAAAAACGTATTTCCCTCATTGACCTGCAAATCAATAAATAACTTTTTTGACATGCGTTTTTCTTGGGGGGGGGGGGGGGTTCTGTTATTCCTTCTCTCACTGTTAAAATACACCTACCATTAAAATTATAGACTGATCATTTCTTTGTCAGTGGACAAACGTTCAAAATCAGCAGGGGATCAAATACATTTTTCCCTCACTATATATATATATATATATATATATATATATATATATATATATATATAGTAAATAAATAGCACATTTGTGTTCACATTTGAATGTCTAAAACAAGTTAAAAAAACGTGTTTCATGCCCAGAATTCAGAGAAATACAGTTATTACACTGCATTCTGGGAACCTTGGCTGGGTCATGCAAATGTGCCCACACAGATTTCGCTCTTGCAATCCATAACCATATTAAACATGGCTGTTTAAGACATTCAAATGTGAACACAAATGTACTATTTATTTACTGTACTTTTGTACGGTAGAGGTCTTTTATCTCTCTTTTGCCCACCATATATTAAATGGTTGTTGTGGTGAACTATATATATATATATATATATATATATAATATGACACAAGGGGCCCTCTATTCACTAGCTCCGCCAGTTGCCTTTTTTATGTTCAGTTAGGCTATTTCTCTTTCAGACACTTCAGCAAACATTGAAACATAAAACATTATTTAAGTAAAATAATCCATTGATATTGTGGGGCCATCTTGGTTATCCTACTGGGGCTAACTCTTTTTTTTAGTTCTATAGTAAAGTAGCAGTCTTTCAATAGAACTAAATATAGATCTTAGCTGAATCCCTGGTTCATTTCATACCTCCTATGTGTCTAATCCTGATAGGAAAAAAGGCAAACCAAATACAATAGTTTAAAATAAAGCTTTATTTAAAATGATCAAGTAAGTATATAATATAAATGTGATAATTCAGAGATGATTTATTATTCAAATAAGCAGAATAAATAAGTTAGGTCAATACATTAAAGGACCATTTACCTCACTGTACCTACTATTCATGATGTGAAAGAGCACAAGATTGTATGCTAAAAAAATCTATTTGTTTAATTACACTAATAACACCTAAAAAAATCTAAAATATTAGGTCTGTAAACAAACACACTGCGTCCTGCCTACTAGATGATTAATTACATTTGCCAACACTGTGCAGTGAAGTAAAAGTGAAGACAAAGATTTATAGCAGTTTCCTCTAAACTCAGCAATGCAGCGAGCAGTTAAGCCCCCAACTGTCCTGTTTAGGTGATTCCAGTATTTCTTTCTCTGAACAGATACATTTTGTGAGGGGTTAATTTTTTTTTGCTTATACTCACTGAGCTCACAGCACAGAGCTGTTGCTGTGGGTCTGTCTGGGGGCTTGCCAGTGAAACATGTAAACCGATTTAATTTATTAATCTCTCTGTGAAAAATTTATTTCAATAAGCTTTTAGGAGATGTTTACAGTGGTGTGCTCCAAATTGTGCTGAAGTAAGTGGTCCTTTAATGAGGCAATTGCTTGTCTTAAAAATAATTGAAGAGATAACTTTTTTGACATGCGTTTTTCTTTTTTTTTTTTTTTTTTGGTATTCTGTCTCTCACTTTTAAAATACACCTACCATGGGGGGCGTTGCTAGCAACTGACGAGGCCAGACGTGTTGAGCTGGAGCTCCTCGTTTAATACACTTTAAAAGGGCCATTTACCAAATTATTTAGCCACCTGGACACTTAAAACACCCTGCATAGGTTCCCCCACCTCAAAGAGTTTAGAGGGGTGTTTATGAGCGCCAGAAGGGGATAATACCCCATTTACCAGGCGCCTTCTGAATCGGGGCCTACTCCGGAGGGCCGTGCCCAATCGGCCTCATTAAGAGTTCCTGCTCTCTGGATCCCTCCCCTGGCCTACCCTATTCCCGAGGGTCCGGATCCCTCTGGAGGCCAGCCGCAGCGGGAGAAAACTGTGCAGGCGCGCAGTAGGAGGCAGGCAAGCAGAGAGAAGCAGGGCTGGAGCACAAACAGCAGGGGGACTAGCCTAAGCTGGCGACAGAAGGGGGTGCACAGCTTCATCCTCCCTGAAACATCCCACACGGGGCACAGAGCAGCAGAGGGCTCCAAGAAAAGGGGAAAGTGGAAGAGTCCCCTGCATGGAATCCCTACCCAGCTGAACTTTTCCCCCTGGAAGCCTGGAGGGAGAGTGTGGCGCTGCACTGCTGAGGACATATATAAGCAGGTACAGGGGAGAGGCTATAGAGCTGTGGGGGGAGAAGATAGTCCTGATCCAAGGAAGGGGTACCCAGGGGGGCATCAGCAGCAAATTAGCCCCAGAAAAATTAAGCAATCCGGGGCCCCTTACCCACATATCCCCATCAAAGCTCTCCCCATACCCTGGGTCCAAGCAACCCAGCCCAACCTGTCTACTTAGTCTAAGAACATTAAAAGTACACTGCACAGGACTGCAATGATAAAGAGTGCAGATTATCAAGCTTCACATCTATATGCTTCTGTGATCCTAAAGTGATTTTATTGGTACCAACAGCACCGGGGTGCTTGAAACTGAACCAGGCACCTTACTACACTGTGTTATATAACGTTTTGTAACAGCACCATGAGGATTTACAATCTCACCCAAAACATTATATAAGTAGTCTCAATTGACTGTACTCTGCTCCCACCCGGTGGCAACTTTCAACCACTACAGGCTTATTGTATACCAACATAGTATTGAACCTGCCAATATCTAGAACATCAAGGGGCCACAGCTCTCCACATTGTGCCTTCTGTCCCCCCATCAGGTCCTCCCAGTATCCTGGGTTTAAGCACACCAGGCTAACCTGTCTACAGAGACTCAGAACACTAAAATACACATTGGACTGCACAGGACTTCAAAGGCAAAGAGTGCAATTTATCTGGCTTTGCATTTATATGTTGCAGGACTACTAATATGACTTTATTATCACCGACACTATCGGGGTGTTTGGGTCTGAACCAGACACCTTATTATATTGCGTTATATAACACTCATCAACAGTTATATAAAGATATGCAGTGTCACTCACCACATTGTATAAGCAGTCTCAATTGACAATACTCTACTCCCACCCGGAGGCAGCCTCAAAGCATTACAGGCCTTCTGTCCTTCAAGACTAAATTGAACCTGCCAATCTCTAGAACACCAAGGGACTAAAGCTCTTCATACTTTGACTGCTGTCCTCCCATTCGGCTTATCCATATACTAGAGAGAAACGGTAATACAAAGGACTGAATTAATTCCATATCACGACGTCACATTGGGGTTAACATACTAAATTTATCTTGGAAGATCTAAGGCAATATTTAGCCTGACACAGACTGGGCCTGGACCCTGGAGGATGTTAACACTAAACCAGTTGGCAAACACCCTGCTCACTAAAGAAAAGATGAGATAAATGTAGGGCCAACACCCCTATAAATGGGCCACCACCCCTCCTAACTCTTAAAGCGCACTTAAGAGATCCTTGCAGCAGCATTGCTACCCAGTGGGCCGGGACTCACCTTAATCTAGACCTCCTCCCCCAACTGCACAGACCAGATCTACTGGAAAGCTCATTCCTAAACTAGGCCCCGCATCGCCCTGATCTACAATACAAAGGGCAAAAATCATGATGGTTAGAACCAAAAAGGGCGAGGGATCCCGACGGATAACTGAACATTTCCCCTCTACTACGGCTAGAAGATCCCCCCACCCGGAATCAATCTCAGGGGCTTCAGATATATCGGATGCTGAGGGCTCCCAAAAAGGGAATATGATGGATGCAAACTTATCCAATGACTCCAAAACTTGGTTTGAGAACATGCTAAAATCACAACTATCATTGGCACTTCAAGATCTAAAACATGAAATCCAAGAATTGGGCCAGCGGACAAGTATTTTGGAATCTTCCCTGGATCAGGTCATAGACTCCCAAAGACAAGATCGAGTAGACATTGATACAAATGCAATGAAAATATGCTCTCTTGAACTCAAACTGGAGGACCTCGAAAATAGATCGAGAAGATACAATGTCAGATTCAGAGGCGTCCCAAACTCAATCACTGACCTTGAGCCGTATCTTTCAGACCTAATAAAATCAATTCTTCCAGACCCCCAGGAGGGTGAAATCGGCATTGAAAGAGCACATAGGGCACTTGGAGCATCCCCAAACCCTAACATGCCTAAAGACATCATCGCCCGCTTTCTGAGGCAACACACAAGAGATCAGATTCTCATTCACGCCAGAGGTCTAGACGAAATCAAGGGTCCTGACGGCACCACCATCCAGATTTATGCAGATCTCTCACCAGCCACCCTAGCGAGACGCAGGGAAATGAGACCGGCTGTGGAGGTACTTATACAACATAAAATTCCTTACAGATGGGGTTTTCCTTTCAACATCCAATTTACGGTGAATGGAAACAAGTTTATCGCTCAAGATGTGGAGGAATGCCAGACAATCCTTTCCTCCCTGAACTTATGGAAGGAGGGTGAAAACCCCAGCCCACTGGGCCAGGAACCAAAAGAGAAGCGAGATAGGCCGGTTAGACAATGGACGGTAGTTCCTGCCTCAAAGAGACAAAAAGCTGCAAAGAAACCCACAACCTCAAGCGGCGAGAGAAGGGGGTCTAAGGCAACCCGAGTAACTGACAGGCCTACATCACCAGGCTTGGGCCGGGATGCTCAAGTTGATATTGGTGGGGAAATTCCCCCCTCCAGAGAAGAGATGAGGGGACTGGCTAAGAGATAAGTTGCCTCCCTCAGAAGCCTAATGGACATTAGAAGCCGAGGGGAGTGTGATATAGGATGGAAGCCTACTGGGTTTCTCTTAATTCACTGAATTGAATGTTTTGTGCTACACAATGCAAGGGGTGATAGGCCCATGGGGTGAGGCTGAGAGTTTTTCCCTTTTATTAAACGGGGTGTAAATTGAGTAGTTAAAATTTAGTCTGCCTCCTCGCCAGGGCTATATGCAGGAGAACAGGATTCTCATGCCCACCAAGCGCGCTAGAGCGCAAGGAAAAAGTTTTAGTTTAGATAAAAAAGTTGAAATTGTTTTGTTTCTGTTGACACATGTATTTCTGTACATTTCCCTGAATTATGTCTTGCAGGTAAATGGTCTATCTCTGTTCTGCCTAGTACTCCCAAGGTCTCTCCAAGTTGCAGGTGCACCTCGTCTCCTGGTCATCCCAGGGGGTCTCTCGTCTCCGGCTCTCTGGCCCTCAAACAACTTTCCCATCCTGAGCAGGAAAAATGTAAGTCACACACCAGGCACAGCACTCACAGACAGACAAGGATAAATGGCTAGGCCCGAATTTAAGATACTATCCCATAATGTGAAGGGATTTAACTCTCCTCATAAACGGCGTAAAGCCTTTCTTACATACAGGGAGCATCGCCCCTCAGTAATCTTTCTACAGGAGACACACTTCATACGTAACAACCCCCCTAAATTTCTCCACAAACAATACCCACACTTCTATACAGCGGGTATGTTAGCCAAGAGGGAGGGGGTAGCAATTCTCTTACATAAGGACTTTCCGTTTATACTCCAGAGTAAAAAATCAGATCCCGAGGGTCACTACCTGATTCTGACCGGGAAAATACTCGACTCGACAGTGTCTTTAATTGCGCTATATGCCCCACCTACGAACCCGTATCACACGGTCCGGAAACTACTTATGGCACTGGAGAAAGGGTACTTTGGTAGAATTATTCTGGGAGGGGACCTAAATTTAGCGTTGGATCCCGGATTAGACAGGTCTAAGGGGAGAGTGGGGCCCCACTTCCCCAGTAGGCTAAAACAACTTAAAACACAGCTAGCGAACCTGAACCTGGTAGATTCCTGGAGGGACCTTCATCCTAGGGACAGGGGGTACTCTTTCTACTCAGCCCCTCATAATTCATACTCAAGAATTGACTATATCATCATTGATGCTTCACTTTTAGATCAGACAAAGGAAGCAGAGATTATTCCGTGTACCTGGTCGGATCACTCAATAGTCAAAATTGCCCTAGACTTTGGCACAGCATACTCCCCCCCCCCCCCCCCGTCATGGCGCATCAATGATACGCTACTAGCATTTACTCAATCCAAAGATAAGATCCAGCAAGAACTTGAGATATATTTTGGGGAAAATACTAAAGGAGATGTAGAAATAGGCTGGGTGTGGGTGGCCCACAAAGCATATATTAGAGGGGTCTGCATGAAGATATCTGCTGAACAGAAAAAGCAAAACAGGGCCCGAGAGGACGCATTAAATAAAGAGTTAATGAGATTGGAAAGGGCAATGCAGCAAGATAATTCTATTGGGGATAGGTCCCAGATTAAGAAAACCAGAGCGGACCTGGATATGATTCTGTCAGAGAGAACGGAGAGAGCGCTTAGAGTCACACATCACAAGTTTTATAGCAAAGCAAACAAACCTGACACTTTCCTAGCCAATAAATTAAAATCAAAGCAAAACCAATCTAGGATCTGCCAAATTAAATCGCCCCAAGGGCTAGTGACCTCCAACCCCACAAAAATTCAGGACATCTTTCAGGCGTATTATAGCAAGCTATATAAAGCCTCGAACTCCCCAGTTCAGGGGGAAACACAATCACTTTTATCCTCCCTGGATCTACCTAAACTAACGGAGGAGAATGTTACTTCATTGAATAAAGCAATCTCCCAGGAGGAAGTGAGCAAAGTTATTTTAGAATCAAAATTAGGCAAAGCCCCAGGCCCAGATGGCTTTACAAACACATATTATAAGAAATTTGTCAGCACTTTAGCCCCATACTTGACCACATTATACAATACAATACTGGAGGGACGACCAATCCCCCCAGAACTCAACAAAGCTGACCTGGTATTGTTTCCCAAGGAGGGGAGGGACCCGTTAGAAGCCAAGAATTACAGACCAATTTCACTCCTTAACAGTGACATAAAGTTTCTGGCCAAAATCATGGCGGATAGGATAGCTGGGTTTCTCCCCTCCTTGATTCACAAAGACCAGGTGGGATTTATCCCAGGGCGACAAGCAGGGGACAATATCAGGAAAATTCTGAATTTAGTCCACCATTCTAAATTAAATAACACTCCGGCCTGCCTGCTCTCTCTGGATGTAGAGAAGGCCTTTGACTCTCTGGAATGGCCTTTTCTCATGGCTACGCTAAACAAATTCGGGTTTTCAGGGAAGTTTTTAAATCTAATTCGGACTTATTACAAAGATCCTAAGGCAAACTTAAGACTCCCGGGTGGGGGGAGGCCAGCGGTCAGCATCCAGAGGGGGACGAGACAGGGGTGCCCATTGTCACCGCTCCTATTCACGTTGGCAGTCGAGCCCCTGGCACAATGGATTAGAGCCTCCCCGGAGATAAAGGGTATCCAAGTGGGGTCACATCATTTCAAGGTGTCACTATTTGCGGACGACTTACTATGCTCCATTTCGGAGCCATCGACGTCGGTACCACCCCTGATGCAAAAACTTGAACACTTCGGGATGCTTTCAGGATTGAAAATTAATGTTGAAAAAACTTAAAGCCTTGGCCCTAGATATACCGCTCCCGGAGAAAGATTCCCTCACACGGAGGTTTAAATTTAAATGGGCTGGGAAGGGGATTAAATACCTAGGAATTTGGTTGACAGCTAAAGTACAAGATCTATATAAAGCTAACTACCGGCCAATGTTCCGTTTACTCCAAGAGGAGATGATTAAATGGGGCAAATATAACATCTCCTGGCTCGGTAGGATTAGTTCGGTTAAAATGAACATTTTACCTAGACTGCTTTATTTATTTAGATCTCTACCGATCCAGATGCATATGAAAGACCTCTCAAACTTCCAAAGCAGGGTGTTCCGTTTTATCTGGGGTGGGGGTCCCTCCAGGATTGCGAGAAAGAACATGTACAAACATAAATCCAGAGGGGGGTTGGCATGTCCCAATTTAAAACTTTATTATCGAGCAGCTCAATTAGCTTTTATTCCCCAGGCCCACTTACCCGAAGCCCATCCGGCATGGATGTTTGTTGAAAGCCAAGACATGATGCCCTATACATGGGACACGGCGGTCTGGATTCACCCACTCCCCACAGAGATTAAGAAATCTGCCAATCCTATAATAAGGAACTCCGCGGCTAATATTATCTGGGCCTTCAATCATACAGACCTTCTACCCCGGATATCCCACTTAACGCCTATACTTACGCATCCACTAGCTCCAGCAGGTATCTCACAGGTCTCTCGGCAATGGTGGAAGAATAACAAACTTGATAGATTGGGAAACTGGATGAGAGATGGTCGGGTATTAACATTCGAAACTATGAGAGACGAATATGATATTCCCCTTTATGAGCACTATAACTTTTGCAGATTGAGATACTTTGTAGATAAACTACTTAGGAGTTCAGGGGTCCCCTCCCGGAATGGGTTCTCTAGAATATGTGAAAAAGCCCCCCTTAAAAGAGGAGTGATAGGGGAATTATACGAGGTCTTCAATACCCCAAAATCATTAGCCAAAGAAAAATACATGAGGGAATGGGAAAAAGATATAGCCAAGAACTGGGAGATTGAGACGTGGGAGACTTCCTGGGCCAATCTCCTGAGGGGGTCACTAAACTATAGTGTATTAGAGACATCAATTAAAGTCCTTCATCGGGCGTATATTACCCCAGATCGACTAGCTAAATGGAGTAAGACGGAAAGTCCGAAATGCTTTAGGGGGTGCTCAGAGCTGGGCTCCTTTCACCATACTTGGTGGAGCTGCCCAAAGGTTCAGCAGTTGTGGACGGCAGTGGGTGACTTAGTGGATAGTATATTTGGACACCATATTGAAATTACCCCAGAATCTAGTCTACTGGGGATTCCGGTGGCCTCTCTTTCTGCCCCCCACAACAGACTCCTACAATTTATCTTTTTAGCGACGAAATCACATATTGCCAGGAACTGGAGGAAAAAGACACTTGAGATAGGGGCAGTTCGAGCTAAGATTCACTACTTAGCGGTTAATGAAAGGATTTCCCACTCAGTGGCGGATTCAATCCCTAAGTATTTAGAAATATGGGGTCCCTGGATAGGATACACTGATATTAGAATCCCTCTACTCCAATGAAGGGGGAGGAGGAGGGAAGGGCACCCTCACCTTGTTGACAGGATACAGGGGGGGCTGGGGGCCGGAGAGGAGATACCGGGAGAGGAACTGCACCGATATGGAAGAAGACAGACAGGTATGCTAGGTTGGATCAATGACAAGATCGAGATAGAGAAATGTTTTCCAAAGAGGAAGGCTTAACATAGATGTGTCAGATAGAATGTTTTAGTTTAATTGGTTAGGTTAACATTTGTAAAAGTTTGTAAGCAACTCTTCCTGAAGATATAAGAAAAGATAACGGGGGGGGGGAATAGAATGGAAGGAAGGTACTGAAAGACTAACAAACGCAAATAATCATATTATATCCCTCTAGAGGTAAATGAGTCAGCCAATGGATAAAATTTGGGCTTTTTTATAATATCTTTATGATCCTCTAAGTCACAGGTTAATAACGGAAAGTATTAGGAGATAACAACTTAACAACCAAAGAATAGTATAGGTAACGGATAAGTTTAGGGATACATGTTTACATAACCAAGAAGGGTCCATTATAATTCTATACATTGGTTCATCGATAATAGCAAGAGGGAAATACGGAAAAAAGGAGGAGGCAGGATACAAGGATGAGATTTCACAATTGATGTTGGGGTATTGTTTTATTACGCTCAATATTGTACACCTGTTTGCACTTTGTATTCCTGCAATAAAAAATTATAAAAAAAAAAAAATAATAATTGAAGAAACCTGGTTTACATTCATTAAAATGTCATCAGTGCATTATTACAGAGGTACTTTTAATATGTGCTATCTGCACACCTGCCTTAAATCCACAAGACATAAGTGTTTTGGTACAGAAGGCAAAAATATATCATTAAAAAATATTACTTAGTAGATTTTCCTTCCTGAGAAAATACTCACTAGCGACTTGCCCGTCAAAAATGACGGGGCAATAAAATTGCCCCAGAAAGTAAGTGTTTTGGTCGGCTGAGATGCTTCGGTGCTCATTGCGAACCTGGTGCTGGGCGCCTTTGTCGCTCATCGTGTGGCTGGCAATGAACGCCTTCGCCGTTGATTGCGATCGTGTATAGTGGTGTTTTTTAAAGTGTTGTATATGTGTATGTTTTAATGATAATTAATTACTAAATACATTAAATGATACCTTACTTATTTTTAATTAATATATGCAGCAAGCAATGCTCTGAAGAGCTAACAATCTGTTTTGATATTCCTGCAGCATCCAATGTAGATTTGAGCTGAGGTGTAAGCGTCTTTAGGGGTCGTGTAGCCTCATTTTCGTTTTTTTCGGCAGCCATTTTTTCTCCCGCTTAGGGGAGTTTGGAGTGTCTAAACTTTTTTAATTCTACTGAAATCGATGTGTAACCTGTCTTGCAGACGTCCTGTGTGTCCCCCCTTGCTGTAAGTATTATTTTTGTTTGTTTTTTGTGTCTATTTAGTGTATTTTTATTGTTTTCGGCTGTTAATGGGTTGTCCGTTAAGGTTGTATTTTTGCGAGTCCGTAATGAATTTTTTCTAAGTCCCGCGGGTCGTAATTTTTTTTTCTGTAAGTCCGCAATTTTTTTTGTCAGTCTTGCGGCTCGTATTTTTTGTGTAAGTCCGTAGTTAGCCATTGGGTGTTTTGTCGGCATTTGCGGTGTGAAATGAGTCTTGGGTTCATTGCAGCCGACGTGGGAGCCTCCACCTCCGCAAATGCGGCCTCTCGTTTAGCGATGGTCCGCATTTGCTTTCCGAAAGTTGTACAAGGTGGTAGGGATGAGTGCCTACGGCGCTCATCTCCACCAGCGCAAGGAGTGCCTTTGGCGTTCCTTTCCTGCCCGCAACAGCTACCCTCGCTTTACCAACAGATTTTGCCAAGCCCGCCTGCTGACAACTATATATGTTATAACAGTTTAAGGTATAGGACAGGAGATTAAAAAGACTAGTCTATTTTCTAAAGATATCGTTATAAATTATTGTAAAGGTTCATTTAAAAAATAAATATTTTATCTTGTGCTGGGTTGTTTCGCGGAGCATATTCTGCAGTGTGTGTGCTTTTTCTTAGTACTTAGTAGAAGTGGGGATATCTACTGAAGGCAAAGGGTTTGAGAAATCCTGGAGACACAGTATTGGAGAGGTTATAACCCAACACATGCCCTTTAGTAAACATGGACCATGGTATTGGCGATCCAAGATGTGCCAGCAAGGCTGCCATCAGGGTGGTACCAGGGCACTTGTGTAGGGACTAAATAGAAAATGGAGGCCCCTGAAGGCTCCATATTGGTTGTGCTAGAGCAAAATTAATTTTAACATGTGCTTGTTGAGGTTGATTTGTGTTGAGAAAGGAACTCAAAAGTCAATTGTGAAAGGCTGAGGGCAAGTTCTTATCTATTGAACATGGGAAGTGGGTAGAGAGCGGGGTAAAGGATTTTTGTTAAATCGCTACTTTCCCTGCAAATGCTCCAAAACTGGCGATCACATCAATAACTGCAAGCCTGTCCGTTTATAAATGCACACACCAGTCACCAGTATCAAGGATACCTCCAGCGACGAGGACAGGCATACATTTTTCTTAAAAACTAGTTGTATGCCTACTTGGGCGTTTCTAATTACAATTTTACAAACACATATATTTTATTCATTATACTTCGAACCTTTATGAATATTCAATCTCCAAGAATGGTTAACTGTACATGGGGCTGATGTCTCCCCATCTTTTATAGATGGAGCTCTCCATGTCCAGTAGATCGCTGGCTCTGTGCAAGAAGACCATGATAAGAGTCACAACATCACCCTCTGCATAATGAGAGTCAACTGGCTCCCTACCAAATGAGCGCCTGTACAGTTCTGGGAGGGTGTAGTATCCTTTGGTAAATTTGAGCTCATGATTCTCCTTCTTGTCCACATTCCGAAAAGCTGAGAGGGAATCCAGGCAGAGCAAGGAGCTTAGAAAATCTTCATTCTGTTGCTGCAGCTCGGTCTTCAGAAGAGGGAAGTCATAAAAATAGCCATTATGGGCCACCAGGCAGACGGGCTGAGCTTGTCGATGTAAGAACTCATTGACTAGTTTGATGAGATTGGGATCAAAGCTGCTCTTCTCGTTAGTGGTCAAATTTTCATTGCTAAGTCCGGTGATTCTAGAGGCGGTCTCGGTGAGTGGTTTCAGTGGATCTACACATAAGCACAGCTTGTCCAGTATACGTGGTGGCTGCAGGTCCCCAGAGTCGTTATATACTGGGCTCTCCAACGAGGATCGGTGGACAGCAATCAGACAGAGCTCTGTTATCTTAGGAAGGTCTCGGTTTAAGCCAGTGGCTTCCAGGTCCAAGAAGACAAAGGTTTTAGGCAGAGTGGCCATAATGTTACTGGGCAATATAAAAAAAATAGAAAGTTAAATGAAGTGGCAAATTAATGAATTTTCAGAGCTACATTCGAAAACAAGTCCTATTACCTCTACTATGTTATTTTTTTTAATTATTACTATTTCATTAATTTCCCTCTGGTCACCTCCATTGGGCTGCCATCTCGGTCTTTCATTCTCCTATCCCCCAAAGTGTCAGTGTGTAAGGGAATGGGTAGTGAGCTGTGACCTTTATATTGCAGTTTCTAATGCATGACTGTGTGGACCAGTAGGATGACACAATATGGAGATTCACAGCTTACTGACAGCCAACTACACACTGTGTCAAGCTATGAGGGACGAGGGGAGGAGAGAGGCCATTATAGCATCCCAATACAGGAAGAAAGAGAAACAAAAAATTATACTTCAGAACTTTTTATATTGTGCTAATTAGGATTTCATTATTCTAGATGCAACGTATACGTTACCTACTTTCAGTTTCATTGCTATGCAGATGTAATTGTTTGTAATATTAGGGAAATTATATATATATATATATATATATATATATATATATATATATATATACAGAAATACACATACTTAAACACACACATATAAATATAAATATATATATAAATAGTGGGGGAAAAAATATTTAACGCTTAGGAACTTCATTAAATCCTTTGATACATTTTTTATCTCCTTTTTATATTCATATACAACTCATGAAGCTTTACCTTGTGTCCTTTAGACCATGCATTATTTCATTTTCCCACCTTAGATTAGTATTAAAATGAGATTCTATAAATAATATAACTTTCTAAATACATGTTCACAAATTAATGTTCACTAAAAACAAAATGTCATGAATCCTTTGCTTGTGTCGGGGTGTGTATATAACCTGTAATGATTATTCTTCACTAGGTAATAAATAGAACCTCTTACCTGTGAGAATAAGACGTCCGTTCAGTGCCAGGATCAGCTGAGCGTGTGAAGATCTCGTCTCTAGTACAACATGTTAGGGCAGGTTTTTGGGCTGAGTACAAGGAGGAGCTTACAAGGAAACTGTACTGAGAGCTGAGCAGTTGTTAAGAAACCGAAAGCAACACAAGACCAAGGCTATAAAGTACTTCCTGAAACATAACCCACATACAGAGGTGTCCGCACTACTGACTTACAACGTTTAGTGCTGGCTCCCAAGGATTTTTGTATGAGTTTCTTAGGAAGGTCTTGTGTTTATGTTTTGTTTGTTTGAAATAAAAGAGCACAATAGTTTCTATAACTTATTATTATAGTTGTTGTTGTGGCTCAGTCCTTCAGTTGTGGCCATATGGACTCAGCATGCCAGGCACATTTGTCTCTGTTTTAGGTTGTGCTTACCCATGTGGTTTTCTTGGCAAATACACTGGAGTGGGTTGCCAGTTCCTTCTCCAGTGGACCACAAATTGTCTGACCTCTCTGCTATGACCTTTATCTTGAGTGACCCTACATGGTATAGCTCACAGCTTCATTGTGGTACACAAGTCCCTTCACCACCACAAGGTAGCGATGCAGAAGAGGATTATTGCAGTACAGGGGTATTATTATTATTACAGTATTACACTGCGTTAGTATTACACATATGAGCCATTATACTATTATTCATCAGAGGTCTGAGTAACATGCAAATCATACCGAAGGCGCTCATCGCTGCAAGCCTCCCGAAGTGAGGCGAGCCGTCAAACCGTAGCACTTAGCCGGTGCGAGCCTCGCAAAGCGAGGCGAGCCGTTAAAATACGAGATGCAGGACTTAGAAAAAAAAAAAGATACGAGACGCAAAAATGTATGAGATTAGCGGCTAAACAAAAAACTCGGAAAAAACACACTAAATACACCCAAAAATATTACAAAAACATCACAGACAGCATGGGGCAACAGCCAGGACGTCTGTGAGTGAGGTGGAACACGAATTTAACTCAATTTAGACAATTTTCGGCACACGAAAATCGCCTAAGCAAGGAAAAAAATGGCTGCCGAAAAAAAGAAAACAAGGCTACACGACCCTGGACTGCGCAAAACACTGCTAAATGTTGTGTAACCATGTCCTTTGTTATTGCTTTAATGTGTAATAGTCTGTTCTGGTGTGTGGTTATTGGCATGTGAAAAGCACCCGGTCATATTTGGTATTCGAATGTTGGATTTTCCCCAGGAATTTTAAGAAAGTATATTATTAGTGTTCCCCAGGGAAAGGGGGTCATAATTTGCAAGGTACTTAGTTGAGGGGTCCAGCAAGACCAGTGGAGGGACTGGCAGACGCCAGAGAACAATGGAAATTCAGTTTTGAAGCGGTGGCGAGATAGGATTAACTGCCATTGTTCTAACTGACGCTTTGGGAGGCTAGGAGCAGACGGATTCTTGGCCTGCAGGGGGTAATCAGGGTGAATTACATCAGAAGTTGTGTCTTGTTTTGATTGGGTAATATTTTTTCTAAATATACTGTATGTTCATCAATAAAGTAGTCCTAGTTTAATTGTACATAATCATGGTGAACTGTAATTCATATGAGTTAAATCACTTGAAGGTATTCTGATACCTCTCCTGGGACGTACATCTGCTCCTACAGTATCCTGGTGCTGGTATCCTACTAGGTCCTATTCTTAAGGGATATACACCTGTTTCTGATCATGTGTTCCTTGTATCCTGAACCAGTTCTTGACCTGGAAAAATCAGCTTGGAGTTGAGATTACTAGAAACCTGACACTCTAGGGGTGTTACTGTAGCAGAAAGCAGGAGGGTTTGGGGGACACCTGATCCCCTAACAGGTGGGTCGTCATAACCCCCCCACTTATGAATAATGTCACTTTATAGTGCAGTTTTCTGCACTATCATTTCCATTTTTCACAGCTGCTGCACCCACAGATGTAATCAATAATTAACCATTTACTCTCTTATTTAAATTATTCACTAAGCCCTTGTTTCTCACTTTTAATTCCATCACCTTTTGTTTCAATAATGCTTTAGTCTGTAAACTTGCAAACTCATTCTTGCAAAGCACTCTGTATAAAAGTGTAATGTGTATGATTGTTAGCTCTAGGGCAGGGTCATTAACTCCTTTTGTATCAGTCACGGCTATGTCCTGAGAGTAGAAAACATACACCTAAAAGTACCCCATGTAAAGTGGCAAAAATACATTTTGAGCCTCATTTGCATGTCAGTCCCCAGAGTCCTTAGCAGCATTGGACTTTTTCAATCAGTTCTATACACCATAAAACACTTGTTTGTCTTTTAATGTTTAAGCCATGTTCTATTAAAGGACCGCTGTACAATGAAAAAAAATATATGTTTGAAATCTTTGAAAAATAAGTTTTTAATTAGAATTTTTGATTTTTTCATGGCTTGGATGTATCCATGATACATTGGTAGAAGTCGCGTGCAAGAATGTCGTTTACAGTTTTGGAGAGCTTTGCTTGCATCTATTGATGCACCTTCCAGTTTATGGTTCTGTGAGGGCAAAATAGTGTGGTGTCAATTTCATCCTAATCCAATTATCTAAAAATAATATAAAAAACTAAGAAAAACACACCCTTGTGATCCAGCTCTTAGGGAGTGATCTAACAGACACAAAATTGATTCCTTTACTTATAAATATCATTTTAAAAACATTCAAATTTTCCCAAAATATGATTTTATGTCCATGGCTTACACAGGTGTTTGGGCTAAGTCACCTTGTCAGTGACAGTATAACCTGTTCTGGGAGCGGCTCATTATATAAAAACCCAGATAAACAAGGAAGTTTAGTTTCAGTCATAGGACTTCTAGTTAATCATGTGATTTAATATATGTGGTTTCTCCATACTAACTATATTGTAGGGTATATTTATACAGCAGGAAAAAAAATAAATGTGTTTCCTGCTTGATTTATTGATAGGAATGAAATGCCTAAACAATTTTACCAACATAAAAGTACATCTCATTTTGTAATTTCCCATGATTATTATTATTACTAGGAAATTGCCCGTCAAAAATGATGGGAGTAAAATTGTAAGGCTGGCAATGCTGTTTGCCACACATTGCAAGGATATGGCCCCTCTGTGCCCCTTCTGCGGTCATTGGTAGCCACTTCCCCCGTGTAATTTACAGGCCCTGCGATGAGCGCCTTTGGCGCTCATCTTGAGCCCCGCGGCGCTCATTGTGAGCCTCTCCCCCGTGTATTTTATGGGCCTCGCAATGACTGTTACTACTTTGGGATAATGGTTAGTGCCTTGGGTTAAGTGTTACTGTCTTGCGTTAAGTGTTACTTGTTTGAGCTTGTTTTTTCGTCCTTTGTCCTGGTTTTACGTCCTTTGTCCTCGTTTTCGTCGTGTTTACGTTTTTTCGGCCGCCATTTCTGTCTCGCTTAGCCGATTTTCCTTCTTGCAAAAAAACTGAATATGTCTCATAGTAACTTGGGCTATGTGTGAGTGTGTAAGTTAATTTGAGGCATATTTGTTGTTTTTACCACTTCTTTCGAGTTCCTTGGTTCAGCTGTTAAAGTCGTAATTTTCCGAGGCCTTCAGTGCATCTACGTATTTTGGTTTCTAAGTCCTACAGGTCGTAATTTTGTGCACAACGCTAAGTCCTACTGGCCTCGGCGCTCATTGCAGCCTAAGTCCTGCGTGCCTCAACTGATCGATTTGCAAGGCTCGCAGTGCAATGGGCCCTATGGCACGCAATATTGCAGTCTAAGTCCCACACAGTCGATGGCTCGCCTTGCAAGGCTCGCAAAGAGTTACCAACATCGTAAGCGTTACGAACCCTGCAGATCCACAACTATTATAGTGATAATCTTTCATATATATAGCTCCACCATATTCTGTAGTGCTGGGGATAGTAAAATATGGGTATGGCAATACGTGTATATGCCAGTGGCTCGCAACCTTATTGATTTGAGGACCAAATGGGTACCTTCTAGTGATCATGGAGACTGTTTTTTGAGATTCACAACATTTTTATCATAAGTGATAGTACATGACAATACATTTTCATTTATTTTTGCACTGATTTGGATAAAGACCATTTTATTGCAGATAAATTCAATAATATGTCTATATCTATGACTAATGGTATTGTTAAATTGTTAGTGGCTCCTCGTCTCTCTTTGTTCCTGAAGACTGGAAGACAAGGACTTAAGTATACAGTTGTAAAAAAAATATAGGTTAAGGATGGTGCATCTGCCATCTTTTACAAACTGCTTAGTATCATGGCAGAGTGTACCATGCAAACATACCGTGGGCATCATTTTGAGTTTTCAAAGTTCCCCCATAGCTTGGATTGACCAATCATACGATCTGGTCGGGTGGACAGGATTGGTTAGTTTAGCTGGGCCTGTATCAATCGGTAAATGGTTTGGAAATCTCAGTAATGGGGCGGGGAAGGGAATTTGGAGTTTCCAACCAGGGGTCAGAGTGCCGCTTCCTTGGCCAGGTACTACCTTATCTCCCCCACCAAATGGTGGAGCTTATTGCAACATATCTGGGCTACGCAAGGGGTCTATGGGTTGACACCAGCATACGGGACTCGCTTGGTTTCCAGTGAAGGTAGTGGGTTATCGTGGGGAGGAGGATATGGGCGATGAGCCGGTCCTTGGAGCACACTGGCTAGGTTGGTGGTACTTGGTACCTTTGGATGGAAGGTTACAATCAGTGGAAAATTAACCCGTCCCTCGTGGTGATTTTGGATAGGTGACGTATAGAGGCCAGGTGGATATGTTCTACTTTTAGCCGGCCATGATATTATTTATAAAGACAGCTTCACATAAAATGTATGGGTGGCTAATTGATAGACTCAAGTAGATGCAAGATAGTGTTTAACTGCAAGACAATGGATCAAATGGATATTTCATACAGAGTACTTGACATCGCTTGACTTTGGCTATTAAAACAAAGTGAAGTATTTAAGTCTGCCTGATGTCTCAATCAGCCCAGTAGACAATCCTATTCAAGTCTATGGAGCCCAAACTTGAGGCCATGCAAAGGCCTGACCAGATCTCGGTATCGGGAGCGAACTGTTTCACAGTTGGCTACTGGTCCATCTTAAAGTTATAATACCCATACATTTTTATTCTGTTACCTAGGTATTAAATACAACCCAAAACACATCATAAACATAATAGAAAGCACTCCACAGGGGAAAACAGGGAAATGGGCTCCAGTGGGCTAGCCACTAACGGAAATGTCCCTAGGAGTTTTTGGAGATACTTTCACCACGGTGGATCTGGGTTTTACACAATTTCATATTTTAATACCCATTTCAAGAAAACCGTAACTACAGATTATAGTCTTTTTAAATGCACTTGGATGGTTGTTAAAACAACCGGGGGGGCAATTAGATGGTGACGGCAGAAAGATCCGCAGATCTTCAGATTTTTTATATCTTAAACTCCTTTTCTATATTGCTTTATTATCAACCCAACCTTGTCAAGTGTTTAAATATACTTCTCTTGTATCATGTAATATAAAGTACTTCCCAAATCTGTTTAATGTATTTCATTTTGCCAATAAGCATTTCTGCAGATGAGGTTTCCTTATTATCCCATACTGTAGCTATAGCTCCACAGTAGGCATTGCTTATGACTCACTATCAGTTCTGTGTGCTTCTTTTTAGGTATAAATTAGACCGGAAAAAAAAATACAACAAAGATCCATTACTTTAATTCAGTGACAACATTATTTATCAAACATATTTGTCCAAAATTCCTGAATATATCTGTATATCTTGTAATGCCTGTCAAAAATGACGGTATAATATATGACGTGTCACTTCCCCCCCCTCTCCCTTCCCTGTTTCTCTTCCCCCTCTGATATGATAGATCCCATAGATGTGGGTATATTATGTGCCAAAGGCTGTGATAAATACTATATCTTAAAAAAAGATAACACTGTAAACCCATTTGCATGTGCCATACCTGGTCTAGTACATCTCACATCTATGAAATGGTGTTAAGGTGAATATGGATGTTAGGCTTTCCTCAATAATCAGGCTATAAACTTCACATTTAACCCATTGTGTTTCTGTCTTGTGCATGTGCCGCTTTCCTCAGAGTTGCTTTGTAAGTTTGGAACCTGGAGTTTTCCAAGTTTCTGCTGAATGTGCTTTGTTTCTTGTATTTTGTCCCAAGGCGTGATAAGAGAGAGAACCATGGGTCAAGTTTGGATGCCAAACTCCTAGGAGCACAACATAATAAACAACTTCTGAATTGCAGTAAGAGGAATTTGCACCTTTATCACCATAATACTAATATGACCAGTTTATGAACCCTCATAGTTCCTATGATAACGGAATTCTTCATAACTGTTTGTCTTGTATCTGGTGAGGCCATAAAAAAATTATAGAGCACCTAATATTTTATTTTACATTTGCATGTGACATTTGGAGTATGACTCCAAAGTCTGAAATGAAGAACACCAATAATAAAACTGGTTCCTTTATGTCTTATCATCGAGTCATTGGTTATACACCTCTGATAGTTTGTGCAGTATATAGGCATCATAAACGAAGGCAAAAATAAAATAAAAATGTCCCTGTGCAAACTGTAAGGACCTTCTCCTGCATTTTTTCACCAGTATCAAGTACAGTAAAGTTGGTGCAGTTTCCTAACATACCCGAACAGAAACACATTCTGACTTGCTCCAAAAGCAGTTTGTCGAGTTGAAACCTATAGGGTTGTACTCTGCCATTTTTTTCCCCTCAGTAGTGAGGACCTGCGACAAGAGTATTTGTATCTTATTTCAGCACATGATCACAAGCAGACAGTCTCACTTAAAACTGCAAATCCTGCTTGCCCAGTTCTGTACCTGCCCCTCATGCACCAGAAAGAACAGATTATTTTCTTGCCTAAATTATGACTCTCTAAACAATCAATTAAAGCCTATGGTTTACTCAAGCTGCTAAAGTTGTTAGTTACATATGTCACAAACATGATGTTTTTCCTAAACAACAGTAATGCAAAAGACTTAATTAAGAAGTCAGTGTTTTTGTTATTGCCAGTTTTCAAGTTTCCTTTTTTGCTTCAACTCAATACAGACGCTCCAAGTGACACAGCAAAGGTACCAAATATGGTATAATCCATACACAAACAAAATGATCATCTCAGTCACGGAGATATAATTACATTTGATTACTGATAAGCCCGTTGCATTGTTTTTGGCACAGTCTAGGCATGCCCAGACCCAGCCGACTGCACAGAAAGCAATGAAGGTGCTTAGCAATAAATAAATACAATGATCTCTGTACAAAACTTTTTCCATGTTTTTTGTGGGTGTATCATCAGTTATTTTACAGTCAGAAAATGAATTTTTTGAATAAAATGTAATTGATAAAGAACTTGTTAACTATTGCTTAACCTGATACGATATTTGGAACCTCTGCTGCATCAGTTAGATGTTACAAAACCAAACTAACAAGTAGATTTTCATGTTAATTAACTTGTTTCCAGATGAAAGTAATAGCTAGCTTCAGACTGGGGCAGAACACACTGTTGCGGGGTGATTACAAGCACTACTCTTATCTTAAAGGAATACTGTACGTTGTTGGTTACCTACTTCACAACCATGAAGGGTTTCCCCGAACATAAGCAGCTGTGTTTTTCGATCTGGGGCATAATTTAGTCTAGTGGTAAAAGCCTTATTGTACCTCCATGACCTATCCCTAGTTTGGTGCATTTCATAGACCTGGTAAATGACACGCACCGCGACAGGAAGTAGTAGCCTTTTCTTCTCTACAGTGAATAATTCCTGAAAAGAAATAGCAATAATTGTGACTAATGTGAGGTCTGAGTACTTCATTAGGGTGAGGAAGGGGTACTAGCTAATTGATAATATTGGAAGTCATTTTTTTGACCACCACAATCAGATTTTAATTCGCACAACAAAGCAGTAATTTATTATTCAGAAGCATAACATGCAGCACAAACAGTGAGTTTCTCAGCAATAATCCAATTAGAAAAAATGCTCAATAAGATGTCATTTTTTCATGTTATTTAAGAAAAAATATTTGCAGTGCAGTTAGAAACCATATGTAAAGGCATGAAGTCTATGATCCATTGCAGTCAAGAAAACAGCACAGAAACTGCCCCGATTCATGTTTTTAATGAACTTCTGATGGCAAGACAGAGATGATTGTTCAGTCCTCATTCTTCTTGACCTCCCTGCAGCATTGGACACAGTGTACCGTGGAACAATAATAGAGCAGCTGAATCACTACTGTAGGCTAGTTGGCATCGTCCTCAGCTGGTTTAAATCCTCTCACTGGCAGGTTGTAGAGGGCTTCTTCAGGTGGCTACTCACCTAAACTCATGAATCTTTCATGTGAAGTTCCACAAGGCTCTATTTTATCTCCAATGCAAACAACATGTCCTCTACTACCACTGTTATGCCCATGACCCACAGCGTTATCTATCTTTTGACCTTAATGCCAGTCATCCAAACTTGCTCCTAACCGATGTCTACAGGAGCTCCAGGATTGGATGAACAGGAACTGGCCTTGGCCAAACCCAAAGAAGACAAAGGGTACTTCTGGTGGGTGCCTGTCGGATGATAGCAGCTTTCTGGGGTCAAACATTGGTTGGCCTGCTGCCTTGGAGTGGTTTTAGATTGTGGTCTGACACTAAAAAAAGTGTCAGCTGTGTTCATATCTTTATTTTTCGATCTAAAGAACATCACCAGGATCAAAGCATTTAATACCCTCAGAAGAGCTCACTGTGAAAGACTGCATTCATTTAAGCTGGGCCTGCTGACATACAAAGCTCTACATGATGAAGGCCCCATCTGAAGGAGCTCCTCAATTCTTATATTCCAACTCCTGCTCAGAGATCTGTATCTGAAAATCTCCAGAATCTCCCCACAAACAGCTGGGTCCCAATCTCATATATGCAGCACCAAGATTCTGGGACTCTCGAACACGTTCAATAAAGAGACAGACCCCTAATTGGGACATTTTCAACAATAGACTGAAAACAATGCTCTTCATCCAGGTCATTCAAATAAGTTACAACTCTCTTTCTCTCTTTTCCTTCTTCCCACTCCTAAGTTTCCGGGAAAAGCAGCACTTTATAAAAAGTATTTTTTCTTATGCTCCTGCTACTAATTTTAACATAATTCATAAACATTTAAAGCTTTTCCAAAACTACAGTGGTCTTTTAACTCTTACAGTGGAGGAGATGAAGGCCATGTACATCTGAATAAATAATGGTCACGAACACATACTTGTTAAGGTCTTTTTTTATCACATATATAGTTGTGAGCATACGAGCCGTGGCCCTCGCAAAGCAACTGCCAGCAACTGCGACCCTCGCAAACTTTACGTTGCAAACAAAATACGAGACACGGTACCACCCATTAAGACCTCGCAAAAAACGGTCGCAACACGCGCACATCAAAACATCAAAAATCCAACAAATACATAAAAAGCTTACCTACAGCAAGAGAAAGCATCCAGGACATCGAAAACTAAAGTTACACCTTACACCTCCTCCACACCCTTCTGAGAATACGGATTTGCCGAAAAACACCTACGAGATTAGAAAACAAGGACGCAACCCGTGCAACACCAAAAACATCACAAACACAACAAATACAAACAACAAACACATAAAAAGGTTACTCACAGCAAGGGGGGGCACCGAGGACCTCTGCAAGTGAAGTTACACCTCCATTTAACCACAAATTTCAGAGTTTAGACACCCGAAAATCACCTAAGCGAGAGAAAAAATGGCCGCCGAACAAAACGAAAACGAGGCTAAACGTCCCTAAACACGCAAAACACTACCATAAACACGCAAAACACCACCAAACTCCTACGGATATCCTCCGAAAAACTCGCAAGACATAGAAAACTAATATTACGAAAAACTCGCACGACATAGAAAACTAATATTACGAAAAACTCGCAAGACATAGAAAACTAATATTACGAAAAACTCGCAAGACATAGAAAACTAATATTACGAAAAACTCGCACGACATAGAAAACGAACGACGATACATCAGACACATTATATACACCAAACACCCTTAGGTCACTTACACTTTTATTGCCGTCATTTTTTGACGGGCAATATTCTAGTAATTTATATTGACTCGATATGTTCTTCATTTTCACTACCATAACTTTCAAGCTCAAATATCTAACACTTCCCTTTAAAATGTAAAACAACAACTAACGGCGACCTTTGCTTGTCATTTTTGTACTAATTACTTTCAAAGCTCCGATTCATTTTTATCATTTGCAAACATTTAAGTGTGCACATCGTAGTTTAGGTCAGTTTTGGTATAAACTTACACAGCACTATCAAATTTGGCACAAAACATTTTATTTACATTTTCTTTTTAAATAAGTTCATACAAAATGATGTATATATTTTACAGAAATTTGGATCCACAAGTTGAATAGACAGAAGTGCACAAAAAAAAAACACAAACATTACAACTTTTTTAGATATCTTACACTTCCTCAGCAACCTAGTCTGAGCAGCCCACTCATTTTTCTTGTGACGTAAGATATAATGTCTCAGGTAGAATTTCAATTTGAGAGAGATGTATTGTGGGACGACAGTTCATGAACATGTATAAATATCCAAGAGGGCAAACTTCAAGTGCGTCAGGCACTTATTGCCCACAACTATGCTGTGCAGGCTGTCATGTTTCATTTTAAAGGGAGAATGTATAATCAAACTAATAGGTATATAAAATCAGAATCTGACTAGGAGCAAATCTACAAGATTTTGAATAGGTTCATACTACATGTGACTCACAATTTCCATTTAGTTCTGCTCGGTCTTGGATACAGTATGTTTTAACTACAGGTAAGTTCAGCGACAATCTGTCTATACCTGACTAATGTTTATTGTGCCCTCCTCTACTTGCAGGTCCTGTGGGTTAAGTCTCTGGAAGCCACCAGACCTTCTGAGAAAAGTCTCAGAAACAGACTGTTGAGAACCACTGATTTAGAAAGAAAATTAGTGGAAAAGGGAAATGTAAGATAACAAAATGATTTTACATCTGTTTTCATTCAATAAAACATTAAGTCAACTAGCAGAAATTGACACTTATTGATAGAATCTAAATTTTAAATGGTCGGAAGACCTATATGTATGGGAGTCATGACTATCCTGCAGGAATACAAATTATACTTTACATAAATGTATGCAAAAACATTTTTCAACCATTTGTAATCCTTCTCTTTATATCCAAGTGTTTGTATTGTGACATCGAGACCCAGACAGTAATCCAGTTGATGACTCATCTTTTTGTAAGTGGATTTGAATATCATTGAAAGAGTCTTAGAGTTCCTGATAAGTTTGTTTCAGTTCCTGAATTTTCTCATCTAAGAAAAAAAGCATAAAAAACAGAACTTAATTATGTTTAAAGATTTATGTCATTGTTCGAACAAAAAAGTGTGAGCAAGACAACAAATAACAGAAATTAAAAATGTTTAACATGTTTTTGCACTAAATGTTTACTTCCATTTGCCTGGTGCAATATTTGCAGTTTCTGCCCAAACCAGTAGGAAAAATCAGGGTTTGTAGTCACTTGAGATTCAAAAAAGATTTGAAATGCAAGTCTCTCCTTAAAAGCAGGAGTAGGCAACATCAGTTTTCAAGGACTGTTCCCAAACCAACTTTAAGGATACTTACGGATGTTTCTTTAAATTATATGGAAATTAGTTACCAAACTAAACAAAAAGACCCCAAAGTGAGATTATACAAAATGTATAAATTGCAAATGTATCTTGGGAAACAAAGTGCCTGGCCTGTTAGTGACAGGCTATTCCAGATATCAAGGGCCACACAAAAAAAGGGACATGGAGGGTTTCTGGATTTCACTAGGAATAGAATGGACATAAAATTAAATAGATACATAGGTATATTATATTATTTAAAAAAAAAGTGTTTAGTAGCATTTTTTCTGCAAAGTGGAGAAACCAATTAGGAACTAATAGTATGATTTTAGGCATTTTGAATGATTTCTTTTTAAAATTAAGTGCACAAAAGTAAATAGATACATAGGTATATTCTAATCCTAGTGAGATCCAGAAAACTTCCATGTCCCTTTAATGAACATTTAGGATAAATAATAGTTTGGGACATCAATGACCAGCATCTATTAGATAACTGCAAGATTGTGATGTAACTGCCAAACTAATTATGGAAGTCCATGTTAACAACATGGTAATTTAATAAAAAATAAAAAAGACCCAAAGGTGTGTCAGTTACTCACATAATGTAGCCGTCTTGTTTGCGCCCCATGGCAGCTTTGAATTCTCTCGTTTGTTCACCACCTCAACAATGTTCTCAGAGGTTTTGGTGAACTGTGCAATCGCTTCAAGTTCCTGAGAATAAAAATGCAGGTTGCTGTAAGAAATACTTATACAATTAATCTACACAACCATTATAATAAAGTTATTTTTCATAGGCACTACTGCATACAAACCTAATATCAAATATCCAGACCCTTGGAGGAATTTCCCCCATATTCCTCCCCTTTGTGATGACCACACACAGTTTTATCCAACATCTCTCTCTCTCTCTCAAACTCTGTTTTCTTGCTCTCCGTACCACGCACACAAAATAATTTTGGCCCCAAGGGGACCTACAGCCTTCCACTTGAAAACTCCCATAATTCCACAATCTTCAAAAACTATAGCATCGATCTGGGAGAATCTTGAGATGGAGAAAATCGACAGCCATGCTTAATAATACCTGGACCTTGCTACAAATTTTCCCCTGATGAATGAAGGTTGAATGCACATGCCTCATTATCTGATGTGTTTCCACGACTCCTGCGGACATACTCATACACAGAGGTAGGTACACAAAAAAAAGATCTCATCTCTTATAAAAAAAAAAGAAAAACGAAACTGAAAAAAACGTGGTGGAATAGAGTGCATTTTAAAAAAAAGGTGATACTTGTGAAACATTTAAAAAATGTAACCGTGCTTTCCATTACTGTACCTTGATGCAGACACCTAAAGACACATTGACGGCCTGGAAAAGGGGCCCGGTTGGGCTCATCTGAGGGGCTGTGTGGCTGCAGTGCTCTTGGAATTCATTTTCATAAACTTGGGTGAAAGTGACAATAAGTTGATGGAAATCTGTCAATGCCAACTTCAAAGTCTGCAAGAGAGTGTCACTGCCAGGTACCGAGCTGCCAAGAAATACACACTGTGGGGAACAGAGAGAGTAAGATCATACAGAGCAAAATGAAGGGACAGTAGATTACATTTACATAACACTAGATGGCAGTAGCATTCTTTTTCAGAGGAGAACATTCTCTCAAACTAAAATTGAAAAAAAAAAACAAAAAAAAACTGTATAGCTTTTATTACACTAAAAACAGCTAAAAATCTCAGGTCTTGGGTCTGTTTACAAACACATCCCTGACTTTCATGACTAACAACATCTGCCGACAGAGTGATGAAGGCTCCGTGAACACAAAGATTTATAGTTTTACACTGAACTTCAGGAATACAGCAGGACATGTTAACCCTCAACTGTACTCTTTAGCCGATTACAGCTGTTAATTCTCTGCACAGATGAATTTGGGATGAATCTCTCTGGGGGGCAATGCCAGTGACTCATGTAAACAGACACTTCATTTATGATTTTGTTCTGTAAAAAGGCACCTATTTCACAAATTCAAAAGTATTTCAACACGTTTTTAGGGGAACTTTACAGTGGTGTGCTCCAAGTTGTGCTGAATTAACTGGCCCTTTAATGGCATAAAACATCTTTAATGTGCGTTTTTTTTACTTCCTTGGAACGACTGAAAAAAATCATTAAGGAAAAGTGGAAGATATATTCTAAAACGTACCTCTTCTTTTAGAGCCTCAAGGGTGTTTGAGACTTTCTGTAATTCTTCTAGCTGGTCGTTGATAATATTTGCAGTTGGAGGTGACCTAAAGAGAATATATACACAAAAAGATGTGTGATAATCCATATACACATGAAGCAAGCAATATATTCTATGTAGGTTTATAGGTTGCATTCCTTGTATACAAGATTCAGAGATGGTCGGAAGAAACATTTAACTGGATCAAACCATCACTTGACAAACAGTTTGTAAAAGTAAATCTATAATTACAGGCTTTGAGAAAAAAACAAATTATTTTCTTAAAAAGAAAGATTGTTTAGGTTTTTAAAAGGACACTTTAAATACCCTGTTTATCTGGTGTCCGAATGTTAGCTTGTGGTCTATTCGAAGGATCTTAGATCATAATTCAAGGACACGGGTCTTGTATTTAAAATGTACTCTTTTGCAGAACTACAGCTGAAAATAAGCACCTTGTTTATAGACCGTTAATTACAAAATAGGGCTTTTAATTTATTATCGTTTAAATTTAATTATGCAGCTGTGGAATCTACCATTCTGATATCTACTGATCAACTTCCTAAGGTGAAAAGAGACTTTGAATTCACAGGAAGTTTGTATCTGCATAATTGGAATGCAAGACCTACAACTGCAAGTACTTTCAATAGGAGTGGTGGAAAGCTTGTTAGTTTACAAAGGGACACCCTCCTCAGAAAGTAACAGGCATAATCAGCTGAGGGACAAGCAGATCTCCACAGTATAGAGTCATTTCATATAAAAAACGTGAAATTACTACATATTTTTTCTAATTTTTAAAATCATTTTGCCCATTACTAGGTTTAAATAAGTAATTTAAAGACCAAAATGAAATAATTTAACCAAAGTGGTCATTTAAAATCAGTATTAAAATACATTTAGAAGACCACTGTATACTAGGAACAAACACACATTTGTGAATTAACTGACAAATAACATCAGGAGCTGTAGAAGCCATGATCATAAAACCATTTTGAGAGAAATTCTTTATTTCTAAGACTATCTTTTCTGTCTTGAGCGATTCTGGGTAGCTTGGGTCTGAGGGCGTGTTCTTATCTACTGAACAGTGGAGGGAGAGGAGTGGAGAATTTAAACTTGAATGATTGAATCTTTTGGAATTTCACACTTACCCTACAAAAGCATGCAGCTTGTAAGCCCTACTTCTGTGGGAATTATAAAGCCCCTCTAATATATGCAACTTTACCAAGGTATCATGGATACCTCTAGGGATCAACATAGGCATCAATATTTTTATTTAGTGACAGACTAGCTCTATGATATTTTTCATGCATTTTACCCAGACGTATCTATCTTTTCCCATTATAGATTTGTCCTTAAAAAATTAAGCAGTGAGAGATAAACTATGCTATTTTATAAGAAACAAGGTGTTGCTGTTTGAAGAAAAAAACGTACGCGGCTTGGCTTACATTTGTGTTTGGCGCAAACCATAAATACAGTACAAGAACATCTGGAATTGAGGAATGCTGCTCAACATTATTGTAGCACTAAAAATCAAATAAAAAAGCTGTAAAAGCCATTTTAAAACCTCATTTGAAGCTCTTTAATATTTTATAACACTTTTTTCTCTTGGATTTCTCATGGACCCTACATGATGGTGCATATTACATTTAAGACTTCAGTGTGGTCACAACCAAAACAAAAGATATTCAAACGGCAGCTCACCACGATGCAGCAAAACATAGGTCTATAAAACTTTTATATGGCTAAACTTCATGAAATGTGTTATCTAATATAAAACTATCATTCAAAAGTTTCTCTATAAGAATAAAGGTGTGCAGGGTATAAAAAAAATTGCAATAGCACATTACTGTGATTAAAGTCTTTGCATTTTCATCCTGCTGTTGAATTTCTATTTTTCTCCTAAGCTTGATGAAATTCAATATTGTCAGCATGATTGTGCCTTACCACACCGCTGCGTGATTTTGCAGTCTGAGACCCATAGGAGGTTAGAAATGTCAAGCACACATTCCCTACATACTAATTTAATATTGCAAAGGTTAAAAATTATACACCATAAGGCATGTCGCATAGGTACAGACTAATACGCTAATTACATTCTGATAAAAGCATAAAGTCACTGGTAATATATGTCATATTTACATGGAAAGTCTACCAATAATGTTCTACACTAAACAGAGTACTGAAACCAAAGTGAAAAAAATATGTCTACATTTTTACAATTGAAGTCAATTTCTTTGTACGAGTGGATTATAATATATATATATATATATATATATATATATATATATATATATATATATATATATATATATATATATATATATATCCATCCATCCAACACGTGGGATGAACTTCCTTCACCTGCTAGGTTCTGCACGGGACAAAAATCATAAGCGTCATGCAAGTGGTAAACTCTCCGTTCTACAATAAAAGATTAAGATGTATAAAGAAGCTAAAGTTATAAATAGGAATATATTATTGCAGTGAAGACAGTGCATACCCATTTAGAGCAAGTTTGTAATGTATGGTCCCGTAAAGGGCCATTTACCTGACTATAGGTGCTCTTCGTGGTGTGAAAGAGCACAATATTGTATGTTCAAATGATCTTCTTTTTTTTTTATTACCCTAATAACCGCAATCTAAAGTTTTAAGTGTAGCCTGCCTGTTGACAGTTTCATGATAACAGATGCCAAGCCCATGCAGTGCCTACAAGAATTTATAGCAGCTTTTCCCTGAACTCAGGAATGCACTCAATAGTTAACATATAACTGTCCCATTTAGTTGATTCCAACGTGCCATGCTCTGCACAGATGAATTGGTTAATAGTTAACCTCTGTTTTTCTTTTGCGCAATACACGGAGCTGCAGTATGTGTCTGGCTGGGGGTAGTCAATGACTCCTGCAAACAAATTGAATTTAGTTGATTTAGTAGTGAAAAATGCACCTATATAAAAAATTAAAAAAGTATTTCAAAGTGCTTCTAGGAGATCTTTACTGTTACGTGGTCCAAACTGTAAACTTTAAAGACCTGAATGTTTGTCCTATTAAACGCATTTATGGCAACTCCAGATAAATAAAACTGTTTGAATGCCAACACAGCAGCATGTACAAAAATTAAACGTTTTTTAAAATTTGTTGTACTTGATTCTTACTGTTCTACATGATGGTGCCGAGGAATATCCATAAATTCAGATTACCTTTAAGCATATACCTACAGAAAACTCAAAGGCTAATAATTACTTTCTATGCACTGGATCTTCATTCAGTAGGAGAGATTTGAGGTCTGCCGGCCAGGGGCTGCACTCGGGATGCAGAGTAGCCTGGAAGTGAGGACTGGAGAATAATTCTTTCAGAAGCTCCTCGTTTTCCCGGACTCTGGTAGCAAATGTTTTGTCAAAGCTGTCACAAGTAATAAATATAAACTCAAGAAAAGCAAATGGGATGCACACAGAGAAAACAAGAACGGAATATTGGTGCTCACATTAAAAAATAAATATTAAAATAATGTATAAAAACAAACAAACTGGAGAATAATTCTTTCAGAAGCTCCTCGCTTTCCTAGATGCTGGTTTAAGGTGATATCAAGTATATTAGATTATTAATTCAATATTATTCAAAAGAGCAATAAAAATGCAATTTTACCTTCTCTATCAGTCCTTCTGATCCACTGCCCAAGCACAGACTGAAAACAATGCACCTTGACCTCCATGATATAATTAGCAATTATTACCAATCATTACCCTGGAAAATTAGATAACTGTCTGCTTTGGGAGTAGATCAGAAAGCCTGAATAATAGGTATAAGTCATTTGTTTCAATTTAAGTTTCCTATAAGAAAAGTTTATATTATTCAACCGATTAATTATAGGTTATGAACTATGATTTTGTTTGGGACCTTGGCTGTGACTTTACAGATTTATAGTATGCGCATTTGAAGATCTAGATTTGATTGGCAACAGGTTTTAGAACATTATAAAGATATATATTAAATATATTCAATGCATGTTCTTTACTGGTGGTAAACACTACATTGACCATTTAAAGGGACATGGTAGAATGTTTTCTTTGTAGCATCTTAAAGACCTGTGTTTTCAAATTACACTTTCAAAGTGCCCATTAAACCAAGACAAATATTTAACTGTTGTGGGGGGCTTGCCCCTTTCTGACTCATAACAGGGTCAAAAACGTATCTATCGATGATACCTACATACTACAGAATACTCTATGCACTGTTTCAAGGAAGTTTTAATATTTTTTCATAAAAAAATATATATAATTGTAATATTTAAAGAATATCCTTTGAAATGCAGCAAGAACCCTATTGCATGTCCCTTGTATAATAAGATTGACTAAATCTATACTAAGAAACAAGAAAACGATTCACACTTTATAGCATTAGCCAGGGAGTAAAAAATGCACATGTATACTTATTTATCAACATATTATATAATCAACAGGAAGAGTCGATATTTAAACACTGCAATTAATCTTTTATACCCAGAGGCCGGTGATTCCGCCAACACGTTGCTGGTGACACTTCCTGGAGTCTGAATGATATCCAATAACTGTCCCATAAAAACAAGCTGATTGTTTGGGCTGGCGTGACCCTGAGGAGAAGAAAACATTTCAGATGACACACACCTTAAACATCATTATGAATCACACAACCACAAGAGATGACAGTCCTGTAACAGACAAAACATCACATGTAGGGAGCTTTGTAATAAAAACGCTAGGTTGTTTAGTCACTGTACTGTGGGGAAAATGATGCGGCAGAAGTGTGAAGGTATACAATACAAATTAAAAGATTAACTTTAATTTAAAGGCCACTTATAGACCAAAAATGTCTACGAGATATAAAAAAAAAACAGACAGCATTTTAAATATTACAAAACATTTAAGGGTAATACTTGTACTATATTGTATAAAACATTAAATATAGACAGTGAAGGACTGGTTTCACCTGCTCAGTCCTTACATGTTACAGGGAGGCAGTGAGCCTTATGGGTCACTTTAATACCTAAATGGGGGTACAGATATACACTCTCTAGAAAAGTATCATGAAAACAAACAAATCATAAAAAGGAAGCAGGGGTTTTAAAAACCAGAACCTGAGAGACTAAGCTCCTTCATACATTTCAGAAATATGTATCTCTACGAATGGCTCCTATGTATCACATATAATAGTTGTCAAACTGCGAGACGTCGTAACGCTTTGCGTAGTGCGTACGAGTTAAGGCACTACAACTATCACCACCCACACGATGAGGCAATGAAACACGTGGGGCCACAAAACACTTAGTAAAAACGCGGGATCGCCTTGGCGTGTAAGTGGTTGACAAATTTGGGACTTAGAAAAAAAAATTACGAGCCGCAAAAAAAATAAGAGTGTAACGGATGAACTGCGAAAACAAAAAAAAGTTAATATAAAAACACACTAAATACACCCCAAAAAATTACAAAAACATCACACACAGCATGGGGCAACAGCCAGGGCGTCTGGGAGTGAGGTGGAACGCGAATTTAAGCTGATTTAGACAACTTTCGCTACTCAAAAATCAACTAAGTGAGAAAAAAAATGGCAGCTGAAAAAAATGAAAACGAGGCTACACGACTTTGGACAGCGCAAAACACTGCCAAACGTGTAGCACTTTATACATCAAACTACGAACTAGAAAATACACTATTACAAAAGCCGGAAAATGCTCACGAGCCGCGTAACAAATTAATGACATTATGAATATACAATACCGCTTTACACAAACCAACGGCTTTCCGTCGCGCACGCAGCGTTTTTCTAATACACACTAGGAACATTCATTACACGTTATCATCAGGGCACCAACACTCAAACTGTATATTCTATCCTGCCGGAAAATACAAACAGATTATTAGCTCTTCAGGCTATTGCTGGCTGCATATTTGATATATTTTACCTATTTGTAATTAATATATCCAGCAATCAATATCCTGAAGAGCTAACAATCTCTTGCTTTTCCTGCAGCATACAGTAAACTGTTGGACTGTTGCTGCCCTGATGAGAGAGTGTCAGCAATGTGCAAATTGTGCAGGTAAAATATATATATATAAAAAAAAAAAAAATATATATATATATATATATATATATAACACACACACATACATATATATATATATATATATATATATATATATATATATATATATATATATATATATACGCTAAATAGCATATTTTACACCGTTACTTTATAAATACATTAATGCTTCGCACTTCCTGATACATTTGTTAATTCAGAATTAATTATTAACGTACATTTCATAAATATTAATTAGTAATGGAAAATAATAGTTTATACTTTACACCGCACTAAAAAAAAATTACACTAAGCATCTCTCTCTCTCTAATATCAGAGGAGCAAAAGTACACAAAAAGGAGAGGCTCGCAATGAGCACTGAAGGCGTTTACTGTGAGCCACGCAATGAGCGTCAAGGGCGGTCAGCGCGAGGCTCGAAATGAGCGTCAAAGGTGCACAGAGTAGCAAAAGCTTTACACTGTGTGGCAAACAGCAATGCCATTGCTTCAAATTTTATTCCCCCGTCATTTCTGACAGACAAGTCGATTATATATATATATGTTTGTAATTCAAGTCTGATTGAAATTTTACCTTTCAACAATGTGTCCAACATTTTAACAAGCTCTATAAAAGATTACTGTAATAAAAACTAAAACATTATAAACCTGGATAAGTGTTTCAACCTCTTAAAATGTACAGGTAATTGATGCTTGGTTGTACTGTACAATAAAAGACATAGTTAGACCAATTTGTGTCCATCAATACTATTACCTTAATGAGATTCAGGTCATCAGAATTGCATAGCATGAGGTCAAAGCCGAGCTTCACCATTTCTGACATAAGAAAAGAAAAGAATATCAGCATTGAGTAATATATTTGACAGTATGTGCACAGTATAAAACAAAGACGATACACAAAAATACACCTCCCAACACATTGACCACACTGACAGATGCATTTGTCTACTATTATTTTTTCATTGATTTTGGCATAAAATGAAAACGCAGATTTGGGATTTGTAGCCAGTGGCAATGTGGGTAAATGTCATGCCCTTGAATAAAGTACTGCTGTTTAGGATGCATACAATTCATCTTGATTCCTGGTTATTTATACCAATGTGTCCTTTAACAATCCTAGCCAGATATGAAATAAATTATTGAGCTTTTTATATTTCATCATATTTTATTCTCCATTATCAAAATTTAGAAAAATACAAAGTTTATAACAATATTGCTGGTTATCTTATTGTGAATTTTAACAGCCGATTTCCAAGATCCAAGCGAATCATCACATATATAGTTGTGAACATGCGAGTTGTTACTAATGCTTGCGGGCTCGCGAAGCGAGGGCCGCAGTTGCTAGCAAGGAGCGCCAAAGGCTCCCCTTGCCAGCAACTGAGGCCCTCGCAAAATTTACGTAGTTACGAAAGGAAAATACGAGACACGTTACGACCCATTATGACCTCACAAAAAATAGGCCACAACCCGCGCACATCAAAACATGAAAAATACAATAAATACACACAACAAATACATAAAAAAGCTTACATACAGGAAGAGGGGTCATCCAGGACCTCGAAAACTGAAGTTACTCCTCAATTTAACTCAAAATAAAAGAGATTATAGACTGAAAAATTCTCTAAGTGAGAGAAAAAATGGCCGCTGAAAAAAACGAATTTCCGAAAAAGACATACGAGATTCGAAAACAAGGACGCAACCCGCGCGACCCCAAAAACATTAGAAACACAATAAATACAAACAACAAACATATAAAAAGCTTACCCACAGCAAGGTGGGCACCCAGGACCTCTGCAAGTAAAGTTACACCTCGATTTAAGTACAAATTTCGGAGTTTAAACACCCAAAAATCACCTAAGCGAGAGAAAAAATGGCCGCCGAACAAACCAAAAACAAGGCTAAAGGACCCTAAACACGCAAAACACCACCATAAACACGCAAAACACCACCAAACAGCTACGGATATTCCGAAAAAGTCAGACGTCATCCAAAACGAAGGACGCTAAATCAAACACAGCCGCATACCACACATTAGCCGCCATTTTAGAACAATAACTTATATAACGCGGAAGTACACAGCTACGCTAACGGATTTGGCTCGCGCACGCACACTATTACACTGCACACATTCAGCACGCTTACACAGCAGCTCCACAGCACTAATGCGGCAGCAACATCAAAACAGATTGACAGCTCTTCAACAGAATGCTTCAAAATAGGTATATTACTTTATTAATCTATTATTTATTTTATTATTATACACCAAACAGCATTGGCTCACTTACAATTCCATTGCCGTCATTTTTTGATGGGCAATTCGCTGGTTTACATATATTTTCCTCTATTCATAACTTTACTTCATTGCTCAGTCACAGCTACATCATCATTTGCAAATTGTACAATATTCTCTGAAATTCGCAATCGTGAATCACTATTCAGTAAAACCCAAACCTGCCTACTGGCCAACTCTGGTCCTCAATATCTGACATCAATGCACGGTTTAACAATATCCATAGTTTTTTTTCTCGGTTATTCATAATGAATGAGTCAATATTTCACCAGTTTATGCTCAGGCAGGAGTATCATTAAATAGTTTCCTGTTAAAAAAAAATACAAAAAGACCCTCTTGCTGTACATGTGTCTGAAAGTTTTTTCTGGGTATTTCGACACTCATACATATAATGGGAAAGGAGATTTGCTGAAGAGACTACAGGAACTGCAACTAGACTGAGTATGAAATGCTCTGGTTTGGCATCAGGGGACTGCAATGTCAGGAGGTTCTGGGCACGGTTTTTATTATTTTTATCATTTTGGGCCTCCTGAAGTTTTACTTTTGCATGTTGGCAGCATTTACTTATTTAACATCAATGAAAATGTTAATTAAGTGGATGGTGAGATCATTAAGATCCCTACTAGATTCCCACAAATCTGTATTATTGGGTCTGAGTTAGTTAAGGGCCACAACTGGCAAGCAGCTTTTGACATTAAAAAAACAAATATTGAAAGATCATACCATGGCATTCTTTATTAAAAGGAGGGGCGCTGTGTCTTTGTGGCATGCCATTTTTAAGTATGCAGACTATGACTGCATGATCCTTCAGGTTGGTGTGTACTTGGATTCTATGGGTCTGAGACGATTTCTGCTCACTCTGCACGAAAGGGTGATGGCCATGTCGAGTTCAGGCGTAGTAAGAGAATCACATTCTCTGTGATGGCGTTTGCTTATGGCAGGCGTTTTCCTGTCATGTTCCACCCCTTGATTGGGCTCAGAAAGATCCTAGATCAATCTCACCCAGTAGGTTATGGGTTTCATTGGATATCCCTGTTAGCAGGACCAAATCGTCACAGATACTCAGGAAGGTTTCAGGCAGAGTCTGTAGTAATAATTCCAGTGATAGAATTAATATTCCCTCAGAATAAAGCATATTCTTTGCTTATGTATGCTTAAATTGACAATCTGTAACTTACAGTTGCAAGCAAAAGTATGTGAACCCTTTGGAATTATATGGATTTCTGCACAAATTGGTCAAAAAATGTGATCTGATCTTCATCTAAGTCACAACAATAGACAATCACAGTATGCTTAAACAAATAACACACAAAGTATTAAATGTTGCCATGTTTTTATTCAACACACCATGTAAACATTCACAGTGTAGGTGGAAAAAGTATGTGAACCCTTGGATTTAATAACTGGTTGAACCTCCTTTGGCAGCAATAACTTCAACCAAACGTTTCCTGTAGTTGCAGATCAGACATGCACAACGGTCAGGAGTAATTCTTGACCATTCCTCTTTACAGAACTGTTTCAGTTCAGCAATATTCTTGGGATGTCTGGTGTGAATCGCTTTCTTGAGGTCATGCCACAACATCTCAATCGGGTTGAGGTCAGGACTCTGACTGGGCCACTTCAGAAGGCATATTTTCTTCTGTTTAACCCATTCTGTTGTTGATTTACTTCTATGCTTTGGGTCGTTGTCCTGTTGTAACACCCATCTTCTTTTGAGCTTCAGATGGTGGACAGATGGCCTTAGGTTCTCCTGCAAAATGTCTTCATAAAGATGGGAATTCATTTTTCCTTCGATGATAGCAATCCTTCCAGGCCCTGACGCAGCAAAGCAGTCCCAAACCACGATGCCCCCACCACCGTACTTCACAGTTGGGATGAGGTTTTGATGTTGGTGTGCTGTGCCTTTTTTTCTCCACACATAGTGTTGTGTGTTTATTCCAAACAACTCAACTTTAGTTTCATCTGTCCACAGAATATTTTGCCAGTACTGCTGTGGAACATCCAGGTGCTCTTGTGCAAACTGTAAACGTGCAGCAATGTTTTGCTTGGATAGCAGTGGCTTCCTCTGTGGTATCCTCCCATGAAATCCATTCTTGTTTAGTGTTTTACATATCGTATATTCGCTAACAGGGATGTTAGCATATGCCAGAGACTTTTGTAAGTTTTTAGCTGACACTCTAGGATTCTTCTTCACCTCATTGAGCAGTCTGCGCTGTGCTCCTGCAGTCATCTTTACAGGACGGCCACTCCTAGGGAGAGTAGCAGCAGTGCTGAACTTTCTCCATTTATAGACAATTTGTCTTACCGTGGACTGATGAACAGCAAGGCTTTTGGAGATACTTTTATAACCCTTTCCAGCTTTATGCAAATCAACAATTCTTAGTCATAGGTCTTCTGAGAGCTCTTTTGTGTGAGGCATCATTTACATCAGGCAATGCTTCTTGTGAAAAGCAAACCCAGAACTGGTGTGTGTTTTTTATAGGACAGGGCAGCTGTAACCAGCACCTCCAATCTCATCTCATTGATTGGACTCCAGTTGGCTGACACCTCACTCCAATTAGCTTTTGGAGATTTCATTAGTCTAGGGGTTCACATACTTTTTCCACCTGCACTGTGAATGTTTACATGGTGTGTTCAATAACAACATGGTAACATTTAATTATTTGTGTGTTATTAGTTTAAGCAGAGTGTGATTGTCTATTTTTTTGACTTCGATGAAGATCAGATCACATTTTATGACCAATTTGTGCAGAAATCCATAACATTCCAAAGGGTTCACATACTTTTGCTTGCAACTGTATTTCGCTTTAATTAGGATAGCACATAATTCAAGACATAGTCCACACCATTGATTAGTGTACAGACAGACTCAACTTTATTCTTCGCACACAGATATTTCACAAACACCCAAAAACGCCCAGTATAGTCTAACCCTCTTGGGCAAACAAGGCTGTGTCCAATTGCTGATAACTTCTTTGATTTTTTTCCATCTGGTATTTTCTGCTGTTATTAAGTGAGGAGGGTCAGATGTCTCCCTGCCATCGGATTCCAGGGTCTGACCTCTTATCAATTTTACTACCCTCAGAGAACTGAACATTCCAGGAGAGTCCTGGTTACAATACCTCTTGTTTATCTGAAGTAATAAATGTTTCTTGTTGTCAAGACATATGTGGGAGTTTATGCAGCCAGGGTCAAGAAACAGCCAAGATGGCATCCGCCTCAGCAATATGGCTGACCACACACAAATGGGAAATGGATATCACGGTAACAAAGCATTGCAGTCTGAACACTATGCTGGTCATGTGGCCTATGGTTGGTTTGTCATGTTGACAAAAGATTAAAAATGTCTGTGGCCTGATTTTTAAAAATTGCCCATTTATTTATAGACAGGAGGCATAGGTATGGTTACAGAGCCACCTTACGATAATGCCAGACCATGCACAGACTCTTCATGACCACTTATTTTATTTCATTATACTTGATGTTTCAGTTGTTCCATTTTTGGTTTACCTATTTTCTGCTCCTTCCCAAATTAGACCAACCACAATATTTAACTTTAATTACAGACTGGATCTGTCTACTCCTGCTCCATTCCACTCCTTGCTGATCCCAAAGAGCTATTGAATACACTAATGTGTTACTCAGTCCCAAAATGTGTTAATTTTAATTTTGATATTTTAATGTATATGTTAGCAGTTCTTACACTCCACCTGTAGGAGGAGGATTTCTTACAATAAATAATGTTTTGCATTCGTGAGTTCATTGAATTCCTTTAACTTTTTTGATATTGATGTGTCACTAACACATTTCTATTTCCACATTTGAACTTAAAGACTAGTTTTTAACTAAAACGTTTCAAATAAATCAATAGTCTAAAATAAAAAAAAGGTTTATCACAGTTCACAGAGTTCACAGATGTACTTGAAGGAAAAAAGTTAGTAGTTTAAATATTAACTTCTGAAAAGGCTACCTTTATACAAATGTATTAATTGTATGAATGTTAACCAAATGCATGCAAAATAATTATTAAAAAGAAGTTAACAACAAAAGATGATTTTAACTTGTTTGAAACCAAAATGATTTAGGACTGAAAAAAATATCCCAACTACAAAGTAGCTTCTGTTTAAAAAGAATCTGTGCAAAAATGAAACAATCATTACCTCCTCCCACGCTTGTCCACATACAGGATTCCTCAAGAGCAGCCCCCATTCTTTGAGACTCCGTACCTCGCGCAATTAGACTCTACCCTAGTCTTCAGATATTCAGATAACACCCTCTAAAAACCTACTTGTTCAGAGAAGCATAACACTTATTGTCTTAGCTCCATCATTAACTTGAAACAAGGCTATCTATTCTGGCTCTCAAACCTCTTTCTACTTTTAATCTGTCAAGCATGCCCTCACTTAAAGGACCAGTGTAAGCACTTTTCATGTTAAATCATTTTTTTGATTATCATTAACATTAAAAACACATGTACAAACAGCAGCAAAGAAAGACTTTAGATATTTATATTGGATATTTAATGAGTTTACCTCATTAACGGTTATTGCTGTGCTCCTCCCCTACCTTTCTCATAGCCTGACAGATAACTTTAGACAGGCAAGATAACCCATTTTAAAAAAGACAGGGGTATAGGATTTTAGCCTATCCCCCCTTATTCTACAGAGCATGTCTGTATTTTAATGTTAATTAATAGTGAAATATAAATATATATTTAACACGAAAAGTGCTTACACTATCCCTTTAATATCTCTACAACCCTTTACCACTATAAGCTCTCACGTGCCCTAATCTCTTCCTGTACCAGTGTATCTGTACAAATGTGCCGTCTTGTCTTATTTGTACTGTCTCTATCGATGCATTTATTGTATTTGTAACACTATGGAATCTGTTGGTGCTCCACAGGCTGCTCATCAGTTTCCTGAGAGGACGCTGTTGTAAGTTGAATTTTTACAGAGTCTGAGCTCCCCAGTAAGGGGGTTTTACAGATTCACGTCCCAAGCCAGGTCAGCTCCAATATAAACAGAACCATATTTAATTTATTGGATCTCCTTTAAGTCAAAAGTACCGTTCAATGTGCAGAAAACAAAACTTGTGTTCCATAGTTTTTTGAAAATAAACCTTCAGGAGATATTAACTTGTAGGGAGTAACTGAAGGTAAGAAAAGAAAAAAAAAAGTAAAAATGGATTGTGCAGTGCTGACAATTATTGTGCTAGCTTGTTGAGTTTTCAGTGGTTTGTTCAAACAATAAAAACACATACCTTTCACTTTAACATCTGTTTGAGATTCTTTCAAAGATGAAAACTGGTCATGGAGGGGAGGATAGACTCTGTAAGAGATGTAAAAGTACAGTGGGATATGTTTATTCAAACAGTGGCAGCAGTTTTATTTTAGGTGCCATGCAACGGATACAACCTTTCTTGCAGATACTATGCGTTTCTGGAAAACAAAAGGCGTACTAATATTGCCCTCTTGCTGTACCATAAGCACTCCCTAACTGGGCACACAACAGGAAAAACGCCTGCCACAATAAATGCCATCACGCATGATTAGGGGGCTGAAGCGGAGTTCTTTGCTCCAGACCAGAGTACTGCAATGCTGTACTTCACTCAACCTCACTCACTTTGCAAGTGATATTAGATTAGGGGGTCTGAGCTCTACATAAGCTTGGTCTTAAGTGTATTTTATTTTATATGACCACTGTGGTCATTTTTTTTTGTCAATATTGTTGTTTGAATAACTAAACTTAATAATCATTAAATGTTTTAAGAACTTTTTACTGCAGGAAGTGTGCAAAGAAAATTCCTGTGTATTCCAAGTCTCCTCCCACCTCAGAATCTACAGCAGTAGAAAATATATTGGCAGATACCACAGCAGTATAATTACAAATAAAATATAGGAAATTAGAGGCGGTTTCATTTTATTTTAAATTCCAAAAACATTTACCCTATTTTCAAGGATAGTAGTATTATTTTTAATACATGACTGCACTAATCCTTTACAGGTTTGCTAATAAAGATGGAACTTGTATTCATTGTTGGTTGTCCGAACTAACTACAAGTGTGCTGTGGAAAAAACGGATCTAGTCTATTTCGACACTGCATCCCGTTAGAACACTGGGGTGTGCGGCTGGCAGGCAAAGAACTATTCCATCCTCCGACGTGGCGCAACTCAAACGGCGCTGAGTCGACAGTGAGGACATTGCTTTGTTCAGCGCGGGCACTCTGCCCCACCAGGGCCTTGGGCGCACCTCTCATAGCTCAAGGCCTCTTCTGTTGGCGCGCCTCTCATAGCTCAAGGCCTCTACTGTTGGCGCGCCTTATGAGCCAGATCGGAGGATAGAATAGTTATTTGCCTGCAGTAATTTCTTTACACCACCAGGTGGTGCTGTGGCGCAGCCGCACACCCCAGTGTTCTGACAGGATAGGGCTTCGAAATAGAAAAGGATCAAAAAAACTTTTATTGGCAACTTCTTACATTGAGGAGGACAGTCTTCAAACAGGAGCACCTTTGGGATTTATTTATAGATCTATACTAAATGGAGGGCTTAGAGCACTGAAAAAATCCCTGACCCCTCATACTTCGAACTGTCAAGTGCTCATTTTGAAGGATGATATTTTTTTTTTCTATTAGGTATTTTGAATTACCTAAACTTGATAATGTGCAAAGGAGAAAGTAAAATATTTACAATTATTATTTACTGCAGGATTCAAATTTCTTTACCAAGCTTGCTTATTGCAACTTCTGTCTCAACAGGAGGTTTCCTGCTAAACTAATGAGCTTCTGTTAGACTGAATAGAGTACAGTTGTAGATGCCAATTGCGATTGTGCATGTAGAACTTCCTTTCGGCATTTTCTTCTATTTCCAGGGATAGTTCTTCAAAAGGATGATATTTTAAATGTATGACCTCAGTAGTCTTTTAAATGAAAACTATAAAAAGCTTTGTGGAGCACTTCGATAAATATCTATCAATACCTACATACAAATAAATTGTGAATTCAAAGCAGTTACACTGTATTCATTTTAAATAATTGTAAAAATCTAAATAAAGACATTTGACCACATGGTGTCTTTGCTTATTTTGGAATTTAAACACAGGTGACCTTTTTTCAAATTCCGGATGGAGGCTACTCATATCCACCAAAAAAGACAATACATGTATTGCGAGAGCGACACCTACCTTGAGCATATCCATTCCAGAATATCCAAGCGGTGGCCTGAGGGGGTACACAGCAGCTCATGCATACTCTGAGGCTCTGTGAGAAACACACCCTCAAGAGCAGAACAGGACATTTTCTGCAGGAAGAGATGGGGGAGAAAGCATTGACACTTCAATAATTGAATTCTCCAATTTGCAAATGCTCATATACATTCATGTGTAAGTTTCCCCTACAATTAAATCATTTGTAAACTCTTCAGTAAAGAGACTCCATACCTCTTGCTCTGTTAATATACATAAAATTATATTTTGTTCAACAGTATTACATGAACAGCACTGTAAAGATGGGTGCGTAAAGAAAGTGTTTAACAAATTCACAATATATTTGATATGTGCAGCTTAATGGTACCTATTATTTTTACACAATTTCAAAAAAAAAAAAATAATAATTATTGATTTCAGGTATACAGCATTCTAGTCACATTCAAAAAATAAATAAATAAATAATATATAGATACATACATACAATGTAGTGTATGGTGAGCAACAAGAGCAAGAGAGGCCCTCCACCATACAGAAACAAATAATACATTTGTAAGCCCATCTAAAAATAAGTTTAACAACTTATTACCTGCTCGGGATTCCCAGAAATACAGTTATTGTACTGCATTCTGAGCCACTGGGCGGGGACATGCAAATGAGCAGAAAATTCATTCTTGTTTTTAAATCGAAAATGCTACTTTATACATAGCTCCTTCAAATGCACTGCTGTAGCACAGCTTTAAAGCAAATCAAAGGATTGGATTTTGCACAAATCATAAAACCACTCACATACAGTACTGTTTCTAGCTTAATGGCTCTCATCAGTGTGAGAGGGTTTATGATGTGCGAGTGAGTTTACAAGCCTCGCCATGCGCGGCAGTGCCTGGAAATGCAAGCCTTGCCATGTGCGGCTTCTCTCTCTTCTTCCCTCCTTCTGTGTCCTCTCTCTTCTCTGCGAGCCTTGCAATGAGCGCCATTGGCGCCCATTGCGGGCCTCCCTCCCGTCATAAATGACGGAATAATATTTTACTTTAATCTCCCCTCCGTGTCTCTTCCCTTCCTCTCTCTCCCCTGTGTCTCCTTCCCCCACTCTCCCTCCCCTGTGCAAACCCGCAACTTTCTGGGTCTCTCCCTCCTCCTCTCCTTTCTGCGGTCATTGCGGGCCTCCCCCCCCCCTACCTTGTGGGCCTCCCTCTCCCTACCCCATGTCTCTTCCCGACCCCTCTCCAGTGTCTCTTTCCTTCCTCTCCCTTCCCGTGTCTCTTTCCGACCCCTCTGCCTAACCCGTGCCTCTTTCCGACCCCTCTGCCTAACCCGTGCCTCTTTCCGACCCCTCTGCCTAACCCGTGCCTCTTTCCAACCCCTCTGCCCCGCCCCGTGCCTCTTTCCGACCCCTCTGCCTCCTTCTGGGTCTCTTTGCCTCGCTCTCCCTCCCCCTGGATCTTTCCCCCCCGCGCCCATTGCGGCCCTCTACCTTGTGGGCCTTGCAATGAGCTACTTTGGCGCTCATTGCGGGCCTCGGCTTGCGCTATGTGCAAACCCAAAACTTTGCGAGCGTTACACACAAACTCGCGATTACCACAACGATATATGTGATAGCAGATAATATACCGGTAAATTAAATCACCCTTCACAATGGATAAGGTGAAATTCACATTTTATTTTATATCTACTCCCTTGCCCTATGAATGGCTGCTCTTATTACTGCTAGGGGTGACAGTAAACCCACCTGGTAATCAAGGGCTTAAATGGACACAGAAAGGAGTTTTAGTAAGGAGGTCTTGCAAATTACTTGCAAGTGTCTGTTAGGCATTAACAGAAATATTATATCTATATATCAGTAAAGCAGTTGTGTAATAAGTATGTGAGACTTGTAATGGTGCCCCACAATAAATTCTACAAATAAGTTATGCCCCCCAAAACGAAAGGGTTGCTTTATCCATATGCTTTGCATTACTTAACAAAACAGATAATGACAATATTTTATGACTGCCCACAGATGCTGTTATTGTAGCATGTAAATTGGATTGTAAGGATGGAACAAGAAGCCCCCTGTTATTTTATTACTACCGACTTGCCCGCAATAATTATTGACGGCAATAAAATTTGAAGCCTGGCTATGCTATTTGCCATACAATGGGAGGTTCACCCCCCTCTACTTTACGGGCCTCGCAGCTTCACACTCATTGCAGACATCGGGTCACCCGCAACTTTCGGGCCGATTGCTACGTTCTCATCCATGTGTCTCTCCCCCCCCCCTTTATCTCCCTCCCCTGTGTCTCTTTACCTCTTTGCTGCTCATTGCAGGCGTCGGCCAACCCGCAACTTTTGGGCTCTGCAATGAGCGCCCTTGGCCCTCATTGCGAGCCTCTCCCCACTTTCTCCCTCCCCTGTGTCTCTTCCCCCCCATCACCCTCCCCTGTGTCTCCCCATTTCCCTCCTCGTGTCTCTTCCCCCCTCATTTCCCTCCCCTGTGTCTCTCCCCCCCTCATCTCCCTCCCATGTGTCTCTTCCCCCCTCATCTCCCACCCCTGTGTCTCTCTCCCCCCCTCATCTCCCTCCCCTGTGTCTCTCCCCCATCTCCCTCCCCTGTGTCTCTTCCCCCCTTCATCTCCCTCCCCCTGTGTCTCTTCCCCCCCTCATCTCCCTCCCCTGTGTCTCTCTCCCCCCCTCATCTCCCTCCCCTGTGTCTCTCTCCCTCCCCATCTCCCTCCCCTGTGTCTTTCCCCCCCTCATCTCCCTCCCGTGTGTCTCTTCCCCCCTCATCTCCCACCCCTGTGTCTCCCCCCCCTCATCTCCCTCCCCTGTGTCTTTCCCCCCCCATCTCCCTCCCCTGTGTCTTTCCCCCCCCTGTATCACTCCCCCCCCATCTCCCTCCCGTGTGTCTCTTCCCCCCTCATCTCCCACCCCTGTGTCTCTCTCCCCCCTCATCTCCCTCCCCCATCTCCCTCCCCTGTGTCTCTTCCCCCCTTCATCTCCCTCCCCCTGTCTCTCTTCCCCCCTCATCTCCCTCCCCTGTGTCTCTCTCCCCCCCCCCTCATCTCCCTCCCCTGTGTCTCTCTCCCCCCATCTCCCTCCCCTGTGTCTCCCCCCCTCATCTCCCTCCCCTGTGTCTTCCCCCCCCCCCCCCCTCATCTCCCTCCCCTGTGTCTCTTCCCCCCCTCATCTCCCTCACCTGTGTCTCTACCCCCCCCCCCCCTCATCTCCCTCCCCTGTGTCTCTTCCCCCCCTCATCTCCCTCCCCTGTGTCTCTTCCCCCCCCCTCATCTCCCTCCCCTGTGTCTCCCCCCCTCATCTCCCTCCCCTGTGTCTTTCCCCCCCCCTCATCTCCCTCCCCTGTGTCTCTTCCCCCCCTCATCTCCCTCACCTGTGTCTCTACCCCCCCCCCCCTCATCTCCCTCCCCTGTGTCTCTTCCCCCCCTCATCTCCCTCCCCTGTGTCTCTTCCCCCCCCTCATCTCCCTCCCCTGTGTCTCTTCCCCCCCCTCATCTCCCTCCCCTGTGTCTCTTCCCCCCCCCCCTCATCTCCCTCCCCTGTGTCTCTTTCCCCCCCCCCTCATCTCCCTCCCCTGTGTCTCTTCCCCCCCTCATCTCCCTCCCCTGTGTCTCTTCCCCCCCTCATCTCCCTCCCCTGTGTCTCTTTCCCCCCCCTCATCTCCCTCCCCTGTGTCTCTTCCCCCCCCTCATCTCCCTCCCCTGTGTCTCTTTCCCCCCCTCATCTCCCTCCCCTGTGTCTCTTTTCCCCCCCCTTATCTCCCTCCCCTGTGTCTCTTTCCCCCCCCCCCCCCTCATCTCCCTCCCCTGTGTCTCTTTTCGCTTGAAAAAATGGCGGCCGTTAAATCTGTAATTATTTTGAAGCCTTTAACTCATAAGCCATTTTGATTCTGTCTCCCCTCAAGCCAATCAGGTATGGGCCTCACGATCAGCCTTCGGCACTTATTGCATCCCGGTCAAATCAGTCACATACGGGCCTCGCGATGAGCGCCTTCGGCACTCATTGCAGCTCTCCTGAAACCCGCTCATTGTGCATGCGCAAGCCCGTAACTTTTAACATAGTGTGACCTACAAATTCTAATTATGACAACTATATATGTGTCTGCCCTATTTTACACTTGTAAAGCAAATAAACTACACAGTAGGAGCTCTTGGGAAGACACTTACTATGATTTGAACAGTTACCTCTTTATACAGTCTAGTATTACGCATAGAAACCCTCACAGGATAGCTGTGTCCCCTCATTATGTTATCCCACAGTATATCGTCAGTAAAATCCTTCATATCACCACATTATTATAACATTACGTTATTTTCTCCCTTCCCACAGAGTTCACAATAAAGCATTTCGTTTCCACCTTGAGCCGCTCATACACTGCAGCCGCCCTCCCCAGCTCCGGGCCTCCCGACATTTTCCTTCCGCCGCTTCAAACAGCCCTGGAGCGTCTGTGTTCCCATTGGTTGAATAATTTGCTTCCCGTGCACACATTGGCGTACCGTTCATTGAAGCCCGCCTCTGCACTGCTCTGATTGGATGCGGTGGCCAGTCCACGCCTTCTTTTGCAGTTCATTGGTTTCAGCTTCCGCTTTCGGAGACTGATGCCGGCTTCCACTATATCACCATGGAAACAAATAGACTCTTCTGCTTATACCTGTCAATCAGATTGTTTTAATGAGGGATGACTGTTAACTGAAGTTGCCAAAGTTTATAGTGGTAAAACATTACTGTATAATTATATGTTTATAGGCATGTGACAATGTGTATATGACTAAAATTATCACATGGATGTTGTTGGGTTAAAGGAAATATAACACTTGGGGAAATAAGTGTGATTAATAAAAATATATTTTATCTCGTAAATGTTTCTGTGATGTAAGTTAAACACAGGTAGACAAATAAAGCTTCATTGTGAAGCCATATTATTCTTTTAAATCACATTTAATAGTGTAATTGTTTTATGGGCGACAGTGTCCCCAAGTGCTAAAGAAGATACCTATAAATATAGCCATAGGAGCAGATTTACAGAAAATAACACTGTATCTATCTATCTATCTATCTATCTATCTATCTATCTATCTATCTATCCATCTATCCCTGTATCTATCTATCTATCTATCTATCTATCTATCTATCTATCTATCTATCTATCTATTCATCCACCTGTATCTATCTGTCTGTTTGTATTTCTATCTATCTATCTATCTATCTATCTATCTATCTATCTATCTATCTATCTATCTATCTATCTATCTATCTATCTATCCATCCAACTATCTATCTATCTATCTATCTATCTATCTATCTATCTATCTATTCATCCACCTGTATCTATCTGTCTGTTTGTATTTCTATCTATCTATCTATCTATCTATCTATCTATCTATCTATCTATCTATCCATCCAACTATCTATCGTTATATCTATCTATCTATCTATCTATCTATCTATCTATCTATCTATCTATCTATCTACCTATCCATCCAACTATCTATCTATCTATCTATCTATCTATCTATCTATCTATCTATCTATTATTTCCATTTATCTATCTATCTATCTATCTATCTATCTATCTATCTATCTATCTATCTATCTATCTATCTATCTATCTATTATTTCCATTTATCTATCTATCTATCTATCCCTCTATCTATCTATATATCTATCTATCTATCTATCTATCTATCTATCTATCTATCTATCTGTCTGTCTGTCTATCTATCTATCTATCTATCCTCCACACAACGTAAGGCCAGCCAGCCAATTGTAGCAACAACAAGTTTTTTTTTCAGCTACATAGCTGCTTTCTTGGCCCTTTTGGGACGTTTTAGAGCAGGCATGCCCGTATAAAATCAATTTCCCTCGTATTGATAGACAGGATATTAGATATTACTTTTCAGTTTTGGATCTATGCCTATGTGACTAAGATAATTCAGATTTTTTATAAGGGGTGACCATATGAAACTCTACTTCCCCAGTATCTGTGTATGCAGTGGTTTCTGTATCTCTTGTTCTCGGTACTTCACTATGTGCGGCGATATGAACTCTCCCTTTTTTCTTTTAGTGATTTGTAATATCTGATCCTCTCTGAGGTTTTTTTTGAGGATAGAAGCACTAGACCCTGACAAGAGAATTCTTCAGTTCTTTCTTCAATCAATGATTATTTTTAAAAACATTTTTACATTTTTTTATTTAGCCTTTTCATTGGCTACACATTTGTTCCACTCTGGTGCCATCACTGTAAGAAAATGTCCCATCTGGGTCAACTGAACACTGTTTCTTAGGCCCTACAAGTATTTGCCTATGAAAGGCATTTGGGTGAATGGGCAAACAGCTTATGCAAGCTATCAGTCACATACAACGACTATAAAAAAAACTTTTGTCTGTCGCCTAAACCCACCATCTAAGGCTGCTGCCATCACCAAAGCAACTTGAGAAACAACAATCTATGGGAGTCTTCATTTGGCCAAATTGATAACAAATATACAAAACCTGTAATGTGGCAACTAAAAATGCCAGTGCTTTTTTTGGCACTAATGGAAAGCTAATTAGTTTATAAGCACACACCATCCTGAGAAAGTAGAATACAGAAATAACTGAGAACAGAACATAGAGCCATACAGTAAAGATTAATTGCTTATAAAGGTGAAAGTTTATTTTTTTATTTTTTGCTTTCTAAAAACATTTACCATATTATTGAGTTTAGTTATTATTATTAACTTTTTTTTGCATCGCGCCGACATAGGGGGATAAGAACAAGGGAAATACAATATTAGCAAATTAGAAGTTATGGGGCCTTGTTTTGAGCTTAGAATCTTTGCAGAAAGTGCTTTTTTCCAAAGCTCCCTACAAGACTAGAAAGTCGCTACTTACAATCTAGTTATTCAAAAGACAATATAAAAAACATTGACTACTGTGTTTCTTTAAGAGACCAATGTCAGAGCTTAATACATGAATATATTTGTTATGTCAGCATACTTATATAAGACACTAGTCACTTGCCCGTCACAAATGATGGGATAATATTTTATTTTTCTGTTCCCCCTCTCCATCTCAACCCCCCCGCCCAACCCTGTGTCTCTCCCCTCCTCTCGTTTGTCTCTTACCCCTCTCCCTCCCCTGTGTATCCCCCCTTCCCCCTCTCACCCCCTGTCTCTTCCCCCTCTCTCACTCCCCTGTCTCTTCCCCCCTTCTCCCTCCCCTATGTTTCTTTCCCTCCCTCTCCCTCCTCTGTGTCTCCTTCCTCTCCTCTCCTTCCCATGTGTCTCCTCCTCCCTGTGTCTTCTTCCCCCATTCTCCCTCCCCTTTCACCATGCATTGAGCATGTGCAGCTTTCGCTACGCATTGTGCATGTGCAGCATTTGGCATGCAATGAGAATGCGCGGCTCTCCGTACGCAATGTCCATTGTGCGGTGAGTATTGCAAGTTTGTGTGTAAGACTTGTAACTTGCAGCATTAATTGCGAGCGTTACACACAAACTCGCAATTACGACAACTATATATGTGATTGATAATAGGGTTATAAATGGATATACAATGATTTTTAGAATGAAACCACAGAAAAGCCTATACACTAGTTATAGTTACCAGGCTGGAGATGAATTCCCAGGAGAATATTAGTATGGTCAAGCACTCAACTGGTCACTTTCATATCTTCTAGTTCAGTGGCTCTCAACCTTTTTGATCTGGGACAGGCTGGTTACCTTCCAATACTCATTGGGACTGCCCGGAATATGATATACAGTTTGAACAGGGCAATATTACATGGCTACATCTTTATTTATTTTTGCACCAAATCTTAATAAAGTACTTTTTAACTACAGATAAGTTCATCAAAAGTCTGTCAAAGTACAATGACTAATGGTAGTGGTCCATTTAATTGAGCAAATGTTAGTTACTGGAGTCCGTAATGTAGCCTGTAAAATAATTTCCTATTCGATTGGCGTCTTTTAGCTACCCACAAACGATCTGCGGGTTACAGGCTGAAAATCCCTGTGGTTGTCAAAATCGTAATGACCCAGCTAAGGCTTTGATCTTTCAAGCCCGTAAATGTTACAATCGCAAATCGCTATTCAATTGCTACAATTCCTCAAGCCTGCAAATGTTCTCACACTCGTAAATGTCAAATGTAGAAGAAAATCCTAATATGACTCGCAAGGCGGTTAATGCAAATAAAAAAAACAATACTGCACTTTAAAAGACGGGGAAATCAATGAAATACATTAGAATTAATAGCACAACAGTCTGAAGCTTGCAACAAAAAATACAATTTTACATTTAATTTCTGTGTTATATCAATCTCGGTAATCAAGGAGCTAATATAGGCCACCCACATGGACTAGAACATTCATTTTCGCACATCGACCTTCTAAACGCTAATTGATTGACGTTTAACCTCCATGTTTTACTGACATCATGATGACTGTCTCATTTACTTTTGGATGTTTCTAAATCAGTAGTTACAGGTCTTGCTTAACTGATCATGACCATGCCCTGAAATGCTTCTTACAAGTGCATGGTTTACGGTTTAGCCTTGTTCAATTAAGTCAATCTGTAACTGTTGCAAATTTGCTATTCGAATGGAGGCCCAAGTGTAGCAAACAAACCTCTTCATGACCTGCTAGTAACACATGGGCTGCACCTAAAAATAATGAGCACAACACACGTGCAGAAATATTATAATGTTGATTTTTCCACTATTGCTAGATAAGACTTTGACACTGGATGTGTAGGGCTCTAGCCTTTCAGGGACCACGTCTCAGCAGCATGTTGCAGAATATTGCTGAGAGATGGTCACTGATTGGTTAGTATGAGACACTGCACATCCAATACTACAGAGTCTGTATCATTATGAGCTGCAGAGGGCAGACTCAAGCAGTTAATATTTGTTTTATTTTAGGCATGAATGTAAAAATTCAATATATATTTTCCAGGTGCCTAACGCCAAATCTATTACAGAAAAAAATAATAGGACATTTTTTTTGCAAAAGGAAAAAGAAAAACGCTGCAATTAAAATATCAAAAAGCACCCAATTGAAAATATCCCTACTATTTTACTTCATGTAAGCCATCATAATTCATAAAGGCAATTAATTATAAGGAAATGAATTTATAAAGCAATGTCAATAAAATTATATTGACTTATATAAGCCTATATATATATCATCAAAACAAATGAATATAAACAGCATTCAATAATGCTAGATATACACAATACTTGATCTTTTCAATTGGTAAAATCAATTATTAAACCTCTGTAAGTTTCCTATGCTGCGGCTACAGGCTGTAACAGCCCTATAAAGTGACAAAAAAAGTCAGTTGGTGAAGTATTTTGAGACGAGAGCAGAGATAGAAGGGTTGCCTTTTAAGAAACCTCATAGTGACGCTGGATACATAATACATACAGGATACATAATGTTTAAAGGATACATAAGCTGGGATCAGCCTTTACCCCAGATGGGCCATTTCGCTGTGGCTGCAGCTTTCTCAAAGGCTCTTCATAGAGTTTTATTTTAGGCAGCAAAACAGAGCTTAGAAGTACTTCTTAATATATATATAATATACCTAGTAAAGTCCAAGAACTTTTCATATCCCTTTAATTTGCTCCATCTCTTTTAGTATGCATGAAATTCTGATGGGGATGCTGCCTCCACCCTAGACTGAGGGATTGGCAAGACCTTTAATTACTATTACATTGTCAGAATTTTTGATGAATAAAATCCAATCTTATATGGGTATTATAATCTAATATAATAATCCTATTATATACAACTTATTTTGTATTAATATTTAATATTTTGTATGCGCTATACAATTTTATATATATGTATATATATATATATATATATATATATATATACAGTATCTCACAAAAGTGAGAAAGTGAGTACAACCCCTCACATTTTTGTAAATATTTTAGTACTAGCGACTTGCTTGTCAAAAATGACAGGGCAATAAAATTTGAAGACATGGCAATGCTGTTTGCCACACAATGTAAAGCTTTTGCTTCTCTGAGCACTTTTGGCGCTCGTTGTGAGCCTCTCCCCTCGTGTCCTTTAAGTTTTGTGCGATCATCTTCAGCGCTCAACGCAAAGACAGTTAGTGCAGTGTTAAATATACAATTTTTTTAGTGCAGTGTAAATTAGAAAATGTTTTCAGGTCTCAGAGCATATTAAATTGATTTAAATATGTAACTGCTTTGAGAGTCCTATCGCTGGCAGCCAATTAGCAGTAATCCAGATATATAAGTTCAGTGTAAAATGTAAAACATTTTTAGTGCAGTGGAAAGTATACATTTTTATTTTCCATTACTAATGAATAATTATTAAATTAATGTACGTTAATAATTAATTAGGAATTAATAAATGTATTAGGAAGTGCAAAGCATTAATGTATTCATAAAGTTACGGCAGTGTAAAATATGCTATTTAGCGTTTTTTGTTTTTTTTATATATATATTTTTTAATAATAATTAATGAATTAATATACTTTACCTATTTCTAATTAATATATCCAGCAATCAATATCCTGAAGAGCTAACAATCTCTTTAGATTTTCCTGCATCATACAATGTACATTTGGAGTGTTGCTGCCCTGTGGAGAAAGTGTCAGCAATGTGCCAAGTGTACAGTATAAATAGGCTGCGTGCACAAGGCCAAACCGTTTGTTTAGTCGGGTAAAGCGCCATTTTAGATTTGTAATCTTATTAGTTGCAAGTTAGTGTTGTAAAATGTTGGCGGTTTTCTATGTGTTACGCGACTCGCAAGCATTTTCCGTCCTTTCTAACACTGTATTTTGTATATCTTACGTTCCCGGGTAAAAGTTGTACGTGCCTGGCAGTGTTTTGCATGGTTTGGGGGCGTGTAGCCTTGTTTTCATTTTTTTGGGCCGCCATTTTTTTTCTCGCTTAGCCGTTTTTTGAGCGTCGAAACTCAGCAAATTCTGCCTAAATTTCCCCTTCCTCCGGCCGATCGCAAGCCATTCAATCGGCCGTTAGCTTTGGCGGCCTTGGACCTGACCACTGTGTAGCACTGTAAATGATAGGGGACACATTGGGGGACATGAGAATGACATATAGTACATTGGCTAGTTGGCACATCGCCGCTAGCCAATACTGTGGCCGCAGTCCACTGGGCTTAGAGGTCGAGTTGCTGCCTTGGAGGTCATCCAAGCCCGGGACTACGGGCTTGCATGACCCTCAAGGCAGTAACCCGTTCTCCAAGCCCGGCAGACATGTGGCCACAAATGACAGTATTGGCTTGCGGCGATGTGCCAGCTAGTGATGGGGTTAGATGGAGGCTTATGGGGTCTGTATGGACCCCGTAAGTGAAGGCGTTAGATGGAGGCTTATGGGGGACTGTATGGATTCCCATAAGTGAAGGGGTTAGATGGAGGCTTATGGGGGTCTGTATAGGGGTAGCCGAAGCATCTTCCCCCCCCCCCTCCCTCATCTCCCTCCCCTGTGTCTCTTTCCCCCCCCCCCTCATCGCCCTCCCCTGTGTCTCTTCCCCCCCCCCCCCCCCCCCTCATCTCCCTCCCCTGTGTCACTGTTTGCATTTACGGGTGTGAAACCATTTTCGGGCTTGGGAAATTGTACATTCATTTTCTCCAAGCCCGAAATGTGTTTCCGATTTACCGGCTTGACAAAATGTTACGTCTTTACAACCGCCATATTTTTTCCTCGCTTAGCCATTTTCAGACCTCCCAAAAACGGCAATTTAATATCAAATTACCATACAATCATGCTGTGGGTTTTAAGTGATTTTTTTTATTAATTGGCGTGTTTTGGTGATCTTGTCGACGGCTTCAGAGCTTGAAAAAATGGCAGCCGTTAAATCTGTAATTTTTTTGAAGCCTTTAACTCATAAGCCATTTTGATTCTCTCCCCCCTCAAGCCAATCAGGTATGGGCCTCACGATGAGCCTTCGGCACTTATTGCATCCCCGTCAAATCAGTCACATACGGGCCTCGCGATGAGCGCCTTCGGCACTCATTGCAGCTCTCCTCAAACCCGCTCATTGTGCATGCGCAAGCCCGTAACTTTTAACATAGTGTGACCGACAAATTGTAATTATGACAACTATATATGTGTCTGCCCTATTTTACAGTTGTAAAGCAAATAAACTACACAGTAGGAGCTCTTGGGAAGACACTTACTATGATCTGAACAGTAACCTCTTTATACAGTCTAGTATTACGCATAGAAACCCTCATAGGATAGCTGTGTCCCTCATTACGTTATCCCACAGTATATCGTCAGTAAAATGCTTCATGTCACCACATTATTATAATATTACGTTATTTTCTCCCTTCCCACAGAGTTCACAATAAAGCATTTCGCTTCCACCTTGAGCCGCTCATACACTGCAGCCGCCCTCCCCAGCTCCGGGCCTCCCGCCATTTTCCTTCCGCCGCTTCAAAAAGCCCTGGAGAGTCTGTGTTCCCATTGGTTGAATAATTTGCTTCCCGTGCACACATTGGGGGACTGTTCATTGAACCCCGCCTCTGCACTGCTCTGATTGGATGCGGTGGCCAGTCCACGCCTTCCTTTGCAGTTCATTGGTTTCAGCTTCCGCTTTCGGAGACTGATGCCGGCTTCCACTGTATCACCATGGAAACAAATAGACTCTTCTGCTTATACCTTTCAATCAGATTGTTTTAATGAGAGATGTTTGTTAACTGAAGTTGCCAAAGTTTATAGTGGTATAACATTACTGTATAATTATATGTTTATATGCATGTGACAATGTGTATATGACTAAAATTATCACATGGATGTTGTTGGGTTAAAGGAAATATAACACTTGGGGAAATAAGTGTGATTAATAAAAATATATTTTATCTCTCTTAAATGTTTCTGTGATGTAAGTTAAACACAGGTAGACAAATACAGCTTCGTTGTGAAGCCATATTATTCTTTTAAATCACATTTAAAAGTGTAATTGTTTTATGGGCGACAGTGTCCCCAAGTGCTAAAGAAGATACACACCTATAAATATAGCCATAGGAGCAGATTTACAGAAAATAACACTGTATTCTATCTATCTATCTATCTATCTATCTATCTATCTATCTATCTATCTATCTATCTATCTATCTATCTATCCAACTATCTATCTATCTATCTATCTATCTATCTATCTATCTATCTATCTATCCAACTATCTATCTATCTATCTATCTATCTATCTATCTATCTATCTATCTATCTATCTATCTATCTATCTATCTATCTATCTATCTATCTATCTATCTATCTATCTATTTATCTATCTATCTATCCCTGTATCTATCTATCTATCTATCTATCTATCTATCTATCTATCTATCTATCTATCTATCTATCTATCTATCTATCTATCCATCTATCTAGCTACATAGCTGCTTTCTTGGCCCTTTTGGGACGTTTTAGAGCAGGCATGCCCGTATAAAATCAATTTCCCTCGTATTGATAGACAGGATATTAGATATTACTTTTCAGTTTTGGATCTATGCCTATGTGACTAAGATAATTCAGATTTTTTATAAGGGGTGACCAATGAAACTCTACTTCCCCAGTATCTGTGTATGCAGTGGTTTCTGTATCTCTTGTTCTCGGTACTTCACTATGTGCGGCGCTACGAACTCTCCCTTTTTTCTTTTAGTGATTTGTAATATCTTATCCTCTCTGAGGGTTTTTTTGAGGATAGAAGCACTAGACCCTGACAAGAGAATTCTTCAGTTCTTTCTTCAATCAATGATTATTTTTAAAAACATTTTTACATTTTTTTAGTTAGCCTTTTCATTGGCTACACATTTGTTCCACTCTGGTGCCATCACTGTAAGAAAATGTCCCATCTGGGTCAACTGAACACTGTTTCTTAGGCCCTACAAGTATTTGCCTATGAAAGGCATTTGGGTGAATGGGCAAACAGCCTATGCAAGCTATAAGTCACCTACACCGACTATAAAAAAAACTTTTGTCTGTCGCCTAAACCCACCATCTAAGGCTGCTGCCATCACCAAAGCAATTTGAGAAACAACAATCTATGGGAGTCTTCATTTGGCCAAAATGATAACAAATATACAAAACCTGTAATGTGGCAACTAAAAATGCCAAGAAAGCTAATTAGTTTACAAGCACACACCATCCTGAGAAAGTAGAATACAGAAATAACTGAGAACAGAACATAGAGCCATACAGTAAAGATTAATTGCTTATAAAGGTGAAAGTTTATTTTTTTATTTTTTGCTTTCTAAAAACATTTACCATATTATTGAATTTAGTTATTATTATTAACTTTTATTTGTATCCCGCCAACACAGGCGGTGTAAGAACAAGGGAAATACAATATTAGCAAATTAGAAGTTATGGGGCCCTGTTTTGAGCTTAGAATCTTTGCAGAAAGTGCTTTTTTCCAAAGCACCCTACAAGACTAGAAAGTCGCTACTTACAATCTAGTTATTCAAAAGACAATAGAAAAAACATTGACTACTGTGTTTCTTTAAGAGACCAATGTCAGAGCTTAATACATGAATATATTTGTTATGTCAGCATACTTATATAAGACACTAGTCACTTGCCCGACACAAATGATAAGATAATATTTTATTTTTCTGTTCCCCCTCTCCGTCTCAACCCCCCCCCCCCTGCCCAACCCTGTGTCTCTCCCCTCCTCTCGTTTGTCTCTTACCCCTCTCCCTCCCCTGTGTATCCCCCCTTCCCCCCTCTCACTCCCCTGTCTCTTCACCCTCTCTCACTCCCCTGTCTCTTCCCCCCTTCTCCCTCCCCTATGTTTCTTTCCCTCCCTCTCCCTCCCCTGTGTCTCCTTCCTCTCCTCTCCTTCCCATGTGTCTCCTCCTCCCTGTGTCTCCTTCCCCCAATCTCCCTCCCCTTTCACCGTGCATTGAGCATGTGCAGCTTTCGCTACACATTGCGCATGTGCAGCATTTGGCATGCAATGAGAATGCGCGGCTCTCCGTGCGCAATGTCCATTGTGCGGTGAGTATTGCAAGTTTGTGTGTAAGACTTGTAACTTGCAGCATTAATTGCGAGCGTTACACACAAACTCGCAATTCCGACAACTATATATGTGATTGATAATAGGGTTATAAATGGATATACAATGATTTTTAGAATGAAACCACAGAAAAGCCTATACACTAGTTATAGTTACCAGGCTGGAGATGAATTCCCAGGAGAATATTAGTATGGTCAAGCACTCAACTGGTCACTTTCATATCTTCTAATTCAGTGGCTCTCAACCTTTTTGATCTGGGACAGGCTGGTTACCTTCCAATACTCATTGGGACTGCCCGGAATATGATATACAGTTTGAACAGGGCAATATTACATGGCTACATCTTTATTTATTTTTGCACCAAATCTTAATAAAGTACTTTTTAACTACATATAAGTTCATCAAAAGTCTGTCAAAGTACAATGACTAATGGTAGTGGTCCATTTAATTGAGCAAATGTTAGTTACTGGAGTCCGTAATGTAGCCTGTAAAATAATTTCCTATTCGATTGGCGTCTTTTAGCTACCCCCAAACAATCTGCGGGTTACAGGCTGAAAATCCCTGTGGTTGTCAAAATCGTAATTCCGACCCAGCTAAGGCTTTGATCTTTCAAGCCCGTAAATGTTACAATCGCAAATTCGCTATTCAATTGCTACAATTCCTCAAGCCTGCAATTGTTCTCACACTCGTAAATGTCAAATGTAGAAGAAAATCCTAATAGGACTCGCAAGGTGGTTAAACACTGTAAATACAAATAAAAAAAACAATACTGCACTTTAAAAGACGGGGAAATCAATGAAATACATTAGAATTAATAGCACAACAGTCTGAAGCTTGCAACAAAAAATACAATTTTACATTTAATTTCCGTGTTATATCAATCTCGGTAATCAAGGAGCTAATACAGGCCACCCACATGGACTAGAACATTCATTTTCGCACATCGACCTTCTAAACGCTAATTGATTGACGTTTAACCTCCATGTTTTACTGACATCATGATGACTGTCTCATTTACTTTTGGATGTTTCTAAATCAGTAGTTACAGGTCTTGCTTAACTGATCATGACCATGCCCTGAAATGCTTCTTACAAGTGCATGGTTTACGGTTTAGCCTTGTTCAATTAAATCAATCTGTAACTGTTGCAAATTTGCTATTCGAACGGAGGCCCAAGTGTAGCAAACAAACCTCTTCATGACCTGCTAGTAACACATGGGCTGCACCTAAAAATAATGAGCACAACAACACGTGCAGAAATATTATAATGTTGACTTTTCCACTATTGCTAGATAAGACTTTGACACTGGATGTGTAGGGCTCTAGCCTTTCAGGGACCACGTCTCAGCAGCATGTTGCAGAATATTGCTGAGAGATGGTCACTGATTGGTTAGTATGAGACACTGCACATCCAATACTACAGAGTCTGTGTCATTATGAGCTGCAGAGGGCAGACTCAAGCAGTTAATATTTGTTTTATTTTAGGCATGAATGTAAAAATTCAATATATATTTTCCAGGTGCCTAACGCCAAATCTATTACAGAAAAAAATAATAGGACATTTTTTTTGCAAAAGGAAAAAGAAAAACGCTGCAATTAAAATATCAAAAAGCACCCAATTGAAAATATCCCTACTATTTTACTTCATGTAAGCCATCATAATTCATAAAGGCAATTAATTATAAGGAAATGAATTTATAAAGCAATGTCAATAAAATTATATTGACTTATATAAGCCTATATATATATCATCAAAACAAATGAATATAAACAGCATTCAATAATGCTAGATATACACAATACTTGATCTTTTCAATTGGTAAAATCAATTAGTAAACCTCTGTAAGTTTCCTATGCTGCGGCTACAGGCTGTTACAGCACTATAAAGTGACAAAAAAAGTCAGTTGGTGAAGTATTTTGAGACGAGAGCAGAGATAGAAGGGTTGCCTTTTAAGGAACCTCATAGTGACGCTGGATACATAATACATACAGGATACATAATGTTTAAAGGATACATAAGCTGGGATCAGCCTTTACCCCTGATGGGCCATTTCGCTGTGGCTGCAGCTTTCTCAAAGGCTCTTCATAGAGTTTTATTTTAGGCAGCAAAACAGAGCTTAGAAGTACTTCTTAATATATATATATAATATACCTAGTAAAGTCCAAGAACTTTCCATATCCCTTTAATTTGCTCCATCTCTTTTAGTATGCATGAAATTCTGATGGGTATGCTGCCTCCACCCTGGACTGAGGGATTGGCAAGACCTTTAATTACTATTACATTGTCAGAATTTTTGATGAATAAAATCCAATCTTATATGGGTATTATAATCTAATATAATAATCCTATTATATACAACTTATTTTGTATTAATATTTAATATTTTGTATGCGCTATACAATTTTATATATATGTATATATATATATATATATATATATATATATATATATATATACATATATATATATATATATATATATATATATATATATATATACAGTATCTCACAAAAGTGAGAAAGTGAGTACACCCCTCACATTTTTGTAAATATTTTAGTACTAGCGACTTGCTTGTCAAAAATGACAGGGCAATAAAATTTGAAGCCATGGCAATGCTGTTTGATACACACAATGTAAAGCTTTTGCTTCTCTGAGCACTTTTGGCGCTCATTGTGAGCCTCTCCCCTCGTGTCCTTCAAGTTTTGTGCGATCATCTTCAGCGCTCAACGCAAAGACAGATAGTGCAGTGTTAAATATACAATTTTTTTAGTGCAGTGTAAATTAGAAAATGTTTTCAGGTCTCAGAGCATATTAAATTGATTTAAATATGTAACTGCTTTGAGAGTCCTATCGCTGGCAGCCAATGAGCAGTAATCCAGATATATAAGTTCAGTGTAAAATGTAAAAAAAATGTTAGTGCAGTGGAAAGTATACATTTTTATTTTCCATTACTAATGAATAATTATTAAATTAATGTACGTTAATAATTAATTAGAAATTAATAAATGTATTAGGAAGTGCAAAGCATTAATGTATTCATAAAGTAACGGCAGTGTAAAATATGCTATTTAGCGTTTTTTTTTTTTATATATATATTTTTTAATAATAATTAATGAATTAATATACTTTACCTATTTCTAATTAATATATCCAGTAATCAATATCCTGAAGAGCTAACAATCTCTTTAGATTTTCCTGCATCATACAATGTACATTTGGAGTGTTGCTGCCCTGTGGAGAAAGTGTCAGCAATGTGCCAAGTGTATAAATAGGCTGCGTGCGCAAGGCCAAACCGTTTGTTTAGTCGGGTAAAGCGTCATTTTAGATTTGTAATCTTATTAGTTGCAAGTTAGTGTAGTAAAATGGTGGCGATTTTCTATGTGTTACGCGACTCGCAAGCATTTTCCGTCCTTTCTAACACTGTATTTTGTATATCTTACGTTCCCGGGTAAAAGTTGTACGTGCCTGGCAGTGTTTTGCGTGGTTCGGGGGCGTGTAGCCTTGTCTTCATTTTTTTGGGCCGCCATTTTTTTTCTCGCTTAGCCGTTTTTTGAGCGTCGAAACTCAGCAAATTCTGCCTAAATTTCCCCTTCCTACGGCCGATCGCAAACCATTCAATCGGCTGTTAGCTTTGGCGGCCTTGGACCTGACCACTGTGTAGCACTGTAAATGATAGGGGACACATTGGGGGACATGAGAATGACATATAGTACATTGGCTAGCTGGCACATCGCCACTAGCCAATACTGTGGCCGCAGTCCACTGGGCTTAGAGATCGAGTTGCTGCCTTGGAGGTCATCCAAGCTCGGGACTACGGGCTTGCATGACCTTCAAGGCAGTAACCCATTCTCCAAGCCCGGCAGACATGTGGCCACAAATGACACTATTGGCTTGCGGCGATGTGCCAGCTAGTGATGGGGTTAGATGGAGGCTTATGGGGTCTGTATGGACCCCCATAAGTGAAGGGGTTAGATGGAGGCTTATGGGGGTCTGTATAGGGGTAGCCTAAGCATTTGAATAGGGTCGTAGGGTTTCATGCGGCCGAATCTCATGCAGCTGCGTGAGATCAAAGGCTTTCCCTGCAGTAAGCTGCGGTGGTGGTGGCCGCAAGGGAAAGCAGGGCACTGACCACAAGCCGGCCGGAGCCCTCTGCCACAAGGGAATAGAATACCTAAGTAGCTTGCGGCCATCCCTTGCGGCCATGCAGCTCCTACGGCCATTAATAGAATGAGGCCCAGTGTATTTAAACAAGCACTATCACCAAAACCCCAAAAATTTTAAGACAGTAAATTAAATAATAATATGAAATAATAACATTACATATAGAAAGGCTTACAAAAAGTAATATTGTTTTCTAAAGATAAAAAAATAAAACCTTATCTAGACTTTTTTTTAAAAACTAAAAGGGAAATATTAACTAATTCCTAGCCATGTCCTTAGGCTGAAACAGGAACCTAAAGAGTTAATAGAACCCTCCTGAAATATAGAGAAGATAAGAGTGTGTAAAGCTGTAATGCATAGTTTGGCATTAAGCTAAATTAACATCTAAAAAAAAAAATAAGTTAAAACTAATAAAAACATGTGATACTATTAATTTTAGAATGTAAGTTGAATTAATAGATTTTTTTGCATACTAACTATAGATAACAAAACAAACACTATAAAATAATCACAATTTGTTGTGATGAAATATGTATAAGTGAATTAACCTGTTTTGTGTTTTTCATTTAAGAACTAGTTTTCTGAATGCATCAATCTCCATTCTACATGTATCAATGAGAATGTATTGTATAATCATGTAATCGTTTCAAAACTGCAAGTAATTATTTTTCCTTTTCCAAAGGTTTATCCTTATATTAACAAAGTGCATATGTCTTTGCAAGTAAAGAATGTGTAAACATTATAGTGTAAACATATCCTGTTGTGATTTGTAAATTCCTAAATAAATTATTGGTACTACCAACTCTACTGCGAGGCAGTTCCATGTAACTACCATCTATTGGTGAAATAGATAAGTATAAATTAAATTCATTTTTATATTATATAGATTCTTATCAAAAAGTTATTAAGGTTTTATTTTGTCATTAACATGTATATATCTGGATGTAAATTTTTATACAAAATTGAATATCTTTTTTATCTTTATGACCAAAACAGATAAATTAATTATTTTTATAGAAATCTACTTTTTGACAATGGTTTCACATATTTTTTTTTAAATAAGCTTGATTACCATATAAATAATATATACAAAACTGATTCATTTGTTTAATGTGCATATGGATCATAAATCCAATTTTATAGAGAAAAGCTTCTTAGGGGCTGAATATTATTATCTGTAGCAAGTATTAAAAACCCAGTCCGATAAAAATAAAAATAAAAGGGCAATACTTTGTTAAGAAATCATTTAAAAAAAACGAAACACTACATTAAAATACAAGGGTACTTCTAAGGAATTGCCAAATAAACTGATCTAAACCTTAAAAGGGAGGGTCAGAAAAATAAAAATACAAGTAAAATATTGGGTAATTCTTAGTACATTGGGTTGGAAACGCCACGATTATGTGGATCCATGTCTATTACTATAGGTAACTATTATAACAATAAAACTAGATGAGATGTAGTGTCAAAACATGATGTTTATAAATAAACAGTTTTAATAAAAACCCTGTGTCTAAAAATGTTTAGGCGTTTATAAAATTTTTGTGAGTTTACATTATATTTACGAATACTTAAAATATTGTTTTCTAATTACCATAGAAACAAAAGCAACCCACTGATGGTGATGCAAATCTTAGGAAAGAGCCAATTCTTCTTCAGGAATGCTGGACAGGTTCAACGAGAAAACTAGATCCTAGAATTATTACTTTCTTCAAACAAAGATGACTTCAAATAAATATGACCAAAATGACAGAAAACTTCAAAATGTATTTTGGCCGCTGCCTTTTAAGATCATCATGAGTACCAATGTTGCGCACTGTTGTACTCAATCACATCCATGACAAGAATTATGGAAATTTTCATCAAACCATAAATGATAATTGAAAAAAATGAAAGATGCAAAAACAATGCTAATACAAATGGAAACCCATTAAATCATGTTTATAATTTTCTACACACTCAGAACATTTTCCCCAACTCCAAATACAAGAACATCCTTATCCAACTTATTAGGGATGAAAAACAAAGAACTCATCGAAGTGTATTACACAGACTGAGACATCATATGTAATACACCATAATTTACTGTATCGGAATAAGGTGTATTAAAAGGAGGGTTTTGTCAGAACTTTTGATGAATAAAATCCAATCTTATATGGGTATTATAATCTAATAATCTAATCTAATAATTCTATTATATACAATTTCATTGTCACTGAAGTAGATTTTTAAAGATTCTTTGTTCTGTAAAGACAAATACCTAAGAGAATTCCTGAGCTAATTGATAAAGGTTAGCTTAAAAGGTTTATATTTCTTAAGATAATATGTTACTCCTTTAAATTCCCATACATATATAAACTTTATGTCTTATTCCGAAACCATTAATTTCTCCTTGATGTATACATAACTGACACTTCTTATCAATTAACTTGCTCACCATGTCATGTTCATGGTTTTATTTACGACCGATAAAGGTCAAGGGCTATTGACTAATTTAATTAAAACGTTGTTGTAATTTGAAGGTGAAAGAGCACAATCTTGTGGTCCAAGGAATTAAATATTTCTATAAAAAATGTATATACTATTAAGAGTTAAATATTTTGTGGCATCATGAGGAATTCTGATTGGTTGCCAAATAAATGGTCTGATTGGAATTTCTGATAAGCAAAGGAAGTTGTGGATATAATTAAGGGAATCTTGCTTAGAAAGAAAAGGAGAAAATCTGAGAGGAAGAGCTGGAGAAAGAGACACACATCAACGCACCTCTCAACAGACAGATTCCTGGACACACCCAAAGCAGAAACTTTAAAACTTCTAGAAAGAATATACTATACACTTACTATTTGGGACATCCCAAAACACATAGAAATCTCAAACATGCAATCTACAAAGACATTTTCACACCTCAGTAGAAAAAGAATTTACACATTTACATACCAAATACAAACTTCTCAAGAGATCCAGAATTCCAGTAATTTGATGAAACCAAACAAAAGAACCAGGTATGATAAAAAAGTATAACATTTCTTTATATGTTATTTCTTTTTTCATTACAATCATTGAAATAAAAATATGATATTAAAAGGGTATGATAGCTTAATAAATAGATATGGGTAAACATACCAAAATAATTAAAACCATCTCTGATGTCATAATTTACCATATTTAATTATAGTAAGCATATTGTGCATGTCTTATATGTGATTATGTGGATAATGTAAAAATAACTAACAATTTATAATTGATGTACTTTGTTATATATCTGTTACAACTGTTTATACCAACTTATTAAAATATACTGAATTATTATTTGTATTCATTTATAATAAATACATTCTCACATAATACAGTTCTGTTTACTTCATGAGGCCAATGCTCTTAATATATCGCGTAATAAGAATTCGGAAATTAGTCGAAATTGGCAAATATGTGAAATATGTACATTTTTAATTAATATTAATAAAGGTTACTGATATTAATAATATCACCATATAAATTGCTAAAACCCACAACAACATTTTTATACTTTAAATGCTAATATATTTAAAAAATCAGATCAGTAACACCTAATACAAAAATTATAGTTTCCATAATATACTTTGATAAACATTTGAAGGCATGTGGCAACTTTTAACATTATTATCCTTTATTTGTAATGGGCCAACATATTCTGTAGCGCTATGGGTTAAGTACAAGGAAAAAACAAATTTAACACATTGCAAAAGAACATAGGGCTCTGTTTTTTAGCTTAAAATCAGACATACATAGAACTTGTTTCCAAGGCACCGACACAAGATTGAAAACTCACAAAATACAGGCTAAAAGGTTTGGGTGTTTTACAGGTGGGTAATAGATGCAAAATGGCAGTGTGTAAGGCAGTAGGTTCAATAAAGTGGAGGTGTCTGTGGGTTACACTGTAGATTATATGTGTGATATTATGTTGTAGAGTGTGCAGTTATGCATATTAAGGCGGCAAGTGATAGTGATTTTTACTGATTTTGTGAAGGTTTGGTGGCAGGAGGATAGTCTAGTTTAGCAAGGCGCAGCTTGAGAATAGTCCTGAAGGCGGGAGTACGAGGAGGTGATAACAGAGGAAGAAAGAAGGTCATTAGCAGAGTGAAGAGGGCAGTTGGCGGAGTATTTTGAGACAAGAGCAGAGATATAAGGGAAAGCCCTTTTGTTGAGGGCTCTATACGTTAGGGTCACGATTTAAAATTGTATTCTGGAAACTATGGGAAGCCAGTGGAGTGACTGACAGAGAGGTGCTGCAGACACTGAACGTTGAGTGCGGTAGATGAGTCTAGTGGAGGCGTTCATTACGGATTGAAGCGGTGACAGCAAGGAGCAAGATGCAGTAGTTGAGGTGAGACATGATGAGAGAAAGTATTAGAAATTTAGTTGTGTCTTTATGTCTGTCAGCCATGTTTTTGTATTCTACAGAGTGAATATCAAGGTATTTTAATAAATTGTACACTATGCCACAGCTCTGTTCACTAGGGCTAAGGCAATACTTATGAATAGACACAATAGATTGCAGGAACTACTGTATGCTTTTTTAAGTATATTTTTTGCGCTTTAAAGATCCATTTCCACAGCGTCTTGATGTGACATGGTAAAAAATGTTACATTTGAAACAACAATGTACTAGTTGAAAAAGTACTTTGAAAATTGAATTATTTTTTTTTGGCAGCATTTACTGTATCAGCTGGGCAACAACTCTAATTTTCAGAAACCTTGGTGGGTTTGATAATGTGTCAAACTATGATAACACCGTCCTAACTGTAGAAACCAAAGCATGTCAAAATTATACAAAAAATCATAGATCACAACAGTACTGGTAAAACTGAAAAATGTACAAAAGTAGAAACAGTAGTGGATGTGACAAAGCTGCATGTATGACTAATAACACCCAGGAGATCTTGAAAGAACAACCCGTGCTGGAACGCAATTACATTTCTAAAAATATTTATAAAGAGGATATTGGGGATAATGAAAGAGTTATTGTGTATTTTATGTATCGATGACGCCCAGGAGGGCCCACTGGACTTTTGGGCACTATGGACTATTGTGTGCCCTGATGGGAACATTGTACCAGAACACAGCTCCTTGCCTTTCCCACAAAGAACAATGCCCAAACCCCTGTGGTTACCATGTTGGCTCAAAATTGATAATTTTACTATAGATGTTGTGTTATCGCCCAGGGAGACCCTAAGTCTCTTTTGGACTATTGGACTGGCGTGAGCCCTGGATTAGCTGTGCAGTCCCTTTCCCCAGGAAGATGTCTTCCAAGCCTGGATACTGGGACTGTGACAGCCATATTATTATTGTGTACCATGTTTAACTGTCAGCTATCCTGTTTGTGATGAACCATGTTATACTTGTTAATATTTTATGTACAGTTAAGGATGTGTAGATGGTACCTAGTCATGTTTGGTCTCCAAATGCAAAATTTTCCCAGAGAGTTCAATAAAGTATGTTACTAGAGTCTCCTGGGGATGTGGGGTACATGGTAAAACATACTCAGTTGCAGGAGTTCAATCTATTACAGGGAGGGTTACATACACCATCAGACAGAGTGTCTCCACTCCTGATCTGATCAGTTACCCCCTGGAAAGCCTGGAACAAAGGGTACAATTAAGTTAGTTATCCGGTTAGGTTCCAGAACCACAGGGGCTGGTTAGGAAGGCTGACATTACTTGATGCACAGGCCTTCCACTAGGCTAGGATGGAGGCTGTTGGGGATTGGTGAAGATCTGTTTACCAAGGGTTGGAGACTGAATAAGATTGGGTAGTGTTATGAATACATATGCTATGTGTGCCTCAATAAAGAGTTGTCAGTTTAAATGTACATAAACTAAGTGTATGTTTTTTTTCTGAGGGAATATAATAATTCTAATCACTGGAAATATTACTACAGACTCTGCCCGGCACTATACTCTTAACCACTGAGAGTACCTGCTTCCTGCTTCTTGTGCTAAATCACTTTTTGATACCTTGTTATCGCAGCCTGGATATTAATTCAAAGGGACCTGCATCTGTTCCTGAGGTTTCTGCTGTATCCTGATCTGGTTCCTACCTGGAGAAGCAAGCTGGGCCCTGAGATTACCAGAACCCTGACAATCTAAGGGTGGTCCTATAGCTGAAAGCAGGAGGGTTTGGGGCGCACCTGGTCCCCTCAGACCGGCGTTGTCATAGTCTCTCTGTATTCTTTTGTATACATCAAATACCTCCAATCCACCTTGAATCCCCTACCGCCCTGTATTAATGGCTCCAGTTTTATTTCAGTGTTAGGGACAACTGACAAGATTACCCTGTCTGCTTCAGAAATGTTTAAAAATGGAAAAACAAGTGATTTTAGGATTAAGGCTGGAATATGGATACCAGAACTGGTTTCACAAATTAACTGGATATAAAGGACCATTTGAGGACCCCCGCGATCTCATGTTTGCAGAACTTGATCTAGAAAAGTATTTTTTTAAAGTTAAAATATAGCTTTTCTTTTCCTGATTTACTGTATGCACTTCCATTTAATCCTATTGTAAGGCCTTTACAAAGAATGGGAATCTTATCTGCATCCAAAGCTCATCGCAGTTGACAAATTACATTAGGGAAAAAAAACAATATCTTCCCTCCATAAAACAAAATTGAATATAAAAGTTAAAAGACTGTATTTTTTACTTTCTAAATATAATTTACCCATTCTCTCTCTATATATATTGGTTCATTAAGTCCATCATTTGATAATAGTAGATGACAAGTTGATTGGAGCTTAGCCAAATGAATAATGTAGTAAACAAATGGTTCAATTAGTTTACCTAAAAATAATAAATGAATCACAGAGCAGTTAAAGGGACCTGCCCAAGGACATGTGCACATATGTAAATTCCTATGACACAACTACCTAGTAAACATTATATTTTCAAACAACCAACAGTCGTTGTATCTGAGATCTGCTCAGGAGCCAGCTGTTGAACTCTGCGGCATTGATTAATTTTCTTGTTTATTGGAAAAAAAGAAGGGAATCTGGCAGGTGGGACACCAAGGTTTTTTTCACACGACTAAGACGGATGTGGTATAAAAGACTCCAACTGGACCTTAGGTTGTGCCACCATCAGCACGTGTCTTTATGATCCTCATCTCTCTGGGTTTTAGGAGAAATAAAGGTAACAATATTTTATATGAAATACAGATTAAGACATATTTGGCAAATTTCATCTGCCTGTTCTACTGTCTATTTAGAAATGTGTTTTTTCCCCCTCAAAATAGCAAAATGTGTAAAAATAAGTACAGAAATATTATATTACAATATTGCTCAATTTTATTTATTACTAAATTACATTAAGTTTAAACTAGACTAATAGAATCTGTGTTAAGATATCTTTTTAATTGATGCTCATGTGGATTGAATGCTTTATTCATACAAAACTTTGCAGATCTAACTCTATCTATCTATCTATCTATCTATCTATCTATCTATCTATCTATCTATCTATCCCTCTATCTATCTATCTATCTATCTATCTATCTATCTATCTATCTATCTATCCCTCTATCTATCTATCTATCTATCTATCTATCTATCTATCTATCCCTCTATCTATCTATCTATCTATCTATCTATCTATCTATCTATCTATCTATCTATCTATCTATCTATCTATCTATCTATCTATCTATCCCTCTATCTATCTATCTATCTATCTATCTATCTATCTATCTATCTATCTATCTATCTATCTATCTATCTATCTATCCCTCTATCTATCTATCTATCTATCTATCTATCTATCTATCTATCTATCTATCTATCTATCTATCTATCTATCTATCTATCTATCTATCTATCCCTCTATCTATCTATCTATCTATCTATCTATCTATCTATCTATCTATCTATCTATCTATCTATCTATCCCTCTATCTATCTATCTATCTATCTATCTATCTATCTATCTATCTATCTATCTATCTATCTATCTATCTATCTATCTATCCCTCTATCTATCTATCTATCTATCTATCTATCTATCTATCTATCTATCTATCTATCTATCTATCTATCTATCTATCTATCCCTCTATCTATCTATCTATCTATCTATCTATCTATCTATCTATCTATCTATCCCTCTATCTATCTATCTATCTATCTATCTATCTATCTATCTATCTATCTATCTATCTATCTATCCCTCTATCTATCTATCTATCTATCTATCTATCTATCTATCTATCTATCTATCTATCTATCTGTCTATCTGTCTATCCCTCTATCTATCTATCTATCTATCTATCTATCTATCTATCTATCTATCTGTCTGTCTGTCTGTCTGTCTGTCTATCTATCTATCTATCTATCTATCTATCTATCTATCTATCTATCTATCTATCTATCTGTCTGTCTGTCTGTCTGTCTGTCTGTCTATCTATCTATCTATCTATCTATCTATCTATCTATCTATCTATCTGTCTGTCTGTCTGTCTGTCTGTCTGTCTATCTATCTATCTATCTATCTATCTATCTATCTATCTATCTATCTATCTATCTATCTGTCTGTCTGTCTGTCTATCTATCTATCTATCTATCTATCTATCTATCTATCTATCTATCTATCTATCTCATTGTTGGCCTTCCTCTTTGTGTGCAATTCTCTGTCTAGGTGTCTCTGTCCCGCAGTATTGTTGGCCTTTCTGTCTGTCTCCATATGTTTCTCTATATCTCTATCCTGTCTCACTGTGAGTGTGCCTGTCCAGTATCTCTGTCATCCTCTATGTGTGTGTTGTCTCTCTGTTTTCCTACCACGCTCTCTCTTCTCTGTTTCTGGATATGTGTCTCTATATATCTGTATCTCTATCTCACTCTCTTTTTCTGTGTCTCTATATGTTCCACTGTCTCTCTCATATATACATATAGGTATGTTTATGCACTGAAAATTGTTTATATATATATATATATATATATATATATATATATATATATAGATAGATAGATAGATAGACATAACTACAAGTCTTGATTTCCTCACCTCTCTCACATGCAAGTTCACCAAAGTATCATGGATGCCTCCGGGTCCAGCAGCAGCATCAAAATGTTTTTTTTTTTCTAATTAAAATCTAGCTTTGTGTATTTTTTCCTACCTAATCATGAAGTAAGTCAGACTCAAATTTTCCAAATATATATATCAGAGCTTGTAGAGTCCCCTTTTTTCACAGAACAACAAAAACCTGAAAAAAGCAGAATCCAGTCATTGTAAACAGAGCTGAGAAAGTTTGTGAAATAGCCTTTTGTTCTATAACTGAGGGTAGAACCTGGGAGAATCGCCAGCTTGAAGATGATCCGACTCCACCAAGGGGGGATGTGGACAACAGGTATCAGATTGACAGCTGAAAATTGCAAACTTCCATGTATGTTTACTGTAGGAAAATGGATTTTTCTAATAACATTCAACTGACAAAGCACCAATGTCCTATCATTTTAAATTCTACCATATTTGGAACCTCTGCAGTGGATCTTTCACAAATTCGATGGAAGTTGGAACTATTTAATATCGCTCAACTCATATTACCTCCTAGTCATGGCTGACAAACTTCATACAGAGGACACTTGTAAAAGGAACTTGCATTTAAACCCTAAGGACTAACTATCTTCTCTTCTTTCTCACAGTAGACATGGGATCCCTGGTCCTGCTGGTACTGACCGTCTGCTTATTGCAGGCTAGTTCAGCCTTTAAAATCGCCTCCTTCAACATCCAAAATTTTGGCATCCCCAAAGTTGATAACCATGAAGTTTTGAGCATCATAATTGAGGTAAGAAATTGCGAGATTCTTAGGTGCTATTGGAAGAAGTAATGGTTTTATTTTTGGCTCAAGGAATGTGAAGACAATTTATTGAGGCGTAAACACCCAACCTGTATGTCAGGATGAACTAGTGTGTCGTAAGATGTGGACTAGTATTGATGAGTTAGGGCCACGAGGTTTGAGTGAGAAGATAAACTGGGAGGGGTGTTCAGAAAGAGAGTATGTGATCTGTAATGACTGATGGGCAATGCAGAGAGACGATAGGATATGTAAGGATGTATGTCCCATGTAGAGGTTCATTAACAGCAGTGATAAACCCAGAAAGTGGAGGGCCCAGCACAAAATATTTTGTGGGACAACTCACAACTTATCAATATATACATACATCTGAATGCACAAAAAATAAGACAAGACAGAGCGTTTATGCCTATACAGGGAAAAGTAAGAGGATAGAAAAATAATAATATGTAAGAAGTGATGATCTAGAAGGGGGAGCAGGGATGGGATGGATGATATTCTTGTGATGTAGATCTATAGAGGATTGATTAGGGAGAGGATGGATTTTCTATGATGGGATGATAGGGAAAGGCTGACCAATCTGTAGTTGGTGAGGAGCAGAGATAGAGCGCATGATATGTAAGTGAGGGTCTATGATGTAAAAATCAGAAGGTGATTGAAGACGTACACTGAGAGGATGGTGATAGAGAAGGTGGATGATACGTAATGGGTGATGATTGGTAATGAGTGATTACCTAAAATACTGTGATGACTGAGGAGATGATCTATGTGGAAGTGCAGGCAGAAGGTGGATAAACCATACAGAGACGATCTATGATGGCATACAGAGAAAGGATCATGATCTATAAGGAGGAACATAAAAAAGCTGTGTGATAAGCAACAGACGATGATCTATGAGGAGTGCAGAGAGAAGATCAGGGATTTGTAAAGGCAGATGATTTATGAGGAATGGCAGCAAGAGGGTCGATGATATGTAAAAGGACATTATATGTAATCATTGAAGATCTATGATGGTTTAAGTACATATATATATATTAGGGAGCTGGAGGTAGCCGCGAATGTCTAGTAATCCAGTTGAATTATCAGAGTGTTGCAGTGAATAGTGATACTTTTTTTATTGGACAAACGTATTCATAATAAATCGACAAGCTTTCGAAAGATAATGCCTCTCTTTATCAAGTCAAAGATTGACTTCATAAAGAGAAGCATTATCTCTCGAAAGCTCGTCGCTTTATTTTGAATATGTTTGTCCAATAAAAAAGGTATCACTTTCACTGTCAATCTTTGACTTGATAAAGAGAGGCATTATCTTTCGAAAGCTTGTCGATTTATTGTGAATACGTTTGTCCAATAAAAAAGGTATCACTATTCCCTGCAACACTCTGATTATTCAACTAGATATATAAATACATATATATAAATAAATATATCACATATATAGTTGTGGATCTTTGCGTCTGTTCGGAGCGTTTACGATGTTGGTAACGCACTTGCATGGCGAGCCGTCGACCGTGTGGCACTTAAGCTGCCATGAGCGCCAAAGGCGCTCATTGCACTGCTTGCCTCGAGGCGAGCAGTTGAGGCGCACTACTGCAATGGGTCGCAAATGCGAGCCAAGCACGTAACTCTAAAAACCTGAAAAACAAACAAAATAATTTAACAACATTAATAAAATACTCACACACAGCACAGGGAGAGAGCCAGGAAGCATGGGAGTGAGGTTGCAAGCACATTTGAGCCATATCAATACAAAATCGGCTAAGCGAGGAAAGAAATGGTGGACAAAAAACGTAAAAATTTCGAAACTGGATAAAAACATCATTAACACACACCAACAACGCCAGTGACGCGGGACTTTGAAAATAAAACCAATGGCAGTCATCATGTAACACGCAAACATTCAGCAGACACACAGAGGAGAAAGACACGCGGGGGGGGGGGGGGGTATGGGGGGGAGAAAGAGACACATGGCATTCCCAAGCCCAAAATTGCAGGTTAAAGAAACCTGCAATGAACGGCCCATACAGTAGGCAGGAGGAAAGGGTCGCAATGAGCGCCTTTGGCGCTCATTGCGAGCCATGCGATGAGCGCAGAAGGTGCTCATCACGGGGCTCACGATGAGCACCATGAGCAAGTGAGGCTTGCCACGAGCACCGAAGGCGCTCATTGAGAGCCCTGCGATGAGCGACAAAGGCGCTCAGCATGGGTCTCACGGTGAGCGCCGAAGGTGATCAGTGCAAAGCAGGAAAGTTGAAGTACAAGGTGGCAGAGGCTTGTGATGAGCGCCGAAGGTGCTGAGAGGAGCCACAGCCTCACATTGTGTGACAAACAACATTGCCAGCCTTACAGATTCCCTGTCACGCCAAGGATCCGTGCCTTGTTTTCCAGCCCCACAAAGTTTTAACAGCTTTTTACTGAAAACGTTCCAGCATACAACAGAAAACAAACAGAAAATAAAAAGCCTAGCTTCTCTGAAGCAAACAAATTTAAATATAATAAAATATGTTCAATAGGGAAAAATAAAAATAAAAATGGCAAATTATGTCTCTAATATTATTAAAAAATAAATGAATAGATAGGAAAAATACTGGTCAGATGCGTTTCGTCACTTTTATCCTGTGGCTTTTTCAATGTGTGATCAAAAATACATCAATACCTTTTTAGAGTGTAAAGCTCAGTGCTTCTCTCTATGAGGCAAAAAATCATATTTAAAGGGACAGATATTTAGAGGGACAGCAGTGGTTCCAAATAAATTATAGTGCAAAACTACAGGTAATAACAAGAACTTTACCTATTAACTGTTTAGTGCATCAGTGTTAAAATACCCAGCACACATATTAAACCAATGTCTATATTAACTGGTCTAAACTGATCAACCCCTAGGTACACAGTTTACATCACCACTTATATTTTTATTCCATTATAAGTATACTCATTTTCTACAAATTCATCTGCAGTTGTATCCCATATTCCTGACTTTTTCTTTTGCAGAATTTGAGGAGATATGAGCTTATCTCTATCCAAGAGGTGATGAATGCAGATGATACTGCCATTATCAGACTTGTAGAAGAGCTGAATGCGTGAGTTCCTTTATTTCACTACACAGGGACACAGAAAAGGATTAAATTGTGGCAGTATAAGTCTCAATAAACAAATTTGCAATGTATTGTTATTAGCAAAAAGTACATCTAATGTGAGAAATGTAACTTTATCACTCACTTACATTGTGATAAGAGCTCTGTGGCAGTTCCAGATATAGCTGAATAGCTCTATTGATGACTATAGTTATCATCAGATCCATTCAGCAACAACGGATATGTTAATCTATTGAATGAACCTCTTGAGAAGATCCTTCCAAACTTTGATTAACAGAATAACATTAGTATAATGCCATGGGTGAAGGTTGGGGGGCAAAGATTTGGGGGACTTTTGGACTATTGGGGACCCTGACTTTACAAGGACTGTTGGTATTCTTTCCTCCTTCTCCTTGTAGTGTGAAATTATTGATGTAACGGTGGCAACTAGTCATGTTTGGTATTGAAATGCAGAGGGGTCACCAATTACGAGGTGCTTGGTTGCAGGGGATCCAATACAGTGGGGAAAGAGCTGGCCATCACCAGGGGACAGTAGACACTTAGGTGGGAATGGGGAAGCAAACTGGGGCATATGGAGTATCACATACATCAGCAGATCAGATACCCCCTAGAAAGCTAGCATCAAAGGGCCAATTAGCCTGGGTAGTAAGTTAGGCTCCCAGACCAAGGGCGATGAGTAGGGGGGTGACATCACTTGATGGACAAGCCTCCCCATGTGGTCAGAGTAGGGGCTAGTGCACATTGGTTGTACTGTGGTATCTATAAATGTGCTGTGTTCATCAATAAAGGAGTGGTTAGTTTAAACATACAAACGTTTCAATCTGAAGGAATAATACTTCTTATTGCTGTGATTAGTGCTGCTAAACATGCACTGGTCTCTGTTACAGTTGGTAACAATTGCTGGGTGGCTCTACTGATTCCTGTGATTTACGTGGCACTTTGGTGGATGTAAGATGGGTTTGTTCTGTTCCTGCTATCAGGGATATACAAATAGCCAGATGGTCCTAATGGGTAGGTTTGAACTAGGTTCTTATCAAGCCCAACAGAAGCTGTAGGTCATCACAATTAGAATTTGAGATGTCTCACCTTAGTCAGAGGGCTTTCATTGTGAAGGAAATCAGGTTAACACAGTAAGTGTCTGGCCAATGAAGATCATTGTGTTGATATAACTTTGTGGCTGAAAAAAATAGCACCGCCTGCTAGACAAAGCAACCTCACCAATTGACATTATAGTGAGCGAATACCAGCAGCAGCTCAGTCTCAACTTTAAAAGTAAGTTTAATATCAACTATTGTAAATCTTTTGGACATGGAAAGAAAGTTTTTGTTTATTTATTGTGTCAAAAAGAGGGTATTTGGTAATGTGTCAGTTTGTTTTCTTTTTTTCTAATAAACGCCTCAGGGCACAAAAACATGTTCAGACTTTTAACTGCTCTTGGGGGCTTGCCCTCTAACAGCCAATATGATCTGCATTGTAAAGTATATTTTCTGCACTTACTATTAGCGTGAACAACGTTTAAAAATATTTTACTTAATATTTTTTCATACCAAAAACAACTTTTGTAATAGTTGTGTTCCTTCTCCCTTTAATGATCAGTGTCTAATTAAAGCATATAGCTCATTTTATTAGGGCATCACAGAGGTGCTTTAAAGGTATATTTAAGTGAGTTGGATTATGAATGCATCTGATAGAGGAGAATTAGTAGTGTATGAAAACATGCGTTATATCGAAAAGTTTAGTTTACTTACAAAATGATTTGCACAAAAGTAAAATCCAGCTGTTCACACCCACAGAACGCTTACATAAGCAGGGTACACAGGAAATACAGCAGTGTACCCACAGGAAATACAGCAAGACACATATTTTGACCTTTCTGGTACAGCGCACACGAAGTAACTGTTGCAGTTCTTGAACTGAGCACATGCCAGAAGCCACTGAGGTGAAGAATGATACAATGTATTAGCCTGATTCTCAATTTGAATGTTATGCTAATTTAAATGGGGTTTTATAGGGGCGTACAAACTCCAATGCAAATGCCAAGAAACATAGGACATTTTGCTAACTTCTGCTAATTAATCTTTATTTTGGGATATTATCATGAAAAAAAAATGTTTTCATAAACTACTAATTCTCCTCTATCAGATTCATTCATAATCCAACTCACTTACATATACCTTTAATGCCTGTTCTTTTAAATGTATGCTAAATAATTATGTGAGTACAATGTGAATGTGTTTATTGATCCAGCAAATGTCAGTGTCAGCAGCTATGTAAGTAATTTCATTGTAACTATTGACTGCGAGGAACAATACCATCCCTGGCACATAATCTTCGTCTGAATATTGATCCACACATAACCAATCTAAACAAAAATTATTTTCTAATATGGTCCACTAAATCACATTTCAATTGTGTGGTCATCTCAAAAACGTGTTGCTTGGTGAGAGCTCTTTACTTGGTTTGTGCCCTTGGTTCTGGCACTTGTGATTTAGGAACACAATTACAGAAGGCTTTAATGCTTTTCAAAAGTTTATATACATATATTTGCCAGTGTTACAATATTTAAACCAAAACAAAGCAAAGTAATAAACAGGCCTAGCTCTTATAGGTGCACTTCAACGCTAGATAGATGTAACAAAGCTTCTATCCAGCTAAATCTCAATGGAACCAAAATAAAACGGTCCAATAGTTCGCTTTTAATCACCTGACTATATCCTTCAGGAGTCCAAATTTTCCTTCTGCTGCAAGTTGATCCTAAGGTCCGCAATGCTGTGTGTCTGTCTGGCACTTGGTTTTCTCTCTCCAGCACTGACTGACTGTCCACTTAGTTAATCCTCCGAAACTAGGAACCTTTAAAGGCTATCAGTAGCTGAGACAATCAATTGCAGCAGGAGTTAACTCTTTCAGCCCTCCTGGGGGGGGGGGGGGGGGCTTGCAATATCTGTTGCCCATGCAAATCCCTCAGGCACTCTGTCGCAATATATATATATATATATATATATATATATATATATATATATATATATATATGTATATATATATATATATTTTATATATATATATATATATATATATCAGTTAATTCATTTTTCTTGCATCTCAGGGATTCCTAGTTTGTGTCTTCCATACTTTCTGCTGACTGTGAGCATGAGGGAGTGTTTTCAGCAATTTTTTTATCATGTATTCTAGTGTGAATGGAGAAGGAGGGAGAGTGATTTGTTGACTTATGGGTTGTTTCAAATTCAACCTCTTCCCTTCTCCTGAATTGGCCTAATAGAAGGCAGTCACATGTAAATGTGCCATCCTTGTTTGCCCTGCTCTGTATCCCCATCTTGTGCCATGAAAAGCAATTAAAAAGTCTGCTAAAAATAGATCTTCTTCTTTTATATTTAACACTGATAAACATGTTAATTTTTTTCTAGTGTATATTGGTTCTTTGACCCCTGTATCTCAGATATATGAGGCTGGCTGTGACATCAAGGGTGGCAAAGACACACACAATTAAAAAAGATAACTGCTGTTGCTAATAACATTTACTTGTTCCTCCCACTCTCTCTTTGTATTGCAGTGCCACTGGTTTGCCCTATAATGTGCTGACTTCTGATCATCTGGGGCGCAGTTCTTACCGGGAGAAGTATGCATATATATACAGGTGGGTAGATATAGCTGACACATGTTCATTGTCATTTATGCCACTGGATGATCTTGCTAGATGTTGCATATTTGTCTTAATTATATATCTTAGTTCCAGAGCACTGAAAACCAAGGAAAAAACTATGGCCCCTACTCAATTGAGCAATTGTTGGTTACTGGAGCCCGTAATGTAGCCCGTAAACTAATTTGCTATTTAATTGGCTTCTTTTAGCTACCAGCAAAAGTTTTTTCGGGTTACAGGCTGAAAATCACTGCTGTTGTCAAAATCGCAACTCCAACCATTCTAAGCCTTTGATCTTTTAAGCCCGTAAATGTTGCAATCACAAATCGCTATTCAAATGCTACAATTCCTCAAGCCAAATGTTCTCACACCCAGAAATGGCAAATGTAGAAGAAAATCCTACAGGTACCAGATAGGACTCGCAAGGGGTTAAACACCTGATCGTAGGATTGTATCAATACTGCCCTTTAAAAGACGGGGAAAGGGATGAAAGACATTAGAATTAATTGCACAACAGTCTCAAGCTCGCAAATCTGCAATAAAAATATATACTTTTTAGGTTTAATTTCCGTGTAATTTTAGTTCCACATGGACTAAAAAAATTCCTTTATTAATTTTTATTATTGTGTACATTGCCGGATTGCGAGTCTGACCGCATATAGGACTTCTAAACGCTAATTGATGATCCATGTTTTACTGGCCTAATGATGACGGCCTCATTTACTATTGGCTGTTTCTAAATCGGTAGTTACAGGCTTGCTGAATTGATCGCGATCATGGCCTGAAATGCTACTTACAGGTGCATGATTTATGGTTTAGGTTTTTGGACAGGTATTTGCGGGCTTGTTTAATTGAATTGCTCTGTAACTGTTGCAAATTTTCAATTGAATGGAGGCCTATGATTTTAAAATTGATATTTCCCTGTTGTTGAGTTTTTATATAATACAGTTATTCATCGCACTGCCCTCCCTCACTGCAACATGATATGTGTTGGTGTCTGCAGGTTCTGAAAGGACCAAACATTACAAGTACCCTGCAAATGATTTGTTGGCCCATTTTAAAGATAAAACAGATTGTAATTTTTTTTATTGTAGTAAAGAGAGTATTAAGCGTTTTGAGGAATGAAAGCTTTTGTTTATAACCGCTCTACATCATGGTGCAGAGCCGGGTCCAAAGGTTCGGAGACCCTTTTAATGATGATCTTCAACTTAGGTGGTTGAGGCAAATATGACCCCTATATGTACCAACGTTCAATTATTTTGGGAACCCTATATATAGCGTGTAGTTAAGAAGAAATGTTGAGGGCTTGTATAAAAGCTGTGCCCACCAAGTCAACAACCAAGTGTGAGCCCTCCAGTTTAATCAATTTAACTACAGCTGTAAAGTCAAATCAATCTCATGTTCAGTGGTGAATGGAGGGCACTGGTGCAAAAAAAAAAATTGCCTCCCCGTCTGAACTCACAATGGCAACAAAATAAAATGTAGAAGAGCCTGCTTGTGTCATGAGCGATTCCATCATGGCTAGATAGTATGGGCCTCATTCTATTATCGGCCGTAAATCGGCCGTAAGGCTGCGATTCCTTGCGGGGGTTCTGTTACCTCGCAATTCTATTATACGGCCCCGCAAGGATCTCCCCTTACGGCCGGCCGCATATCTTGGAACCGGCCGTAAGCTCCAAAATTTTTAAAGTCAAATATAAATTGAAGACTGCACTGTAAATCTTTGTAAATGCTAGGGATCATATTGGGGGACATGAGGATTAATAGTAACCCCCTCTCAAGCTTGCACATCAGCCCAAACCCGAGTTTACATTAACTGTTTATTTTACGGCCGCAGCATGGCCGGGTCTGAGGTGCTCCAAGCACTCTGGGCTTTTTACATGGATATTTGACATATATAAAAACAATTTTTTTTTACGGATTTGAATACAGGGGAATGTTGTGGTATTTTTGCTAACAACTACAATCACTTTATAGTCTCCTCAGAGTGCAGGATGGCTTTATTTGGGCTATATTATGTGCTTAATTGGTGCTAGCGGGACCTTTTTCCTGCAAGTAGGCTGTGGCACGGTTTTAGCCTTGCAGAGAGGGTTCCCGGAGCAATAGAATAGCAACCAGGCTTTTCTTGCGGCCGAAACTCTTGCGGCCGTTTTAGATCAAAGGCTTTCCTCCGGCACGAGCGGGCGCAAGAAATAGCAAGGCACCGGCCGCAAGCCTGCCGGAACCCCCGGCCGGAGGGGAATAGAATAGCCGGATAGCTTGCGGCCGGTCCTTGCGGCCCCGCAGCGCCTACGGCCGATAATAGAATGAGGCCCTATGTCTGTAGACTGAGTTGGAGTTTTCCTACTGGTTGAAAGCATAGGAACTAAAATAATTCTGGTGTCATAAAATGTAAATACACAAAACGCCTGCGGCTATGAGTGGTTCAGATCAGTTCTGGGTTCCTTTACATCAACAAAATATACCTGCCACAGAACCAGACTAGCTGGATCAGCAATATGGAGGAAATCCCATTGTTTGGGTCATCATTTGGGATCTGTAGAAGCATCTAGCACAGCAGACATCTCGGTAGGAGCACAATTAGAGATTATATTCAGAATTTGGACTTCTTCCCATGCTAGAAGACAGTATTTTCCCCAAATAAAGGATACAGCTCTTTCACTTGTTTTCTCAAAAGGGTAACACAATTTATTCACAATTCTTGGAGTTTTTCGTGACACCAAACTAACATTTTGTAAACATGACCTTGAATAAACCCTTTTGCACAGTTTAGAATTCCCTTCCTCTTTGACCGATGGCTGATAGGCTGTCTTCAGCTCTTACCTGATTGGTGGTTGCAGCCAAGCTCATAATCAGTGGGAGAGTGGCTACCAAGCCTGGGAGCTTCAATCTGATAAATAGAAAGAGTGCCGACAGTCAATGGGGAAAAGTATGGGTGATGGTGGTGGCCTCATGTCTGACCACTCCCAGCCATGTCCAGTGATATGCGATATTTGTGTCGTATACTATTGGCCCCCTGGGTGGTAGAGGGTTCAATGGGTCTAAGGAGCAGGCCAAAAGACTAGGAGAGGGAACGGGACACAACATATAGGCACTCAGAGGTGGGCACTTTATGGTCCTTGCCTGTATTTACTAGTGACCACGTGCCTTCATCTTCTGTCACTCCCCAAAACTTAGACCCCATGCTCTTCCCATAAATACAATAATAAACATGTTACAAGTATAACACAATCCTTGAAGTGGTCATTTCCAGCCCTGCTTATTATTTGGTTTGAGATAAGATAAGAGACTGGCAGGAGACCAGGGACAGAAAGTGAACAAGTTGATGGTGAGTTTTATCAGAAGTTTGGGGGTTCATATCTATCAGGCATGGTGAGTTTAACGGGAGATGCAGGTTGCTTAGCAGATGGGGTCCCCCTAAGGGGTTAAACAGCTATGGCATTGGGCAACAAGACCAGGTGAAGGTTGGTTCCTTCCCCAGTGATAGTATAATGATGTATACAGTACATTGGTATTTTTTACCCTTTTTATTAGGAGAGAAAGGTGAGAGGAGGATACAGAATAGAGACAAATGAGGACAAACAGAGAGAAGAGAGAATAAAATGTGAGAATGGAACAGAGCACAAAAAGGAAAAAGGGAGAGGTAGAGAGAAAAAATAAGGAGGAAATGACTGGAAGAGGTGATGGGCAGTGAGTTTAGGGGATATACTTTCTGCAATGTATTTAATATTGTATTTATTTGTTTTTTCTTTATATTAACCCCTGTACAACGCTACGGAATATGTTGGCACTTTACAAAAACTGTGATTGCCTTGGCACCTTGTCGCCCGGGTGACAAAATAAAAAATTAATTTCATAAAAGTATCATGGATGCCTTCAGGGTCCAGTCACTATCCAGTGGTGGTTTCAAAATAAACTTTTGAGCAGATATATGGGGGGTTTCTGCTGATCTCAGTGTTTTTTTCTCTGCAGGGAGGATATCCTAAAACCCACCGAATGGTATCATTATGATGACGACTGTGAAAACTGTGGCACGGACACGTTCATACGAGAGCCTTTCGTGGCGCGGTTCTCTTCTCCCACTACAGGTACAGACAGAGTGCGGCTGATAGTACACATTGCACAACATAGGCCAACGTAAAGGGACACAGAAAAGCAATATTAGGGATAGGTCATAATGGTCACAATACAGCTTTAAATGTAACAACTATTTATACAACTTTGTGTATTCCTGGTCATCTGCATTGCTGTGTTATACTAACTTATCTACATTGGAGGCTGAGATTAAATCATTGGCACAGTGAACTGCAATTTGCACTTTTATACCAAGATGGCATTGCTTATCTACTCTTCAAGCAGGAAGGAACCTTGGAAGTTGAAATATGACAGGAGGAGGTCTTTATAATACAGCAATGGAGACAATCATGATTACATATTGACTTATTTTATTGATTCATAAAATTGCATTTAATAGATGTCATATTATCAAGTTATTTTCTGTAGTTATAGGATTACATTAGATTGATTATAATGCAGTACCTGCACACACCACTAGATGGCACTTGAATACAGCCCTGCAATCACATCTGTACCCCATTATCTTGCACTGTGACTCCTTTATATCCCAGGATATTACCACGAAGGAGTAATTTAATACTGCAGCTCTGCCTAAAGTAAAGTTCAAAAGTTCAGAAATAATGGGTCAGGAAGCAAGTGCCCCCCACCAAATCACTATAGGGCCTTGCTTAAAAAATCAGGTAGTTTGAGGTGTCAGTTTAACCCCACAATCAGCCTCAATGTTATAATAAAGGATATGATGGAGAGACAGACAGAAAGACACAGAGACAGACAGACATGGTGATAGACAGGCAGGATAAAGAGAGAAAGACACAGAGACAGACAGACATGGTGATAGATAGGCAGGAGAAAGAGAGGAAGACATGGAGACAGACAGACATGGTGATAGACAGGCAGGAGAAAGAGAGAAAGACATGGAGACAGACAGACATGGTGATAGACAGGCAGGAGAAAGAGAGAAAGACATGGAGACAGACAGACATGGTGATGGACAGGCAGGAGAAAGAGAGAAAGACATGGAGACAGACAGACATGGTGATGGACAGGCAGGAGAAAGAGAGAAAGACATGGAGACAGACAGACATGGTGATAGACAGGCAGGAGAAAGAGAGAAAGACATGGAGACAGACAGACATGGTGATGGACAGGCAGGAGAAAGAGAGAAAGACATGGAGACAGACAGACATGGTGATAGACAGGCAGGAGAAAGAGAGAAAGACATGGAGACAGACAGACATGGTGATGGACAGGCAGGAGAAAGAGAGAAAGACATTGAGACAGACAGACAAGGTGATAGATAAGCAGGAGAAAGAGAGAAAGACATGGAGACAGACAGACATGGTGATGGACAGGCAGGAGAAAGAGAGAAAGACATTGAGACAGACAGACAAGGTGATAGATAAGCAGGAGAAAGAGAGAAAGACATGGAGACAGACAGACATGGTGATAGACAGGCAGGAGAAAGAGAGGAAGACATGGAGACAGACAGACATGGTGATGGACAGGCAGGAGAAAGAGAGAAAGACATGGAGACAGACAGACATGGTGATAGACAGGCAGGAGAAAGAGAGAAAGACATTGAGACAGACAGACATGGTGATGGACAGGCAGGAGAAAGAGAGAAAGACATGGAGACAGACAGACATGGTGATAGACAGGCAGGAGAAAGAGAGAAAGACATGGAGACAGACAGACATGGTGATGGACAGGCAGGAGAAAGAGAGAAAGACATTGAGACAGACAGACATGGTGATAGACAGGCAGGAGAAAGAGAGAAAGACATGGAGACAGACAGACATGGTGATAGACAGGCAGGAGAAAGAGAGAAAGACATGGAGACAGACAGACATGGTGATAGACAGGCAGGAGAAAGAGAGAAAGACATGGAGACAGACAGACATGGTGATAGACAGGCAGGAGAAAGAGAGGAAGACATGGAGACAGACAGACATGGTGATGGACAGGCAGGAGAAAGAGAGAAAGACATGGAGACAGACAGACATGGTGATAGACAGGCAGGAGAAAGAGAGAAAGACATGGAGACAGACAGACATGGTGATAGACAGGCAGGAGAAAGAGAGAAAGACATGGAGACAGACAGACATGGTGATGGACAGGCAGGAGAAAGAGAGAAAGACATGGAGACAGACAGACATGGTGATAGACAGGCAGGAGAAAGAGAGGAAGACATGGAGACAGACAGACATGGTGATGGACAGGCAGGAGAAAGAGAGAAAGACATGGAGACAGACAGACATGGTGATAGACAGGCAGGAGAAAGAGAGAAAGACATGGAGACAGACAGACATGGTGATAGACAGGCAGGAGAAAGAGAGAAAGACATGGAGACAGACAGACATGGTGATGGACAGGCAGGAGAAAGAGAGAAAGACATGGAGACAGACAGACATGGTGATAGACAGGCAGGAGAAAGAGAGGAAGACATGGAGACAGACAGACATGGTGATAGACAGGCAGGAGAAAGAGAGGAAGACATGGAGACAGACAGACATGGTGATAGACAGGCAGGAGAAAGAGAGAAAGACATGGAGACAGACAGACATGGTGATAGACAGGCAGGAGAAAGAGAGAAAGACATGGAGACAGACAGACATGGTGATAGACAGGCAGGAGAAAGAGAGAAAGACATGGAGACAGACAGACATGGTGATAGACAGGCAGGAGAAAGAGAGAAAGACATTGAGACAGACAGACATGGTGATAGACAGGCAGGAGAAAGAGAGAAAGACATGGAGACAGACAGACATGGTGATAGACAGGCAGGAGAAAGAGAGAAAGACATTGAGACAGACAGACATGGTGATGGACAGGCAGGAGAAAGAGAGAAAGACATGGAGACGGACAGACATGTTGATAGACAGGCAGGAGAAAGAGAGAAAGACATGGAGACAGACAGGAGACAGACATTGTGATACACAGACATGAAGACAGAGAGGAGACAGATAAAGACATGGTGATAGACAGGTAGGAGAAAGAGAGAAAGACATTGAGACAGACAGACATGGTGATGGACAGGCAGGAGAAAGAGAGAAAGACATGGAGACAGACAGACATGGTGATAGACAGGCAGGAGAAAGAGAGGAAGACATGGAGACAGAGAGACATGGTGATAGACAGTCAGGAGAAAGAGAGAAAGACATTGAGACAGACAGACATGGTGATAGACAGGCAGGAGAAAGAGAGGAAGACGTGGAGACAGACAGACATGGTGATAGACAGGCAGGAGAAAGAGAGGAAGACATGGAGACAGAGAGACATGGTGATAGACAGTCAGGAGAAAGAGAGAAAGACATGGAGACAGACAGACATGGTGATAGACAGGCAGGAGAAAAAGAGAAAGTCATGGAGACAGACAGATATGGTGATAGACAGGCAGGAGAAAGAGAGGAAGACATGGAGACAGACAGACATGGTGATGGACAGGCAGGAGAAAGAGAGGAAGACATGGAGACAGACAGACAGACATGGTGATAGACAGGCAGGAGAAAGAGAGGAAGACATGGAGACAGACAGATATGGTGATAGACAGGCAGGAGAAAGAGAGGAAGACATGGAGACAGACAGACATGGTGATAGACAGGCAGGAGAAAGAGAGAAAGACATTGAGACAGACAGACATGGTGATAGACAGGCAGGAGAAAGAGAGAAAGACATGGAGACAGACAGACATGGTGATGGACAGGCAGGAGAAAGAGAGAAAGTCATGGAGACAGACAGACATGGTGATAGACAGGCAGGAGAAAGAGAGAAAGACATGGAGACAGACAGACATGGTGATAGACAGGCAGGAGAAAGAGAGAAAGACATGGAGACAGACAGACATGGTGATGGACAGGCAGGAGAAAGAGAGAAAGACATGGAGACAGACAGACATGGTGATGGACAGGCAGGAGAAAGAGAGAAAGACATGGAGACAGACAGACATGGTGATAGACAGGCAGGAGAAAGAGAGAAAGACATGGAGACAGACAGACATGGTGATGGACAGGCAGGAGAAAGAGAGAAAGACATGGAGACAGACAGACATGGTGATAGACAGGCAGGAGAAAGAGAGAAAGACATGGAGACAGACAGACATGGTGATGGACAGGCAGGAGAAAGAGAGAAAGACATTGAGACAGACAGACAAGGTGATAGATAAGCAGGAGAAAGAGAGAAAGACATGGAGACAGACAGACATGGTGATGGACAGGCAGGAGAAAGAGAGAAAGACATTGAGACAGACAGACAAGGTGATAGATAAGCAGGAGAAAGAGAGAAAGACATGGAGACAGACAGACATGGTGATAGACAGGCAGGAGAAAGAGAGGAAGACATGGAGACAGACAGACATGGTGATGGACAGGCAGGAGAAAGAGAGAAAGACATGGAGACAGACAGACATGGTGATAGACAGGCAGGAGAAAGAGAGAAAGACATGGAGACAGACAGACATGGTGATGGACAGGCAGGAGAAAGAGAGAAAGACATGGAGACAGACAGACATGGTGATAGACAGGCAGGAGAAAGAGAGAAAGACATGGAGACAGACAGACATGGTGATGGACAGGCAGGAGAAAGAGAGAAAGACATTGAGACAGACAGACATGGTGATAGACAGGCAGGAGAAAGAGAGAAAGACATGGAGACAGACAGACATGGTGATAGACAGGCAGGAGAAAGAGAGAAAGACATGGAGACAGACAGACATGGTGATAGACAGGCAGGAGAAAGAGAGAAAGACATGGAGACAGACAGACATGGTGATAGACAGGCAGGAGAAAGAGAGGAAGACATGGAGACAGACAGACATGGTGATGGACAGGCAGGAGAAAGAGAGAAAGACATGGAGACAGACAGACATGGTGATAGACAGGCAGGAGAAAGAGAGAAAGACATGGAGACAGACAGACATGGTGATAGACAGGCAGGAGAAAGAGAGAAAGACATGGAGACAGACAGACATGGTGATGGACAGGCAGGAGAAAGAGAGAAAGACATGGAGACAGACAGACATGGTGATAGACAGGCAGGAGAAAGAGAGGAAGACATGGAGACAGACAGACATGGTGATGGACAGGCAGGAGAAAGAGAGAAAGACATGGAGACAGACAGACATGGTGATAGACAGGCAGGAGAAAGAGAGAAAGACATGGAGACAGACAGACATGGTGATAGACAGGCAGGAGAAAGAGAGAAAGACATGGAGACAGACAGACATGGTGATGGACAGGCAGGAGAAAGAGAGAAAGACATGGAGACAGACAGACATGGTGATAGACAGGCAGGAGAAAGAGAGGAAGACATGGAGACAGACAGACATGGTGATAGACAGGCAGGAGAAAGAGAGGAAGACATGGAGACAGACAGACATGGTGATAGACAGGCAGGAGAAAGAGAGAAAGACATGGAGACAGACAGACATGGTGATAGACAGGCAGGAGAAAGAGAGAAAGACATGGAGACAGACAGACATGGTGATAGACAGGCAGGAGAAAGAGAGAAAGACATGGAGACAGACAGACATGGTGATAGACAGGCAGGAGAAAGAGAGAAAGACATTGAGACAGACAGACATGGTGATAGACAGGCAGGAGAAAGAGAGAAAGACATGGAGACAGACAGACATGGTGATAGACAGGCAGGAGAAAGAGAGAAAGACATTGAGACAGACAGACATGGTGATGGACAGGCAGGAGAAAGAGAGAAAGACATGGAGACGGACAGACATGTTGATAGACAGGCAGGAGAAAGAGAGAAAGACATGGAGACAGACAGGAGACAGACATTGTGATACACAGACATGAAGACAGAGAGGAGACAGATAAAGACATGGTGATAGACAGGTAGGAGAAAGAGAGAAAGACATTGAGACAGACAGACATGGTGATGGACAGGCAGGAGAAAGAGAGAAAGACATGGAGACAGACAGACATGGTGATAGACAGGCAGGAGAAAGAGAGGAAGACATGGAGACAGAGAGACATGGTGATAGACAGTCAGGAGAAAGAGAGAAAGACATTGAGACAGACAGACATGGTGATAGACAGGCAGGAGAAAGAGAGGAAGACGTGGAGACAGACAGACATGGTGATAGACAGGCAGGAGAAAGAGAGGAAGACATGGAGACAGAGAGACATGGTGATAGACAGTCAGGAGAAAGAGAGAAAGACATGGAGACAGACAGACATGGTGATAGACAGGCAGGAGAAAAAGAGAAAGTCATGGAGACAGACAGATATGGTGATAGACAGGCAGGAGAAAGAGAGGAAGACATGGAGACAGACAGACATGGTGATGGACAGGCAGGAGAAAGAGAGGAAGACATGGAGACAGACAGACAGACATGGTGATAGACAGGCAGGAGAAAGAGAGGAAGACATGGAGACAGACAGATATGGTGATAGACAGGCAGGAGAAAGAGAGGAAGACATGGAGACAGACAGACATGGTGATAGACAGGCAGGAGAAAGAGAGAAAGACATTGAGACAGACAGACATGGTGATAGACAGGCAGGAGAAAGAGAGAAAGACATGGAGACAGACAGACATGGTGATGGACAGGCAGGAGAAAGAGAGAAAGTCATGGAGACAGACAGACATGGTGATAGACAGGCAGGAGAAAGAGAGAAAGACATGGAGACAGACAGACATGGTGATAGACAGATATGGTGATAGACAGGCAGGAGAAAGAGAGGAAGACATGGAGACAGACAGACATGGTGATAGACAGGCAGGAGAAAGAGAGGAAGACATGGAGACCGACAGATATGGTGATAGACAGGCAGGAGAAAGAGAGAAAGACATGGAGACAGACAGACATGGTGATAGACAGGCAGGAGAAAGAGAGAAAGACATGGAGACAGACAGACATGGAGATAGACAGGCAGGAGAAAGAGAGAAAGACATGGAGACAGAGAGACATGGTGATAGACAGTCAGGAGAAAGAGAGAAAGTCATGGAGACAGACAGACATGGAGATAGACAGGCAGGAGAAAGAGAGGAAGACATGGAGACAGACAGACATGGTGATAGACAGGCAGGAGAAAGAGAGAAAGACATGGAGACAGACAGACATGGTGATAGACAGGCAGGAGAAAGAGAGAAAGACATGGAGACAGACATACATGGAGATAGACAGGCAGGAGAAAGAGAGGAAGACATGGAGACAGAGAGACATGGTGATAGACAGGCAGGAGAAAGAGAGAAAGTCATGGAGACAGACAGACATGGTGATAGACAGGCAGGAGAAAGAGAGAAAGACATGGAGACAGACAGACATGGTGATAGACAGATATGGTGATAGACAGGCAGGAGAAAGAGAGGAAGACATGGAGACAGACAGACATGGTGATAGACAGGCAGGAGAAAGAGAGGAAGACATGGAGACCGACAGATATGGTGATAGACAGGCAGGAGAAAGAGAGAAAGACATGGAGACAGACAGACATGGTGATAGACAGGCAGGAGAAAGAGAGAAAGACATGGAGACAGACAGACATGGAGATAGACAGGCAGGAGAAAGAGAGAAAGACATGGAGACAGACAGACATGGAGATAGATAGGCAGGAGAAAGAGAGAAAGACATGGAGACAGACAGACATGGTGATAGACAGGCAGGAGAAAGAGAGGAAGACATGGAGACAGAGAGACATGGTGATAGACAGTCAGGAGAAAGAGAGAAAGTCATGGAGACAGACAGACATGGAGATAGACAGGCAGGAGAAAGAGAGGAAGACATGGAGACAGACAGACATGGTGATAGACAGGCAGGAGAAAGAGAGAAAGACATGGAGACAGACAGACATGGTGATAGACAGGCAGGAGAAAGAGAGAAAGACATGGAGACAGACATACATGGAGATAGACAGGCAGGAGAAAGAGAGGAAGACATGGAGACAGAGAGACATGGTGATAGACAGTCAGGAGAAAGAGAGAAAGTCATGGAGACAGACAGACATGGTGATAGACAGGCAGGAGAAAGAGAGAAAGACATGGAGACAGACAGACATGGTGATAGACAGATATGGTGATAGACAGGCAGGAGAAAGAGAGGAAGACATGGAGACAGACAGACATGGTGATAGACAGGCAGGAGAAAGAGAGGAAGACATGGAGACAGACAGATATGGTGATAGACAGGCAGGAGAAAGAGAGAAAGACATGGAGACAGACAGACATGGTGATAGACAGGCAGGAGAAAGAGAGAAAGACATGGAGACAGACAGACATGGAGATAGACAGGCAGGAGAAAGAGAGAAAGACATGGAGACAGACAGACATGGAGATAGATAGGCAGGAGAAAGAGAGAAAGACATGGAGACAGACAGACATGGTGATAGACAGGCAGGAGAAAGAGAGGAAGACATGGAGACAGAGAGACATGGGGACAGGCAGAGATACGTAGACAGGAGACAGCTATGAGACAGACAGATGTGACAAACAGACATAGAGACAGACAGATGTGGTGATAGACAGGCAGGAGAAAGACATGGAGACAGACAGACAGGAGAAAGACAGGATGATACACAGGCTTGGAGACAGACAGGAGACAGATAAAGACATGGAGACAGACAGGAGACAGACATGGTGATACACTGATATGGTGATAAGCAATCATGGAGACAGACAGACATAGTGTTAGACAGGTACGGAGACAGACAGTCAGGAGACAGAGAGAAAGACATGGAGACAGATGGAAATGGTGATAGATAAACAGGAGACAGACTGACATGGAGACAGACAGAGATGAATACAGACATGGAGACAGACAGACGAGAGACAGGCAAAGAAATGGAGAGAGACAGGAGACAGACATAATGATAGAGAGTTATGGAGATAGACAGACAGGAAACAAAGCGACTGTTGTGGATACAGACAGGAGACAGACAGATAGGGTGATAGATAAACAGGAGACAGACTGACTTGGCGATAGACAGATAAACAAGTGACAGACAGACGACCAGGGGACATAAGACAGCAGAAAGACATGCTTCAGGGAAAGCTCAATAACAGGGCCCTCCATCCTTTGCACTGTTTGAAATTGTTCTTGACTTGTCCTTAACCCCTGTATAGCGCTACAGAACATGTGGGCGCATTATAAATAGAGGATAATAATACATAATAATAAGACATGGAGACATACAGAAATAGACAGATAGACAGACAGATAGACAGACAGATAGATAGATAGATAGATAGATAGATAGATAGTCAGTCAAAGATAGATAGATAGATAGATAGATAGTCAGTCAAAGATAGATAGATAGACAGACAGATAGACAGATAGATAGATAGATAGATAGATAGATAGATAGATAGACAGATAGATAGATAGACGTTTTCGATATTCAGTGTCCCTCTATGTCCAGTTGAAGTATCAGGACGTTTCTAGCTTTATCACCATTGTTGTCACTCTCCTCTCTCAGAGGTGAAGGATTTTGCGCTGGTCTCCATTCACACCAGCCCAGACTACGCCGTGCGTGAGGTGGACGCTCTGTATGACGTGTGGGAAGACGCCAAGCAACGTTTGCTCACCGAGGTGATCTGATTTACAATATCTTGTTATCACTTATTGTAAGTAGGCCACTCAAGCCCAGGAAGCACCCTGGGCAAGGCCTTAGATATTCTGCCCATTTACGTTATAAGAACAGGGAAATGGAACACCTGCTTGGAAAAACTATCTAGAAGTTCAATGTGGTGAACTCATGTACGTGCTCTTCATGGTGTTAAAGAGCACAAAATTGTATGTTAAAATTATTTATTGGTTTAATTAAACTAATAACAGCTACAAAAATTTAAATTTGAAATCTTTGTTTACATACAGTCTATTCTGCCCACTGGCTGTTGCTTGAGTAATGATCAGAGCACATGATGTGTGCGGCTCTATGGGAGAAGGCTGTGATTGATAGCGCAGCTTCTCTTAGGTTCAGGTTACCCAGACCCATAGTTTTCTGTTTTAAGTGAGTACCAGTCTTCCGTGCCTGCACAGATAGATGTGGTAAGGGTAACATTTTTGTTTGTTGGGTTTTGGTAAAATTAGGCAGGATAGTACACACAGTTATGAAGTCTTTATGCGGTTGATTGCTCCTCTTGTACTTGGTGCCCCTTGTAGTTGGCCTCCTTGGCAGCTGCCCACTTTGCCTATAGGCTAGAGTTGAACTTGATTGGAAGCACTTCAGGAATCCTCAGCAAGAGGGAAGCTTGACAGTAACATGCGTAGAACATAAAATACTAATGTGAAAAATAGCCGGTCTCCTACTTGGCAGAGCTCTCCAGAAGTAGAATATTTATGTACCTTATGACGACACTCGCAGGGGGACTTCTGTAGTAAATATGCAGACATTCCTATAAAATTAGCTCTGAATATTATTTTTCCCTGCCATTACATTGTATCCTAGGGGCCTCTCCATAGTCATCTTTACAAATGTTAAAGGGCCAGTGCAGTGCTCATACAATAAGGGATTTGTTTATTTACTTATTGAATAGCAATACAAAAAGGCGTTTGTAAAAAAGAAAAGAACAATAAAGCTTTTAAAACATACATTTGACATTGTAGACCATTGTAGATTGGGAAAAGCTTCACATATTTCTGGAGCTTGTAACAAATAAAACATTTTTTCATGCAAGGATTTGGTTGCTGTTTTCTGGGGATCTTTTTTCGATGCAATGAGAAGCTCCTTGAAGGGTTCTTGTTTGTCACCTTAGAATGACAGAGCCTCTTCATATGCCAAGCCCTGTCTCTGCATCTTATTTATGAGTCTCTTATCTGCAGGATATTCTGATTTTGGGGGATTACAATGCTGATTGTAATTATGTGAAAGCTGCTCACTGGCCCAGTATCCGTCTCCGTCATGAGGGTAGTCTTGAGTGGCTTATATCAGATGATGAGGACACCACTGTGAGCACCAACACCCACTGTGCCTATGACAGGTGAGCAAATCTCCAGTCGAAAGAACGAAAAAAGTAATAATACTTAAAGGGACATGGGGTTCCCTTTTTTTAAAATGAAGCACAATAAACAGATACAAATGTTGATCTGCTCTTGGAGCTTATGAGCGGTATATAGATGTAGGAGTCAATTGTCTGTGCCAATGACTTCTACATACTACAGGACCAAAGTCCAAAACCATATCGGAGTAGACCATTGATATATAGTCTATAGACAATTGGAAGGTAGCAGAACTGTGAATATCTTAAGAAGGATCCCTATCCAGTGGAGAAAGTGGCCTGCCCTCAAGGAACTCTGGGCTTCAGCTGTTGTGTTTAAGAGTAAGTTATTTGCCCTAGTGCATTTTGTGTGCACTAATACATATGTCTTCTTGTTTTATTTTATTTTTTACATATCCTCAGATGCCATTGCCTCAATACAATGAGTTGTTAAAAATTCAGAAGCAATGATGAGCAAGATTGTATATAACTATTTTTGCCATACAGACTTTTTAATAGAAAAGTTATATTTGATATTTTTGTTATTGTACTATATTTTGTTTTGTTTTAAGATTGTTGAATATATCATATTGATAATTAATATTTTATAGATGACACATTTCTTTTACATATTGATGATAAAAGTTGATATTTAGCACATAAATTGGCTTCAAATTTGAAGAAAAGTGTCTTATTGTAGCTAAACCTAACACTAACTTCATAGTATCACTAATTCTTGTACACGTTCTAACCATACCTCTATAGTATCACTATATTTTACACTAACCTTAGATCTGAACCTCATAGTTTCACTAGTTTGTGCATTAACTTTAACCCTAAATCTAAAACTAAACTTAAGCCTAACCTAATGCTAGAACTGATTTTGCAGTGACCCTAATATATTTTTTAGAATAAACAACAACAAAAACAAGACATTTACCTCATATTCACATATGCTTTATGTTATAACCTAAAAAAGGCTATCTCTGTGTAGATTTGAACCCTGGACCTTTAGCACCACAGATTGCAGCATTAACCGCTGAACTATCTGATCACTTGCTACATGGAGTGCCTGATGCAAAGCTTCTACACCTGATTCTAATTAATATTCAATATTCAATACGCCGTACAGAACTTATTACACATTTAGTCAGAGGAAACACACTAAAATAGCCTGACTTCAGTTGATTATGAATTCTCCATAAAATCAGCATCGATTTTAAACATTAAATCACTGTTTCCCTCTATCTAATGGGGAGAGCACATATGAAAACTTTTGTGGTCCTTTAATCGCTATACAAACCAGCTCTCATATAAACCACTCCATATAATTAACACAATTCCATCCTTTAATTATATTCTACTGAGCCTATTAATCAAAGTGTAGCATTATCAGTTGCTCAGTCAAATCCCATTTTGTGCTATCAGTGGACTATAATTCGGTGTAATAAATATCTCCTTTGTTCCTAGACTTGTTGCCGGTGGAGCGAAGTTGAAGGGGGCAGTTATACCAGGCACAGCCAAAGCTTTCAACTACCAGGTGGCATATGGTCTGACCTATGACATGGTGAGGATATGCATTATACATAGGCAGGGCAAACAATATTCCTGTAATGTATATAACTCAAGAGAGCACACTAATTACTCTCAACTATACCTTTATGTGCTGATTACTTATGTTACTGCTAAATATACAGTGGGCCAGGTTACTACAACAGGGACCTCTTTCAGCAGATTTACTACAATTTCACAAGACAAAGAAGCTATTGCTAGACCTAGTAATTCTATAGTGTTATAATTAGTCTGTTCATTATTTAATCGAGAAAAATCAAACAATGCTGGCACCATTGACGTATTTTACCCAATAATCATGTTATTAGGCATTCTGCTATTAGAATGGTTTATAGGAAGCTACTGGCTTCCCATTGCTACAAATAGTCGTTAATGGGTATTTTCAAAAACAAATGAAAAAGAATATACTACATATAGAATCAAAAAACTTTTAATGATTATATGATTGTTGATAAGGGCAGTGTTTGTGTATGAAATGTAAGTAACAAGAGAGAATTTTGTATGGTTAAGTGTGTCTAAAAGCCCAAACACAAAATATATATCTCAATCAATCATAACCTATACGTATGGGATTAGATATAATAGTTGTTAAACTGCGAGACGTCGTCACGCTTTGCGTGGTGTGTATGAGTTAGGCAGTGCTCAACATGTAGCCAAAGGCACTCATCGCTGCGAGCTGCGAGCCAACATGTAGCCAAAGGCGTTCATCGCTGCGAGCCGTTAACATGTAGCACTGAGCCGATGAGCGCCAAAGGCGCTCATCGCTGCAAGCCTTGCAAACAGAGGCGTGCCGTTAACACGTAGCCAAAGGCACTCATCGCTCTGAGCCATTAGCATGTAGCACTTAGGAGATGTGCGCCAAAGGCACTCCCCGCCTGTGAGCACTACAGCGCACTATCACCACGCGTGACTTCCTAAATGAGGGATCGCGGGACTTAGAAATAAAAAATTACAAGATGAAAAAAAATATGAGATTAACGGACGAACTGAGAAATCCCAAAAACTATAAAAACACAATAAATACAACAAAAAAAATTACAAAAACATCACAGACAGCACGGGGCAACAGCCAGGACGTCTGAGAGTGAGGTGGGAAGCGAATTTAAGCAGATTTAGACGATTCTCGCCACTCGAAAATCGCCTAAGCAAGGAAAAAAATTGCCAAAAAATTAAAATGAGGCTACATGACCCCGGACCGTCAAAATACTGCCAAACGCGTAGCACTTTACACATCACACTAGGAACTAGAAAATACACTATTACAAAAGCCGGAAACACATTAATTAACACATTAATAACATTGCGTCTATACAATGCCGCTTTACACAATACACAAACGGCTTTCCCTTGCGGACGCAGGTGCCCAAAGGCACTCAGCGCAAGCCTCGCAATGAGCGCTGAAGTTCCTCAGAGTACAAAACGGTTTACATTGTTTGTCAAACAGCATTCCCATGGCTTAAAATTGTATTGCCCCGTCATTTTTGACGGGCAAGTCGCTAGTAAATATATAAATACAAAAAAACTGTCAAGATCAAAATCTGCCTTAATAACCATAGTTCAAAATAAAGATTTTGGCCCAGGGATGAGATGTCGTCCCTTTTAAGAAAAGGTCAAATCCCATTATGATTTATATGACTCTGACAGATGTCAGTATCTTCAAGTAAATCATTATCTACAAACATATCTGAGCTTCTTCCCAGCCTACCATATCTGAGAGCCAATGTTACCATTGTAGAGATGGTCCTGGCGTTATATCACCGCTATATAACATACATTACCATATACACAGAAACGGAACTAGATTCTAAATAGAGAAATAGATAATGAAACACAGCAAAAAAAATGGGACCAGAACACCAGATATTGAGACATATTCAGACTAAAGAGACTAACTATAACATATTATAATTTGGTGCAGAATCCCAATAATAATAAATAATTACAAGCCATACATACCCCCAACATGTTTCCTTTAATGAATTGGGCGCTCCTATCTATATATGGTGGGAATGATCTAAATCCAAATATTCTGGACATCAGTACAAGAAATGATAAAACATATGTTAGTTTATAAATTCAAGTTATACTATGTAATAATGATACTAAATGGGCCTTTGAAAGGTATAGGAAGAGATGGACAAAAAAAATTAATTATACAAATGTTAGCTGCAGTCTGCAGTTGGATCTGTAATGGCGGCCCACTGGCTCACTGGCTGCAAACCCCCCCCCCCCCCCCCCCCCACTAACAAATGATCAAACCCTAAAGACTCTACTTTACATTGCAGACTAAAGCCGTGTCTGATCACTACCCTGTCGAGGTGGAGCTACGTCTAGATCGTGAGTAGAAACTTGTAGTACCTGGAAGTCAAAACACATTATGATTTATATGAGTCTGACAGATGGTAATACCTTCAAGTAACACGTCATATATGTAATTAAAGCTTCTTACAACGTTACCATATTTGAAAGCCAATGTCTCCACTAGTAGTAATTAACAATACCTAAGTAAAACATCTAACGCCTTTTGTCGTATCTCCGTCGTTTTCCTTTTGAGTTGCTCCTAAGCAGGTTATGACCACATCCACTGATTAGTTTGTTGGTGCATTACCAATAAAGGATAATAATAATTAGTTATTGATTATTTCACTTTTACTTTCGCTTTTTTTGGGGTCTCATATCCGTCTCTTTTCTGTTTCAGCTTTGTACAACATTGACAATTTTCCAGTGAGCTCTAGCATTGGGATAAGTGGAGGTCTTTCTCTGAATGGACCCTGCGGCTGCGAGGGGGTCAACTTCACATCCTGCCTGGGCCGCTGCGGGGCTTACAACAAAAGCTTCCCCTGTCACTGCAATGCATCATGTCGTCAGTATGACAGCTGCTGTGACGACTACAGCGCGTACTGTACTGTGTAAAAAAGTGTAAAACACACCACTAAAAATTATCACCCAGTCTCAAAAAAATAAATATATATATATATAGGAAATTACCCCTTTTCTACAGTTATCGATGAGTATTTGCAATTTGAAATTACTTACCAATGTGATTAAATTAAATTTACTATATTTTGGCTGTCACTCAGCTCCTGACTGATTTTGTTATCTGTATATTACTATATTAATGGCTTCCTTTTGCATATGGCTTCGGAGGTGTCAGTCTCTGAACAGACGCTAAGCCACATACAAAAGAGAGCCATTCAGGTGAGTCGAGTGACCATCAAAATTTAGTCAATTCTGTTTTTTATTACGAAATAACATTTTTAATAACTTCCAATTGCATATATTCATATTTGATTGGTACTTTACTCTCTGCTGTGGCCCTTTAATTGACAAAAGAAAATACTTTTTAACTATTTACTTGGCAGAGGAGCCAACAATGCATTGCAAATATCAGTTTGCTCTGTTTTTTTCTTAATCACATGCTCATCACTCACTAAGGGTTTGCATATTCTCAGAGTGATTGAAGGAAGTAGGAGTCAACATGGATTTATGAAGGATAGGTCATGTCAAACAAATCTAATTAGCTTCTATGAAGAGGTTAGAAGGAACTTGGATCAAGGCAACTCAGTGGATGTAGTATTTTTGGATTTTGCAAAGGATTTTGATACAGTGCCACATGGAAGACTATTGTGCAAGCTAAAGTATAGAAGAATTGCCGTAAATATCTGCTCATGGATTGAGAGCTGGCTAAAAGACAGGAAGCAAAGGGTTGTGGTAAATGGGACATACTTTGGACTAATGTGGTAAGTGAGGTTCCTCAGGGTTCAGTATTAGGCCCTTTCCTGATTAAGATATTTATTAATGAATTAGAAGTAGGATTGGAAAATATTGTATCCATTTTTGCTGATGACACTAAGTTATGCAAGGTAATTAAATCAGATAAATCAAACTCCGGGGTAGCCACGGGCGGCAAAAGCTCTAGCTACACCACTGACATGATAAATTAACAGTCTTTTTTCAACCTCAATTACTATGTAACTATGTAACTGACAATTGAAATGCTGGACTTTGTTCTCAGCCTCGTATCCACTTTTTTTAGTCAATTTGAGCATGTCCAAACACTCAGAAATTCTAACACAAAGATGTTAGAAGTGGAACTGAGGGGATCAGAAATGCTGACTGACACTTATAAACTTCAATATAAGACTTCTGCAATAAAAAGTAACATTTAAGTTTTATTTAAAGGGAAATGGAATTTATTATTTATCTATTTACTTGTATGTACTATTTACTTGTATGTACTAAAATCATGCAATGTGTACCTGCTTGGGTCTGCCCTCTGAAGCTCATGGAGCTCATGAATACACAGACTGTGAAGTGCATTGTTTCAGACTAGCCTGTCAGTGACCATCACTCAAGTAGTATGTTGCAAAATGTTGCCACTGACTGGTTTCTATGAGACAGTACACAGTCTGTACTTAGAAGTACACTGTCTTCATGAACTGCAGAGGGGAGAGACCAATTAGGAACTAATTATAAGATTTTAGGCAGAAAATAGAGGTTCAAAGCACTTCTTAATAAAATAAAGTACATAAAAGTAAAGAGATACACAGGGATATTGTGTTCCTACTGATATCCAGAAACCTTCCATGTCCCTCTAATGTTTACAATTCAATGGATACAGTTTTAAATGATTACTTATTCAAAGATATTTTTTTTTGCATCCTTTTAATCACTTTCACTACTTTCTTACAGAAACAAAAACAAAAAAAAAAAATAGGTCAAGGCGATCCGTTTTCACACAAATTTGCTCAGAAAAACAGTGTTCCCACTGCAGCTAAGCAGTCTGGGTAGTGAAATGTAAATACAATGGCCCTCATTCAATTGCGATTTGGCCAATTGAATAGGGCTCTAAATAAGCACATAACATTTTTTTTTTAAAGAAGTTTTTAGTTAGTGAAAACCTTGCTTTTGGGTAGATGTTTACTAACTAAAAACTTCTTTAAAAAAATATATTATGTGCTTATTTAGACCCCTATTCAATTGGCTAAATTGCAATTGAATGAGGGCTTAGGTATCCTCTTTTTACCTATATGCCCTTACACATAGATTCCTTAAAGGACCACTGCAGTCATATATTTAAAATATACTCTTGAAAAAGGCAGTATGAATTTAGAATGTAAAAAAAATAATACAGCCTCTAATATATTACCTTTTATATGAAATTATGCTGCAGTGGAATCTACCACTTTTGCTGCTGTTGATCAACCTCCTTAGCTGGGAGAAGACTTTAAATACAGAAGAAGCTTGTATCTTTACAACAGAAATGTGGCAGCTAAAACTGTCAGTGTTTTCAACAGGACTAATGAAAAGCTCATTAGTGTAGAAGTACCCAACACCACCTTAGAAAGTAGTTGCAAGAGAGGCCCCAAATTATTTTGCACAGGAGCCCTCCATTCACTAGCTCTGCCACTGGCATCAGCAGAACAATAATGGAATAATTGGCATGATGTATCCTGTGCCAGCTCAGCAGGGAGAATTTCTGCAATGCTCTGCAAGTGGAAAGTATACTCCGATGGTGCATAGCAGGGGAAGTATTACACTGTCAATTCACTGCATAACCCATTTTACAATTAAGGCCTATTCTCTGTTTTATCCTTTCTACTCAATAAAAAGTATAGGAAAAAAAATGTAAGGTTCGATTTTTTTTTTCACAAAATATCAATTTCAATTCTTTTATTACATTAAACTGCTATTTTTTATCTCCGTTATTTAAAAGTCATATAAAGGAGACCATTACAGTGGTCATATAATACTATTCCGACTTAAAAAACAATATTTAATGTTATACTACAACATATCCCATTTTCAGGTAAGGCTGAGCTGAGTCTCCACCTACTATAATATTGTTAAGGGGCGGGAGCAGTTGTAGCTTAGAGGGAGGTTTAATGGCCTCAGAATGCTGTGCAAAGAAAGGCCATTTTATCCCTATAAACTGCTCTTCGTTGGCTGGAGAACTGCTTTGATAAAGTGTTTTCACGGCAATAAACTGCTTACTCTGGCTTGGAGGAAGCGAATGAGTGGAGGGTCCTAGTCACACTTTGCCCTAGGTTGATGCCAGTACAGTGGGGTCCTAGCCTGTAGCAATATCTCCGCATCTGATATCTATACTGGCCATTCTGAAAGGTCTTTAGAATTTCCTTCAAGACGTTGGGTGCACTTTAACATGTGTACAGCAGATGGAGGTAAAGTTCCCATGAATATTCCACTTGAACTTTTCATCAGAAGATGGAGCATAACATAATTTATTGCCTTTTATATGTAGTTATGCTGCTGAGATGAGGTAATAGAAGCAATAAACATGAGCTTAATGATACTTTGAGGTGCAGTGGGCTGACAGATGTACATGTCGTTCTGTAGTCCATTGGGTTAACAACAATGATGATTTGGTATTTACCATTTTGGGATCTGCCAATGTACTACCTGAAGCAGGAGAAGGCTGTATATGTAACATCTGCCTCTTCAATGGGCTTGAAAAGAGTTAACAATACGCTATCCAAGTGACACAGTTGCTCCTATTCTCTTCTTCTCAGGACAAGTTGCAGAATTTCTTCTTAGAATAAAATAATAAAAGCCTTCCCTCTAAATGAAACACACCATTTCTATACTGTATGTCCCAGAAAGAGCATAATCTTTATTTTCAGGTCTCTCTTATTAAACACTTTTCTTATACAATAAAACAATAACATATTTACATAGGCAAACCTAACATGGACATCTTTTCAGGCTTTCACAATTTCCCACTAGCTTGGATGGACCAATCAGTTTCTATTCCTGATTGTGATGACCTAATTGGTCAACCTTTCCGACTCTGCACAAATCAGAGTGTGAAGTGCTGATTGGTGAAAATCCCAAGTATAAGATCAGGGGAGGGACTATGGGGTTTCCAGCTGGGAGTCGGTGCCAAGTTGTCTTCAGGCCAGGCCAGGTGCTACCTTACCTCCCCACCAAATGTCTGAACTCCCTAGGGGGTTTGAGGGCTGTCACCTTCAGAGGTTTTGGCTGTCTGTGTACCATTAGGCTGGGGCAAGGGATATAGGAGCGTAGAGCCTTTTAACCGGGCTTTTGGGTTAAGAGGGCCTTGTGTGAGCATGTGGGCCCTGTGAGCTAGTGGAGTCTTTGCTTAATTTCCTGTAACTGTAGTGGGTTATAGTGGGCAGGAGGACTGAGGGGTTTCCCATCCCTTAGAGTACTCTGTCTGGGTGGGGAGTATCTGTTAGGTCCCTGGGATAAGAGGTTGCACTCAGGGAAACATGACTTTTTGTCCAATTTCATTTGGTCCGATCAGTCTTTATTGAGTTGAGTGATGTTGATTTGGGAAATCGAGTGCCCTGGTAAAATGTCACACTTTTAGCCTGCCTATGTATTAAACATAACCTAAAACACATCATACACACGAAGAAAAGCATTTTAAAGAGGGAAACAAGGAATTGGCCTCATTTACTAGTCATTTACGATTAAGTCCGTGGGAGTTAATTTGGGAATATTGTGACCACTCTGGGTCAGGGTTTTGGGCAAATTCATGTTTTTAATAGTCATTCCACAGGAACCAAAACAGCGATTATAGTCTTTTAATAGTTACTTGGATGGTCGTTAGAACCACCTGGGAGAGAAGAGGTGCGGGAACTCCAGGGAGGTCTTTGGATCTTCACAATCTGCACAATGGAAAAGGGGCAACTATAACTGCCAGTGTTTGCCACATGATTAATGGGATAATTATTAGTTTACAAGCACACGCCTATCTCAGAAAAAAGCAGACAGAATCCGTTTAGAAAAGAAAATGGAGCAACACAGTAATGGATAATTACATATACCGTATATACTTGAGTAAAAGCCGATCCGAGTATAAGCCGGGGCACCTATTTTACCACAAAATACTGGAAAAAATTAGTGGCTTGAGTATAAGCTGAGGGTGGGAAATGTGCTGCCCCCTGTGTCCCTCTTGTGCCCTCTGTGTCCCCCTCTTGCGTACCCTTTTCTTGTGTCCCCCCTCTCTCTCCCCTGTGTCTCTTCTCCCCTCTCCCTCCCCTGTGTCTCTTCACCCTCTCCCTTCCCTGTGTCTTTTCCCCCCTCCCTTATCACCCTCCTCAACACCCCTCCTCATTCTCATCCTCCCTCCTCAACCCCCTCATCAACCTCCCTCCTCATCCTCCCTCCTCATCCTCCCTCCTCAACCCACCCATCCTCAACCCCCTCCTCAACCTCCCTCCTTAACCCCCCCTCAAGCTCCCTCCTCACCCCCCTCAACCCCCCTCAACCCCCCCTCAACCTCCCTCCTCAACCTCCCTCCTCATCCTCCACCCCCCTCCTCATCCTCCACCCCCCTCCTCATCCTCAACCCCCCTCCTCATTCTAAACCCCCCCTCCTCACTTTACCCCTCTAAATACCTCCCCCTCTCCCTTTCCCCTCACTTACCTCCATCTCCATCTTCAGCTTCTGCTCTGGCCTCCGCTCCTTCCAGCGTCTTGACCCGGTATATGCTAATGACGTGACGTCACATGCGCGCCACGTCATTAGCATTGGCCGGGTCAAATCGCCGGAAGGAGCGGAGGCCGGAGCAGAAGCTGAAGATGGAGGTAAGTGAGAGGAAAGTGAGGAGGGGGGTTTAGAATGGGGGGGTTTAGAATGAGGAGGGGGGAGGGAAAGAGACACGGGGGGTAGAGAGACACAGGGGGGTAGAGAGACACGGGGGTAGAGAGACACAGGGGTTAGAGAGACACGGGGGGGGTTAGAGAGACACAGGGGGGTTAGAGAGACACAGGGGAGTTAGAGAGACACAGTGGGGGGAGAGTCGCTCGAGTATAAGCCGAGGGGTCCCTTTTTAGCTTTAAAAAAAGGGCTGAAAAACTCGGCTTATACTCAAGTATATACAGTAAATGGCAAAAAAAAGTAAATGTCATTTTATTTTCTTGCATTCTAAAAACATTTTGCTCAATAACAGGTTTCAAAGACCAAATAAAAAAAATTGTAATGATAACGTTTCTGTAAAGGCCTGTAATATTTTTTAGCCTTATTAAATTGTGATTCGGACAATTCTAAAGGGCTCTATATAAGCACATAGCTTCTTTTTTTACAGAAGTTTTTAATTAGTGAAGACTTTGCTTTTGGATAAAAGTTCACTAACTAAAAACTTTTGTAAAAAAAATATGCTGTGTGCTTATATAGAGCCCTTTAGAATTGGCTGAATTACAATTTAATAAGGCTGTTTTGGTAGTAAAGGCCTGTAATATAATGATGTTTGTCCTTAAAGATAAAGGTAATATTGATTCATATACCTGAATTTGAACTTGAGAATATAAATGTCTTATAGGCAAGAAAAAAAAAAAGATGGAAGACTGCCTCATTATCAAGAGCACAGTATGACCTGTGGGAGTATGACACATTACTCCTTATGCTTTGCTTGGAAACCTGCCAAAATATACAACCGACAACAGCATCTGACAGGCAAAAGCAATTAGAGAAAGAGGTCAAGCTCTTAATTACTGCTAATTTAAAGTTTTATGGGAACATTGATCATATCTGCTGAGAATATAGAATTAAAAGAAATGAATTTGTTTGTTTAAGAAAGAGAATATTGAGAATCTTCTGATGATTACGTTTGTGTTTGCATGGTTCAGTTGTGTCCAATTCTGTGATCTCATGGACCATAACACACCATGCTGATCCACTTGGTATTCATGGTAGATATACTAGAGTCAGGAGCCAGTTCATTCTCCAGTGGGCCACAGCATACAGCTGATGGTATTCCTAGGTGGTCTCCTATCCAAGTAATGACCAGGCACAACTCTGCGTGGCTTCAGGGTGGTGTGACCTCTTGGTTCCCTGACTGGCATTGAACCCAGGTCCCAGTGGTGAAAGCACAGAATCCTAACGACTGGACCACCAGGGAACATAGTTACAGCTATTAAAAGGCCAATATAAACAAAAACATTTGTGAGGAACACACTGAATTTAGCTGTATTTAAACCATTTTATGCTGTAGCTCCTCCCATCTTTTATTAACTGTGGCAAAATGTGCAGCTTGTTTCCCTACACTTTGGGCCTCATTCAATTGCGATTCAGCCAATTGAATAGGGCTCTATATAAACACAAAGCATATTTATTTTACAGAACTTTTTAGTTAGTGAACTTCTATCCAAAAGTAAGGTCTTCACTAGCCAAAAACTTCTGTAAAAATATATGCTCTGTGCTTATATAGAACCTTATTCAATTGGCCAAATTGCAATTGAATGAGGCCCTTTGTCTCTAAATCTACATAGTGGATAGGCAGCTATATCCTTCGCCGAAGTTTGCAAAAGATGGGAGGAGATCTAGACAAAACCAGCTATTTTCAGAGTAAACTGTCTCTAAAATATTAACTTTTAAAATCACATTAAACTGAAAATGTGTTTATAATTTATGAAATCTGGTCCATTACATTGACTGGGTTAAGAATCACTGTAGTTCTAGAAACTGCACATTAGTGAGGTATGCAACCAACTAAAAGCAGCAGCAGCTGTATAAGCTATGAGGATAAAAACATTTTTAGAGAATAATGTAATATTTCTTTATATATAAAATCTTCCATCTTGTCTGGTGCCAACATAGATTGAGATTTGTTAAATAATTTGATAGGTTAGAATTTGACTTCTACCTCTTACTCTGCATGCTCAGAAGCAGACAGCTTGAAAAAATAAATACAAGCCCTGATCCTGTAAAAATGTAAATGCCCCTCTCACACATAAAATTCCACCAGAATCCATCAGAGGCATCATAATTTATTATTTTTATTAATTAATACTAGATTTTCCCTTCTTAATTATACTCTTAGACTTTTCATTGGACAGAGGACATTTCATATGAACCCTAGTATATGGGTTGTCTGAGGTTTGTGTGCTAATGATGTCATATCTATTATGTGAATCCCAAGACAGCTGCCATTATGATTAGTAAATATAATCTAAGCCAAATGTGTACCCTTTGGCTAAAAAAACTACCAATGGAAAATAGGATAAAATGCCATCGCTGCATTAAAAGGCATATTGGATACATTTGTTATGGCTAAAAATAATTTAGTATGAGATGGACAGAGCTGAACACTGTGTCCCTGCTGCAATATGGGAGCTGCTCCAGCCGGATTATGATGCAACTTCAAAGCCTGCCGGACACTGGCACCGTCTGATGCCGAACTTCAAAGAGAACTGGCCTTGGAGAGATGAGTGGGACAGAGCCCGGCCACATGTCCCTGGGATTGCTACACAATATACTCATTTCAGACATTATACAAGAAATAAATATGCGGTGCATATGCTGCAGTGGGCAGACCCATACAGGGACTATTTGTGTGAGTTTAAGCAGAGCCAATAAGAACTTCTTAATAAAATAAAGTACATAAAAGTTAATAGATACACACAGATATTATATACCTGGTAACATCCAGAAACCTTCCATATCCATTTAAAGGATCATGGAAATATGTTTAGATAGAGGGAATTTGATAAAGTCATTATGTGTTTTCATTTCTCAAATAAAGGTCTCAGACCACAAAAGTTTAACTACTCTTTGGGGCTTGTCATCTGCCAACCAAGAGATTTACAGATTAAAGTATCCTCTCTGCACATCCTGTTAGTTTCAGGTCTTACTTAATATTTTTCATACAAATAATTTATTTTGTAATGTTTAAACCATGTTCTTTTAAATGCTTGAAAAAAAAAAAAATAATAAGTTGTGTCCCACGTCCCTTCAAAGGCCTGTTGTCTGTTGCAGCCAAATAGATTTAAAGAGCATCATCTAGTCTGCCCATTTTATCTACCACAAATAGGATTTATAATTCTTCGGGCATACTTAAATTCGTTAAATTTGTCACTGTACTGCAAATGTTTCTGTCATGAGTTTAAAAGAATTTGTTTTATATATTACAATTTTTTTTAATGTATTTCCATGAATATTATTATTATTTATATAAAATTATATATATATATATATTAAGTAACCTTATTAGAAAAGTGAATTGGTCATCTACATATATTCTTTGGCCTTTTCATTGAACACAAAGGGTATATAGAGAAGTTGCAGGGGGGGCACCAAATTATATGGCACCAGGCCCTCCATTCACCAGCTCCCTCACTGTCTGCAATCCCATAACCCTTGTGTCTCCAAAGGTGATCAGGGGCGAAGCTACCAGTGATGCAGAGGGTGCAGTGCACAATGACCCTCCTCTGGAGGGGTCTTGGGGGGTGGAGCAGCAACGGGAAAGGGTCTTGCGGAGTGTAGGGATGCTTAATTGGAAGAGGTCTTAGGGAGAGGCACTGAATTGGTACCGGGGGACCCAGCGCAAACACATTTTTACAACCCCCTGTGTTATTTAATGTTATCTATGACATTTTAGACAACGAGAAAGGTGGGAAGGGGCACAACAATGGTCATTAATGAGGTAAACTGTGTTTTTAATTATATTTTTTGGCTAAAGCATTTTTGCTGCTGTTTGCACAGGTATTTTTTAATGTTAATTAATAATGAACTAAAATCTAACATAAAAAAGTGCTTACACTGGCCCTTTAAGCTGTTCCATATAGGGTGTAAATTAAAATTATAGGTAATAACAAGTATGGTACTTTATCAACTTAAAGATAGGACATGCTCAGTATTTTATCTAATCATCTTAATTACTTGCTGGTGTCTGAACATACCCAGTCTTCTGTTTTGTATAAGTGCCCCAAAGAATAATGAACAGTTACAGGCAATGGTCTGTCATTAGCAATTGATACTCTGTGTCCTTAGTTGGTGGATCAGAAAAGCTGACACTTAAAGTACTTGTTATTATTTATGGTTTTAACTCCTGCTATGTCATTTCAGGATGAAATAAATAAATAAATATACTTTCTGTGTTCCCATGCATTAGTCACGTGACTACGACCCACCCTCTGCCTCCTGACCACCTGCCCTTACTGTGGTCTATACGAATGTGCCAAATACACTTAGTTTATCAGGAAATTCTCCATAGAAATCCTGAGAGTGAGATGAAATCAGTAAGGCCTAAAGCCTTAAAGGGACTCTGGATTTCATTTTAAAGAGCATTACAAACTGGCTGTACATTTTACTAGCAGTTTTTCTCTACAGTAAATAATTTCTGAAATATTTAGAATTGATTATTTGGCTCCATATGCAAATGTGCGGCTCACTATGCTAATGTGCGGCTCAGAGTACTTGATAAGGCTAAGAGAGGGGTCTAACTGTCAGGTAACACTGGGGATCTTTATTGTGGCCACTATAGAGACAAACAAGCAGACTATAATCCTAATTAGCACATGAAATCATCTAATTAATATTTGTGAGTCATTTATTTGCATATTAATACAGCAACAACATGGCATTTCTGTGGATAGATAAAAATGGATAACACAATGTATGGCCATTCTTTATGCTCTTTAAGAATAACCTAAACACAAGTTAGTTTTGGGGTGACAGAGTCCCTTTAATGCCCCCAGCCATAATACTATCAGGGGGATATCATTTACTTTCCTCTGGTTTATCCTGGTAGCTCAGAGGGAAGGGAGGTACTCAAGGAAGTAAAGGGGGGAAATAAAGCTAAATATCTTTGGAATGACCGCTGGTCTAGACACTTTGGCAAGGTCCAAGAACGTGAGTCCAAATGATCTGCACAAACAAAGCGCAAACTGCTGGACTCAGAACAAGGGGGCATAATAAGGGACCACTGGGTCAGATTGGTTCTATAGGGTCTGCTGAATTTCTAACTTTTAAATATTTTTAGAAAACAAAAGTAATTTTTGTTCTACTTTAATATGCAATTATCCTTTCCAATTCTCGGCTGACTCTGCTGTTACTTTCTGAGCAGAGTAGTTGAAAGCACTGGCAGCTTCAGCTTTCACATTGTCACAAGTGCAGTGTTTCAAATTAGCTTGTCAGTGACCTCTCTCAAGTATAATGTTGCAGAATGTTGACACTGATTGGTTATTACAAGTCAATGCACACACTGTACTTAGAAGTACACTGTCTTCGTGAGCTGCAGAGGGTGGAGAAGCCAGTTAGGAACCATTGGTAAGATTTTAGGTAGAAATAAACAGAGCTTATATTCACTTCTTCTTAATAAAATAAAGTAGAATAATATAATCAGCTGATTACCTTCTTGAGGTTGGAGAGAGCTCTGAAGAAACAGAAAGCTACACTGTGGGACTATGGCAGATCCTTTCCCTTTTTAAATTTGCCGCTTGCAGTGGTGGCGACCAACCACTAGATGGCGCTGCCGGTATTTCACTGAGTTAGGGTTAGGGTTAGGTAAACTGTTAGGGTTGGGGTGAGAGTTAGGGTTTGTTTAAGCTTTAGGGTAACCTTCTAAGGTTACAACTCCTCTAAAATATCGGCAGCTCTGCATAATATCAGTAGCGCCATCTAGCAGCTCCTTGCTGCAACTGCTGATGCCACTGCAGGCGCAGTCAAAAAGGGAAAGATCCCTATGGCATCTATAACTGGTAATGCTTTAATTAGGAGTAAAAAAATCGCTCATTAGCTCATAAGGACACACACTCCTGAGAAAATGTCTGCCTGCAGCAAATACTAATTGGGTATAAAGATAAATACTTAGAAGCTGTTAATTATTTTACTTTATAGATATATTTTGTCCATTATCGAGTTTAGTTTTTCCAAAAACAATCCAGAAAACATCAGGTTACAGTGCTCCTTTAAAGTCATTTTTTTGCTCAAGAATTCTCTATATTTTCCAGCGTATGTAAGCTGACCCTCTCCTGTGGGCTCTTGGCTCGTTGCCCCCCAGACTTCAGTAAATTCACAGCGTGTCGATTGTTTTGCAGGGCGTGGTACGTCTGAGGTTTTGAAGTGAGCTAAGATCGCAGTGTGTGTGTAAAGTTAAACCACGTTCTCCCACTGATCCGTGGCCAAGCAATCTTCCCTTGCTACCTTACTCAGCTGACTGTCTGGCTCATTCGCTGGCCAGTTCTCCTTATGGATTATTTGAGAAATTATATATATACACTTGTAGACAGCACAGGCGTGTCCCGTTGGTAGGATGCTGGCAAAATAATGCTGTTTCTGGCAAATTCATGAGTGCATGTTTTTAGTTCTGGAGTAAAAATGCATTATAATTCTGCAAGTAATGGTACTGCGGGGGTGCTGGGTTTAAACTATGTTCATTTCCATTGATTTTGCCTAGAAAAATAAAAATCCATGTGGTCGTGCGGTGCATTTGAATGTAACTGGATAGGGTACTATAGCATGCCACAGTATGCAAGCCCGGAGAATATATTTATGTATGTTCCTGAGAGCTTACACATTAATTTTTATGATAGGATTAGCGAGTCTTACCAAACTCTGTGAATTTTGGATGCGTATAAAATAATGAACAAGACCCCTCTTGAAAGATTATATGCTATCAAAAGTGATTCCATCTTAAAGGGTTTGCTTTTGGTTCAAGTATGCTTTGGGCTCACATTTTCTAAGCATGTAGATTAATATTTTATATTTTCTTTTAATGTTTAACTTTAAAAAAATATATATTTTTAAAAAAAAGTGGAGGTGACAACCTGGCAAGTTGTTGAATTCAAGTCCTGCCCACTGACTTCCTGTTTCTATGCATTGGCTGTGCTAGCCCACAATTGAGCTTTGTCAGGTAACAAATGGGAATGAACACAGAGTGCAAAAATAGCTCTCCAAATGCGTGACCCGTCCTTTTCAAACAGGAGAAAAGAGCAGCGCCAGACAATTGTGCGCCAGACTCAGGGAAGGTGGCCTTAGGGGGTGTTAGTGTTAGGCTTAGGGTTGTTAGGGTTAGGCTTCTTCCAATGTAGTTCTGATAAATAATGCCTGTGGCAGGTCTAGATTTCACTATGGTTTGATAATAAGGGGGCAATAATGAGGGATATATATACCTTTGGGGGTAATAAAGAGGGATAAATGCACATTTGGGGGTAAGAAAGAATGATATATGTACATTTGGGGGTAAGAAAAAATGATATATGTACATTTGGGGGTAAAAAAAGAAGGATATATGTAAATTTGGGGTAATAAGGAATGATAAATGTACATTTGGGGGTAATAAAGAGGGGTATATGTACATTTGGCGGTAATAAAGAAGTATATATGTACATTTGGGGGTAATAAAGGGGGTATATGTACATTTTGGGGCAATAAAGAGGGATATATGTACATTTGGGGGTAAAAAAAGAGGGGTATATGTACATTTGGCGGTAATAAAGAAGGATATATGTACATTTGGGGGTAATAAAGAGGGATATATGTACATTTGGGGGTAATAAAGAGGGGTATATGTACATTTGGCGGTAATAAAGAAGGATATATGTACATTTGGGGGTAATAAAGAGGGATATATGTACATTTGGGGTTAATAAAGAGGGGTATATGTACATTTGGCGGCAATAAACAACGATATATGTACATTTGGGGGTAAACAAGCACCTTCACCACAACCAGAAGTGGTATACAAACTTACCTACTCCTTTAATTGCATGTAAGAAAAATATACATTCCAACATGCTAACACTTTCTCTGTGTTAAATATGTTGGGCTTAGTGGTATTAAAGGACCTGACACCCCCACCAACCTTTCTGATCCATCCACTAAGGACAGTTTGATATCTATTGCTATTGGAGAGATCATTGGCAATAATTCCTACTTGGAGCTCTGAATCTATTGCCTTCATCGTACATCATGTCTTTTTTCACATAGATATCTGCAGAAGACAATAGCTTCAGAGGCCCAGGAGGTAATTGCCAATTATCTCTTGCTAATGGGGAGATTATTGTAGGCATCATCCTGTCATAATTGGGTAAATACTGCAAACATAAATATAAGTTTACGCTAAGAAAATTAATTTTTTCAATGACATTCACTGATAAAGTACTTTTTATTACCTAGAATTTTAAATTCAACCATTTTTGTACCCTCCGCTGAGTCACTAAATCTCACTTACTGCATTATTATTGTTAGATTATCCATAGCTTATCCGCCTGGGCCAGTGATTGAGAGGCTTGTGACCTATTTGCCTGGCACTGTGGTGGTGTGTGGTCTCCGTTAATAATTCTAACACATTTAGTGGGTTAGCAGGTTACTTTTGGAGGAGGTATGTAGAGTTATACAAAGTTAAAGAAAGTCTTTATTAAAATTTAACAGGAAACACCTGGGTTTCGATGTATTAAAGGGATGTGGGCATCACATATTTTTTGCATGCCTTTAAAAAACAGGCTTTGTCCTACAAACTTCTTACAAACTTTGGAAATGCAGCTTTTCAGCACCTCCCTTTTATTATTTAAGAGTGTATAGCTAATTTATTCATGCAAAAAGTAATAGATTTTCAAACTGATCTTTTGCCAATGATTTGGCACTAATACACTAAAGACCACTATAATTACCCACACAACTATTAGGTAGTAAAGTTGAAATTTTTTAGAAACTTACACTAGAAATACCTGTTTGTTTCCTTGAGCCTTAGGCTGCGGTTCTTCATATCTTTTCAAAATAGTGATGGTGCACATTTCCTTACACTCTGCCACCAACGCTGTGCAGCACTGAAGCAGCTGCATGGAAACATGCGACACGCTCTGATACAGCTTGGAAAAAGCTAATATGTTGTGTATACTAATCTTAAAGGGATATGGAAGGTTTCTGGATTTTCTAGGTATATACTATCCCTGTGTATCTACTTTGATGTACTTTTTTTTTACTAAGAAGCACTTATAAGCTCTGTTTTTTTACTGTCTATAATCAGACAAATTATTACTTGTTTGGATCTGCCCTCTGCAGCTCATGAACACACATACTCTGTAAGACTGGTTGTGCAGTGTCTCATACTAACCAATTTGTGACCATCTCTCATCAACATGCTGCAACATACTGCTGAGATGTGGTCCCTGATTGGCTAGGACACTACACTTAACTTCCAGCCCTACAGGGTGTATATCTGCATACACTGCAGAGGGCAGACCCATACCGGGACTATATTGATTTTAGGCAGTAAAAACAGAGCATATAAGCCCTTCTTAATAAGTTAAAGTAAATAGCTACAATTGCATATCCCTTTATAATTGGACTATTAGTGACCCTTTAATGACCACAATATGTGTACCTTCGGACCCTGACCTTCAAGAAGACACAGGTCCCACAACAAATCCATAGTTACCATTAAATATAACTACTCGGGCCTCGTCCTGCCAGGGCAAGAGCAGGGTGATGAATAAAAAGCAAATTGAGAAAAAAATACATAAACTATCGCAATGAAAAATGAGTTCTTAATTTGAAACAGACTGCAGACTTTGCAATATGAGTCTGAAGGCAAACAAAAAGTAAGATGGTTTTTATTATTCAGCATTCCCAGGTTAACAAAAACAGGAAAAGAGGAGGAGAACCAGAAAAAGCTGGCATGGCTCAGCAGCAGAAAAAGTACCGTTATTATAGGGTTTTGTTTTATATAGAGATTTTTTGTATTGAGATGTAAAATTTGTTTGGTATTTCTTTAATATACTTAGAGAGCTCGTGATATAGAATTTGTGTAAGGAAGTGTGAGTTATGTCCACAGAGAGGAGAAGCAAGAGCTGGGAATGAGCAGAACAAAATGGTGGGGTCAACTCTAGTGAAGGCTTCGGCCTGTAATGTGAGGTCTTGTCGAAGCCACCACACCTCTCTTCGTAGGTACAGTCTATCTTTAAAGAACCACTGCAGTTCAAGAAAACATATACTTGTTCTTCAAGTATGTACAAAACTAACAACATTAGCACCCATGTTCATGAATATAAAATATTTTTTCATTTGCATTTTTGAAGACTCTGATACATCACATCCTGAAAACATTATTTTTTCTCTCCAATGTGCAGCGTCTCGTCCCTTTTAGCCTCCCAAATGTCCTTCTTGGGTAGACAAACTCCTCTTGCCCAACTTTACTTTCCAAATGTCCCACATATAAGGGCAAGACTTTATTTTCTAGCTATGACCATGTCCCATATTCTCTGGTTCCGTCGGTTTTCTCTCAAAGTCTAGAAGAAAGACAGAAGCATGAGGAGTAATTTCTACTGAATATATGTATATGTGGAGCATAGTGCACATATTAAGTGTGTGTATCAGTAACATTACCTGATAGTGATTTATTTTTTAAGACTATAAGTGTCTTTCTGGCCATCTGAAATGTCGGTAGTCATATACTACACAGTTACATAATATCAGTGTGATGACAGCTTTGATGTGGGAGAATATTGAAGTGAAGTGCTGAGGTGTTGTCATGGCAATAGTACAGTCTAAAAGTGAACAGTAGCTTTCTGCATGAAACTAAGTGATGTTTGAATCATGAGCTCTCAGGAATGGGAGCAGAACATTGTCCTTAACATTATAAATACCTAGTACTTCTCTACTTCATTAATTCATGTGTGCTTGAGACATAGTGAGGAAACATCATGCATTAAAACTATTTCCTAGTCAGTGCTTGGGACAGAGTCACTTACTAACTGCCATCTTGCCCAGATCCTGAAGCAGCCTCCTTCTAGGGAATCCCTAGCACCGATACACAGATATCCGCAGAGGAGAAGAACTAGCTGACGGGATACATTTGTTGGCTGGTCCTGCTGGTCCCTTCTCTTGACAATTGTATGTTTGGTGTACATGTTTTTTAAATAACATGGTTCTTAAATTAATAAAATGAATTTACACACATGTTTTTGGTATAACACAGTTTCAAACTTGATAAAGAAGTCCCTCACACTACTCCCTCATATCCTTCTGCCAAAGCTATTCAGCTGACATTGATGACCCCCAATCCCAATAGCCTTTATATTCAACTGTCAAAATAAGTTTTACCATTTACATTCAAAACTATATATATATATATATATATATATATTTTTTTATTTTATAGTAATTTTATTGAAAGGCATACGCAACATTCCAACATACTAAACAGTGATTACCTCATACATTCTTCTTTTTCTTTAACAGAAAAGTATTGCACCTACTAGGCTAGAAAAGCCTTTACATTTTATATTTTCAATTATTATTAAACATTAACAGTAACTGTAAAAAAAAAAAAAAAAAAAAATTAAAAAAACTAAATAAAATTAAATAAACATATACAGCTGTGTGTATATAAATAACAGGCCGTATTATAAACTCGACAAGTAGACACCACTATTTTCAAGAAAGAAAAATCTAATCTAAATGCAATGATTTCTAACATAGCTACCATATACATTTTTTTGGGGGGGTCTTTAACTAAGTCTATTAAAGCATGAATTTAAACATAAAAAAATGGCTGTAGATTTATAACCAAGTACTTAAATATTTACCTCCTGTCCAGCCACCTATGTTGTAGGATATATCCGGGGTCAAGTCCCAAGCCTCCTCCGCCCCGAATCCTCCTCTCACTGAGTGGGGTGCTAAGTGACGATTCTAACCAAGGATTCCAAATCTTTTAAAATTGGGACATCTTATCTACTATAATACAAGGTAGTTTCTCATTTAATAATAAGTAGTTACTTTTTCTAATTTCCTCTTCAAAGCTCAGGGCCTTAGACTTTCATTTGCTAGCAATATGTAGTTTAACAGCGACTGCCATTAATTGAAACAACTTGTTTTGATTCAAGGACAAATTTTGTAGCCTAATTCCTAGAAGACAGGACTTCATACTGACTGGAATAGCCTTCTTAAATAGTGATGTGGCAAGTTGTGTTAGGTCTCCCCATATACCGTGAGCCACCGGACAAGACCACCAAGTTTGGATATGATCCCCCCTATCTGTTGGCACCCCCTAAAGCATTTGTTACTCTCTCGGGGGTTAATCTTCTAAAGCTTATCAGGTGTACAGTATACCCTGTGGAGGACCTTGATAGACGTTTCTAAGTGGGCATAATTAGATGATCCTCTGCTTAAGTTTGAGCATGATTCCACCCATTTCTTCCACTCCCATTCTACTCCTAAATCTTCCTTCCATCTATATATATAAATTTAGGCTTCTCATCCATGGGAGGTATTTGTAAAAATATCGTACAATGACCCTACCGTTCCTTTAGAGAGTGGGAGATTTTTACAAATTAGTGAGATCCATGAAGATTCAGGGGGCCCAAAGTTTTTGAGCATGTCGCTAACCGAGCTTTTAATTTTTAAATAATTATAAAATTCCTTTTGAGGAAGATCATGTTTCTTGCAAAATTGATCGTAGGTTATTAGGCAACCTTCTGTAAACCACGAACCAAACCTATCTAGGCCTCTAGAGGTCCACCAATGTTTGGATATTGCAATAGAATCTGCTAATATTTTGGGAAAAGAGAGAACCGATAACAAAGGAGATATCTACAGTATATCTAGTCTATTTTTTGCCCATTTCCAGGAGGTTAAGGTTAGGTGTATCATTGGAATTTGATGTGATTTAATGGGCATAATCTTTCTGGAACCCAGAGTATAATCTCCCAACTGTGAGGCAGCATTGTTGATTTTCTAAGAATACCCAGCTTGGTTGGTATGTAATAGAGTGCGCCAGGGGTAGCTGAGCTAGTCGTGCCGCTTTAAAAAAGTTCCTTAAATTTGGTCACGAAAGCCCCCCCACGTTTATGTCTATACATGATTCTTTTAGAGATACGGGGGTTTCTATTTTTCCAAATAAATCGGAACATATTATTCTGAAACCTGTCCAATTCTTTCAAGGAAACCAGAATAGGAAGAGTTCTAAAAATATATAAGATCTTGGGTAATATATTCATTTTGGTAGCTGCTATACGGACAGTCCCAAAACTATAGTTTAAATGAATGATTTTTATGTAAGATGTCTTTACTGTTGTTGTTTTTTATAAAAAATCTGGCATTCAATGTGTTACATATTATGTGTTAACTTTCTTTTTATTTGAAATGTATCCAACCCTGATTAATGGGGATTTATTGAATCTGCTCTTTTACAACCTCATTTGGTAGGGAGAACCCAAACTTTTACTGTGATGGACACCTCTCTTTGTTGAAGATGAAATATCCTTTTCCCCGATCTCAATGGGTTCCTGTTGTCAGTCGTAAACATCTGGGAAGGAAATGTTCCCAAACTATGTTCTTTGGAACCATTGGATACCATTGTGTATGACCAGAGATTCCATTAGACACTTATTCCAAAATGGATATACTATGTGGTAACCTTGAAATAGCCTTGGGAAGATATTATAGTTAGGGATTTTGAAGTACTGAGAAAAGTTGTGGACACCCGTGAGTCAATTTAGGGTTAGTGAGAGGTGCTTGTGGTGTTGAGTGGGAGCTATCTTGAAGCCCTGTCGTTTCATCAGTAGGGTTCTTCGGCTCGCACTTATATCAGATAAACTTTTCACCTTACATGTGCCTTTTTCTACTGAAAATAAATCTATGTAGGATAAAGAGAAAACGATAATGATAAGAAGTAAGTTTGCAAGTTTTCAATATTGTAAGGTGCTTTGCAAAAAGCACTATGTACAGTAGATTGTAAACTCAAAGACTGGGATCTACACTTTTTGCCTTGTTTTTAATATTGCAGCGATACAGAATATGTTGGTACGTTACGAATTTCCGATAATAATAAGAACACCCCTCTAACTTCAATCTATCAGGAAGATAAGATGGAACCTTCTGCAAATAAACAATCTTTAAAATCTGATTTCCTTTAAAATGTTTTATGTTTATGGCTTACGTAGTTGCTGGTGTTAGTGTGTTACATACTTAACAAACACGTGCATTTGTTTAAACTACAGTTGTCCTTTAACCTTTCTCCTATCCTGCTATCCCTAAACATCACATTGTCTGGCTGCATTCTTTACAAAACCTGCTCATTTTATATGCAACTTAGAAAGTATATTATTTCTGTTCTGTACAGATCTATAATAACATGTAAGTGTTGGGTTTCAGCCTTTCAGTGCCAGCAGCCCTTGGGCAGTGGCACCACTCTCCGAGAGCCGAATGCTGAAGTCTAGCTGCCAACTGTGCAAACTAATTGCCAGGGATGTGTTCCCAGTAAAGTTGGTTACACGTGGACCACCAGGCGCCCATGTTTGCATTCAGTAGATTGGTGGAGTTTTAAATTTAGTTGTCTGAGCGTTAACCAGCCAGTGTAAAGTCACCCTATATGCAGCAGATAAATAGCACTGTAACTAGTTATGGCTTTTTGTGGACCAACATAAAAGTTATGGTGTCATATAAATATCAAATCATTTTGTAGTATAGATCTATTTGTCTTCTCTCTTTGTCCTGTCTTTCTATTTGCCTTTGCCCTCTGTCGATCTATCCCCTTTCTAGCTCTCTATCTATCTATCTATCTATCTATCTATCTATCTATCTATCTATCTATCTATCTGTCTACTCATACCTTACCCTGTATCTATACTCGCTCTTGTCCCGTCCATCTATCCTCGCTCTTGTCCCGTCCATCTATTCTCGCTCTTGTCCCGTCCATCTATCCTCGCTCTTGTCCCGTCCATCTATCCTCTCTCTTGTCCCGTCCATCTATCCTCTCTCTTGTCCCGTCCATCCATCCTCTCTCTTGTCCCGTCCATCTATCCTCGCTCTTGTCCCGTCCATCTATCCTCTCTCTTGTCCTGTCCATCTATCCTCTCTCTTGTCCCGTCCATCTATCCTCTCTCTCGTCCCGTCCATCCATCCTCTCTCTTGTCCCGTCCATCTATCCTCTCTCGTCCCGTCCATCTATCCTCTCTCGTCCCGTCCATCTATACTCTCTCTCGTCCCGTCCATCTATCCTCTCTCTCGTCCAGTCCATCTATCCTCTCTCTCGTCCCGTCCATCCATCCTCTCGGTTGCCTCGTCCATCCGTCCTCTTGGTTGCCCCGTCCATCTGTCCTCTCGGTTGCCCTGTCCATCTATCCTCTTGCCCCATCCATCTATCCTCTTGCCCCATCCATTTATCCTCTCCCTTGCCCCCTCCATCAATCCTCTCCATTGCTCCTTTCTTTTATCCTCTCCCTTGCCCCCTCCATTTATTCTATCCCGCCTATCTATTTATCCCACTCTTATCCTGTCTTTCTATCCCATCTCTTATCCTATCGGTCAGGGTTTCCGCCGGTCCTGCACACTTTCCTGCTAGCAGGATTGCTGCAGTCTCCATGTCGGCTTCTGCTTCAGCCTTTTGTGTAACATTTCTGAACACTGACCTATAAACACAATGCAACACCTGAAATTAAAAGGGATAGCATCCTAATTATGGAACAACTTGTACCTGATCCAGCCAAATCCGAGGCTATATAAATCCATTTTATCAAAGGACCAGTTAATTCAGCACAGTTTGGACCACACCAGTGTTAAGATCTGCTAAAACCATGTTGAAATACTTGCTTTTTTTCACAGATTTTAGATCAAATGAAAAGTAAGCTTCTGTGTGTGTTGTTCCCTGACAGCCCGCCCCCGCCCTGCCTCACAGCTCAGACGAAGTGTTGTTCCTTCCTAAGTGACTTCAACCAATCAGGTTGCAGGGGTGTGTTCACATTAAACTATGGGAAAGCTTTTGACTGACAGGGAGTAGATAGAGGATGGATCTCCTGACCTGCCCTGTATGTCAGCAGCCTGTCTTTGTAGGAAGTTCCCTCCTCTCTACATACTGACATTCAGGAAACCAGGGTTTGTAAAAGAAGTAACCTGTGTCAGAGAAGTGATCTCCGCAGGGACAATCTGTCTGTGTGTTTGTCATGCTTTGCAAGCCTCGCGAAGCGAGGCGAGTCGTCGACCCTTCAGAACTTGGGCTGCAATGAGCGCCAAGGGTGCTCATTGCCCTGCAAGCTTCGCAAAGAGAGGTGAGCAGTTGAGGCACGTGGGACAGGCTGCAATGAGTGCAGGGCTCGCGATGAGCGCCACAGGCTCTCATCACCAGCGGCGCAAGCAGAACTTACGACCCGTACGACTTAGGACCGAAACCCGTACATGCACTGTCTGCCTCGCAAAAATCCGACACAGCACATTGGGAGAGGCAGGGAGCCTGTGAGTGAGGTTGCAAGTTAATTTGAGCCATATTTGCCATTTGTTCACGATCGAAAATCGCCTAAGCGAGAAAAAAATGGCTGCCAATAAAACGCAACACGACGAAAACGAGGCCAAGGGACGTAAAACTAGCACGAAGGACGTAAAAACGAGTCCTAAGCAGTAACACCTAACCCAAGCCAGTAACATGACCGAACACAGTAACATTCAAGCACGACCCCTATAAAGTACACAGGGTGAGAGCCTTGCAATGAGCGCCTGTGATGCTCATTCCGAGCCACACAATAAGCGCCGAAGGCTCTCATCGTGGGGCTCACGAGGAGCACCAAAGGGGATCCTGGCAAAGCAGGAAAGTTGCAGCACGCAATGAACGCCAAAGGTGTTCAGTGCGGGGCTCGCAATGAGCGCCAAAGGTGCTCAGAGGGCCCATAGCCTTACATTGTGTGGCAAACAGCATTGCCAGGCTTACTATTATACTCCTGTCATTTTTGACAGGCAATTTTCTAGTAAGAATATATGATTCTATATATTAGCTTCTCTCTAATTATTTCTCCCATATAACACAATAGTCTAAGTTGGTGAAGTGAAATGAGAAAAATATATACATAAAACTATTTTATTGAAATAGATATTCACCTCCTTTGTTATGAAGCCCATAAAAAGCTCTGGTGCAAACAATTACCTTCAGAAGTCACATAATTAGTGAAATGATGTCCACCTGTGTGCAATCTAAGTGTCACATGATCTGTCATTACATATACACACCTTTTCTGAAAGGCCCCAGAGGCTGCAACACCTAAGCAATAGGCACCACTAACCAAACACTGCCATAAAGACCAAGGAACTCTCCAAACAAGTAAGGGACAATGTTGTTGAGAAGTACAAGTCAGGGGTAGGTTATAAAAAAATATCCAAATCTTTGATGATCCCCAGGAGCACCATCAAATATATCATAACCAAATGGAAAGAACATGGCACAACAGCAAACCCGCCAAGAGACGACCGCCCACCAAAACTCACGGACCGGGCAAGGAGGGCATTAATCAGAGAGGCAGCACAGAGACCTAAGGTAACCCTGGAGGAGCTGCATAGTGCCACAGCAGAGACTGGAGTATCTACGTAGGACGACAATAAACCGTACGCTCCATAGAGTTGGGCTTTATGGCAGAGTGGCCAGAAGAAAGCCATTACTTTCAGCAAAAAACAAAATGGTACGTTTTGAGTTTGTGAAAAGGCATGTGGGAGACTCCCAAAATGTATGGAGGAAGGTGCTCTTGTCTAATGAGACTAAAATTGAACTTTTCGGCCATCAAAGAAAACGCTATATCTGGCGCAAACCCAACACATCACATCACCCAAAGAACACCATCCCCACAGTGAAACATGATGGTGGCAGCATTATGCTGTGGGGATGTTTTTCAGCAGCCGAAACTGGGAAACTGGTCAGAGATGAGGGAAAGAAGTGACAGTTTACTTAGATAGAAAGGAAGGAAGCAAGTTAGAAACGTTTTTCATTTAGTAGAAGAGGGAAGAGATCTCATAGAATCGTCAGATAATATAACCCGCAGGTGGGAATGTCAGATGAAGGGCCAGGGTTAGGAGAACTACTGTACCTCCAGAAGCCAGCAGAAGAAGAGATGGGAATGGGACTTGGAGAAGTGTATCTGCTTATGAGTGTTAGAAGATAAAATTATATATATATATATATATACACACACAGTTAAATATATATATTATATATATTACATATATTTGCATATACGCACAAAAATAAACACATATATGTACATAAATACATGTGTATTATTTATATAAATATATATGTGTCTATAACAATATGTCTCTCTCTCACACATACACATACATACACGCATAGTATATAAATATAATTTGTGGTCAGGTCCCTCTCCCAACGATTGACTACGTCGAACCATTGCTCTCCAGTGATGGGAATGCCCTCGCTGACATTTGGGAGAGGGTCCCCCCCCCCCCACAAACCCAGGGAAACAACCTGAAATAAACTTTGCGGTCAGGGGCACCTCTCCTCGTGTAGCTCGTGTGACATTTTTTTTTATATAAGCAGTAATATATAATAAATAAAAAAAAACACTTATGTCAATAAATAAATAAAACTGAAATAAAAAAACAAAGCTTTTAAATTATAAACAGAGTATTCTGTCACATGCAGAAAAACACTATATGGGAGGTAACAGGACAAGCTCAGTTGCTTTGCTCTACTTCTCAGCATTATTCTTTGCAATATTCCTTACTGGTCTCCAGTTGCTGGCCTTTGCGTGGTTCCTTCATGTTGTTCTCTGGCTCTATTAATCCCTTGTCTTGGACTTGGATTACATTGCTCTTTCTACTCCCTGACTTTTGCTTTAGTTTCCTGCATAAACTTTTTGCCATTGGCCTCCAGCCAATAGCGGAGCTAGATAATGGAGGACCCTGGCAAAAAAAAAAGAGAAAAAGACATGGTTGTAAACATTTTTGCACTGGGCCCCCTTCCACTATCAATTCACTCAGTGCCCTTCCACAAGACCCCTTTCATAGCAGCTCCCCTCCCTAAGACCGCTTTCAAAAACAGCACCCTCCCCAAAACCCATTTTCATTGTTGCTCTCCCAAGAACCCTTTCCATACCCATAAATACATATACTATCTCTACATAGCACCAAGACCCTCTCAACATCCATCCCCACAAGGCACCCACCTCACTTAGCACCCATCCCTATCTCCATATCTACCCACTCACAGAACCCAGGCCCCTTGTACTTTGCTGTCACTTTGCAACCCTTGCTGTCTTACCTTCTTCCCTGATACACTTCCTCTGCATGTTGAACTGCTCCACAATGCCACTTCGTGGATCTTCAGTAGAAATCTTCTTTTGTAAAACAAGCATGCACCAATTTATGGCTGGGGCTGTGTGCAGCCAAGGAAGCACAGGGAAGACTGGAGGGAACAGGTTGCCTCAGAGGGACCATGGTGTTTTGGGCCAGCTGGAGGAGCCACCTACACCACAGAAAAAAATATAATAATACATTTCACAGCCCTCCCCCCCCCCCCCCCTTACTGTGGAGGGTCCTGGTGTACTGCACCACCTGCACCACTGCCTCCAGGCCTGTCTAGGCTGCCAGTGTTCTTATACTATCCATCTCTCGCTCTGTCTATATATCCCCATCCTTGCTCTTTCTACCTTTCTTGCCGGGTCTATCTATCTGTTGCCTCTCTTGCTCTATATCTATCTTGGTTAGTGGAAAGAGTATAAAAGGAGAGGGTTTGCAGTGGATCTGGGATATATATATATATATATATATATATATATATATATATATATATATATATATACAGGGGATATAAAAAGTCTACACACCCCTGTTAAAATGTCAGGTTTCTGTGCTGTAAAAAAATGAGACAAAGATAAATCATTTCAGAACTTTTTCCACCTTTAATGTGACCTATAAATTGTACAACCTAATTGAAAAACAAACTGAAATCCTTTAGGTAGAGGGAAGAAAAAATATAAAAATAAAATAATATGGTTGCATAAGTATGCACACCCTTAAACTAATACTTTGTTAAAGCAACTTTTGATTTTATTACAGCACTCAGTCTTTTTGGGTATGAGTCTATCAGCATGGCACATTTCGACTTGGCAAGATTTGCCCACTCTTCTTTGCAAAAACACTCCAAATCTGTCAGATTGCGAGGGCATCTCCTGTGCACAGCCCTCTTCAGATCACCCCACGGATTTGCAATCAGATTCAGGTCTGGGCTCTGGCTGGGCCATTCCAAAACTTTAATCTTCTTCTGGTGAAGCCATTCCTTTGTTGATTTGGATGTATGCTTTGGGTCGTTGTCATGCTGAAAGATGAAGTTCCTCTTCATGTTCAGCTTTCTAGCAGAAGCCTGAAGGTTTTGTGCCAATATTGACTAGTATTTGGAACTGTTCATAATTACCTCTATCTTAACTAAAGCCCCAGTTCCAGGTGAAGAAAAATAGCCCCAAAGCATGATGCTGCCACCACCATACTTCACTGTGGGTATGGTGTTCTTTTGGTGACGTGCAGTGTTGTTTTTGCGCCAAACATATCTTTTGGAATTATGGCCAAAAAGTTCAACCTTGGTTTCATCAGACCATAACACCTTTTCCCACATGCTTTTGGGAGATTTCAGATGTGTTTTTGCAAAATGTAGCCTGGCTTGGATGTTTTTCTTCATAAGAAAAGGCTTTCGTCTTGCCACTCTACCGGATAGCCCAGACATATGAAGAATACAGGAGATTGTTGTCACGTGTACCACATAGCCAGTACTCGCCAGATATTCCTGCAGCTCCTTTAATGTTGCTGTAGGCCTCTTGGTAGCCTCCCAGACCAGTTTTCTTCTTGTCTTTTCATCAATTTTGGAGGGAGCTCCAGTTCTTGGTAATGACACTGTTGTGCCATATTTTCTCCACTTGATGATGACTGTCTTCACTATGTTCCATGGTATATCTAATGCCTTGGAAATTCTTTTGTACCCTTCTCCTGACTGATACCTTTTAACAATGAGATCCCTCAGATGGTTTGGAAGCTCTGTGTGGACCATGGCTTTTGCTGTGGGATGCGACTAAGAAAATGCCAGGAAAGACCAACTAGAGCAGCTGAACTTTATTTGGGGTTAATCAGAGGCACTTTAAATGATGGCAGGTGTATGCTGACTCCTATTTAACACGATTTGGAATGTGCTTAATTCTGAACACAGCTACATCCCCAGTGATAAGAGGGTGTGCAGACTTATGCAACCACATTATTTTTATTTTTTATTTTTCTTCCCTCCACCCAAAAGATTTCAGTTTGTTTTTCAATTGAGTTGTACAGTTTATAGGTCACATTAAAGGTGGAAAACTTTCTGAAATGATTTATCTTTGTCTCATTACAGAAACCTGACATTTTAACAGGGGTGTGTAGACTTTTTACATCCACTGATATATATATATATATATATATATATATATATATATATATATACATACATACATACACATGTATACACACCCATGGCTTTTTAAATTGTAATTAGGGTCTGTGTATAAATAGTCAATAAGTTTGTTAGGTCTCACAGAGCAGGCTAGATACTGAGCCATGGGGAGCAGAGAAGACATGAGTTACAAGGTAATGAAACTTATCCAAACCTTGAAAATGCCAGTCAGTACTGTTCAATCACTTATTAAGAAGTGTTACCAAGCTAAGGTCAGGTAGACCAAAAAAGATTTCAGCCATAACTGCCAGAAGAATTTTTCGGAATACAAAGAAAAACCCACAGGTAACCTCAGGAGAAATACAGGCTGCTCTGGAAAAAGAGTGTGGTTGTTTCACGGAGCATAATACGATGATACTTGAACAAAAATGAGCTGCATGGTCGAGTTGCCATAAAGAAGCCTTTACTGCGCAAATGCCAAAAAAAAAAACAGGTTCCAATTTGCCCAACAACATCTTGACATGCCTCACAGCTTCTGGCACACTATAATTTGGAGCGAAGAGACCAAAATAGAGCTACTATATTTTGAGAGGGGTCATCAAGGCCTATAGTGAAAAGAATACCATCCCCACTGTAAAGCATGGTGGTGGCTCACTCGTGTTTTTTTTTTTTTAGGGGGGGGGGGGTGAGCTCGCAAGGCACGGGGAATCTTGTGAAAATTGATGGCAAGATAAATGCAGCATGTTATCAGAACATACTGTCAGACATTTTGCATTCTTCTGCACGAAGGCTGCGCATGGGACCCTCTTGGACTTTCCAGCATGACCCTAAGCACAAGGCCCAGTTGACCCTCCAGTGGTTACAGCAGAAAAAGGTGAAGGTTGTGCAGTGGCCATCACATTCTCCTGACCTTAATATCATCGAGCCATTCTGGTGAGATCTCAAACATGCGCTTCATGCAAGACGACCAAAGACTTTGCATGACCTGAAGGGATTTTGCCAAGACGAATGGGCAGCTCTACCAACTGCAAGATTTAGGGGCCTCTTAGACAACTATTACAAAAGACTGCACGCTGTCATTGATGCTAAAGGGTATGTAAACTTTTGATCAGGGCTATTTGGGTGATTTCTGTTATAATTATGATTTAATAAGGAGCCAAACAACTATGTAATAATTAATGGCTTCATATGATCACTATCCTTCAATAAAATTGCATGATCAGCCATATTTTCAAAATAAATGCCAACATTTTACAATTTCTGCCAGGGTGTGCAAACTTTTGAGCACAATTGTATCACTATAATAGTTGTCAGTTTCTGGAACGCTTGTGATGTTGGTCACATTTTGTGGCCCGTAGGGTGCCGCAACTGCGAGCCTCGCAAAGCAAGGCGAGCCATCAAACAGTCACGTGGGACTTAGGCTTCAATGAGCAACCTTTGGCGCTCATTGCACTGCAAGCCTCGCAAAGTGAGCGAGCAGTTGAGCCATGTGGCACTTAGGTAGCAATGAGCGGCTAAGGCGCTCATTGCAGGGCTCGAAATGAGCACCAAAGGCGCTCATTGCAGGGCATGCCATGAGCGCCAAAGGCGCTCCTCGCGAGGCTAGTGGGACTTTGCTGCAACTGTGAGCCTCGCAAAGTGAGGAGAGCAGTTGAGGCATGCGGGACTTAGGCTGCAATGAGCGCTCCCTGCCTTCCAAGTGTTGTTTATTTATTTGATAAGGAAAAAAAGAGATATTTCACTGCTATATGTGCAGCTAACATAAAGACCAGCAACCACATTAAATTCCCTCTACGTTGAAAACCGTAGCCCTTAACATAGCACACAAGACTTATGGCTATTAAATTGGCCTCTTAAAGCTAACCCTGAACGACTTGCGGGTTAGGTGCGATAAAACCCTACAGGACGTGGAAATTTGAACTCTGCGGCCGCAAATCCTTTGATTTGTCAAGCCCGTAACTGTTACGTTCCCAAATTGCAACAAATCTACTGGCGTTCATCCCCGTAACCCGCAAATGGAGCCAAGAAGCCAACGGGTACCAGAGAGGACCCGCAAGGGGGTTAAAGTCCTATCCCTAGCACTTTGAATGCAAATATAAACACAATACTTTACAAATCATGAAAGGGAAAGTGTTGTTAGGTGTTAGAATTAATAGCACAACATTCTCAAGCTCGCAAATCTGCGACATAAAATACTTTTATTTATGTTTAATTTTCCGTTATATTGATCCCAGCAATCAATGTGTTAATATATATAATGAAACTCGTATGGACTAGAATATCATATTTACAGCTTTATCAATATTTCATTATATTTGGAATGTGGGGCCCATCGAAACTCGTAATTGAAGACTTTGAAATCCAACCTCCATCAATGACGTAATGATGACGATCTCTGTTACTATTGGCTCCATCTAAACCCGTAACTACGGGTTTGACTAATTGAATGTGTTCACGGCGCACATACAACGGCGCAAGAATGGTTTACGGGGCCCTGGCTATTTTATTTTTACTGGACCCAAGATAGTATGCTCTGTATCATGGAAGATTAAGCAGGTTTTTGTACATGTAAAAAACAACTTTTGTAATATTTAAAAAATACTCTTTGAAATGCATGATATTTTTTATTCCCCGTCCCTTTAAAGGGTTTGTCCAGCGCAGTGTAAAAGGTATGTTTAGCATTCATATGAGGGGGATACAGCAAATACTTCACAAATTTAAAGAGACCTGACCCAAAGCCCCTGTGTGAGGAAGAGATGTGGTAGTGGGGTGCTCGGGGATGGAAGGAATGCAGAGGGGTCTCCGGCAGCTGCGAGGGAGTGACGGCCTTTAGTGGGACTGAGTCATTTCCTGAGACTAGCTGCTTAGTCTGGCGGGAGATCCTATGGATTTGTACTACAGCTGGGTTTGTACTATAAGAGCACAAGACTAGACAGGAAAAGAGACCCTCCTGGAAAAGGTGAGGGGTATATACATGTGTGCACATAGAGAGGTCCAAGAGATCAAGATGACTGTCCACATTTCAATTACACCTTAAATGGACATGGCAGGTTCCTGAATGTTACTAGGTATATAATATCCCAGTGTATCTATTTACTTTATTTTATTAAGAAGTGCTTATAAACTCTGTTTTTACTGTGTAAAAACAAACAAATAGTCCCTGTATGGGTCTGCCCTCTGCAGTGTATGCAGACACAGGCTCTATAGTGCTGGATGTGCAGTGTAGTGTCCTAGCCTATCAGGGACCACATCTCAGCAGCATGTTGCAGAATGGCCACTGATTGGTTAGTATGAGGCACAGCAAGTACAGCACAATGGGCACACCCATACAGGGACTATTTGTTTTATTTTAGGCAGTAAAAACAGAGCTTATAAACACGTCTTAATAAAATAAAGTACATAAAAGTAAATAGATACACAGGGATATTATATATCTAGTAACATCAAAAGGCTGCGCTTTTTTTACCAAAATATTAGTAACAAATATGGGGTTTAAAGCACCACTGTAGTCATATTGTCAAATAAACTCTTTTAAACAACTATACTTAAAAGGAAATGGAAGGTTTGTGGGTATCCCTATAATTTGCACTGGTTTGAGAATGCCCTCTGCAGCTCATGAATATGCAGACTTTGAAGTCCAATGTTTCAAATTAGGTTGTGAGTGACCTCTCTCAAGCAGCATGTTGCAGAATGTTGCCACTGACTGGTTACTATGAAACACTGAACACCCTGTACTTTGAAGTACGCTGTCTTCGTGGGCTGCGGAGGGGAGAAACCAGTTAGGAACTATTTGTAAGATTTTGTCAGTAAAAACAGAGCTACATAAAAGTAAATAGATTCTCAGGTATGTTATATTCCAAGGGAAATCCAAAAACCTTCCATGCCTCTTTAAAAAGAGGAAAACCTTTTTTGGTCCTATCCTCTCCTGGTAGCGCAGCACAAGGCAGCAACAGTGGTGGTGAGCATCTGCTAGATGGCGCTACCGATATTCCGGTGCCATATCATAGAGTTAAGGCTTAACTGTTAGGGTAAGGTTTGGGGTTAGGGTGAGGGTAAGGCTAACAATATAAGCTTAGACCTTCTCTCACATATCGGCAGCGCCATCTAGCGGTTGGAGGATGCACGGCAGCGGCAGCCCTGTTCCAACAACAGGATAGACCCCCTTTAAAAAACATTTTTATATGCAATAATGCTGCAGTAAAATCTTCAATTTTAGTTTATATTGATTTACTTTTTGAGGTGGGAGGAGACTCAATGTAGAGGAAGTTTCTGCCTGCACAAAGGGAATGTGGCAGCTAAAACTGCAAGTGCTTTCAAGTGGAATAAACCCATTAGTTTACAAAAGGACACCCTCCTGAGACATAAGGGACAACTAGCATCCTAGTGAAGAAAATGGAACCCTGCAGTAATGAATAATTACATATAAAAGTAAAAAGCAGGCTTTTGTTTATTGATATTATATTATCAAGTTTGGTTATTTAAAAAAAAAACGGCCACTGAACTCTGGAAAAAAAATTAAATCAAAATGGATCTCTTCTATACTTTTTATAAACTTTTTAGTAAAATATATGACATATTTTGGGCTTACCTACTTCATATTGGAGGAGCCTCCCTACAACCAGCTGTCTATCCTGAGTCCCCTCCTGTCATGTTGTTATTGGAGCCTGCCCAGCTGTGTGGATGACTTTGTTTTTGGCTCCACCCACTACATGACATCATCTGTGCATATATATTTGGAAACTACACAAGATGGATATCCATGAGCAGTGGTGGCTAGTGAATGGATGCCCTGGTGCAAAAAAAATGGCGGCCTCCTTGCAAATTCTTTATTCAAGTTAGGTGCCTGTAGGGGGTTAAAAACGATAATGATAGAAATAATATATGTAGATGGACAGTTACCCCTTTCTATAAATAAAATTATATGAGAATGTGAGGGGCAAATGGCAGCTCCTACACTGAGCAACATGAGGGGCAAAAGAAAAATAAATATGTTGGCGCAATATAAATAAAGATAATAATAATAATAATAATAATAATAAAGCAAATACGTAAAAAATGTTTCATATATTTCAGTGTAAAAAATGTAATTGGTCCTTTAAGCATCTTTTACAAGAATGTTCTCTCTAAATAGGCCTGTATATCTGTTTAAAACTAAAATCACGCTTTATTGTAGCAACAAATGGATACAAACAACAGCTTTTTGGTCATAAATATTGGAAAATAAGTGTAATCTGTGAGCACAGTTATAGGCTATGGAGAGGCTATAAAGATTCCCAGCTGTGACTTAGCGAGGATGTCTCTTACCCGGTTTGTTATGTACCAGACACCTGTTTGACCCTCGCAGTCACTTTTTTCGTGACCACCAAACAGTGATTGGAAGATACTGGTTATTGTTTGTGCGCTGAGGGATTATATAAAAAGGAAGCCGCCTGTTGGCTTCCAGAGGCCTGAGCGCGGTCTGGGCAGGGTTACAATCACGCTCTCTCCAGATGGAGATTCAGTGACACTCCAATCCCTGACAGACTGTCTGTTTAATGGGGTCTCTGAGTCACACTCAGCTGACGATAAAACGCGTGGACAGCGCAATCTGGCTGCATCTTCCTTTATTATGATGAATGTTGTCTCAGTGCCAAGGTTTTTCATATTGTTACTTCAGTTTCTTGTTAGCTTTTTTAAATATATTTTTTAGTATATTTTGCTGCAGCGAATCGTTTTAGTTTTACTATCACATATATAGTTGTGAGCAGGCGAGCCAGCCAGAGGCGTTGCTCACACTTGCGGGCATGCGTAGCGAGCCTTCGACTCTCGCGTAGCGAGGGCCGCGGGCGAGGGCCTCAGTTGCTGGCATGGAGCGCCGAAGGCATCAGCTGCGCCTTGCCATCAACTGCGCCTTGCCATCAACTGCGACCCTCGCAAACTTTACGTTGCAACGCAAACAACACGACACACCAACTACGACCCTCGCAAACTTTACCTCGCGACGCAAACAACATACGAGACACGTTACCACACATTACGACCTAGCAACAATCTGACTCAACTCGCGAACATTACAAAATTCAAAACACAATTAATACACACCGCACATACATAAAAAGCTTACCTACAGCAAGAGGAACCATCCAGGACCTCAAAAAAACAACTTACACCTTCATTTAACTAAAAATAAAAGAGTTTGAACACTAAAAAGTTCGCTAAGCGACAGAAAAAATGGCCACCGAACAAAACGAAAACGAGGCTACAGCACTCTAAACACCCAAAACACCACAAGAAACTTTCAAAGCACCACAAAACACCTACGGATATTCCGCTAATATCCAATAAGACGCATACCACACATTACCCGCCATTTTACGCCAATGCGGAAGTACACAACTACGCTAACGGTTTGGTCTTGCGCACGCACACTATTACACTGCACACATTCAGCACACTTACACAGCAGCTCCACACCACTAATGCTGCAGCAACATGAAAACAGATTGCCAGCTCTTCAACACAATGCTTCAAAATATGTAAAGTATATTCATTTATTAATTTGATTTCTATATTTCAGTAGTACACACAAAACACCATTAGCTACCTTACAATTCCATATGTATATTAATAACTAAACAACTTTCCAAACATACACATCTGATTGCCGTCATTTTTTGACGGGCAAGTCGCTAGTGTATTATATATTTATATATATAAAATGACGGCAATCAGATGTGTATGTTTTAAAAGTTGTTTAGTTATTAATATACACATGTAATTGTAAGGTAGCTAATGTTGTTTTTTGTGTACTACTGAAATATAGAAATCAAATTAATAAATTAATTTACGTATTTTTATGCACTGTGTTGAAGAGCTGGCAATCTGTGTTGATGTTGCTGCAGCATTAGTGGTGTGGAGGTACTGTGTAAGCGTGATGAACGTGTGCAGTGTAATAGTGTTCGTGCGCGAGACCAAACTGTTAGCGTAGCTGTGTACTTCCGCATTATCCTAAAATGGCGGATAATGTGTGTTATGCGTCTTAGCGGATTATTGGTACGTGTTTTCCGTGGTTATAGTGCTGTAGCCTCGTTTTCGTTTTGTTCGTCCAGCATTTTTTCTGCGGCGCTCATGGCCAAAGTACTACGGTTTAACGGCTCGCCAGGCAATGATCGCCTGCGGTGCTCATCGCTAAGCCCACTAAAGACCTACGGTTTAATGGTCAAATGACGGTCAATAAAAATTAAATGTTGTGAAATTTGTTTGCCGCACAACATAACGCTACATTTGTCCCTTTTTTTTTTCTTAAAATAAATACAATTTTTTTTTTTTGAAATTTTTATTTTTTTAACTTTCAACTAATATTTCATCAAATGCGTTGGTTTTAGGCGGGAAATCCGATGTTGCGCGAGACAAAGGCGTTAAATCTGTGTTAATGCGTAAATCTGTAATTGCCTTTCGGAAAATGTACTCGCTACTGTCTTTTTACTCATTGCGCGGTTAATCCGCATCCTTTATCTCGTTGTTTTTAAAACACATACGTCTGTGGCTGTGTTTTACGCAGTTCGTAGTAGTATAGCCTCGTTTTCATTTTTTTCTGCGGCCATTTTTTTCTCGCTTAGCCGATTTTCGATCTTTGTAACTCGGCTAAATCGCTGTAAATTGCAGTTCCAACTCACTTCCAGACGTCCTGCCTGGTTCCCCACCTTTATTTTATTTTTTAGTGTGTATTTAGTGTTTTTGTTATTGTTTTAGTTCCGCTGCTTATCTCGTAATTTTTTTCATCTCGTATTTTTTTTCTAAGTGCTACAATTTAACGGCTCGCCTTGCTGCACGAGGCTCGCCTGCAAGGTGCTCATTGCTAAGTCGTACGCACTACGCAACGCAGCGTGACGACGAATCGTAGTTAGACAATTATAATATGTGATTATTATACACCAAACAGCATTAGCTACCTTACAATTTCACTGCCGTCATTTTTTGACGGGCAATTCTCTAGTCACAAATATAGTTGTCAGTGTGGGGAACGTTTGCGATGTTAGTCACACTTTTCGGGGGATGCAACTGAGAGCCTCGCGAAGCGAGGCGAGCAGTCGACTCCGGGCCTTGTAAAGCGAGGCGAGCTGTTGACGCACACACCACCCTGGTTCCTGCCAGTAGCTCAAGCACATACCTGGATGCAACCCTGTCAACAGCGCCGCACTACGTCTTCTCCTCTGCGGCTCCCATCCTCCGGCCGGAACTACTTTCTGTATCAAGCAGTGCATTGCGCAGGCGGGTATCGCATGTGCAATGCGTGGCTTTATCCAGAAAGTAGTTCCGGCCGAAGGACGGGTGCGTAGAGGCGGTGAGTGCGGCGCTGCTGGCAGGTTTGCATCCAGGACACAAGGGGGGGGGGGGGCAAAGGAGACAAGGCAGGGAGAGGAGGTGGAACGGAGACACAAAGGGGGAAGAGGAGGTGGAACGGAGACACAAGAGAGGAAGAGGGAGGGAGAAGAGGAAAGGAGACATGAGGGGGAAAAGGGAGAGTGGGAAAGGAGACATGGGGGAAGAAGGTACAGGAGAGGGTGGAAAGGAGACCCCGGGTGAGGGAGATGGGTGGAAAGGAGACACAGGGGAGGGAAAGGGGAGAAAGGGAGAGGGGAAAAGAAGGTACAGGAGAGGGGGAAAGGAGACAGAGGGGAGGGAGAGGGGAGGAAGGGAGATACAGGGGAGGGAGAGGGGGAAAGGAGACAGGGGAAAGGAGGAACAGGAGAAGGAGAGAGAGGGGGAAAGGTGACACAGGGGAGGGATAGGGGGGAAAGGAGACACAGGGGAGGGAGAGGTGGGACACTCCTAGTTATATTATAAGAGGAAAGAATGACCCCCCGCCACTCCCCAAAGAATACATTTTCTAGAAAGGTAGGATTTGACTGTAGGTCATTATAATGGCGGTTGTCCAGCAGATGTGGTAGAGACAAGTAATGTAAAAGAATATAAAACTTTCTGGGACATACATGAGGTTTTATAATGATTTATTATAGGATCACAGAGGAAACACAATTACAATACGCTTGTATGAAGAACTAGATTTTATAATGTACAAATTGTCTTGACAGGAAAAAAATGTAACCTTTAATTTATTCACTAATATATGCAATTATTCTTTACTGGAGGTGAACGCTTATAGTCTTTCTATTGCCTAAATATTTTGTCTCAGATGTATCTATCTATCTATAGTATATCTATATTTTTTATATAAATAGACTATAGACAGATAGATAGATACAGTGCCTTGCAAAAGTATTCACCCCCCTTGACTGTTTACCTATTTTGTTAATCTGAATTTTATGTGATGGATCAGAGCACAATAGTCTAAGTTGGTGAAGTAAAATTAGAAACATATATACATAAAACTATTTATCACATATATAGTTGTGAGCAAGCGGGTTGTTGCTAACGCTGCAGGCTTGCATAGCGAGCCCGCAGCCACTGCGGGCTTTAGGCCCGCAAATGCGGACCCTCGCGAAGCAAGGGGCCGCATTTGAGGAGGTGGAGGCTTCCACCTCGACTGCAAAATTTACGGACTTACCATCCACAAATACGAGCCGTGGGACTAAGAAAAACTAAACAGTACGAGCTAGCAAAAATACGACCTTAGCGCCCGAAACCCGCGCACATGAAAACATTAAAAACACAATAAATACACACAACAAACACATAAGGGGGCACCTAGGACCTCTGCAAGTGAAGTTACACCTCAATTTAAGTAGAAATTCAAGAGTTTAGACACCCGAAGATCCCCTAAGCAAGAGAAAAAATGGCCGCCGAAAAAAACAAAAACGAGGCTAGAGGACTCTAACGACGCAAAACACCACCAAACACCTAAGGATTTTCCGAAAAAGCTGTACGAGGTACAACAACAAGGACGCAAAATCACCCACAGCCGCGTACCACACACATTAGGCGCCATTTTACAACACTAACTTACACAATCCGGAAGTACACCGCCACCCTAACGGCTTTTCCTTGCACACTATTTACACTACACACTGCACACATTGCTGACTTACACAGCAGCTCCATAACAGTGAAAACACACATTGTATGCTGCAGCAACATGAAAACAGATTGTCAGCTCTTCAACACAATGCTTCCTGCATATATTACTTCAAAATAGGTAAAGTATATTCATTTATTCATCTATTAATTATTTCATTAGCATACAAAAAACCACCGCCAACGCTGCTCATACCACACAAACAACCAACAGCCTCGCAATGAGCGAAGAAGGCGCTCAGCATGAGGTTCGCAATGAGTGCCCAAGGATCTCGGAACACCAACAAAATTAATGTCGCAACCAAACACCATTACCTGCCTTACAATCTTATTGCCGTTTCTTTTTGACGGGCAAGTCGCTAGTTAGAGATAGAAAACAGAAAATTGACATGTGCGTATGTATTCACCCCCTTTGTTATGAAGGCCATAAAAAGCTCTGGTGCAACCAATTACCTTCAGAAGTCACATAATTAGTGACATGATGTCCACCTGTGTGCAATCTAAGTGTCACATGATCTGTCAATCTAAGTGTCACATGATCTGTCAATCTAATCTGTCAATCTGTCACTTTTGCTACCCCTGAACACAGACCAGCAAACACCAGTACTGCACTCTTCATGAAGGACCCGAGGACCACACCAGGCCTCCTGGGGATGGCAGGAGGGACCACTTGACCTGGCAGGACCGGGTAGGTAGGAGTGGCTAGCTGGGAGGGGGGTGTAGCCATTTATAGGCTGTTTGGCGCTGTTTGGCGCCATTTCTACCACTAGGCTCCCAGCTAGCCAAGAGGTAAAGAGACCCACCCCTAAATTGTACTGTTAAAAGTTATGTACATGTCTTTTAAATCTTAAAATTTAAAAATGTTAAAAAAAGCCTAGGAGGTATTTGTCTAGTTGTAAGGATTACCTTGCTTATTGTCTTAAACACTTGTATACATGTATGTTTATTGTTCTTATGTTTTCAAATCATGTTTTGTTGTTGCCACAGCGGCAGGTGGTGGGGGGAGTTGCCGGGACAGTGGTAAAATGGGTAGGACGAGGCTTCAGGGCGTAGGGCGCACTGTCTCTGGTTAGGCTCCTCCCCTCACGTGGTCATGTTCATGTATTGGTGTTATGGTTATATATATATATATATATATATATATATATTCGTGTTTACCAATAAACACTGTGGCCAGTTTTCCCCCCAAGAAGTGGTCTGTGTCTAATCATTATATTTAATAGGTAATTATGTATAACCTTTATTCGCTCATACCAACTGGGCCTTGCTTAGGTCAAGCAAGGTATCTACAAGCAATTATCTCCTCGTATCTGCTGCTACCTTCTCTTCATATAGATTATTGTATTCATTTTTCTGATATTATATGTAAGCACATTGTCTTTTTCTTCCTGTTTTGTGAATGTAAGCTTTCTCTGATGTATAGTTGCACACCCTGTTACTTCCTTTACCTAATTACTCGTCCCCACCTTATTTGCACATCTCTGTCTTTACCAGCTGTCCCTAGTCTGTCTCACCTTTGCTATCCCTGAATAGAGATCAGCACTCCTACCCACCCCTGGTTTACTTTAATTTATTGAATCACTCAGTTTTCAGTCTTGTAGGGTGCTTTGGGAAAAAGCCCTTTCTACAAAGACTCTAAGCTCAAAACAGGGCCCTCCATTTTTCAGTTGTTAATATTGTATTTTTCCCTGTTCTCTCCCCTTGTACAGCGCTACGGAATATGTTGGCGCGTTACAAATAAACGATAATAATAATAATACCTTTTTTGAAAGGCTCCAGAGGCTGCAACACCTAAGCAAAAGGCACCACTAACCGAACACTGCCATGAAGACCAAGGAACTCTCCAAAGAAGTAAGGCACAATGTTGTTGAGAAGTACAAGTCAGGGTTAGGTTATAAAAAAATATCCAAATCTTTGATGATCCCCAGGAGCACCATCAAATCTATCATAACCAAATGGAAAGAACATGGCACAACAGTAAACCTGCCAAGAGACGACCGCCCACCAAAACTCACAGACCGTGCAAGGAGGGCATTAATCACAGAGACCTAAGGTAACCCTGGAGGAGCTGCAGAGATCCACAGCAGAGACTGGAGTATCTGTACATAGGACGACAATAAGCCGTACGCTTATGGCAGAGTGGCCAGAAGAAAGCCATTACTCACAGCAAAAAACAAAATGGCACGTTTTGAGTTTGCGAAAAGGCATGTGGGAGACTCCCATAATGTATGGAGGAAGGTGCTCTGGTCTGATGAAACTAAAGTTGAACTTTTTGGCCATCAAAGAAAACGCGATGTCTGGCGCAAACACAACACATCACATCACCCAAAGAACACCATCCGGGACTGGGAAACTGGTCAGAGTTGAGGGAAAGATGGATGGTGCTAAATACAGGGATATTCTTTAGCAAAACCTGTACCACTCTATGTGTGATTTGAGGCTAGGACGGAGGTTCACGTTCCAGCAGGACAATGACCCCAAACACACTGCTAAAGCAACACTTGGGGGGTTTAAGGGGAAACATGTAAATGTGTTGGAATGGCCTAGTCACAGCCCAGACCTCAATCCAATAGAAAATTTGTGGTCAGACTTAAAGATTGCTGTTCACAAGCACAAACCGTCCAACTTGAAGGAGCTGGAGCAGTTCTGTAAGGAGAAATGGGCAAAAATCCCAGTGGTAAGATGTGGCAAGCTCATAGAGACTTATCCAAAGCGACTTGGAGCTGTGATTGCCGCAAAAGGTGGCTCTACAAAGTATTGACTTTAGGGGGGTGAATAGTTATGCACATTGACTTTTTCTGTTATTTTGTCCTATTTGTTGTTTGCTTCACAATAAAAAAAAACACCTTCAAAGTTGTGGACATGTTCTGTAAGTAAAATGATGCAAATACTTAATCAATCCATGTTAATTCCAGGTTGTGACACAACAAAACACGAAGAATCCTATGGGGGGTGAATACTTTTGCAAGGCACTGTAGATCGATAGATAGATAGACATACTGCAGCCATGAAATTAAAATATGATTGCTTCTGGGGAGGAAAGCTATGGCAAGTCTGGATAAGCTATTAAAAAGTAACAATATTACACTATCAACAAAGGTCCACATAGTTAGAACTATGGTATTCCCAGTAGTAACATACGGATGGGAGAACTGCAGCATAGAGAAGGCTGAGCGCTGGAGAATTGATGCCTTTGATTTGTGGTGTTGGAGAAAACTCCTTAGAGTTCATTGGACTGCAAGAAGATCCAATCAATCAGGACTGCAGGATATGAAGCCAAACTGTTCACTGGAAGCTTTGATCATGAGGCTGAAGCTCAAATATTTTGTCCATATCTTAAGAAAACAGGATTCCATAGAGAAGACTCTGATGCTGGGAAAGATTGAAGGCACACAAAGAAGGGGACAGATGGATAGATGAGGTATTTGAAGCAATGAACATGAGTTTCATGGAGCTCAGAGGGTCAGTGGCTGACAGATGTGCCTGGAATGCTGCAGTTCATAGGGTCATGGAGAGTCAGACACGACTGAATGACTAAACAACATCATATTTTTTAATCTATCTGTCTGTCTATTCATGCTTGTCATTCATAAAAAGTGATCTGAGACAGATGTTGGTCAGTTTATTTCATTCAGATGTCACGAGCCAGGATGTGGGAAGCCCCGGGGAATGTGCAGCTGCTGGATACATAGAGCAGTAGCACTGAGAGCAGTAACAGTGACGCCCAGTATCAGAGCTAGTGAATGGGGGTGCCCTGTTGCAAAATACAAAATTGGGGCCCCACAGAAGTGGGGCCTGTGGGGATGTAGCCATGGCAGGCTGGGCTAGGGACAACACTGGGCCCCCCCGGAGCAGGGCCCCGATGTATTGCACCGGCGGTAGCTCCGCTTCTGGAGATGCCCTAGAAAGCCCACCCAAAGAGACCTTTACAGTGTCCAGATCAGGGGCGTAGCTAGTGAATGGAGGGCTCTGGTGCAAAATAGTCTTGCCCTTCCCCCTTGCAAATTCTCTGTACAAGGATGGTTCCCATTGGGGTCAATAAAAAACAAAAAATATATGAATATATTCAGATGACCCATAGGGTGACCATATCACCTTTCTTTAAACAAATTCTCTGCTCCTCTCTAATACTAATACTAATAAGTGCTCTGAACGTGTGCAGCTGTAGCTCTCGTATTGCTCCAGATCACTGTCTAACATTGCAATATACTGAAGGATACACAACCCCCCCACGATAACTGGTTATTATTTAGTACTAGCGAATTGACCGTCACAAAATGAAGTCAAGGAATGTTGTTTGGGGCAGACATTATTTTTTATGGTGGTGTGAGATCTCAGCGATGATTGCGAGGTTCGCGTTGAGCGCCTTCGGCGGCGTGTTAAACGCCTCTTGGTTGGCGTGTTTAAGTTTTTTTTTTCAAGTGCCGCTTGTGTGGTGCTTTGTTACCATTTGTGAGGGGCCGTAGAGCCTCCACCTCCGCAAATGCGGCCCCTTGCTTTGCGAGGGTCCGCATTTGTGGTCTGAAAGTCGTAGGGGGTCGTAGGGATGAGCGCCCACTGTGCTCATCTCCACCAGCGCAAGGAGCGCCTTTGGCGCTCCTTGCCGGCATCTGCGGCCCTCGGACCTGCCTTTTGCGAGCCCGCAAGCTTTAGCAGCAACCCGCTTGCTGACAACTATATATGTGATAATGTTCCAGAGCCATTGATATTGAATAACATGTTCCTTGTAACGGACTCTTTAAAGGATCACTGTATGATGAAAAATATAAATGTGTGAAAATTGTCATTCCGACTAAAAACATAATTAGGCAAAAAATATCACAAAAAAATATCACAAAGGAGGTTTAAATAAGAAATATAAATGTATTTGATACCTGGATGCCTCCATGAGGGGTTGGGTGCTGTTTGGGTATGGATGCTGAGAGGGGATGGCTGTTGACAAGGACTGGGTGCTATGTAGGGATGGATGCATACATGAGTGGGTGCTGTGTGGGGGTGAATGTTAAGAAGGAATGGGTGCTATGTAAAGATGGCTGCTGACAGGGACTGGCTGCTATGTAGAGGTAGTATATGCATATATACATATATATATATATATATATATATATATATATATATATATATATATATATATATATAGTGTAGCTCCCCTGGCTGTACTGCAGCCAGGGGACCTTTGCTTAGGCAGGAAGGGAAGGGGGGAAACTTTGGGAAGAGAAGCAGCAATTCAAAGGGGTCTCGGAGGGGAGCAGCTATGGGAAAGCAACCCCTGGAGGACATTTTGATGGAAGGGGGCATGACTTTGCTGGAGGGGTAGCAAAGACGGGAAGGTAGGGAGGAGCTGGGAGAGACTATATGAGGACTATAGCCCCCTCCGTCACTGCCTTTCAGTGGCTAATCCCCTCTGTGGTAACTTGTCTTCCTTGCATGGTGGTTTATCTTCCTGTCGGGACCTCCTTGGGCAGGTCTAGGTGGGAGGGCTGGGAGTCTTTGCTTCCCTCCCACAATTGCTGGAGGAAGTGATGCATGGACAGGATGTGATGTAAATCACATCATCTCAACTAAGGGTATATAACATGGGGCCAGGCAGGAAACTGTTCTGTTGCTTCCTGTTCTTCCTTGGTGGATGTGATGGCCTAACCGTGGGTGAGATCAAGCGTGTGGGGAAGGGGATTACTATATAGGTAGATAGATTTAGAAAAGGGTTGTTGCTCCGTGGGTCTGGGCTGTGTGTTTATGATACATTTATAGTATTGTGTTGTTGCCTTTTAATAAATACCTTTTAATGTAGACGAACCTTGTGTAATATATATATATTAATTTGGTGATACACCACATTTGGCGACCACAAATTTTAGACTTCTACAAAGGTTATTTATGAGGTAATATCACATTAATAGATAGTCAGATTTATTTTTTGGGGGAAGAAAAAAAAAGTACTTTGTCTAATTATCCTCTGCATGGGAAATCAAGTGCTGATTGTGTGTGGAGTCTAGTTCGGGCCTCCATTTTAATATACAAGCTTAGGCATCAGGCCTCAATTTTGAATATATTAGCAGGCCTAGTAATTTTTCAGGCCTTCATTTTTATTTTATTGTAATAGACTACCAGCATAGGCCTCAATTATTATTTTTAATCCTTTATATCGTATTAGCTTATTTTGCTACATAAAACAAAGATATCATACAGGTTGTTTTTGTGGGTTTCAAATATCTGAGTTGACTTTTGTTGTGCTTTTGACTATCAGAGTACAGGCCTAGCCCTGCATTTGAATACAATATAGTAGGCCCCATGCGGCTTCTTGTTGTATTTGAATGCTGATTTGATTCCTTTGTATCCTAGTTTGGGCCTCCATTTTAATATACAAGCTTGGGCATTAGGCCACAATTAGTTTTGTTGTGTGTTTCAAATACCTGAGATTGTTAATACTATTATTTTTGTTTGGTTTTTGGTTTTTGTTTTTTTTTAAAAGAAAGACATTTTTTTTTTCTTCTTTCTTTTTCTTTCTCTAATCCTTTATCATAGTACAGGCCTGGAGAAAAATAAATAAATAAACCATTTTAAATCTTATATATATATATATATATATATATATATATATATATATATATATATATATATATATATATATATATTATTTCAGGCTTGCATTTTAATACACTATAGGCTTCCATACCTTATATCTCCTACCCTGCAGGCCTTGCTATTATATTTTAAGTTAATTAGCAAGTATTACCTTCACCATACTAAGGTAAGTATAATTTGCATTGTGGGTACTAGTCTATTTTTCTACATATTACAACTGGCCTACTGAATAGTCATCAACTATTGTTGGCTACTCAGAAGCATGCTACTTTAGTCGCAAATTGATTTGGATTCTTACTTGGGTGAGTAAAAGAGTAGGAATGTCTTTTCAAGGGGCCAAATACTTTCCCACAGAAGTGCGTGAGTACTTTAGGAAACATATTCAAAAACATGATGGTCCATATGAGCTTCCAGAGCCAGCAAACCCAGACAGTGAAAAAGAGGAGAGATTAATGGATGTTCTAACACAAATTGTAAATAACAAAAAGTATAGAACAAAGAAAAGAAAAAGTTTGGTCACACAAGCTGTTGTAGCCACAATAGGAGGCCTAATAGACTTAGTTGTAGAATTACGGCAGCATAATTTGGAAACAACAAATAAAATGGAGGAAGCAATGGACAAAAGGGATTGTTTAAAAATTGCAGCTTTGAGAACAACTACAATTGTTGGGGAACTAGAAAGGGAGTTAAGGGAAATAGAAGAGCAGAGGGAGTCAGAGACATTGCCAAAATATATCCAGATCTGGATATGTTTGTGGCACAAAATAAAGAACCAGTGCCGAAAATGAACCAAGATAGAAAAGAGTTCTTATGTTATTCTGTCCCACAAGTAGATACCATACCACAAGCACCAGTTATTGTTTCAGAATTATTTAATGCAAGGCAAACACCTACAGGATTTTCTATGCAGACTCGACCGATGTCTATGGCAGATAAAGACAATTTCCAGAAATGGTGGGGAAGTATGCCAACTAACAACTTTAATACGTTTACACATTGGTTTATGAGGGGAGCAGATAGAGCTAAAAAAGGAGGTCTTAACTTAGAGGAATGGACAGAACTGTTAGAATACGCTATGGGTCCCTTGGCTAGTAGACTATTGGGATTTAATAACAGTGTGTCTGATCAGGCAGGAAGAATTGCTGCAACTAATTTCTATCTACTTAGCATAGAGAAAGAAATAGCAAATATTACCATGAGGCCAACAGATGGTCCTAGAGAGGTAGCTCAAAGGATATTTTTTTGGTATACTCTACGACAACCTCAACAGCCTCTAGTGCTGGGCTCACCAGGACATATAGCAAAAGTAATGGAAGCCCTTCCCCGGGAGTGTCAAGAATTTGTCAGGCTTTTTGATTCAACACCAACAGACTTGGAAATGGTACTAACTAGAGCTGATAAGTGGTGGATCAAGCATCCTTTCACAGAACAGGCCTTCTCTGTTGCAGCTGTAAGAACATTTAAGGTCGAGTCTGGTAGAGATATAGATGGTAAATGGAGAAACCAGACGTGGGATGTACCCCAGCACAAGAAGAATGATCAAAACTGGAGACCAAAACAGAACCTTGACAAAAGATGGAGAGATCCACCTAGGGACTATAGGAATAGGGATGGCAGCAACTGGAGGGCTAATCAGGAGGGAGAGAGAAACGGTAACATGGGCTATTGGGAACTCAGGAGACAGAAGGATAGGATAGAAGAGGAAAATCACATACTTAAAAACAAGGTAGCTGAGTCAGAGAGGAAATTGAAGGAAAGTGAGGCAAAGATGCAATATAGTGTTATAAAAGAGGGACAGAGTAGAAGTGAGTCACAATGACAAATCCCAACCCCTGCGCCTCAGCATCTCATTCACTCAGCTAATTTAACCATGGATGAGGCAGGTCGGCCTACCATTTATACAGTCATCGCAGGGGTAGGGAAAAATATGTTGGTAGATACAGGAGCAGCAGTTACAATGACCAACAGGGTCAAAAATGGGGATTCTTCAGTAAGTATTATGGGAGTTACTGGGAATCCACAGGAGGTTAGATCAGGTCCAATTGATGTAGCAGTTGGAGGAAAAACAATACAAGTAGAAGCAATAGTGGGTTGGCCAGAGGAAATATTGGGAATAGAAGCTTTAAAAAAAGGAAATTTAATTGTAGATCTTGCCAATTTTTGTTTGTGGAAGACAGAAAGGGTGAATCAGGTAAGTACAGAGTTGACGAAAGGGGTTGTGCTCCCAATGGCATATATTGTCTCTCCGATAAAAAGTCTGGAAAAAAACAAACTGAAACTAGACGGACAACCAGAATGGCTGCAGAAGCTAATCCAAGACATTCCTGTTTGGGCTACAGATAAATTAGACTGTGGAAGAATGAAAGGAATGGTCTTGTTGGAAGGAGGAGACCCACAATGGCAAAAGCAATATCCAGTCCCAAGAGAATCAGTGGCATCAATCACCGAGATGATAGAAATGCTGGAGAGACGTGGAATAATTAAATCTGGAAATGGGTATGCATGTAACTCACCATGTTGGCCTGTGAGAAAAGCTGTGTAAAAAGGGAATGGAGATGAAAAAGCAGCCTCATCATGGAGACTTACCATTGATTACAGGGCCGTGAACAAACTTGCAAAAAGAATGGCCCCTGTTGTTTCTGTTTATTGTGAAATGATGTCCAGAATTTCACCAGAAATGAAAGTATTCAGTGTAATAGATGTGGCCAATGGATTTGGACTTAGCTGAAGAATGCCACTACCGGACGGCGTTCACCTGGGAGGGCCGACAATATGCTTTCACAGTATTACCACAGGGATATTGTGACTCCCCAGCTATGTTTCACACATACATGAAAAATGCATTGACAGCTTTCCCACGTCCAGATCGTATCATTCAATATGTTTATGATGTCCTCTTACAATCCCCGAACATGGAAGAACACAAAGAAGACCTGGCAATATTATTACAATGCATACTGGAAGCTGGACTTAAGCTAAATGGGGCAAAGGCACAATTGGCATGCCAGAAAGTCAACTTCTTAGGAGTAACCATATCAGGAGATGGACGATCAATTGATCAAGACAGGGCCAAAGTTATTTCTCAGTTACCCATTCCTACAGACCGTACAGTGCTCCAATCATTGCTTAGAATAATGGGATTTTGTCGTGAATTTACCCCACGATATGCTCAACTGGCACAACCCCTTTATGAACTCCTGAGAGCACAGAATTGGGATTGGACAGAGGAACATACATCAGCAGTACAAAAATTGAAGGCTGAACTAGGGAGTGCACCAACTCTGGCATCTCCAGACCATGGAAAAGAATTTAGACTATATCCGATTACAATGCCAGATTCACAAGGAGCAGTCATCACTCAACTGTGGGGACATGCAGAACGTCCAGTGGCTTTTGGATCTCAGATGCTGTCTGCCGTAGAGCTGAAATTTGGATGGTGTGAGAGATTGATCTTAGCAGCATACTGGGCAATTAGAAGATTCAAATACCTATTTGGCACACAGACAATAATAATCTGTACACATCATACTCCATTGCAGATCCTCAGACAAGGCAGCCTGGCAATCAGCCACATCAACAATGCCCGCATTCAGAAATGGACTATGGCACTGCTCGCTGATAACATTTCAACTCATGCCTTAAGAGAACCAAAAGAATGGGTGGCTGGAATTTGCATAAAGGGAGAAGCTCATGAATGCCAGATCTATCCTGAATCAACATGCCACGCGGTGTTCAAAGATGCCACTCATCTTGTGATGACCTCAGATCCTGTATGGTATACTGATGGCAGCTGTCACTATGCACAAGGAAAAAGAATATCAGGAATGGCCGGAGTAAAAATGTTGGGTAAAGATATCATAAAAGAATTTGGATTTAGAATCAAAGCATATTCAGCACAATATGCAGAACTGGCTGCAGTCATTGAAGTACTTCAGCAAGAGTCTGGAAGAAGTGACATATTGACAATTGTTTTGGATAGTGACTGGGTGTTCCGAGGCACATGCCTTCTGCTAAAATGGTGGGATAGTAACCAATTCCTTGCCACAGATGGATCCCCTGTTAAGTTCCAAGATCTATGGCATATGGTAGAAAAGTTATCACAAAATTTCAAAAGAATTAACATGATCAAAGTACGGGCACATAAAAAGACAGGGCCACACCGAGAGGGAAACTACCTTGCTGACCGGTATGCAAAAGAGGCCGCTGTCCAAGCAGAAGACTGGAAACCACCCACAAAAAACACATTACAAATAGCTTCTACTACAAGGAGCAAATCTACATTTATTTCAATTAAGATGAAGCAACTGCAGGAATTACAAGATCAAGATGAGAAACTAAAAGATATTCGGGAGAAATTACAAAAGGGAGAAGAAGTGATATACGGGGGCAAAAAAGTGATGGAGGAGCAAGGGCTAATATGTATATCAGAAACCGGGGAACCGATTTGGATTGTACCACAACAAGTAAGAAAAGACTTACTCTGATGGATACATGGATCACAAGCAGGAGGACATCCAAAGATCAGAGAAGCAAAAGAGAGGATTCAACATTTGGGATGGTGGATCGGGCAAAACAAGGATCTTGAAGAATTTGTGGATAGTTGTATTATATGTGCAAGATTTGACCAGTCCAACAGGAAAAGAAGGGGAGAATTAATGAGACAGACACTTGTAGGCCCATGGGAAAGAATTCAAATTGATTACACCGGACCATTGCCAAAAACCACAAGAGGAAATAAATATATTCTCATGATAGTAGATAGCTTCTCAAGATGGATGATCGCAATCCCAACAAGAAACTGTACAGCACTAACCACAGCCAGGAAATTAGTAAGCGATGTACTGACAGTGTGGGGAATTCCAAAAGTCCTTGATTGCGACAATGGAGCGGCATTCATAGGAAATGTAATGAAGGAACTTTGTAAGATGGTGGGTATTGAACTGAAACACCATATCCCATACCATCCACAGGCAGCAGGTCAAGTTGAGCGAATGAATGGCACCATAAAAAGAGAGCTGAAAAAGCTGGTGGCAGAACATGGGCAAGCTTGGGACATATACATACCTTTAGTATGTGCCCGACTTAGATCAAGGCCCTGTAGATCAACAGGATTTTCCCCATATGAAATTTGAATGGGTAGACCAATGCCCTCCTGGAAAAACTGGATGACAATACCTCCACCTGTAGCTTTACAAACCGCTGCAATCACAGATCAATGGGTAAAGGAGTTGGCCACACACTTGGAAATTGTTCATAAATCTGTGGCTGTGGAAGATGAAGAACAATACCAACATCGAAAGCGATGGTATGATGCAGCAGGGGATCTGACATCATATGAGGCAGGGGACTGAGTTATGGTGCAGAATCAAGATGAACACCTTCCTTGGGGAAGAGCAAAATGGAAGGGACCATATACTGTAGTAGATAAATTAGAGACCTCTGTATACTTGATTGATCACGCAGAGAAAGGAGAAGTCTGGCTGCATGCATCACAGCTTAAAAGATTTAGGAAGGACATCATTGGACTGAACAGCAGGATAAACTCCCTTACTGATGGCATGGGACATGCTATGAAAATAGGTGGAGTAGCTGACTCCCTTATAGTGAGTTGACTGACAGACAATGTTGATGACATACACACCATTGCCAACAACCTGCATCTAGTTGAGGAAAATATTGCTTCCATTGCTAACAGCATTAAGAATGAAATAGTGGGAACTGGCATTTTCTGTTCTATGATTGGAGGAAAGCTGTTGGCAGATTTAAAGGAAACTATTAAAGACATCCAGGAAAACAAGTGGGCAAGACAAAGAAATGCAACAAGGATTATCACGTCATTGAAAAGAAAAGGAGTGGACATCACTGAGGTCAATCTTAAATACAGCTATATTGAAGGCCCAGATCAATGGATGCCACATGGACTACAATCTGGGACAATAGGACTAATCCTGGCAATTCCCCGTTGGGAGGGGCAGGCACAGCAACTGGACTTTATACATAGCATTGGCACGTTAAGTGATGGAATCTACAAGCAACACTTCCCATCAAAAAGACTGGCCACTATTACAGGATTGGAGATGGATGAAAGCTGTTGCAGGAAATCTCAACACCGATGGCTGTGCAGTTGTGTTTGGGAGAAAGGAGCTGAGGAGGATGGCTGGGTGCAGTTGATAAAAGACAATGAAGCTTTTTCCCCCAATTCTAAAGCTTACCTTGGAACTTCATGAGTTAGTAAAACGTACCAAACAACAACTACACCCCATCAGCTTACTGCGGGAACAACAGAAAAAGGAAATAGAAATTACTACAAAAAACATTGAGCATCCCTGGTGGGGAATTCTTACCAATGCAGAGACACATCCAGTCCTACGAACACTGTCGCTGGTACTCATGTTCATTCAAGTATTAACGACAATTATAATAATATACTTTTGTGTGGCAATGAAACAAATGAGGAAGAAACTTGCAAGGAGGATATATAATAATGAAATTTAAATGTTTTTTTTTGTCTTTTTCCTCTTCTTTCTCTCTCTCATACATTCTTCAATAAAGTTTTACATTGCACATACATAAACATTTATCACACACTCTCACCTAAATTCTATAAGTTCTGTTTTTGTGTAATATGTGGATTGACAGCCATAGGAAAGTACAGGAGAACTTATGTCGCTGAGGGAACTATTCCGGAGGGACGGTGGGTTGAATTTCTCCTGTATATCAGGTTTTTGCTCCCACTAGGTTCTCCTGTACTAGAGGGATAACTAGAAAACTGAGCAACATAGAAGAAGAAAAAGTGAGGGAATGTGGTAACTTGTCTTCCTTGCATGGTGGTTTATCTTCCTGTCGGGACCTCCTTGGGCAGGTCTAGGTGGGAGGGCTGGGAGTCTTTGCTTCCCTCCCACAATTGCTGGAGGAAGTGATGCATGGACAGGATGTGATGTAAATCACATCATCTCAACTAAGGGTATATAACATGGGGCCAGGCAGGAAACTGTTCTGTTGCTTCCTGTTCTTCCTTGGTGGATGTGATGGCCTAACCGTGGGTGAGATCAAGCGTGTGGGGAAGGGGATTACTATATAGGTAGATAGATTTAGAAAAGGGTTGTTGCTCCGGGGGTCTGGGCTGTGTGTTTATGATACATTTATAGTATTGTGTTGTTGCCTTTTAATAAATACCTTTTAATGTAGACGAACCTTGTGTAATATATATATATTAATTTGGTGATACACCACATTTGGCGACCACAAATTTTAGACTTCTACAAAGGTTATTTATGAGGTAATATCACATTAATAGATAGTCAGATTTATTTTTTGGGGGAAGAAAAAAAAAGTACTTTGTCTAATTATCCTCTGCATGGGAAATCAAGTGCTGATTGTCAGGAACATGGTACATAATGCTCTGCTGTTGATAGCACATGACTGCTTCATCTTTCCGATTTAAACAGTAAGGAGTGTAGGACTTTACAAAGTTATGTTATGACAGTTTTGAAGTTGGCTTTTTAAGGGTGACTTTCTCCTTGGCCTTCTTTGAAGCCTTTAGTATTAGAAAAATAGTCAGTCCCACTAAGTCTATCACCGGGTGATATTTATCTCAGAGATATAGTCGATGAGCGCTCTCATTTCACAATTTTCCTCAAAAGATCATGAAATGATCATGATGCCAGGGGAAATCACATATTCCTTTACCCCACTGGAGTTTGTTCTTTCTATCATTGTGACCTGAGGTTGGTGGCTCCTTCTTAATTCATACTGACGGCTCTCATCTTTCAAAGTTTTAAATTGTCAGAGTTATGAGGCTTTGCCTCCAGCACCTTGTTTGGATGGGGCAGACTATGGGTCCCATTCATTTTGTGTTAGAGTTGTTACTGAAGCTGCTTGTCTGGGCCTTTTATGTAGGTGTTATTCACTGCATTGGAAGGTGGCCTCAGCGTTTCCAATACTATGTTCGTCCTGATCTGTTATAATTTTTTCTTTATCTCCATGCTGTATAGGTGTCCATAAGAGGGGTGGTTTCTCTTTGCTACACACCATCTTTGAGTCAGCAGACTATGAAGGCATGTACACTTGGATGCTATGGGCCTCAGTCTTTTCCTCCTTAGTCATCAGGAAGAAGTTATGGATGTGTTGGGTTCAGGCTTGGGGAGCGAATCGCATCCTGGCTACTGTTATTTCGCTGGTGGCAGGCATTTTGCTGCCATGTACCAAGTTAGGGAGGACAACTGTTGGACTTGGGTGTGCCTATGGCTTAAGTGCCTCCCCTTGGTGGGCTGGGCTCAGTCCCTTTTATGGTTAGTAGGTGAAGTGCTAAAGGTGGGGGCATCCGGCAGCAAAGGCGTTGGAGCCTGAACCCTGTAAATTGCTCTTGTGATCTATGGTTGGTTTGTCATGTTAACAAAAATAAACAGTGGCTGTGGCCTAATTTCTCCAAGTAATGTTTCATGGTCATTTATTGCTGGGAGTGTTGGTGATAAATTGGGCAGTTTTTAGTGACTGAGCCAGTGACCTTAGGCCAAGCAACCCCTGGAGATTTCGAGGTAAGAGGGCATGACTTGGCTGGAGGGGGAGCAAGGGGGAGAAAGGTAGGGAGGAGCTGGCAGAGACTACATGAGGACCATAGCCTCCTCCCTCACTTTCTTTCAGTGTCTGCTCCCATCCAAAGAACATATGAAAAAAAATACAAGCCCACCACCCTCCCTGTTTTTCTTTCAATGGTGTTCATCTAAGCAATTGCTAGTCACAGCTTTCAGCGGGCGTTTTACTGTTGAGTGCTCAGTTAGGGAGGACGACCGGGGGACTTGGGTGTGCCTATGGCTCAAGTGCATCCCCTTGGTGGGCTGGACCCAGTCCCTTTTATGGTTAGTAGGTGAAGTGATGCTTAAAGGTGAGGACATCCTGGCAGCAAAGGCGTTGGTGTCTGAACCCTGTAAATTGCTCTTGTATCCTGTGGTTGGTTTGTCATGTTGACAAAAGTTAATAAAGTGGATGTGGCCTAATTTCCCCAAGTAATGTTTCATGGTCATTTATTGGTGGGAGTGTTGGTGGTAAATTGGGCAGTGTTTAGTGATGGAGCCAGTGACCTTACGACAATACCAGGTAAAAAGTCTTCGGGTGGGGTGCTGCTAAGGGAAGGGGCTTGTGGAGGAGCACTCAATTAGCTGGTTCCGTTGGCGGTGGGGGAGCACAACAAAATGTACATGGGCATACTTTTTACACCGGGACCCTCAATTTTCTAGCTCCACCACAGGGGGAAGGTTTCAAATGGTAAAAGTTCCAATGATTTTACTAACGATAAGGTAGTCACAGCCCCTCAGGCTTCAAGCTAGCAGGCAATGCCGAAGTCACATAAGAAAGAACAGTCTATACACAAACAGAGACTTCAATAATTGTGATTTGATTGTATTTTTATTCTCATGGCTGTGAATGTTAGTTTGCCAGATACTTTGCAAATATGTGAAGTATTTCCATTCAAACTGGGGGTACATACCTAGCGATTACAAGACGTCAGCACCCTGCAGTGTGACACTATGTGAGAATAGCTGAGTATTAGAGACCCCTGCAAACCAGATGATACCCAAGTGGCACAAAGAATGCATCTACATCCACATCAGGTTATTGGAATGCAGGGCCAAGGGGTTTCTGTGGATTCCAACAGTTGAATATGTAAAGTGCTAAAATGTAAAACAAATGTAGGAAATAAAGTGAAAATAAAATTAGAAATGTAATAATTTCACCAAAACTCCAGATACATACAAAAGAGGGCTCTAAAAAATCTGTATTAGTATTGTTCATGGTCTGTATTTAGTAAGGGGTGCTAAATACCCTATTCACTGGATTATTATTTTATATTGAATTTAACAAAGAAATAAATTCACCCGACTCACCTAAAGGAATTCCATCTTGCACTACTAATCTGCCTATCGCCTGAGGTGGATGGTTATTCCTCACAGGGGTAGTCAGTTTTTTTTCAACAAAACCCAAACAGGGTCCGAATGTATTTTTGAAAATGAAGTCAAGGTCGGAAATTCATATTTTTTACATAGTGAAGAAGGCTTAAGAATGTAGCTTTATGAAAATAATAGCTTAGGTCAACATTGGGAAGCTTCAGGTGGTAAATATGATTATTGTAGTGGAGGGCTGGTAGAAAGGGCCTGGAGAACCTTATTTGGGTTGAGGGTCTCAAGTAATTAGTGGTTAAGATTTGGAGCTAGGCTAACCAGCAGGGTTAGGGTTGGGATTAGTGGTATAATCTTTGTGGAATTGTGTTGGGGTCAAGAATTAGCATTATAATTAGTAGTTAGGTTCAGGATTTGGGTTTAAGTTTTTGGGTTTGATTGAAGTTTTTACTATTTTAGGGCTGAGGTCTGGGGTTAGGGACGTAATTAGTGCCTGGGGTTAGGATATAGGGTTAGGGCTCATCCATTCATCCTCATGTTAATATTGGGGTTAGTGTTAGTGTTTTGTTACTTTATGGCTGAGATCTAGGATTAGGGCTGTAATTAGTGGCTAGTATTACCATTGAGTTTATCACTGGTATTAGTGTTAATTTTTCTGTTACTTTATGGCTGGGGTCTAAGATTAGAGCTGTAATTAGTGGTTAAGATTACAGTAAAGTTTAGGCTTGGGTTTAGTGCAGGGTTTTGTTACTATAGGGATGGGGTCCAGGGTTATAGCTTTAATTAGGCAGTGAAGTGGAGGAGCCCCTACAAGTGAGTATGCAAGGTATGCACTAGCCCATTTTTCTGTGCGTGTAAGCTCATTTCTCTGTTGTAACTCTCTTGTTCTAAGTGGTTACCCCATAGTAGCCAGTCTATGAACCGCAGTATTTAATGTTTTTTAAGCCAGCAACCATTTTTTTTTAAAGTGGCGCCCCTTGCAGTGAAGTGCCCCTGGGCAGCTGCCTAGTTGGCCTAATGGGTAATCCGGCCATGGTTGTTAGGGTTACCATTAAGGTTAGGGTTGGGATTATTATAGGGTTTTGCTATTTTAGGGCTGGGGTCTAGCATTGTGCTATAGTATTAGGTTAGGAATAGTTTTGGGAGTTTTGGTTACCCTCAGGGTTGAGCTGTGCATCAGAGGTTCTTGTTACTTGGGACTGGGGTCAAGCTTTAGTACTATAGATATACAGTAGTTAGGAATTAGAATCAGGTCTGGGTGGTAGATTTTCTATGATTATTTGAAGGGCCTTGGAATTGGAGTTAGATGTTCTTATTAGGTTATATTTTTATGATTTAGCAGGAGGGCTGGGTTGGGTAAAGCATTTTGTAATGTTTTAATAAGTGGACAGGGCTGCAGATAGTGCTCATAGCTAGATAGTAGAGAGTAATGTTAGTGTTGGGATTAGTGTTACACACAAATAAAATGGCCACCACAGTGTTACATTTGTTTATTTAATAACTGATAAATCGTTTTTTAAAGAAAAAACTGCCTAACTTTTTAACTATCAATTAAACTTTAGTGTTTCAGACTTCAGCTCTCTACTCCTATCAGACATCCAGGGTAGGAAGAGGGTCTGACCAGGAGTCTATCCTGCTAGGAGTCTTTATCTGCACCTTTGTCCACCCTCTGAAAACTAGCTAAGCAGCTCTGCTATTATCTGCAACACTAATGTTGTTTTTAATTTTGCACTCAGTTTTTTTCATCCACATACTGATTGTATTGTTCACTAAGAAAATAAAATAAGACACAGTTGTATAAGCACTACAGTGATCCATTAATATGGGCATAGGCACAGGGTACAGAAGCGGGCAACATCCTTATTATCTATATTACACTAGTTCATGTCAATGAGCTAATTATAGTATATTAGAGAAATATTAGATCTAGCTATGTAGCATGTATGTGTGTTCAGTGTTTGGCATTAGGGTGCTTTCCTTGAAGGACCAGTTTAGTTTAAAATATATATAGTTTAAAATATTTCATTTTGAAGAACATCACTTAAAAAATAGATAGATAGATAGATAGATTGTGTTGTCCCTCCCACAGCTATTTGTTTAGAAGTGTGTTCAGGTGCCTCACAGTTCTCTACGTTTATTACAACACTAATGGTTTTATTACTTAGCAGGCGTTAGACACCTGTTGTGATAAACCATGGATAAGAATCCACTTGAACAAAGGCATCAGCAATAAACTCTGGGTGGAGGAACGCCCACAATAAGGAGTAGCAGACATTGGGCCCCAATCAATTGGTGCAATTTGAGATCCGGAGGCCCGTAAGTAAGCTTGCAGGCGAATTTGCTATTCAATTGGCGTCTTTTGCGGGCTCGGATCGAGTTACGAGCTTGAAAAGATGGCGTCCGTCACACTCGTAATTTACACCATCCAGAAGCCTATGATGTTTCACTTTCGCAGGGTTAAAATCACAAATCGCTATTCAATTGCTCCGATTCCCCAAGCTCGCAAACGTATCCACACTTGTAAACCGCAAATGGAGGAGAAAATCCTACATATGCTCGAGAGGACCCGCAAAGGGGTTAAACACCAATTTGTAGCACTGTAAAAGCAAATAAAAAAGTAATGCTGCACTGTAAATTACGGGGAGAGCGATGACAGACATTATAATTAATTGCACAACAGTATCAAGCTCGCAAAACGGCAGGAAATGAAATTCATATTTATGTGTAATTTCGGGGTTAAATCTCGGGTATCAATAAATTAATAAAAACCAAGCCACTCATATGGACTAGAACAGTATTGGCATTCATTTTCACAATTCTGTATTTTCGATGTTTTGTGAGTCTGATCGCATATTGGACCCCCGAACCTGATTGATTGATTGACACGTAACCTCCATGTTTTACTGCCGTAATTATGACTCGTTTTCCGTTAGCTGATTTGAAATGGGCGGTTATGGGCTTGGTGAAGCTGACTTCAAGACCGCAACTTGCAACTTGGAGCAATTGAATAGCCTCGCAAACAGAGACCAACGGTAACCCACAACTCGATCGCAGGCATGTGACTGTCTGCAATTGAGTTACGGGTTTGGAATTGAATGGGGTCCTTTATTTGTAACATCTAATCAGTATTGCTTTTCACTTGAAAAAGAGACCTGCATCTCTTGGAAGCTTGTCACGTTAAGTAAAATGTTTTTCCAATAAAAAAAGAGTTTTGGTTTATACTTTGGTTTCATCTATATAAATATATAAACATACAAAACACAAAAACAAGCATTTATATTAACTCTCTAGTTTGTGTAACACAATTGTCTAAATTCCTCTTGACCTGAAACTATATATATATACATAGAAATAAATATGTATATATATATATATATAGTGTTGGTCAAAGCTCTCGAGAGATCGACAGTATAGATAAGGAGATTGTCCAATACAAAAGGTATCGCTGCAATACTCATTATTAATATATATATATGTGTAGATTAATAATTACAAAATAATTAGATTGCTGGACATTCATGGCTGCCTCACTCTTCAATTATATATATATATATATATATATATATATATATATATATATGTGTGTGTGCAGGAACTTAAACATTGGAAAAGATCTGTGTGTAACCTTTCCATACAGGTTCAACAACCACAACATACCACAGAACAGCACAGGAAAAGCACAAAAAGGTTTCTGTGTATAAAACCCCCTTTTCCCCTTGTGAACAAACAGAGGCTCTATTCATGAGGACTAGGCCGCAGATCCAGCAGAGATGCTGTCCTGTAACTTTATATGCAGGGCACTGGCAGCCACTGGTTTGCTTCCAATCTCTCATAAATTTGTGCTTGATAAAATGTTGGGCTTATTGACCCAGAGTGAACAGCATCAGCCTGGTCTCATTTTACCTACAAACTATAGAGGAGTTTTAATTTGATGGGAGTCTGTGTTTGGAGAGAAGAAAACCTTTTCCTCACGTTGAAAGGAGGAAGTAGATGGTGTTCCCTCAGTGTTTAGAGTAGGCTCTCTTGGGGATTTCACCTTGGAAACGTCTTGGGTTTAGTTTTGAAGAAATCCTCACAGTTCCTTCGTTGGACGAAAGAGTGGAGTCCAAGCTGAGATTGATCTGATGTAAAATGGAACACAAAATGAATGTGCTTTTTATTATTTTGTTGGTGAGTTTTTTGGGTTTTAATGGATGGGCCCAAAAAGTCCAAGAGAAACGTAATGGCAGCACAGGCATGTGGCAGAAGGCCCAACTGGGAGCCAACTCGAAGCTAACACCTGTGGCAAACATGAATCAGACGGCTTCAAAACAAAAGGCCTCTGGTCAGAAGAAGACAACTGTGGTTGGTCAGAGTCGTTCAGGAGGTATCAACACCTTGACAGCAGGTACAATTTGTTTTATTTTGTAATCCAACCAGCATGATGTCCATATTGAGATGGGTGACAATATATATGGTTCATAGATGGGGATCCAAATTCTGAAGAATGGTAAACTAAAGTATGCCAGTAGACCTTGAATTCTCATCGAAACAGCTTTTGCTGGAAATAAGAACCAATAGGCCTATGTTGTATGACAATTCTATCTACTTAAAAAAAAAAAATAATTGTCCAAGCAAAATTATTTATAACTAATGCATTTTTATTTGTTCATACTGTATTTTTCTGCTGGTACGTTGATCTACCACGTCGCTGTGAATATAATACCCTAGTTGTACCGTTGACTATATAGCAAGTACTATTTAAATACTAAACCATTGATACATTATTTTGTAATTGTGTTTATGGATTTTTTTTCCTGAAATATTTTATGGGAATCCAGTTGCAGCATGAAAATGTAATTTATGGAATGCCTAATGGTTATATGGTATAGTCAAAGGGATGATGACAGCTTAAAACTAATACTACTTATGGAGCAGATTTTACTTGGGGCTTGAGTCTGTACCCTCCCTCTTAGTTTGTTCAAATCTCACTTTTCAATGATTTGAGCTACTCATGGACTTGTGTAGGAACTAGCAACACAAAACTAGAAATACTAATGTCACTCTATAGATCCCCATGCAGATCTTACATGGATATTGATCAAGTTTTGGAGACCATATCTAAAAAATTATATTAATAAATAAGAGGCGACTATATTAGTGCAGGGTCTAAAAGACTAAACTTATAAGGAAAGACTTCAAGACATTAATACATATAGATTAGAGGAGAAAAACCTTATATATCAGATGATTTAATAAACTTCAGGGTAAAGAGGAAGATCAAGATTTGAAATTAAAGGGAAGAATAATCAGTAATGTGGGAGAGTCCTACTTAACAGAAAGAGTAGTAGTTATGTGGAACAGCCTTCTAAGGGAAGTGGTAAGCACATATAGAGAGAAGCTTGGGACATGAAAAAGAAAGATTAAGCAGATGTTTTTGTGGATAGAATCTGAAGACTGAATGGCCCTATTCATTTATATTTATATATATAGAAACATGTAAACTGGCAAATGTATAAACTGCCAACAAGGTTTAATTCAAGGTGTCCTAATTTGATGGAAGTTCAAGTCTCCAAATGAAGTCAAGAAGCTTTTAAGGTGTAAATATCCTTTTAAGGAAACAAAGAAATGTAAAAACATAGATTTAGCAGTACATAAACACCAAAATTCAATATAGTCTGCCCTTTTTATCTATCGAGAAGCTTTGCTTAATGAAGATTCAGGACACTGGAAGGTTATTGCACTCATCTTCTACGTTTTTTATAAAAAAAATATATTACCAGTAAATCTCCCACCATCCACCTTAAAATCATATGTTTTTCATATTTTTGATATATCTTGCTTTGATGTATTTAATATATTTAAAGATTTCTTCAAATTTCTCTTTATTAATATGAGTGATTCAGATGCATGGACAGTTATATATTGTCATACACATTCATGTTGATTTTACAAGTCATATAAATGGGAATATACAATACTTACATATATACCGTAGTTTCCTTTTTTAAAGAAACTAGGAAAAAGGATGGAGGTGGGAAAGAAAGGGCGAGGAAGGGAATAGTTAAGGGGTGGTTGAGCGGGGTGTCTTCAGTCATGGTGAAACTTCCAACAGGAAAAACTAACATTGGGGAAAAAAATAATGGGATAAATGCTAGAAACATATTGGCCACAACACAAGCAACTACATTACACCGGACTCTAACCTCAAAGTATTTCATAGAATGCATGTATTTCAACACAGACTACACATTATATATCCTAAATACCCAGGACAGTGCTTCCGGGGCTGTGGGGAAGTGGGCACACATTATCACACATGGTGATCCCTACACATTATATACCCTAACTACCCAGGACAGTGCTTCCGGGGCTGCAGGGAAGTGGGCACACATTATCACACATGGTGGTGACTACACATTATATTCCCTAACCACCCAGGGCAGTGCTTCCGGGGCTGTGGGGAAGTGGGCACACATTATCACACATGGTGATCCCTACACATTATATACCCTAACTACCCAGGGCAGTGCTTCCGGGGCTGCAGGGAAGTGGGCACACATTATCACACATGGTGGGGACTACACATTATATTCCCTAACTACCCATGGCAGTGCTTCCGGGGCTGCAGGGAAGTGGGCACACATAACACATGGTGATCCCTACACATTATATACCCTGACTACCCAGGACAGTGCTTCCGGGGCTATGGGTGAAGTGGGCACACATTATCCCACATGGTGGTCCCTATATATTATATACCCTAACTACCCAGGGCAGTGCTTCCGGGGCTGTGGGGAAGTGGGCACACATTATCCCTCATGGTGGTCCCTATATATTATATACCCTAACTACCCAGGGCAGTGCTTCCGGGGCTGTGGGGAAGTGGGCACACATCACACATGGTGGTCCCTACACATTATATACCCTAACTACCCAGGACAATGCTTCCGGGGCTGTGGGGAAGTGGGCACACCTCACACATGGTGGTCCCTACACATTATATACCCTAACTACCCAGGACAATGCTTCCGGGGCTTTGGGGAAATGAGCGCACAAATATCACACATGGTGGTCCCTACATATTATATACATAACTACCCAGGATAGTGCTTTGGACTGTGGAGAAGTGGGCACACATTATCACACATGGTGGTCACTATTCATGATATACCCTAACTACCCAGGACAGTGCTTCCGGGGCTGTGGGGAAGTGGGCACACATTATCACACATGATGGTCCCTACATATTATATACCCTAACTACCTAGGGCAGTGCTTCCGGGGCAGTTGGCACACATTATCACACATGGTGGTCCCTACATATTATATACCCTAACTACCCAGGGCAGTGCTTCCGGGGCAGTTGGCACACATTATCACACATGGTGGTTGTGTCCAGTGACCCAGAGAAACTGGAAAAACGTATCTCTAAAATGTATGACAGACAGATACCCGTGACCACCAAACTTCATACAGCTTCAAAATGGGACTCACCAGGCCTGGGAAAGCTGACATACATGCTAAAGAATCACTCAGACCATTACCTTAACCAGATATCATATCCCCTCTACCTTTTGCCCTCTTTTCGATACAGATCATTAAGACTTTCCTTATATGTTCTGTCTTTTTGACCCTTCCCCATTTTAGTCGCCCTCTAATTTATGATCTCTGGTAATTAGGATCTCCAGAACTGGACAGTGGACCTAGATGAGGTCTAACTAGGGATCTATAGAGTGATATTAATACCTCTCCTTATTGCTGCTAATTCCTCTTACCAGTCTGTAAACAAATTAACATCTTAAATGGACCAAACGTTTAGTATCTGCAATGAAATTCTGTCAGTATGAAATTGCTATTTGGGTCACCTTAACACTGTGTTGAAATGACAATAAGTTCTGTCAGTGCAATGTGACATTATTAGTACGACTAAGAATTTCCTCACTGCCATAGATGTCTGTCAAGAAAAAGTTAAAATATTAACTCCCAATGGAGCGATGAAGAAAGGCAGCGAGAGACTCCGGTGTTTCTACTGAGATTTAAATTACAAATGATTTGATTACCAGAGACTCAGTCACAGCTAAGTCAGTATAACCCATTTCTGCATAAGTGGGGAGTTTAAAATACATAAATTGGTGAAATACGATTTTGAAATTGTCTGCTGGGAGCAGGATGACGGAATTTGCCATAATTTAAAGTAAAAGAAAATGACAGAAATTCATGGATCAAAAGTTCGCATATGGAGAAAAAATATGCGAAATAAAACTTCAGGAAACTGAAAAATACTCAAAAACAGCTGCTATATTATTAAACAATTTAAACAGTGTATTGTAAAATTGTATAAAAAGGAGCTTTGAAAAATACTTTATTTTGAAAGTAATTTTGCTTGGGACCCTGTGCAACATCTTTGGCTTAGATAGACATTATCATTATATACAAATGTAGAATCAGAAAAGGCATCTACAAATTGAGGAAATAATACAGTTATTATATTGCAAAATCACCCAACATGTTAGCCATGGCCACATGTATCTACTGTATTTGTGATTGCTAGTTCTATTTTACAATGAAAATCCTGTACTGGTCTCCCAGCCAATCACAGATCACATCCCAGGATGTTTTCTCTCAATAAATCCACTGATTGGCTGAAAAAAAAGCTAATAGAATATTCTGCAAAGATGAGATATTATTTGGACATGACTTCTTTGTTGGATAATTGTCATATTATATTTTTAACACAAAGGATGCTTTTGCTGAGTTCCCACTAATAAGAGATTATAAAATAAGTGGATGGTAAAAGTTGATTAGTTCTTGAGAAGGTAGCAATGGCTATACTATAGTGATGCATCATGGTATGAGTGCAGTGTTGTCACTTCCTGTTTGTTAGAGATGGGGCATGTTGTTGGCGTGTTATGGGCCTGTTAGGACATAGCATTGGATATATCTATTACATAGCAATCAGACCTAGAATGCAAGGGTTGACTCTTGACCTTGGTTTCGGTGAAAGGTGTCAAACCAGGACATGGACTGGCAGGTATGATTAAGGTTCAAAGGTCATGAATAGGACACCATAATCTTAAGTGAGAAACAAGGTCAGGGTCAGTTCAATTCACGAGAGTGGCAGAGGATGAGTAAAGTTCTCAGGAGTTAGTCGTACACCAGTAGAAAATAGCACAGGCATCGCCGAGCCTACCAATAAACAAAGAAAATCCAATGAGAAAAAAAAACTATTCGTTCAACGGCCATATTGGTTCATCCATGAAATCTGGTAGGCATATACATTTTTGTAATAAACAGCTTTAAAATTATTGTACATTTTGATATTTGAAGATCAATTAATGTCTAATTATTATCATAATGATGTAGATAATGATGTAGATAATATAATAATAATTATTATTATTATCTTTATTTATATCGCGCCAACATATTCCGTAGCGCTGTACAGGGGTTTATTACATGGCAAAAAACAAACTTAACACCTTATAAAGAATGGAGGGCCCTGTTTTTGAGCATATAATCAAATGTACATAGTGCTTGTTTCCAAAACACGGACACACGATTGAAAACTCGCAAACTTACAATCCAAAGGAAGATTACTTGTACACTACAACACCCTGAGATGTTTTACATATATTTTTCCACATAAGTAAATTAATTATTTCATATATTTACGATTTAAAGTGATTTTTTACCCAAAAGGAAATCTAAGAAAACTCCTGTCTATCCGTTGGAGCTGAGGGAAAATATAATACTTTTATTATTATTATTATTATTATTATTATCTTCATTTATATTGCGCCAACATATTCCGTAGCGCTGTTCAGGGGTTTAGTACATGGCAAAAAAACAAACTTCACCTCATAAAGAATGGAGGGCCCTGTTTTTGAGCTTAGAATCCAAGTTTCCAAGGCATGGACACAAGATTGAAAACTCACAAACTTACAATCAAAGGGTCAATCTATATCATGGAGATTCAGATTAATGTCTTTATTAATAACATAATGTATTCAATTCTAGGTGGAGGCCAGTGCTTGGTCAATGGCATGGCTATGTTTGATGGAGCCGCCTGGTCACCGAGCCCCTGTACCATGTGTATATGTGACAGAGGGAAGCAGGTGTGTGAGCCAGAGGAGTGCGGGGAGACCCCCTGCCCTGCAGGAACATTACAAACACCTCCAGGGGGCTGCTGCCCAGTCTGTGTGAAAACAGGTGAGTACCTCCAAGAAGTCATTGTCAGCTGCCATGTTAAAGGTTCACCTAGAGGCCCATTTGTATATGTTTTTTTGAATTAGCTTAATTTTACATTACATTTGTAACTTTTATATGCAATTATACTTTTCCAATTCTGAGTGCTATTTTCTTTAGGAGTCCTTGTACACTTTTATAAGCTTTTCATTAGATCAGTTGAATGTAGTGACCGTTTTAGATAACACATTCCCAACTCTTTCCCACCATTCAAAAATATAGCTAACATGCTTGTATACTTTCAAAAGGGTAATGCACTGTATTGAAACAGATAGAAGAAAAAAAGGTCCCACTAATTCAATTATTATGAGTGCAGAGTAACAAAATGTAACCTTATTTAGATAGGAAGGTCACCTAACCACTCCGCAGGAGGTCTTCAATGCTGAACACCCAAATTGTGTCAGCTCCACAATGGGCCTCCCAGGCCTGTCCCCACAAACAATAATTGGATCACAGTATATGAATTACAAAACTACACACAACAAATACAAACCAACATCAGGCATAACCAACAAACAGCACGACAAGCGGTTAGTCCAAAACACACAGACAAAAGTGGTATTCACTCCATATCCCAAACAGTCCAAGCTGGGCAATCCATGTGTCATGTCCATCTTGTGCTGGCCCAGAAAAGGGATTTCCTTGGGGAAGACTGGACTAGGATCCTTTAGGGAAGAATGAATAGCAGGTACCACAGTACTTTATTACAGGCTTCTCCCCCACTAGGGCTGTAATCACAGAGATGGTAAACCACAACATAACTTAAAAGGGGGTATCCATTACACCCACTTAACCTCCTGACCATGTGGTTAACCACAACAGTATATCAAAGGAACTCTTTTTTAGACTAATTGACCAGTTCCCACGCCTATTAAGAAGACACTTTTATGGTAACTGTTTGACTGTTGTAACTGGAACCACAGACCTGAAAAGCTTGTAGCCCAGCTTAGTGTGCCCCAATCCAGATAGCTTGTGAGGGCTAGCCTGTACCTAATTGAAAAGAACTCCAGAATGGAGAAACCTCTCTCATGACCATACTGCTGTGCTACCCCTGATGCCTTGTGTGTGCTACTTGGCCTACTAGCCACATAGGATAATCACTAGCCCATGAACCAGGCATCCTGACTCCAGCTATTCCTACACATTTTCACAAAGCCCGTTGGCCCTCTTGCTATTGGTTATGACTAAGGAGTCCACCAATGCGAGCAGCGCCAATGTCGGCTGGATGAGGATTGGCTTCCCTATCCAAGGAGGAAAATTCAAACTTGCCCAACATTATGGTGAAATACCCAACCTAATGTTTACTTTATGTTATAGCTTAACATGACCCATTGTTCCAAATCACATATAATAGTTGTTGTAATTGCCAGTTTGACGGTAACGCTATTATTATTATTATTATTATTATCTTTATTTATATCGCGCCAACATATTCCGTAGCGCTGTACAGGGGTTGAGTACATAGCAGAAAACAAATTAAACACCTTGTAAAGAATGGAGGGCCCTGTTTTTGAGTATAAAATCAAATGTACATAGAGCTTGTTTCCAAGGCCTGACACAAGATTGAAAACTTGCAAACTTACAATCTAATCTATGGTAAATGTTAAATGTCATTGCGAGGCCCGAAAGTTACGGGTTTAACAGGGGCTGCCATGGGCACCAAAGGCGTCAGAGGCGCTCATCGCGAGGCCTGCAAGACTTTGAAAAGGACTGGCAATGAGGCGCTCATTGCCAGGCCCGCGATGAGCGCAGAAGCGTGAGGCACAGAGGAGGGAAAGGAAGGAGAAAGACACAGGGGAGGGAGAGGGGGGAGAGGGTGGAAAGAGACACAGGGGTGAGAGAGGGGGGACAAGAGACACAGGGGAGGGAGAGGGGGCCTGAAAAGTAGACGGGGGAACCTCGCATTGTGTGGCAGCATTGCTAGACTTAAAATGTTATTGCCGTCATTTTTGACGGGCAATTCCCTAGTCACATATAATAGTTGTGGTAATTACGAGATTGTCCGTAATGCTAGCAATTACTACAACTATGACTCGCAATTTGCGAGTTGTGCATGCTCATTGCGCGGCATGAGCCGCGCATGGGAGAAGGGAAAAGGAGACACAGCGGAGGGAGGGGGGGAAGGAGAGGGGGAAAGAAGACACAGGGTAGGGAGTGAGGGGGAAAGGAGGCACAAGGCAGGGAGAGGTGGGAAAGGAGGCACATGGGAGGGGGGGGGGGTCAGGCACAGGGGAGGGAGAGGGGGGAAGGAGACACACAGGAGGGAGAGTGGGGAAAGAGACACAGTGGAGGAAGAGGGGGAACAGACACATAGGAGGGGGAAACAGACAAAGGGGAGGGAGAGGAGGGAAAGAGACACAGGAGAGGGAAAGGAGGGAAACAGATACAGGGGAGGGAGAGGGGTAGGAGACACAGGGAAGGAATAGGGGGAACAGACACAGTAGAGGGAGAGGGGGAAGAGACACAGGGGAAGGGAGTGGGGAAGAGACACAGGGGAGGGAGGGGAAGAGACGGAGGGAGGTGGGGATAAACAAAATGTATATAACTATATCATTCCGTCATTTTTGACGGGCAAGCCTCTAGTTTGTGTATAAACCCTAGCCCGAAATAAAGTGACAGAACCTTTTCTGTCTCCAAGATATACTGTGTTCTAAAAAGTAGATTCTTTCAGGGGAAAGTCTATATCTCTCCTAGTCTCATACCCTCTCAAGTCCCGCTGACGCTAGATAACCAGTGGCCGGTCTAGCTGGTGCTTTTCTGTGACAAATATATATATTATTAAATATATTATATTAGCAGGTGTGTACACTATCAACATTTTTAAATAATAGCTTTATTTTTGAATATTCTGTTTGAGTATAAAAAGTTTCATCTTGTCTAATTGAGCACTTCCTGATAGCTTGGAGACTGAGGGCATGTTCTGACTTACTGGACAGTGGAGGAGCAGTGAGGCTAGAGGTAGAGGTGTGAGGGTGGTAAATCATTGAAGGTTTTCGTATTGCACATTTCTCCATTTCCCCCGCATGTGCTCAGAAGGGAATGTAATCACTCCTCTCACATACAACATTCACCAAAGTATCATGGATGCCTCCAGGGTCCAGCTGAAGCATCAAATTGTTTTTTTCTAATTAAAAGCTTTGTCAGACTAAAATGTCCCAATTATATATCATCATGATACAATGTCCCTTTAATAGGGCTATATTGCTCAGAGAACACACTGTATACTGTATATACCACAGAGCAGACACAGTACTCTCTCTTTCTCCTGTAACATGGAAGAAGACTACTGGACAGAAACCATAGACAGGAACAAAGACATGACCAGGCTGGAATTTCTACTTTAAGTGACACAGCGGTGGTTCCAAGCATGGGCCCCTATTTAATTGTTTAAATTGTAGTTACTGTAATGTAGCCCGCAAAAGTTACTGCTATTCAATTGGCATCTTTTAGCTACCCGCAATTGATCTGCGGGTTACAGCCCGAAAATCTGTACGGTTTCAAAATCGTAACGCTGACCCACCTAAGCCTTTGATCTGTCAATCTCGCAATCGAAAATCGCTATTAAATTGCTACAATTCCTCAAGCCCACAATTGTTTTCACACCCAAAATGTAGCCAAAAATCCTACGAGTACCAGATAGGACTCGCAAGGGGGTTAAACACTTGATCATAGCACTGTAAATGTAAGACATTAGAATTAATAATTAGTCTCAAGTTCGCAAATCGGCACAATTTTTTTTGGGGGGGATGTGTCATTTCCATGTTATATCAATCCCAGCAATCAATGGGTTAATACAAATCATTGAACTCACATGGACTAGAACAGTAGATTTATTGATTTTTTTTATATTGAAACATTTCTGGATTGCGGGTCCGATCACAAATCGTACTTCTAAACACCAACTGATTGTGGTTTAACCTCCATGTTTTACTGGCGTCATGATGACGGTCTCATTTACTATCGGCTCTGTCTATATCGGTAGTTAGGGGCTTGCTTAATTGATCATGATCATGCTATGATATGCTACGTACGGTTACATGGTTTATGGTTTTGGCATTTGGCCATAAGGCTGCAGGCTTGTTCAATTTAATCTCTCTGTAACTGTTGCGAATTTCATAGGGGCCATGGTATCATGAGTAAAATGGTCAGTAATAAGTACTTTATCAATTACATTTTATGAAACTAACATTGAAATTAGCCATTTTCATCTCCTTTGTAACTGAAAGATCAATGCCATTAATTATTAATAAGGCCCTGAGGCACTGGGCCACTGTCCACAGAGCAGTCACCTATATTAAAATAAATATCTATAAGGAATGCTCAATGTGCAGGCGACTGAGACAAACCCCAATGTCTCAGGTGCTCCTCAGGAATGAATTGATTGAATCAAAATGTCACAACAATAAACAGATATGAATCTGAGTTTGTGGGTAGATCAGAAAGGATGACTGACTGCCTAACAATGGTAGTTTACCATAGAAAATGCATTTTGTTTAATAACATTCAGTTGATAAAGTAGTTGTTTATACCGCCAAATATGATGAGAGACAACCCATTTAAAACAGTGGTATTTTTAGGTCTGGGACCGACAGGGGGATTGTCCCTTAAGGGAATGCATATGTTTCTATATCAGGGACAATACAAAGGTATATCAAAAACCATATACTAATGTTGGTCTATATTGTTGTTCTTTTCTTAAGACAAACCACAAACAAAGATGGCTGCCTCCACCACAAAGCTGAGTCAAGTGAGAAAAACCGACAGAGAAGAAGCACAAAAAGAGATAAAACAAAGAAAGAAAAATGAAGAATTATTAAAAACAACTCCAAAACCTGTAAAAAGACTCTCCACCACAACACAAGTCAGTGCTATTACCAAGAAACCCCAGAGGACACGAAAGGAGTCAGACATCAACAAAAGGCCGCAGAAGAAGACACTCATAAAGGAAGTTCATTATGGGAAACAAGAGACAGTCAACAAGAAAAAGGTTCTTAACAAGGCCAAGAAAGAATCTAATGGGAAAAAAGAGAAAGATACTGGGGAGCCAAAGAAACAAGCACAGGAGAAGCTAAGCAAAGGTAATAATATAAACACAAATGTTCTTCCCACTTCATGTCTGCCATATTGGATGCTTTCAGTGCACCAGCCATCATAATCATCATAACAACTGAGGGGGTGTGGGTTGTAAACATAATGCAATTATACGGCTAGATTAACGTTCTGCACTGTTTTTGGAAATAAATGTGTTTACACTCATATATATTTATATATATATATATATATATATATATATATATATATATATATATATATATATATATATATCATCATACAGCATACAATATTACAATGCAGATTCCATTCAGTTGTGTTATCCTACTATTGTTTTATTTTCTGTTTAGTTCTTTAGTCAATACTCTTCATTTTAACGTAGCAATCTTTCAACAGAACTACATGGAATCCAAAATTCCTGCCTGGGTTCTAATCCTGTTTTGACAAAGTGTTGTCTACCATTATAGCAACATTTTATCGAGTTGTTAAAAAATAAAGGATGTAATTATATATTGTATTCTTTATACAAATAATATCAAGTCATGTCTTTTTTATAAGAGTATACTTTTAATATGACAACTCAAGGATCTTATTTTCCCACTAGTGAAACCCAAACAGAGGGGGGCAGTGAATACGACAACACAACATCCCACGGTGGTGAAAGAGCATCTGGAAAAAAACAAGAAAATTGATGTTACTGACAGCTTGCTTCCTGCCCCTACGTTCCCCAGATTGGGATTACCAGTTCAACCAACAGAAAGTCACATCCCTTCGCTCCCCAGTGGATGTCTGCTCTCTGAGTCCGCCATTGCCTGTGGAAACACTGGAATGCAGTACCTCCCACTAATGAATGACCCTGGTCTGAAGACACTGTACTTAGCTGGTAGGGCACTTGTAATGTATCTATATCCTTCATACTTACATTAAACACACACACAATGGCCATCGATCAATGCTCTAGAGCTCACTCACAGTGGATTTTCCAAATATGGTATAACTTTAAACTATAGATAAGTATGTTATCAATTGAATGTTATTTAAAAAAACAGTTTTTCCTACACTAAGCTTACATTGAAGTTTGCAATTTTTATCAATCAACCAGCCTTTCCGATTCACCCACAAAACAAAGTAATTTATCTTATTAGTAGGATATCGTTATCATTAATAGCTAATTACCAATGGATCTCTTAATATATTGTACTTAGTGTAATGCATGTGCAAAACAAAAGACTGAGTAATTTATCTAATCAGCCAGGTTACTCCATGTCCAGTCCTTTGATGATCAGCCATGTGATGTGTGAGACATTCTGCCATACTGATGAGGGGGTTTAGTGTTATACTACATGTTGTGAGTTATTTTCATGGTCATTGGATGAGAGTGATGTAGATGAATTGCCATGTGTTGTAGGTGACGGGAATCTTCTTCCTTAGAATACAGGAATGATGTTGTGGCACTTACTGAGAGGTGATCAGATGATGGTAGTAGGGATGATGGTTAGACAGATGATGGTAGTAGGGATGATGGTGAACAGATGATGGTAGTAGGGATGATATGCATCATTATGAAGAGTTGTCAGTATTGTGGTGTTTTGCCAGATGATTTGTCTTGGCATAAAATGATGCTGATCTGCCAGTGATCAGTGTTATGTGAGTGTCTGCATAGTGAGGATGGTGCAGAGGATGGCACAGGATAAGATGGTGGTTTAGATTTGACAAATGATGAGAGTGGTTCTGATGCCTCTTTCAGGATAAAATTATGTTGGTTGTAGAGACAACCTCCCATGTGATGAATATTGTGCGGATGATATGTTTCATTATGAAATTATAAGAATGGTACCCGTCATGATACACAGCCAACTGGACCAATGCTCAGCACCTAGACTCGACTTAGTCACTGGATCGGGGTAGATCTGGATGATTTTCCTCCCTGTAAAGCCCTTTCCCACCCAGAAAAGAATTACAGTACTACAGTTTGCTACTTTTCCCAGAAGCGTAATAACACTTTTTTCAATATAGCCTTTTTATACACGTTAAACATTAGTATTAGTTAAACATTAAAGGTATATGCAAGTGAGCTGGGTTATGAATGCATCTGACAGAGGAGAATTAGTAGTGTGTGAAAACATGTGTTATATAGAAAAGTTCAGTTTACTTACAAAGTTATTTGCACAAAAGCCAAATCCAGTGGTTCACACTCACAGGACGCTTACATAAGCAGGGTACACACAGGAAATATAGCAGTGTACCCACAGGAAATATAGCAAGATACAAATTTTGACCTTTCTGGTACAGAGCACAGGAAGTAACTGTTGCAGTTCTTTTACTGAGCACATGCCAGAAGCCACTGAGGTGAAGAATGATACAATGTATTAGCCTGATTCTCAATTTGAATGTTATGCTAATTGAGGTGGGGTTTTCTAGGGGTGTACAAGATAAAATGCAAATGCCTCTACTTATCTTACATATCCATTTAACAGAAAATTTGCAATTAGTTCTAGTAAACACCCCCCCCCCCCCCCCCCACACACACACACACACACACACCGGCATTTGGCAAAACTGAGATCTGTCAGTATTGGTGAAGTTGGGATTAGTAATAGATAATTTGGGGTTGTGACTAATAGGGCCTCAGTACTTCCCCCCTTGACCTTCACGTGATGAATATGGTTGGGGTGATATGAAACTTAGGGTTAACACCCTCCAAACCCCACCTCGTATACAATTTGAAAAAAAAATGGAGAATCAGGAGGAAGTAAAGACTGAAACATTTGTATCACCATCTGGCAGTTGCTGACTGTTTTTTTTTTCTCTCTGCCTGTCTCCTTATGAGCAATTTCAGCTTCTATAATTTCCTTAAGACGTCACAAACACTGTACCCTGCAGGGTACACTTTATGTAAGCTTCCTAGAGGTGTGCACATCCACATATCAGTATCTAGCATATAAATATGTAAGTACATTCAACTTTTCAATCTAATACATATTTTTCTTCTAATTAGTAGCTGTTTATTAGTAAACATATGAAAACCCAGCTCACTTACATATCCCTTTAACATGTTAACATGAATTTTATTTAATTATTAACACATGTTTTCAACTGAATGCTCTATACATCATCTTGCTCTAAGTGGTCCAAATGTTTCTTATTTATTTCTGTGTGATAAGTTGCAAGTAGGACTTGAAACTTGATACTGGAAATGTAAAGAATAAAAATAGCTCTCAGATTAACCTATGGCGGTTATATGAGTCAATTAAAACCTGAATCCAATAAAAAAAACGAATGAGACTACTTTTAATCTTTGCAATTCTGCCACAGTTTATTCTTCATGAGATTGATCTATAAAATAAGGTTCATGTTTGGCACTTTCTGAAAAAAAATCTAATATTTCTTATTTGCATTTTTTGATGCTATCTTATAAAACAAGGGATTTATTGAAACCATTTGGTGTGCGTGAGTGCTCAAAACTTTTTGTGAGGGTCACTTTGCAGATCCCATCTGGAGACCATCTGTAGCGCAAATCTGTACACGGCAAATTGTTTATGTACATGAGTCAGGCAAACAACCTACTCTTTTTGTTCCCCACAATCGTTATTGTCTGGTTTAAATACAGGCTCATTATTGTCTGTGAAAGTGAATAAGTACGTAATTATAGGTTTTGAAGATTATTATTTATGAAGGCTAGAGCTATGTAGACAGAGGACTAGATTTGAGTTGAGTTGTTACACTACAACATCTCTTTTCAGTTTATGTGCTAAGGGCTTGATTACCTCTAGCTAAATTACCAATTTCCCTTTAAGAAAAAGCCAACCCAAACCCAAGGCAGACTTAAAATGAATGTGGACCCTCGTGACAAAACTCATGATATAGATTAGAGCTGTCAGATTGTACCAGGGAGATATTATTAGGAGCAGTCACCTTTACAACAAATAATTTCTCCAAGTTTCAGAGAAAACTCAGAAAGCCTTGGTACTGGTGGGACCACCTTAAAATTCAATGCAAAAAAAAAAAAATCACTATATGGATAAGACTTTTAAAAACAAGTGAATCAGTGTTGCCCTTAATCTACAAAATGTTATTGGATGCTATCCCAAAAGGCAAAATCCTATCTATGACCAATGAGGGGTACCTCCTCTATGGAGGACCAAGTAAGCAACTGTGGTCCCAATAACTGGCTTATTCCCTATAGGTATTATAAATTATCCATTTTGAGTGTTTTGTAGCGTTACCAAAATAAGATGCAATAAAAGATCTCTAGGGTTAATTAAATAATTAATTGTTATACCTTTTAACAGTCAATGCCAGTATGTGCTAACGCGTCCCGCGTCCCAACTATATAGTTTTAAAACGCTACACGAGCAATCTTTAGAAGACTTCCTGACTATCTTTACCGGCATGTAAGGACAAGTGTCCAGCGCCACATACTGCTACGTGTTATGTAGTCAACATACGTTTCGCCACTTGCCTAACTTCATCATATACACTGTTTATCCAGCATGGCCTCCCCACTAATACTCCTAACCAAATATCTCTCTCTCACTTCATGTCTACTCACAGGAATTAGATGGGATGTCCAAGCCATGCTATACCTCACTCTTCATTATGCAGTAATTATTATTCAACTAATTCCTGTGTTTTAATAGCCCAACTGTACCATAATACTGAACAGAAGGATATTGCTATGGAACTTCCACAAAACATTCTTTAAAGTCTCTCACAATTGGATGTTTCAGTTATGAGCTGATATAATTGCTATAGAAATATCTTTATATATATCAGTCTGGTGGCATATAATAGGACAATTTGGCCACAAATTAGCAGTCAATTCTTCTGTGAATGGGTGATAAAAATTAACTCTAGACATATGTTTCTGTCTGTGGGCCTTATGAGGTGCAGCTGGTCTTCCTAAACCTGGTTTCGCCTATATCTATCTTAGCTGCTTAAACAGTTCAAATTAAATGTATATGTTTTCTTCATTGTTATCTTCATTTTCAGACCAGTGGACATATGGCCCCTCGTGATGTATATACTACCCAGAGCTGCACATACTGTCAATGTTATAGAATAATAACCATATTATTGAATGATTTTTTGTCAAAAAATAAATGTCTCCTTTTTTTTTCTCACAGAGAATGAGATTTCAAAACTTCCTGCAAGAGCCTTCTCCGGTCTACCCAACTTGGAGTGGTTGGACCTGAGCAAGAACAAGTTAGATGATTCAGGCTTAGCATTTGATGTTTTCAAAGTAAGATGTGTCACCTTATTTACCTAAATACAGAAAAATAATGTTATTTGTGGAATGGATTTGAGTGGAAAGGAGATAGAGGGGATGTCCAATGAACCCTGGTTTGTTTGGGCAGTGCAGGTGGCTTACATACAAAAGATGGTCTCAGTCCTTGGGGCCGGAGTCAGGCCACATTTTCAAAAATATTCTGTGCTCTTTACTATTACACGCCCTAATAATCCACATCATACTTGTTTATTCTTATTTCTCAGAATTTAACTAAGTTAAAACGTCTTAACCTGGATGGAAACCGCCTGACTGAGCTCCCACTTCTTCCAACATCTCTTCAAGAACTAAAAATTAACGACAACACCCTGCAGGAGCTCAACAGGCACAGCTTCAATGGTAAGAACTATGACACAATTTATCTTTAATTCAAGATTCCCTTGTAATGTTTTCCAAAATGCATGAGAACCTTAACACTGTGTGTGCCTTATTTTTTTAAATTATGATATGACTGTTTTTATACCTCACAAGCATATAGAGTCTGGTATTTGTAAGAAATAAAACTTGTACATGGCATTGTGGGAATCGTAGTCCTGGCAGTTTTGGATTAGTATTTATTAGCAGTGTGCAGTGCAAAGCACGTTAATGATTCATGTACAGAAACAACACACAGAAAACCCCTAAACGTTATTGATCATCACTTCATATATTCAGCATTCATTTTAAAAAGGAAAACACTTTACTGTATGATTTTTCTCCATCTATGTAATGTTGGAGAGCACACATGATGCATTCAGTTGCCCTGCAAAATAAAAGATATGTAAGTTTGGAGGAAACATGCCCTTTAAGCTAATTGTAGGACATTGTTACCAACATATTATTTAATTGTAACTTTACAGGCTCTTTCAAAAGAACTGAATGAAAATCATATATGCATCCATGATCCTCTTCCACTTCGAAGAGTAGACTCTCTGCACATTATAAGTAAGGTGACACAGCAAATATCCCAGTTATTGCACAAATAAAAGTCACACATATAAATAATTATAATTGCAACTGATTAAACATTTTGAGTGGAAGTGCTAGATAATTAAGTATTTTATTTATAAAGGTTCTACTTGTTTTTGATTGTATTTATCTAGGGTCATTAATTATCTCTCACAGTGGGGTGATGAAGAAGAAGATTAATAACAAGAATTTAACAATGAAAAGTCCTTCTGACTATTGTCCTATTACATTATCCCCATTGTGAGAATGAACAACCCTAGATAAAGACAGAGAGAAGTCCTTAAAATACTCAAGTTTCACACTCAATTATCTAACCAAAGTTCCCCAATATACATTTTTATTATAATAATAATATTTATTTATTTATATGTATATTTTAATTCCTGCCATAACTGGACCTTTGCTATATCACTCTTGATAGACTATTGTTTTTACTTTCTAGAAACATTTGGCCCATACTATAAATATGGGAAATTGGCCATTTAGATAATGGAGAGCAGAGCATTCCAGAAAGACAGCAGCACCCTATATGATTTATTATTCCTATGCACAGAACAGTGAATGCAACAAGTCCTGTGCAATGAAACGTGTCATTAAATGCTAAACTGCAACAATGCACAGGATGTGTCACATGTGTGGCTGATAGATTTCAGTATAAGGGCTATGGCTAGGGGTTGGAGTTAGGGCATGTGGAGTTAAGGTTGGAGTTAGATGTTAGGGGTTTTGAGATAATGGTTAGGGGTTTGGATTAGAGTTATGTTTTGATTTTGGGTTGGGATTGGGTGAATGCATAGAGGTTAAGTTAAAGGTGATTGTTAGGATCTCGAGATAGATGGTGTGGAGTTAGGGTTGGTATTAGTGTTATTGGTTGTGGATAGAGTTAGAGGTTGCAGTTATGGCTATGATTAGGATAGTGGTTATGGTTATGATTAGTTTTGTGAATAGAGTGAGTGTCAGAGTTTGAGCTATTGTTAGGCTTAGGGTAAGGTTAGGGGTTGGCTTGATGAGACATAGGGATGGAAGTTAATGGTTGTAGCAAGAGTTTGAAATTAGGGTAGGAGTTAAGCTTGTGGTTATTGTTTGGAGTTTGTACTAGGATTTATAATGAGGGTGAATCTAGGGTTAATGTCAGTATAAGGGCTAGGGGTTGGAGTTAGGGCATGTGGAGTTAAGGTTGGCGTTAGATGTTAGGGTTTTTCGATAATGGTTAGGGGTTTGGATTAGAGTTATGTTTAGATTTAGGTTGGGATTGGGTGAATGGATAGAGGTTAAGTTTATGACTATTGTTAGGATTGGGATAGGCGTTAAGCTTGTGGTTATTGGTTGGAGTTTGTACTAGGATTTGGAATTTGGCTTAGAGGGTGGAGCTAGGGTTAATGTGAGTATAATGGCTATGGCTAGGGGTTGGAGTTTTGGATATGGTTATGATAATTTGAGTATTGTTGAGGTTAGAGTGACGAACTACATGGTATGCTCCATCGCAAATATTATACTCAAAATATAAAAAAACACCAAAATTGAAAATACACTGAAAAGTTTACAAGAGTTCCACAAATACACAGAACAAGACCACTCCTTTCTTGGTTGCAAATACTTTGCTTCCTTGCTCCTGAATCTATATCACTACAACTTCTTATCTTAGGACAATAATTCTTACCCCACAATCACGCAATCATCCTATCTTTCTCCAGAGCTTACACACTGTCACAATGCTTTCTCACACTTTTCTCTTTCTTATAACCTACTGCCTCTCTCTCAGACTTTCTTTTGCAGCATCTCCATATCATGTCCCCAACAATATTACCATCTCGTCTTCCTTGCTCTCCTCTCCTCTGCTCCCATGAGCTCCTCTCCCTCCTCTAGTCACAACATCATCCCCTCCCTAACACTCACAAGCAGAAACAGCACTGTAAGTCCCACTCCCATCTTCTCTCCCTTTCACTCCTCCTTCTCCTGGCTGCAGGAGATATATCCCCTAACCCAGGCCCCTCACTCATATCCACTCGCTGTCAGCCATGCTCTGGCTCAAGGCCAGCAAACACCCGTAACACCCAGAATCTGATACCCATCACATGTCACAAACCCTCTACTCTTCCTTTCTCCTGCGCCCTCTGGAACGAGCGATCTATCTGCAATAAACTCACTTTCACTCACAACTTATTCATCTCCAACTCCCTCAATCTATCTCTCTACGTGTTGCCGTGATCTATCGCCCCCCTGGCACTCCCTGTCAATTTCTTGATCACTTTTCTCCCCTGTCAATTTCTTGATCACTTTTCTACCTGGCTCCCTCACTTTCTCTCCTCCAATGTTCCTTCACTGGTACTTGGAGATTTTAACATTCCCATTGACACTCCCACCTACCCAGCAGCAGCCAAACTGCTTGCAGTCACCTCTTCCCTTGGCCTCTCACAACTAACAGATTCTTCTACTCATCATGCTGGTCATTCTCTTGACCTTATCTTCACCAATCTCAGCACAGCCTCCAACCCAGTCCTCCACCCACTCCCTCTATCTGACCATCACTTACTTACCTTTAACCTCACCTCTTCTTCCTCCCACCACCCCTCTCCAACCCCTGCCACCATCACAAACAGAAACCTGCTAGCACTTGACCCTACTCAGCTCTCCATTAATATCCAACCCCTTCTCAGCCCCATCACCTACCTCAACTGCCCTGATACTGCCATCTCACAACTCTATTCTCTCTTCCATCCTTGATACCCTCGCCCCCATAACCACACGAAGATGCCCTCGCACTCTTCCACAACCTTGGTACACAACTCAAACACGATACATCCAGAAGTGCTCCCGCACCGCTGAACGGCTCTGGAGGAAATCATGCACCTCTGCAGATTTCCTCCACTACAAATTTATGTTACGCTCCTACTCCTCTGTCCTCAACCTCGCCAAACAACACTACTTCACTTCACTAATATCAATCTTATCCTCTAACCCTAAGCGTCTTTTCGCCACTTTCAAAACTCTCATCCACCCACCACCTCCTCCCATCCCTTACTCTCTCACAGCTGAAGACTTTGCCAACCATTTTATTCATAAAATCGAAAATATACGCAATGAACTCTCATCTCACAGTGGCTCACTCACTCTACCATCTCAACTATCCAACCACAACGACTCTTCTCCCTCCCCCAATCCAACAGCTACTTTGAACTGCTTTGCCCCAGCTACAGAGGATGAAGTCGCTAGCCTGCTATCATCCACTCACCTCACTACATGTCCCCAGGACCCTATTCCATCTCAGCTCATCCCTCCCCTCTCTACCACACTAATCCCAGCTCTCACACACATTTTCAACCTTTCCCTAAATACCGGCAAGTTTCCATCTTGTCTAAAACACGCCACAATTACACCCATCCTCAAAAAGTACTCATCTGACTCTGACATTGCTTCTAACTACCGCCCTATCTCTCTACTTCCCCTGGCTTCCAAACTGCTGGAGCGGCTCGTCTATACCCGCCTTACCAGCTTTATTTCCTCTAACTCCTTTCTTGACACCTTCTAATCCGGGATTCGGCCCCATTACTCCACTGAGACAGCTCTCACTAAAGTCACCAACGACCTGCTTACTGACAAGTCAAAAGGTCACTTTTCTATTCTCCTTCTTCTAGATCTCTCTGCTGCCTTCGACACAGTTGACCATCCACTTCTACTCCATATCCTCTCCTCCCTCGGTATTCGAGACACTGCTCTCTCGTGGTTCTCATCATACCTACAAAATTGATCATTCACTATCTCCTTCTCTGACACCTCTTCTTCTCCTTACCCCCTGTCTGTTGGCGTACCCGAAGGATCTGTCCTAGGCCAGCTCCTCTTCTCCATCTACACTTCCTCACTTGGTACCCTTATAAACTCTTTTGGGCTGCAATATCATCTCTATGCAGATGACACCCAAATCTACCTCTCAGCACCAGATCTATCCCCCTCTCTTCTAACACATGTCTCCAACTGCCTCTCTAGTATATCCTCTTGGATGTCCACCCACCATCTCAAACTCAGCATGTCTAAAACTGAACTCCTAATCTTCCCTCCCTCTCCCACTGTGTCAATTCCTCACATCTCTCTCACTGTCAATAATGACATAATCACCCCCTCCTCCCAAGCCCGTTGTCTTGGGGTTCTACTGGACCCTGCCCTGTTCCCCCGCCCTGTCCTTCATCCCTCACATACAATCACTAACTAAATCTTGTCTTCTCCATCTAAAAAACATCTCCAGAATTCGCCACTTTCTTACACAAGACACAACTAAAATCCTTATACACTCTCTCATCATCTCTCGGCTGGACTACTGCAACTCGCTTCTTGCTGTCCTACCCTACACCAGACTATCTCCACTTCAATCCATTATGAATGCCTCTGCTAGACTCATCTTCCATACACAACGTTCAGTGTGGTCATCACCTCTCTGTCAATCTCTCCACTGGCTTCCCATAGCCTCCGGAATAAAATTTAAAATCCTGACCCTAACTTTCAAAGCCCTCAACAAGAGCACCCCCCATACATTTCTGGTCTCATCTCCAAATTCTCCCCCACCCGCCCTCTTCGCTCTGCTAATGACCTTCTTCTTTCCACAACTCTTGTCACCTCCTCTCACTCTTGCCTTCAGGACTTTTCTCGTGCTGCCCCTATTCTCTGGAACTCCTTGCTCGCTCCACCAGATTATCCTCCAGCCTCAAAACATTCAAAACCTTTCTAAAAACACATCTCTTTAAAGAAGCGTATCATCTTCCACCCTAACACACTCTCACCTCTCTCTCCCTCCTTTTCCTCACACACTACCTTTAGGTTGTAAGTCTGCGAGTTTCAATCCCACAAGGGGCTTTAGGGAAAGCACTATGGATTTGAGGCTCAAAGACAGGGCCCTCCTTGTCTTGCTATTTGTTAATTTGTATGTATCTTTGCCTTGAACGTATCTTATGTACAGCGCTACGGAATATGTTGGCTCGTTATAAATAAACGATAATAATAATAATAATTCTAACAAAGGTAGTAAATCAGTCAACTTGGTATCTTAGAAACTCAAATGACTGGTCAACCATGTGGTCTCATGTCTTTTCCCAGTATACACTGAAGAGTGGACTGCTTTTGATGTCACCACTTTGCTGCTTGTTGCAATCTTTCACTCAAGGCACCTACTTCCAAGAGTGGGTGACCCAGCTCGATTATTTAATTCAGTTTGTTGTAGCTGCTTATCAAGTCCTTCTGATTGTCCTAAAGTCAGTATACCCTAACTCAGTCCAGTCTTTTCCTGATGGCCCCTATCCTCCTGGTCGAATCTCTATTTTCTTTAGACCAGGTTCTCTTAAGGACTCTGTAGGTTACTTCACTATATCATTTAATCGGCTAAGCGGTACTACCCATTTCCCCCCTCATCAGTGATACTGTCTTCCCTCAAAACTCCTTTTTGACCGCCTGTGACGATCTGAGAGTAGGGGCTATACGAGCCCAGAACCACCTGCTATAGACTACAGGTTATCTACGCACAAGGACCGTTGGGTATCGTCACCAGCACCCTGATATCTAGCAATCCATTAGGAATCAGCGCTTCCAGGAGTCCCAATAAAACTTCCTGTGCTAGTGATCAGGACAGGTTACTTAGAGGGTGGAGGTAGGTTCAGTATTGCAGCCACCAGGAACATAATCAGAGATAGACAATTTCTATATATGTCCAAGTAAACTGGTTTATTTTTGAAAATGCCAGCAGCAATTATAGGGGGTAGATACAGAGGGGTGTACACAGCACAACAATGAGATGGTGTGACAGACAAACACAAGAGATAAACGCCACATGGGGTCTAACAGTAGCTTCCTGAGATCAATAGGATTAGCCTTCAATCCATATCCTGCAGTCCCTAGCACATATCAGACGAGAGTAACTTAATCTGGCAAACAATGAAACAAAGCAGGTTAACAAATACAATAGAGGTGTCCATGCAGATAATCCATTGCTGGAGCCAAGCAGTTTGGTGGCTTAATGGCCCAACACACAGGCTGAGAAAAGGGAGTCAGTGACACTGCCAGTGTCTGTGTTGACCAAACTACTTTATTCCCAGGCTGTGGTACTTACTGTCCCAGTCTGGGCCTCAGTATATTCCACCTTTTTAAGGTGCACAGCCATTAAGAAGATGGATAAACTGTACAAATTACTGCATACCAAATTCCTACCCTTGGTCTGTTCCTAATCCTTAAAGGACCACCGCAGTTTAAGAAGAAAAGACTCTTGTTTGTCAAGTATGTTCCAATCTGACAATATTATCAGTTGTGTAAACCGTGAGCATAAAACATTTTTGTGAAAACCTGAATTTGTGTAGACTCTGTTTATGAGTACAATATTCCATTTTGTGTTTGTTACATCACTTCCTCACAGCGGGATGATGGGTGTGTGTGTGTCTGTAGTTATAAGTGGAGGGAACAGTGGGTGAGGAGTGAACAGACAGAAGCTTTTGTTTCATAACTGGATAAAACTGAAATTGACACCATACCCCTCCATCATCACGGATCCAAAAGCAGGACATTGCATTGAAGGATGCAACCATAACTCTCTAGAAATGTAAATGTCCCTTTCACACACACAACTTCCACCAATGTATCATGGATGCCTCCAGGATCCTGCAGAAGTATCAAAATGTTTTTAGCTGTATGACTTTTTTCTGCTTAATTATTCTCTTAGATTGAAAAAAAAATGTTTTTTTATTGTGCAGTGGTTTTTTAAATTTGCCTTTTAGCTCACAACAAGGTAACACTAAGAACTGTCTCAAAATATTCTTCCCATCACCCTGGATATCATCCAGTTCATATCTATACAATCAATCGAAATGGACTTGGTCAGTTACCCGTACTGAGTCTCAAATACTGGTTACTTGACAAGCTCGTATATTCATTCTCATCCTCTCTCGACTCATTGCTGTGAGAAACTGGCATAAGTCAAGACCTTTCTGTCCTCCTGTCCTCTCTCTTGGGCATGTGCCAAGTTCCTCGTATGACCCACAGTCACGCTCCAGTAGTTTTGGTTTACCTGTTGAGTCAGAAAATAAGAACACTGCAATACTTTCCCCAAATCAATCCCAGACACTGCATTAATAAAATTTTCCTGCAATAATAAAACTTCCTGCTGTCTCTCTTCTGCATCAGAATTTCCTTGAGACATAGGCACTCCTGGATGGCACCATGCCACCACCCCATATGGCAAATCCTTTCATCAATAGTCTTCTCGCAGTTCACAGTTTCTGGGGACATCAGTATGGATTTATATGCAGTCGGTCAGTTCCTCGGCACATCTGTTCACTGCAATAACAGATATCATAAAATACACAAATAGCACAGATACATTTGATTCTTAACCTCACCTTCCCAGGGCAGCTATAGTGCACCAGACAGTTCCCTGAACAGGTTTACATGTCATTTAGCCACATTAAATTCCAAGGCCGTAAGTGCAACGTTGACTCGCCACAGCTGTGGGCTTGAAATTTTGCCGATTTACGGAGCAGGGCACAAGCTACGGGCTTGCGGCTCAAACCAGTAAACCATATGTCAAACGGATGTGCGGCCGTGAACGTGATCAATTAGTCAAACCCGTAGTTACAGGGCTTAGATGGAGCAACAGAGATCGTCAGAATTACGTCACTGAAAAATGGAGGTGGGATTTCAAAGTCTTACGGGCTTCAATTACGAGTTACAATCGGACCCACATTCCAGAAATGATGCAATATTGATAAAGCCGTAAATATGATATTCTAGTCCATGCGAGTTTCTGTATATGTATTAACACATTGATTGCTGGGATCGATATAACCCGGAAATTAAACATAAAATAAAGTATTTTATATTTCAGATTTGCGAGCTTGAGAATGTTGTGCTCATAATTTTAATACCATCCCATATCGGACCCCCAAACCTAATTGATTGACATGTAACCTCCATGTTTTACTGCCGTAATGATGTCGGCCTCATTTGCTATTGGCTGTTTCAAAATGGGTATTTATGGCCTTGCTTAATTGATCATGTTCCTGCCCTGAATCGCTCTGCCTGTAACTTGCGGGCTTGTTCAATTGAAAAGCACCAGAATCTGAGACGAACAGGAGCCCGCAGACATATGGTCAGTACCCCGCAATGCAATTGAATCAGGCTCAATGTCCTTCAGGTAAATATGCAGACAAGGGTCTGCAGGCTATCTCAAGCCTTTGGAGACATAGGTGAGGGAGATCTCCAGGGATAAGGTTGACAATGGAGCCCCTCAATCAGCTGCACAATGAGTTCTAACAACTATCCTTCTCTATCATGGTTGTCTCCCACTTCTCCTGGACTTGGTTCTAGGGTCTGCTATGTTTAGGATATCCACTTCACCCCTGGCACATCTGTCCTTTTTCTTGCACCATCACTGGAGACTTGGTTCCAACATTACTTTTAGTATTAGTACATTTCATTAAAATTGTTTGCAATTGAAATAACACTTAATTCCACTTTAGTTAGTCTTTGACCCAATACAAAGAATCTACCCAAACAATAAAGCATCTTCATGTTCAGATATCTGGTTGTGGGTGATAAAATAAATCAAATTCATCTGTCAAATTAGTGAAACGTATGGAAACAAATAAAAATATGTAAAAACAGAACACATATAAATATGTTTTTCTCTTCTGATCACAGGCCTCCATAACTTGCTGAACCTTGAGTTGGAAGGGAATGGTTTTCATGATGGTAATGTCTACCCTTTGACCTTTAAACCCCTGAAGAAGCTGATTTATTTACGTCTGAATCGTAATCAGTTCCGGGCGCTTCCATCAGGACTTCCCGAATCTCTACAGGTAACAAAAACATATATACTGTGTCATGGGTGTAGGAACTGGGGGGGACGAGTGGGGACAAATCCCCTCCAGATTTTTCATTGTGTGTAGAGAAGTAGTTGTGTTGTATTTTTATACTATTTGCGGTATCCTCCCCCCAGATTTTCTTTGGCTCCTACACTCATGTACTGTGTTAAGGAAAATGTTTTAAAGGGCCGATGTATTTCAAGAATAAAATGGAAATTTAAGACATATGTAACAAACTAACACCATTATCACCTATCAACAAATGCATGATGTCTGCCTCTGAACACGTGCTTCTGCTCCTCCTGAAATATAAATACCTCTTTCACATACACAACTTCCACCAAAGAATCATGAATGCTTCCAGGTTCCAGAAGAGGCATCAAAACATACATTTCCTAAATAAAACCTAGCCGTATGGACTTGTACCCGTGTAATTGTGCCGTTAGACTCACAGTTATTTAACTTTATATAACAAAAGTAGGGTGTTTTTCCTGAAAATGTAATTATTGAAAACACTGCAGTGGAGTTTGCTCTTCTCTTACCTTGTTCTCTAACTGGTCAGTGTGATGGTCAAGCTTTAATAAAATGTAAATAATATATAATCAATATTAACTTTTCATTTTTTTTTTATTCAAATAGTTGACTTGTTTGTGACATAATAAACTGAAAAGGTGTTTATACTGAATTTTCTACTTTCTAAAGTAATATAAACTGGACTTTTCCAGTGGTCATTTCATGTTTAAGTACATATAATGTGCTAACATTTTACTCAGTTATATAGTTTGAGGTAGTTACATTTAGATTTAGAGGTTAGCCTGGAAGGCTGTGAGGTCCCTGCTCTTGTAAACTCGCAATCTAGAGGGATGGAGGCACAGGAGGGAGAAAAGATTACACTAGAATGGTGATACATAAAGGTAGTATTGTAATAAAGTAGTCCGGTACCTTGGATAATATTGATTTATGATGGACAGTAAATTAGTAGAAATGAGGTAGGTGATAATGCTGAGGTGGTGCTTAGTGGGCCAGATCCATTGAGATAAGGAAAGGTAGATTGTTTGTTATGGGATCTGTTATTATGGTTTCAATGTTGAGGATATGCTGTCCAGAATAGATGCCTTTTAGGGTGTTGTATGTTGAAGTGCGAGGAGGTTATGTGTATGAGCAGAGGAAACGTATAGGAGGGTATTTGGAAATGATGACTGAGATGTGGGCCTGGGGCAGTTTCGGGAAGAGCCTTGTAGGTTAGGACTAGCAGTGTGAATTTGATTCTTCAGTAGAGTGTAGGGATTTTCAGAGATGAGCAGCAGATAAAGAGTGAAGGATGAGGAAGGAGTCCTGCATCTAAGTTTAGGATGGATTAGAGAGGTACAAGGTGTGTGATAATTATGCCATTTAGGATGATTTATAGTAATCCAGACATTAGATGTTAGGTAAATGAATGAGGATTTTTGCCTGAAGGAGTCTTAAGTAGTGTCTAAGCAATGGGCTTGGGCACTAGGAAATTTGGTGCATTTGCCAAAGTTGAGGGAAATGTTTTTTATTGCTGAAGAGAAAGAGAAGTAGAGGAAATAAAAGAGAAGGAGACACTGAAGATATGAGGAGAATCATAACAGCGCATTGTCATGGATTCCACTGGAGTGCAGAATATGTAGAAAAAGAGGATGAGTGACAGTGTTAAATGCAGAAGAGGGATCAAGGAGGAGGACCCTTAGAATTGGTGGTGGTCCTTGGTCATCTTTGTTAGTGTAGTCTCTGAGGAGTGACAAGAACAAAAGCAGAAGGGTGTTGAGTAGGCAATTATAGGCTAGTCTCTTTAATAGGTTGGAGGCAAATAGGAAGAGAGAGAATGGGCAGCAGATTAGGGTTAGATAGGGTCAAGAGATGGTTTCTTCAAAATAGGTGTTACAAGAGCATGCCTAATGGAAGATGGGAAGGTGCCAGAGGTAAGGGACAGGTTGAAGATGTGCGTTTGAGTGGGACCGAGTGTGCATGAGAGAGACCGGAGAAAATGACTTTATTTACATTAAATGCCCACAGACAATTAGAAATGGTAGATTTCAAAGCCCATCATTCATTTAAACATGTCAATAAAATTATAGACACAGTAAAAAGTATATACATTTCTTTAATTAATCACCATATCAAGTCGGTCACATGTAGTATCATCCTACTCAAAATTATTTTGATCTCAGAACCGATCCATGCAAGCACTGGAAGATAAACAGCCAGTCCTCAGAGCTGCATTATAAGATGCAATATGGCGATTCCCAAATTGCTCACCTCACACAGTGACACACTTGGGAATGGGAGATGTGAAAAAGGCCAACATGGCAGCCAATAAAGGCGAGAAGAGTCCAATTAAAACATAGTATTAATTCATAACTTTATATCATTTGACATTCATTATGTTTTCTATTTGAATTTCTGCTTTTAAAGGGCATTGGCAGAGTCCATTTACATTATTTTAAATAATGGTACTTGTAGGCTGTGTGCTGGTGCAGCTATCTAGCTCAAGCCTGATTTCTTTGCATATGAATGTAACTATAACGGTGCCAGCAACTGTATGGCCACGGCACCCCCACACTAAAAAACACTGCCAAAAACAAATATGTCTGCCACAACCACATCACACACAAACAGTAAGGCAGGACCGCCCTGCTTCATAGAGAAAAAATAAATTATTATTCAAACCAAGATACATTTTATTCTTGTTAAAAAATATGTATTCAGAAGGAAAACATCTAAACAGTCCTTAAATAAGTAATTTGCGTGATTGTAAGTTTCTGTTTAAGGTTTTTAAAAAGAGCGTACTATAAATATGACACTTAATTGTGAACCAGACAGCAATTAATGCAGTGTCTAAATCCTATTAAATTCCAATACAAAGTTAATTAATGAGTACACATATGTACTATCTGGGTATATATGTAGTGTCTGGGTTTATTGATGACTTTTCATGTCTCGGTACTCCTTTTATCTTGCAGTACAGGAGCTCTTTCAGAGAGCTGGTGTTTGTGGAGGATTTAGCAGGCAATACTCCATGGAAATGTAAGCCTGTATCCTCATTGCACCTCTTAAAATGAGTCCGTGGAACAGTCCACCTGGCCGGGCTGTGTTTGTAGAGGGATGCGGCCAGCACTGGGTTGGATCATGTCTTGGCTTTCTGTACTTGCACTGTGGGAACTAAACAGCTTTCTTTTTGGTGCTGTGTGATGTTAGCCTACCTAGAATACAACACATGAGATATTATTTAAAGTAATGTAACTTTGCCATTGCCCTTTACAAGTTGAAATTGCATCCAACATAATGAATGTCAAATTATATAAAGTTAGGAATTAATACTATGTTTTAATTGGACTCTTCCCACCTTTAGGGGCTGCCATGGTGACCTCTTTCACTTCTCCCATTCCCAAGTGTGTCACTGTGTGAGGTGAACATGGCGTGAACGTCCATTTTGCATCTTTTAATGCAGGGACTCTCAGTCTCTGAGGACTAGCCGTTTACCTTCAAGTGCTTGCATGGATCGGTTCTGAGAGCAAAATAATTTTGAGTAGGATGTTACTACATGTGACCGACACATTTCTATTTTGTTTTGCACTTGAATAGAGTTTATCTGGGGATACATTGCTCAAAAATCTATAATTATGGCTAAGGGTTGTCATATGTATAAAGTGTTAGCCTCTCCTCATCCATCTTTGTCCCTGAGGAATGGCAGATAACTTTTCCAGGAACTGCTGTAATGCCCATATTACAACAGCTTCCTATGGGTCCACACAATGATGTGGGGATGACTTCTTTAGTAGCTTTGCCTCTTGTGGACCCATAGTAAGCTGCTGACCATGCTATGCACATTGTGATGCAAAATGGAGATTCACCCCTTGCTACCCACCCTCTTCACACAGTGATACTCTCCAAGGAATGGGAGGAGGGTGAGAGGCCAACAGTCTGAGGGCATGGACTGTGGAAGAAAGGGAAAACTAAGTGAGATTAATTTGTTTGGGATAAGAAGGCTATGGTCTTGGTTTGAAAAAATGACCAAATAGGGACCCTGGCTGCACCCATACATAAGCCATATGCCATTACTATAAGTAACTTATAACAATAAACCTGTAACTTTACATTTAGAACAAGAACAATGCGTTAAAAACGTAAAATAAAATAAAAAAGGCTGACCCTCCATGTACCAATTAATTGTACACCAATGGTAAATCACGGTACATACACATACACTGCTCACTCCACTTGAAGAATTGTGCTAGAAAGAAATGTCTCCATAGCAGGGCTCAAATTATTCCCCCATATTTTCTTCACCATACAGTGGCCCTTTAACACAGTCAATAATATAATATTGCTTGGATTTATGCCTCATGTATATGCTGATTTTAATGTACTTTCACTGCCCCATAAATTTCCTGTTTCCTCGCCCTCTGGTTCCCATCTGTCTGATGCCGTGTCCTCCTCTTTTATATCTTGGACTTATTAAAAATAACGCCCTCTTGTCTTGTTGAATCTAACATTTTTGGATTTCTGTACATATGTAACAAGCTCTCAATAAAACGCCAAACATTTTTAAATTCCCTGCGATGCTTTGGCTGTGTTCGCTTCTCTACCAAATATCACGCTTAGAGCTGAACGTCTGCTGGAATAATTTGGGAAAATTTCTCCCTGTAACATCTGCTGCCTTGTTTTAGCATTAATATTATAAATAGTTTTACCAGTGATTCTCTTTCATTTGTCCCCTGGTACTACATGTTCTTAGACTATAAGTTTATAGGGCGCATATAAAAACTCGCCATGTTGGCACAAATTCTGATTTAGGTCAATAGATTGCAATTTTTCCAAGTACTGTTTATTTTGTCAAATTAAAAACTGAATGATTAAAATACTAGTTTTCTTCTAATATACAATATTTTATCTATCTGGGTAAGGGGTGGAGGTACCAGTGATGCAGGTGGTGCAATGCACCAGAGCCCTCCTCCATTTTTTTTCTATCGTATAGGAGCCCCCCTGGAACCCCTCACCCCGGTCAACCCACCAAAGCCCCCTTGGGCCTCCTTGGCTACACACCCCCCTGGCCGGAAATTGGTTTGTGCTTGTTTAAAAAAGAGCATTTCTACTGAGGTTCAAATAAGTGGCAGTGAGGAGCAGTTCAGCATTCTGGGGATGTGTATCAGGGAAAAGGGCTGGATGACACCAAAGTACAGGGGGGATGGGTTCTGTGAGTGGGAATACAATTATTTTTACATCCCCTTTTGGGGATCTCCATTGTCTAGCTCCACTACTGATCTGGGCAGATAATCTAGTATATATACTGCTGTATCACATTAAAAAATCACCATTAGCAGGATTTAGTAACATCAAAATTAAAAGTTAAAATAACCCAATATGAATTGTAAAGATCTGGGTAGATAAAATAGTATATTTACTGCAGCTTCACATTAGAAAATCACCATTAGCAGGACTTTTTAACATTGCAATTAAAAGTTAACAGAACCAAATATTAATTGTAAAGAACCACTCAACTGCACTTGAACTTGACTTGTTAATGAATATCATCGTTTTACAAAGTTTAAATTAAAGAAATGTATCCTTTTTTTGATTTTTAACTTTTGTGTTTTGCTTTAATGGCTCCAGACTTTTTGCCTCCAAAAAGAATTAGTTACTTGGGAGGAATAGGACGAGCCATGGATTCAGAGAAGAACTCTATTCAGCTTTTTAAAGACTACCACTTGATAATAGAACTATCTACAAGGTTATATCAACACAATGCTCTCCATTGAAGACTGGCTGCGGAAAAGTAGTTTACTGTAGGGTTCAGACTATAAATACTCGTTTGTTTTTTTATGTAATCAGAGGCAACAGCCTATGGATATTTATATGGTATTTTATCTAATCAGATCGTATTGCTTATCCTAACCCCCACCCTTATCAGTGTGGAGACAAGCAGCTCAACTGTAGGTTGATACTTGAAAGTGAATCTAAAATGATTAATGCCATGATTTAATCAACTGAATATGAGTTGTATTAATGCTTAATCCTTTTGTAGGGACCTTACAGTGGTCAAGTCTGCATATAACATACATGTATACATACACATATTTTGCATGTTTTGGAATAAATACAATTTTTCACAGGCCCTGCACAAATCCACAGCGATTTTGCTACATCCAGGATCTCAGAACAAGGGCTCATTATTTTACATGAAAAAGCTTTTTTTTTGCTGTTTTCTTTGGAAAAATAGCAAATTCAGAGTGTTTTTGGAGTGATAATTATAGCAGCATTGCCTCCTTCCATGTCTCACCAGACAAAGCTCTGAGCCAAAGCTACAGGCCTGGATTTATAACTAAAAACAGCAAATTGTGTCTTACAAGATCCATCGGCCACAACTCATAGTGGTAGATGACAGCGGAAATAAACAGTGGAAAACAACATATTGTAATGACTTTAATATTTAACATTTCATGTATTTTTGGTGTGATTATTATTAATCTTTTTTTTTGTATCAGTTGCAAATATTTGTACATTCGTATATAGATTTCTTAAAAGGCTGAGGCCTAGGGACTCTCTCATTCCCTCCTCGCTTCCCATACAATATCCTATCCCCCCAATGGCAGTGATAGGGACTAGAGGGCCCCGGTACAAAATAACTTGCTCCCCCCCCCCCACTGCAACTTCCTTATCCACTATATAGGGGTCAATAAAAATACAAAACTATATGTAGATGTCCCGATCACCCCTATGGCGATCAGATTACCTTTCTATACGGAATTATCTGCCATTCTCATCTAATAAATTAAGATAAATCCTTTAATGGCAGTAGCACAGGGCCCCTATCTTGTTGTGGGGTTTGGTGCTTGGCACCAGCTGCACCAGTAGTATCTCCACCACTGCATCCCACCTTTGCTGTACAATAATATGTGTGAATTATATACCAAAATAACACCAATAGCCATGAACATAAAATATTTGTAGAGAAAAATATAATTTTGTTTATTTTTTTGCTATTGGACATCCTATCTTGCTTGGTTTCCTCACTTTCGGATAGCCAGAATATGAGGGGTATGTTTTATCTATCAGTGGAGGGAGGGGGATAGGGAACTGTTTGATTCATCATCTGCTTATGCCCCAGAAGTACCCAGCTTACATCAATAGATGCAAGCACTGGTTTCCAGAAATGTAACTGACACTCTCGCACACAGCTTCCAGTAAAGTAGAAACAATGACTCCAGGTCCAGTAGAAGTATATATATATATATATATATATATATATATATATATCTATATATATATATATATTTTTTTTATTATTATTATTTTTTTTACATGCTCAAACCATGTTTCATATTTTCACGTGCAGAAATACACTTACTTTTTTAGATTAGACTATGTAGAACTCTTCTATCTAGAACTTGTTGCCAAGAGAAACTCCTTTAACTCATCAAATCCCCAGCAATGAAGAGTATTGTTTTGATATAGTCTTGTGCATAACTATTCAGCACTGCCAGCTAGATAAACCCATCTCACATTGACCTTATAGTAGATGGAGGCAAGAAGCAGCAGAATCTGATCTTTGAAAGCAAGTTTAATATTGAATATTGTTTTTTAAATCCTCAAATATTAATTGTATTAATGACCAATTTCTAATTAAAGCTTCTAGGGCATCAAAGTGGCTCATAAAGTGTATCTCCAGGTTACAGCAAAACTGGGATATTTCACAATCAACTGCTGACAAGTAAAGAACAGGGATAAAATTGCGAAAATAAATTCCTCGTGTCCAGCAAAATTGGGCAATAGTAAAACTTAGTTAAAGCACAATTTAGTAAAAAAACGAAACAATCTGGAATTCTCCGGTAGCTTTCTGTGTATAATTTGCGTTCTAAATATAGAATTTTGCAACCCGTCTGTAAATCTCCTCTGTCTGAATTCTGCAGTGATCTGATTTTCCATTAGATGATTTATTATTTGAGTTCATTGATAAACTCAAACCATAAGTGCTCCATATTTGGATGAGCTACTGATAATTACTGGCAGATGTCTATCAGTAGATCAGATCCAGGGCGTAACTCCCCTGACAGCAGGGGATGCCGCAGTTATGGCGCCCAAATTCTAGACAGCCACCATCCATTGCATCCTTAAAGGGATATGGAAGTATTCTGTATTTTACTAGATACATAATATCCCTATGTATCTATTTACTTTTATGTACTTTATTTTATTAAGAAGTGGTTGTAGCCTCTGCCTTAAATCAAATAAATGGTCAATACATGTGCAGTGTAGTCTCCTAGCCTATCACAGACCACATCTCAGCAGCATGTTGCTGAGAGATGGCCACAGCAGAGTCTGTGTCTGCGTACGCTGCAGTGGATAGACCCATACAGGGACAATTTGTTTGATTCTAGGCCAGGGGTGGGCAATTAATGAGAAACTCAGAATGTTGTGGAGGGCCACCCTCCAGTGCCATATATAGTATGTACACACACATTCTATATATACTAGGAAATTGCCTGTTAAAAATGACGGGAATAAAATTGTAAGGCTGGCAATACTGGTTGGCAAATAATGTGAGGGTTTTGGTCCTCGTTGGTTTTATTTTCAAAGTCCCACGTGCCTGGGGTTGTTAGTGTGTTACTGTTTTTGTCGTTGTGTATAAGTTCTGCGTGCCTGGTGTTGTAAAGCCTCGTTTTCATCCAGTTTCAGAATTTTTTAGTTTTTCATCCGCCATTTTTCCCCTCACTTAGCCGATTTCCGTTTGCAACTTCACTCCTAGGCTTCCTGGCACCCCCCTGTGTTGTGTGTGAGTGTTATTTTGCTTGTTTTGGGCTTTTTAGTAGTTACGCCTTCAGCGCTCATTGCAGCCTAAGTCCCGCATGCCTCAATGGCTTGCCTTGCAGGCGTCCCTCGCTGTGCGAGGGACGCAATAGCCTAAGTCGTGCATGCATCAACGGCTCGCCTCGCTGCGCGAGGGATGCAAAAGCGTGACCAACATCGCAAACGTTACCCACACTGACAACTATATATGTGATAAAAAAACTACATTTTCTTGTCAACCTCCAGGCCCCAATCAGCAGCACCATTCACCCCTCCAACCCCCTCAGCAGCAATATTCACCCCCAAGCCCCCCTCAGCAGCACCATTCACCCTTTCAGCCCCCTCAGCAGCAATAATTACCCCCAGCCCCCCTCAGTAGCACCATTCACCCCCAGCCCCCCTCAGCAGCACAATTCACCCTTTCAGCCCCCTCAGCAGCAATAATTACCCCCAGCCCCCCTCAGTAGCACCATTCACCCCCAGCCCCCCTCAGCAGCACCATTCACTCCCAGCCCCCTCAGCAGCAGTAATTACCCCCAGCCCACCTCAGTAGCACCAATCACCCCCAGCCCCCCTCAGCAGCAGCATTCATCCCCCAGCCCCCCTCAGCAGCAGCATTCACCCCCAGCCCCCCTCAGCAGCAGCATTCACCCCCAGCCCCCTCAGCAGCAGCATTTATCCCCAACACCCCCCAGGCATTATTCAACCCCTTAAAACCCCCAAGGCCCCTTGTCACACTATTCACCCCCATCAAGCCCCCTGCACTTCATTCACCCCCCTCCTCTTACTTGTGCATGGCAGTCCCTATCCTGGATCTCATTGCTCAGAGGTTGGGTATCCTTCCCCTGCTAGAGCTTCATACTGCAGGGTCACGTGACATCATTATGAATTCCCCTCCCCTGCTGTATGAAGTTCCAGCAGTGGAAGGATACCCAACACTGAGCAATGGGATCCAGGACAGGGGCTGACAGAGGCCGGGCAGTCTGGGGAGCTCCGCTCAGTCACCTCCTCTCGGGCTGTGCATCAGATGCCATGTTGCCATTGTAGCGGGCCGGACAGAGACAGCGTGCGGGCCGGATGTGGCCCGCGGGTCTTAATATACAGTTGTGCTCAAACGTTTGCACACCCTGGCAGAAATTGTGAACTTTTTGCATTCATTTTGAAAATATGACTGATCATGCAAAAAATGTCTTTTATTGAAGGATAGTAATCATATGAAGCCATTTATTATCACTAAAATGTTATGCCTGGCAATGCTGTTTGCCACACAATGTGAGGCTCTCCCCGCTGTAACTTGCGGGACTCGCAATGAGCGCCAAGGGCGCTTTGTAATCAATTGGCGTCTTTTGGGGGCCTCCGAACATCTTCTGAGTTACGGGCTTGGAAAAAATGGAGGCTGTTGAAGCCGTAATTTTTTCAAAGTCTTGCGCAAGCACGTATCTTTTAACATTACGTGACGACAAATCGCAATTACCACAACTATTATATGTGATAGAAATCACCCAAATAGCAGTGATCAAAAGTCCCAATCAGGGCCTTCCTCAATTAGAGCCGCTCCCTGCCAGGCTGCAGTGCATAAAACTGACCACACACACTTCTAAGCTCCAGTGTCTTAAAGTCTATAGACAGCAGAGCTAATCAAAATCCTCCATGAGTTAACTCTTTCACACCTCCTGTGGAAAAGTGAGTTATGAAATATCTGTGGCCCATGCAAATCCCTGATCTCCCTAGTGTAAGGATGGTCAAAAGAAAAGAGTGCACCTTGGACACCTTCCTAATACTGTGCCTGAAGCTGCTGACACATGTGCATCAAGGGAGGGTGATGTTTATATACAGAACGTTCTGAAAATCTCAGACATCTTCCCAGTCAGCACCAGTCTCAGACATCTTCCCAGTCAGCACCAGTCTCAGACATCTTCCCAGTCAGCACCAGTCTCAGACATCTTCCCAGTCAGCACCAGTCTCAGACATCTTCCCAGTCAGCACCAGTCTCAGACATCTTCCCAGTCAGCACCAGTCTCAGACATCTTCACAGTCTGCATCAGTCTCAGACATCTTCCCAGTCAGCACCAGCCTCAGACATCTTCCCAGTCAGCACCAGCCTCAGACATCTTCCCAGTTAGCACCAGCCTCAGACATCTTCCCAGTCAGCACCAGCCTCAGACATCTTCCCAGTTAGCACCACTCTCAGCCATCTTCCCAGTCAGCACTAGTCTCAGACATCTTCCCAGTCAGCACCAGCCTCAGACATCTTCCCAGTCAGCACTAGTCTCAGACATCTTAACAGTCCGCACCAGTCTCAGACATCTTCCCAGTCAGCACCAGTCTCAGACATCTTCCCAGTCAGCACCAGCCTCAGACATCTTCCCAGTTAGCACCACTCTCAGCCATCTTCCCAGTCAGCACTAGTCTCAGACATCTTCCCAGTCAGCACCAGTCTCAGACATCTTCCCAGTCAGCACCAGTCTCAGACATCTTCCCAGTTAGCACCACTCTCAGCCATCTTCCCAGTCAGCACTAGTCTTAGACATCTTCCCAGTCAGCACCAGTCTCAGACATCTTCCCAGTCAGCACCAGTCTCAGACATCTTCCCAGTCCCCACCAGTCTCAGACATCTTCCCAGTCCGCACCAGTCTCAGACATCTTCCCAGTCCACACCAGTCTCAGACATCTTCCCAGTCAGAACCAGTCTCAGACATCTTCCCAGTCAGCACCAGTCTCAGACATCTTCACAGTCCGCATCAGTCTCAGACATCTTCCCAGTCAGCACCAGTCTCAGACATCTTCCCAGTCAGCACCAGCCTCAGACATCTTCCCAGTTAGCACCACTCTCAGCCATCTTCCCAGTCAGCACTAGTCTCAGACATCTTCCCAGTCAGCACCAGCCTCAGACATCTTCCCAGTCAGCACCAGCCTCAGACATCTTCCCAGTTAGCACCACTCTCAGCCATCTTCCCAGTCAGCACTAGTCTCAGACATCTTCCCAGTCAGCACCAGTCTCAGACATCTTCCCAGTCAGCACCAGTCTCAGACATCTTCCCAGTTAGCACCACTCTCAGCCATCTTCCCAGTCAGCACTAGTCTCAGACATCTTCCCAGTCAGCACCAGTCTCAGACATCTTCCCAGTCAGCACCAGTCTCAGACATCTTCCCAGTCCCCACCAGTCTCAGACATCTTCCCAGTCCGCACCAGTCTCAGACATCTTCCCAGTCCGCACCAGTCTCAGACATCTTCCCAGTCAGAACCAGTCTCAGACATCTTCCCAGTCCGCACCAGCCTCAGACATCTTCCCAGTCAGCACCAGTCTCAGACATCTTCCCAGTCAGCACCAGCCTCAGACATCTTCCCAGTCAGCACCAGTCTCAGACATCTTCCCAGTTAGCACCAGTCTCAGACATCTTCCCAGTCAGCACCAGCCTCAGACATCTTCCCAGTCAGCACCAGTCTCAGACATCTTCCCAGTCAGCACCAGTCTCAGACATCTTCCCAGTCAGCACCAGTCTCAGACATCTTCCCAGTCAGCACCAGCCTCAGACATCTTCCCAGTCAGCACCAGTCTCAGACATCTTCCCAGTCCGCACCAGTCTCAGACATCTTCCCAGTCCGCACCAGTCTCAGACATCTTCCCAGTCCGCACCAGCCTCAGACATCTTCCCAGTCAGCACCAGCCTCAGACATCTTCCCAGTCCGCACCAGCCTCAGACATCTTCCCAGTCAGCATCAGTCTCAGACATCTTCCCAGTCAGCACCAGTCTCAGACATCTTCCCAGTCCGCACCAGTCTCAGACATCTTCCCAGTCCGCACCAGCCTCAGACATCTTCCCAGTCAGCATCAGTCTCAGACATCTTCCCAGTCAGCACCAGTCTCAGACATCTTCCCAGTCAGCACCAGTCTCAGACATCTTCCCAGTTAGCACCAGTCTCAGACATCTTCCCAGTCAGCACCAGCCTCAGACATCTTCCCAGTCAGCACCAGTCTCAGACATCTTCCCAGTCCGCACCAGTCTCAGACATCTTCCCAGTCCGCACCAGTCTCAGACATCTTCCCAGTCCGCACCAGTCTCAGACATCTTCCCAGTCAGCACCAGTCTCAGACATCTTCCCAGTCAGCACCAGTCTCAGACATCTTCCCAGTCCGCACCAGTCTCAGACATCTTCCCAGTCCGCACCAGTCTCAGACATCTTCCCAGTCCGCACCAGTCTCAGACATCTTCCCAGTCCGCACCAGCCTCAGACATCTTCCCAGTCAGCACCAGTCTCAGACATCTTCCCAGTTAGCACCAGTCTCAGACATCTTCCCAGTCAGCACCAGCCTCAGACATCTTCCCAGTCAGCACCAGTCTCAGACATCTTCCCAGTCAGCACCAGTCTCAGACATCTTCCCAGTTAGCACCAGTCTCAGACATCTTCCCAGTCAGCACCAGCCTCAGACATCTTCCCAGTCAGCACCAGTCTCAGACATCTTCCCAGTCCGCACCAGTCTCAGACATCTTCCCAGTCCGCACCAGCCTCAGACATCTTCCCAGTCCGCACCAGTCTCAGACATCTTCCCAGTCCGCACCAGTCTCAGACATCTTCCCAGTCCGCACCAGCCTCAGACATCTTCCCAGTCAGCACCAGTCTCAGACATCTTCCCAGTTAGCACCAGTCTCAGACATCTTCCCAGTCAGCACCAGCCTCAGACATCTTCCCAGTCAGCACCAGTCTCAGACATCTTCCCAGTCAGCACCAGTCTCAGACATCTTCCCAGTTAGCACCAGTCTCAGACATCTTCCCAGTCAGCACCAGCCTCAGACATCTTCCCAGTCAGCACCAGTCTCAGACATCTTCCCAGTCCGCACCAGTCTCAGACATCTTCCCAGTCCGCACCAGTCTCAGACATCTTCCCAGTCCGCACCAGCCTCAGACATCTTCCCAGTCAGCACCAGCCTCAGACATCTTCCCAGTCCGCACCAGCCTCAGACATCTTCCCAGTCAGCATCAGTCTCAGACATCTTCCCAGTCAGCACCAGTCTCAGACATCTTCCCAGTCCGCACCAGTCTCAGACATCTTCCCAGTCCGCACCAGCCTCAGACATCTTCCCAGTCAGCATCAGTCTCAGACATCTTCCCAGTCAGCACCAGTCTCAGACATCTTCCCAGTCAGCACCAGTCTCAGACATCTTCCCAGTTAGCACCAGTCTCAGACATCTTCCCAGTCAGCACCAGCCTCAGACATCTTCCCAGTCAGCACCAGTCTCAGACATCTTCCCAGTCCGCACCAGTCTCAGACATCTTCCCAGTCCGCACCAGTCTCAGACATCTTCCCAGTCCGCACCAGTCTCAGACATCTTCCCAGTCAGCACCAGCCTCAGACATCTTCCCAGTCAGCACCAGTCTCAGACATCTTCCCAGTCAGCACCAGTCTCAGACATCTTCCCAGTTAGCACCAGTCTCAGACATCTTCCCAGTCAGCACCAGCCTCAGACATCTTCCCAGTCAGCACCAGTCTCAGACATCTTCCCAGTCCGCACCAGTCTCAGACATCTTCCCAGTCCGCACCAGTCTCAGACATCTTCCCAGTCCGCACCAGCCTCAGACATCTTCCCAGTCCGCACCAGTCTCAGACATCTTCCCAGTCCGCACCAGTCTCAGACATCTTCCCAGTCCGCACCAGCCTCAGACATCTTCCCAGTCCGCACCAGCCTCAGACATCTTCCCAGTCCGCACCAGCCTCAGACATCTTCCCAGTCAGCACCAGTCTCAGACATCTTCCCAGTCAGCACCAGTCTCAGACATCTTCCCAGTCAGCTGGAGGCTATAACACTACATTTCAAATGTAATTTAAAGACTTCATTTTCACAAATTTTATTATATACAAATACATATCTGACTTAGATAAACATTCTAACCATTGCAGAGTACCGTAGTTCAGGAAAAACTGCACTTATTTGTAAAGTAGGTAAAAAATAATATTAGCAGAAAATCAGAATTTAGAATCGGACTCTGTTTACGTGTCCATCTTGTCTTTGTTTCATCACTTACTGATATCTGGAGTATGAGGGGTGTATTTTTAATCTATCAATGAATAGAGTTAGGGGGAGAGATGAGGAGAATTTGTCATTAAATTTGACACTGACTCTCCTCGCAACACACGCCCAGAACCAGGCAGCTTGCCTTAATAAATACAAATACATGCTCTCCAGATATGTAAACACCCCTATAACACACAAATTTCACCAAAGTATCATGAATACCTCCAGTTTACAGCCAAGGCATCAAAATATATTTTTTATCTAATTGTATGACATTTGTCCTGCCTATTTACGCTGAAAGTTCGCAAGCATATATATCTTTCATCGGGCCTGTAGGAAACATTGAAGAACCAATTTTCAGTTCATACAGAATAACATTTTTAAACTTAACTGAAATTAGCAGAATTTATGTGGCTGTGTGCAGTTTTGGGGCTTGTCACAATCAGCCAATGAATACTCGTTGTATTAATGTTCATTGGCGGCCAGTCTGGATCCAGTTCTTGGAGCCAGTAGAGGAGCTAGTAAATAGACGGCCTTGGAGCTGGATAATTTGTGACCCTCCCCCTTGCAACACCTCTATACAATGTAGGGTCAATGAAAAGCCAAATATATGTGTAGGAAGTCAGATGACCTTTCTATAAGAAAAGTAATTGCTGCTCTCCCATAATAAATTAAGGGGTCAGGAGGCAGAGGACTAATACCCTGTTGTAGACCCCAGCGCTTTGCTCCTGCTGCGCCAGCATTAGCTCTGCCACTGCTAAGAGTCCATGTATGTAGAAATTATGTAATGTGGTATGTTCCTAATGTGTGCATGTATTGTACTGCTCATATTATATAGGTATGTTCCTAATGTGTGCATGTATTGTACTGCTCATATTATATAGGTATGTTCCTGATGTGTGCATGCATTGTACTGCTCATATTATATAGGTATGTTCCTGATGTGTGCATGCATTGTACTGCTCATATTATATAGGTATGTTCCTGATGTGTGCATGCATTGTACTGCTCATATTATATAGGTATGTTCCTAATGTGTGCATGCATTGTACTGCTCATATTATATAGGTATGTTCCTAATGTGTGCATGCATTGTACTGCTCATATTATATAGGTATGTTCCTAATGTGTGCATGCATTGTACTGCTCACATTATATAGGTATGTTCCTAATGTGTGCATGCATTGTACTGCTCATATTATATAGGTATGTTCCTAATGTGTGCATGTATTGTACTGCTCATATTATATAGGTATGCACTAAGGAGGGGTTTGGGTTTTTAGGGCACTGGACTGACTTCTCACTTCGGTACAATCTCTACAGTAGGGATGGATTGCACCTTAATGATGAGGGAGCTTTTGTACTAGGGGATAGTCTGTTAGAAAGGTTGGAGGAGTTTTTAAACTAGTAGGTGGGGGGAGGGACTAGATATAAGTAATGGGGTAGAAAGTGTAGAGGGTATAAGGGATGAATTAACAACTCATAGGGGAGGAGATGGGGGGAGGGGTAGTATAGTCAATAGGGAGGTAGTACTAAGTAATTCAAGTTCAGTGGCAGGCACTTCAGAACTATAGACATAACATAAGGTGTATGCTTGCTAATGCCAGAAGCTTGCCAGGAAAAATGGGAGAGTTAGAATTATTAGCAATTAAAGAAAAATGGGATTTAATAGGCATTACTGAAACGTGGTGGGATGAATCTCATGACTGGACTGTTAATTTGGATGGTTATAACCTATTTAGGAAAGATAGAGGCAATGGTAAACGAGGAGGGATTTGTCTGTATGTTAAGCCTGAATTTAAGCCTATAGTCAGAGAAGATATTTATGGTGGACCTAGTGATAAAGCTGAATGTTTGTGGGTAGAGTTAAATAGCGGAGCAGCAAATTCCAAAAGAATATTAGTAGGAGTATGCTATAAACCCCCAAATATAGCTGAAAGTGAGGAAATACAATTATTGTTACAGATTGAAAATGCAGCTAGGCATGGTCAAGTTCTAATAATGGGAGATTTTAATTACCCTGAAATAAACTGGATAAATGAGACCAGCAGTTCATCTAAGGGGAGCAGGTTCTTGAGTACACTCGGGGATCATTATCTGGCCCAGGTAATACAAGAACCTACTAGAAATGAGGCTATCTTAGATTTACTCATCACAAATAATATTGATATAGTATGTAATGTTGAAATAGGGCAACCTTTGGGAAACAGTGATCATAACGCAGTCTCTTTTGAGATTGAATTAAAAAAACAAAATTTTAAGGGGCCAACAAAAACTCTTACTTTTAAAAGGGCAGATTTTAACGGTCTAAGGGCAGCAATACAAAGTATAGACTGGGACAGAGAACTGGCAGGTAAAAATACTGAACATAAATGGACAACATTTAAATCCTTACTAAATATACATACACATCGACATATACCGTGTGGGAATAAAAGTAAAAGGAGTAAATCCCATCCAATGTGGCTTAACAATGATTTAAAGATCAAGATACGGAGTAAAAAACAGGCATTTAAATTATACAAACAAGAGGGGACAGAGACTGCTTTACACGAATACAAGGAAATCAACAAGGCTTGCAAAAGCGCTATTAGACTGGCTAAAATAGAAAATGAAAAATTAATTGCAAAAGAGAGTAAGACTAACCCTAAAATATTTTTTAAGTAAATTAATGGGAAGAAGGCGAGGAAGGAAGCTATAGGAACATTACAATGTGACACAGGCCGTCTGATAATTAGTGACCAAGAAAAGGCAGATGAGCTAAATAGGTTCTTTTCTTCGGTATACACAAGGGAGGTACCAATGGTTGGGACACTGCAACAAAATGGGGCTACACTACCTTTGCCAAATAATTGGTTAACACAGGAAGTAATCCAAAAGAGGTTGGAAAAAATAAATGTTAATAAAGACAGGGGTCCTGATGAAATATATCCAAGGGTACTAAGGGAACTGGGTTCTGTAATAGCCAAACCATTATATTTAACTTTTCAAGATTCACTCAACACAGGGTCTCTACCAGATGACTGGAGAAAAGCTGATGTGATACCTATATTTAAAGAGGGATCAAGAGCAAATCCGGGGAATTATAGACCAGTGAGCCTCACTTCTGTAGTGGGGAAGCTTTTAGAAGGGTTAATAAGGGATAATATCCAAAAATATGTCTATTTGAAAAGGATTATAAGTAGGAGTCAACATGGATTTATGAGGGATAGGTCATGTCAAACAAATCTAATTAGTTTCTATGAGGAGGTTAGTAGGAACCTGGATCAAGGCAACTCAGTGGATGTAGTCTTTTTGGATTTTGCAAAGGCTTTTGATACAGTACCACATGGGAGACTATTGTGCAAACTAAGAGATACAGGAATTGCAGTAAATATCTGCTCATGGATTGAGAGCTGGCTAAAAGACAGGAAGCAAAGGGTTGTTGTAAATGGAACATACTCCGATTGGACTAATGTGGTAAGTGGGGTTCCTCAGGGTTCAGTATTAGGTCCTCTCCTTTTTAACATATTTATTAATGACTTAGAGGTAGGATTGGAGTGTGGTGTCTCCATTTTCGCTGATGACACGAAGTTGTGCAAGGTGATAAAATCAGATAATGATGTACTTTCCCTCCAAAGGGATTTACATAAAATTGAGGATTGGGCATCTAAATGGCAGATGAGATTTAATACAAATAAATGTAAAGTTATGCATCTGGGAAGGAAAAATGGCCATGCAATTTATAATCTTAATGGAGCAAATCTAGGCGTATCAGATATTGAAAGGGATTTGGGAGTGCTTGTGGACAACCACCTAGGTAACAGTGCTCAAAGCCAAGCAGCAGCTGCAAAGGCAAGTGAAATATTAGCATGTATTAAGAAGGGTATAGAAGCCAGGGAAGCAAATATAATTCTGCCACTATACAAATCTCTAGTACGCCCTCATTTGGAATATGGAGAACAATTTTGGGCACAACTTCATAAAAAGGACATTTTAGAGCTGGAAAAGGTACAGAGGAGGGCAACAAAACTAATAAGGGGAATGGAGGGGCTAAGTTATGAAGAAAGACTAAGCAAATTAAGCTTATTTTCTCTAGAAAAAAGGCGTCTAAGAGGAGATATGATTACCTTATTTAAATACATCCAGGGTCAGTTTAAAGATTTGTCAAGGGAGCTTTTTGTGCCAAGAGGTTTTCAACTGACAAGAGGACATCCCTTGAGGTTAGAAGTAAAAAGATTCCACCTTAAAGAAAGAAAAGGGTTCTTCACAGTAAGGGTGGTTAATCTGTGGAAATCTCTACCAGAGGAGGTGGTGACAGCGGATTCGATAGATAACTTTAAAAGGGGACTGGATTGACATATTCCAGATCAGAGGAGATCTTAAAAGGTTGAACTTGATGGACTGAAAGTCATTTTCAACCTTAAATACTATGTAACTATGTTCCTAATGTGTGCATGCATTGTGCTGCTCTTATTATACAGGAATGTTCCTAATGTGTGCATGTATTGTGCTGCTCATATTATACAGGTATGTTCCTAATGTGTGCATGTATTGTGCTGCTCATATTATACAGGTATGTTCCTAATGTGTGCATGTATTGTGCTGCTCATATTATATTGGTATGTTCCTAATGTGTGCATGTATTGTGCTGCTCATATTATACAGGTATGTTCCTAATGTGTGCATGTATTGTGCTGCTCATATTATATTGGTATGTTCCTAATGTGTGCATGTATTGTGCTGCTCATATTATACAGGTATGTTCCTAATGTGTGCATGTATTGTGCTGCTCATATTATACAGGTATGTTCCTAATGTGTGCATGTATTGTGCTGCTCATATTATACAGGTATGTTCCTAATGTGTGCATGTATTGTGCTGCTCATATTATATTGGTATGTTCCTAATGTGTGCATGTATTGTGCTGCTCATATTATACAGGTATGTTCCTAATGTGTGCATGTATTGTGCTGCTCATATTATATTGGTATGTTCCTAATGTGTGCATGTATTGTGCTGCTCATATTATACAGGTATGTTCCTAATGTGTGCATGTATTGTGCTGCTCATATTATATTGGTATGTTCCTTATGTGTGCATGCATTGTGCTGCTCATATTATATAGGTATGTTCCTAATTTGTGCATGCATTGTACTGCTCATATTATATAGGCATGTTCCTAATGTGTGCATGTATTGTACTGCTCATATTATATAGGCATGTTCCTAATGTGTGCATGCATTGTGCTGCTCATATTATATAGGTATTTTCCTAATGTGTGCATGCATTGTACTGCTCATATTATATAGGTAGGTTCCTTATGTGTGCATGCATTGTACTGCTCATATTATATATGTATGTTTCTAATGTGTGCATGCATTGTACTGCTCATATTATATATGTATGTTCCTAATGTGTGCATGCATTGTACTGCTCATATTATATATGTATGTTCCTAATGTGTGCATGCATTGTACTGCTCATATTATATACGTATGGTCCTAATGTGTGCATGCATTGTGCTGCTCATATTATATGTATGTTCCTAATGTGTGCATGCATTGTACTGCTCATATTGAAATGGGTGCATTTCTAGTAACATTATCACAATAGTGCTCAAACATTAGGGCTTTATTTTATTTTTTATTTACTGACTAGCAATAAAATCAGGATGGAACCTTCTATAGATATAAATGTTTCTAAAACTGATTTTATGTTCTTTGCTTACACAGCTGCTAATGCTGTTAGGTTGTTACAAACATGTGCAGCGTTTCTTGAACTATGGTGGTTCTTCAAAGTGTTCTATAAAGTAGATACATTACATTCAATTGAGATATAATGGGCTTGCTTTCTTCTCTGTCCCAACATGAAACATTGAATCTTATGGAGGTCTGTACTACATCTCAGTGCACCTATATTGCCATTCAACGGAATGTGATCAGATAAAAAAACTCAATTAGCAGGCTATCCACGAGACTCAGGTTGCACTTCCTCCCAATTCATTTGTAAGAAAGAGGACTGATCAAACACATTGTTTATGTGAAGCTTTCTTGGTAATTGGCACATATTAATGTCTTGGTAATGTACAAGATATGTTTTTTTAAATGCATCATAGAAAGTTTTGAAGTACAGTGAAGTACAATGGCCCTTAAAGAGTGTATGAGGGCTCATTTGTAGATTTTGCTCAGGTGCCCAGCAATTTCCAGCCTCACCTCTGGATCAATTATTCACATTTCTCTCTTTATCTTCTGTAGGAGCTTCACTTGGACAATAACCGTGTTGAGTTTGTTCCTGAAGGGATCCTGAACAAGACTGTGAATTTGACTGTCCTTGTGCTAAGCAACAACAGGCTACGAGAAGACCGTATCGCTCCCCGGGCCTGGATCCATCTGATGTAAGTAGTCTAGAACCAAAAAATGTTATACTGGCGCAAGGCAAGAGTGCCCTGTTATCTCCATCAAAGAGTGGAACATGGGCCAGCACAAGGTTTTCTTGTTGATAATAAGGCTGCAGGAGGTGATGGAATCCCAATTAAACTACGGTATTCAAAATCCCACAGGATGATGCTGTAAAAGTGTTACTTGCCTTATGCCAACACATTTGGAAAACATAACAATGGCTAATAGACTGGAAAAAGTCAGTCTACATCCCAGTCCCAAAAAAGGCAGTGCCAAAGAGAGCTCCAATTATCTAACAATTGCACTCATTTCACATGCCAGCAAGATAATGCTTAAGATTCTACAAGCTCGACTCCAATAATTTATGGACCAGGAACTACCAGATGTGCAAGTCGGGTTCCACAAAGGAAGAGGCACAAGAGATCAAATTGCCAATATCCACTGGATAAAAGAGAAAGCAAGAGAGTTCCAAAAAAACATTTACTTCTGCTTCATAGACTATTGTAAAGCCTTTGACTGTGTGGATCACAACAAAATGTGGCATGTCCTTAAAGAGATGGGAGTACCAGATCATCTAATCCTCCTCCTAAAGAATCTGTATGTGGACCAAGAAGCCACAGTCGGAACTGAACATGGGACAACCGAATGGTTTAAGATCGGAAAAGGAGTGCGACAAGGTTGTATATTGTCACCTTATTTATCCAACTTATATGCAGAGTACATCATGCGTAAGGCTGGACTGGATGAATCCAAAGCCGGAATCAATATTGCTGGAAGGAATATCAACAACCTCAGATACGCTGATGATACTACTCTGATGGCTGAAAGTGAGGAGGAACTAAAGGACTTATTAATGAGGGTAAAAGAAGAAAGTGCATAAGTTGGCCTGCTGCTCAACTTTAAAAAGACGAAGGTCATGGCAAACTGCAATCTAATTTCCTTGCAAATAGGTGGGGAAGAAGTGGAGGCAGTGACAGATTTTATTTTCCTTAGATCCAAGATCTCTGCAGATGGTGACTGTAGTCATGAAATTAAAAGATGTTTGCTTCTGGGGAGGAAAGCTATGGCAAGCTTGGACAAGCTTGTAAAAAGTTAAGATGTTAAACAAAGGTCTGCATAGTTCGAACTATGGTAGTCCCAGTAGTAACATACAGATGTGAGAGCTGGACCATAATTGCGGTGTTGGAGAAGACTGCTTAGAGTCCCTTGGACTACAAGAAGATCCAATAAATCTATACTTCATGAAATCACGACAAACTGTTCACTAGAAGGTATGATCATGAGGCTGAAGCTCAAATATTTTGGCCATATTATGAGACGGCAGGATTCCCTAGAAAATACACTGATGCTGGGACTGAGAGATGAACCTGGCGTGCTGTGGTTCATAGAGTCACGGAGAGTCGGACGCGACTGACCGACCAGACAACAACAAGACATGGGCATAAAGTATTTTCGGGGAAAATCTGAATTTATTAAGACTCTATTTATAGTACAGGAATTCATTTTGTGTATATTACATAACTTTCTCATAGTTGAATCATAAGGGTGTGTGTTTTAGCTACAGGGGTGGGGAATGAGGGAACATATCCAGTGTAAAGGTAACTAGATCACACTAACATTGACACCACACCCCTTCCCCTCACTGGTCCAGTGGCAGACCCCTTGCATCATTTACTGCAACAATAGCTCTCTAGAAATATAAATGCTCCTCTCTTACACACACAACTTCCACCAATGTATCATGGATCTCTCCAGGGTCCTGCAGAGGCTTGAAAATTAGTTTTTCTAATCAAAAACTATTTGTTTTCAAAAACATTTTGTTTTTACATTGTATAGTGGTCCTTCAAGTGACCTGTGGAGTTCAGATTTACTCAAAAGATACCTAAACACCTCTGGGCTCTCTCTATATATGCCGTATACTGACATTGCTGCAATGCTGCATTTCATTCCACTGGAGAAGTGAACAGTTTGTGGTTCTTAAGCCCTTCCTTGTAAATTTGTTCTTATGTCTTTAAGGGTTTTTTTGACAGTATTAATAAATGTTTACTAAAAAAACAGGGTAGTTTGGGGAGCCATGAGCATAAAACCATCTTTTTTTGGAGACAGAGCACTTTTTCATAGTCTGGAGGCTGGGGCATATATTTATTTAGTCAACAATAGTAGATGGGCTAGGATGGAGAGGCTTAGAGGTTTTGCTATATAGAAGGATCGTTTGGTATTTGACACCTACTCCCTTCTACACCACATGCTCAGAAGCAGGCAGCTTTCAAATATAACTGCCAGCACTGCTCCTGCAGAAGCGTAAATGTTCCTCTCTACATACATATAGAGCAGCACTTAGAGAATATCAGGAAAACCAATTGAATTCATATTGAATATAACATGGTAATTCTCTAATTCCAGGAATGTGGAATCATTGGATTTGTCGCATAACCACTTAGTACATGTCCCATCCTTCCTACCACGGGGGCTAAAGCAGTTAATCTTGCACCACAACCAGATTGAACTTATTCCGGGCTACGTATTTGCCCATATGAAGCCTGGTTTGGAATTTCTTCACCTTTCACATAACCACTTGACAGATGATGGCATCCATGCCGTGTCCTTTTATGGCCTTTACAAATCCCTTAATGAGCTTCTGTTGGACAACAACTTGCTGCAATCAATCCCTCGAGGGATCCTGAACCTGAAATCTTTACAGGTGCTGCGTCTCAGCTTCAATAAAATTAGGTGAGTCAATTAAAGTTACTAACGATTTTCAGTGGATAAGTTGTTAGGTGCTCCTCATAGCGGCTTTTCTGGGGGCATTAATAACAGCTGGAAGACTGTAGGATTCAGACAGGCATGTGAAGACTGAGCTGAACTAGCAGGAGAGATACAGAAACTAGAAAGAGGAAAAGTGTCAAAGTAGGTTGCAGTCAGACAAGATCCATGAACAGGTAAAAAGGTCAAGACAGGAGGTAGTCTGACAGGATTTATAGTTAGGTAAAAGGGTCAAGACAGGTGGCAGGCAGATAGGGTCCAAAGATAGGTAAAAGGGTCAAAACAGGTGTCAGTCAGACAGGATCCAAAGACAGGTAAAAGGGTCAAAACAGGTGTCAGTCAGACAGGATCCATAGACAGGTAAAAGGGTCCAGACGAGGTACTCAGACAGGATCCAGGGACAAGCAAAAGAGTCATAGCAGACCACATTCACACAGGATCCACAGACAGTTAAAATGGTCAAGAGAGGAGCTAGTCAGACACTATCCATAGACAGGTAAAAGGGTCACAACAGGAGGCAGCCAGACAGGATTCATAGACCGGTAAAAGGGTCAAGACAGGAGCCAGTCAGACAGGAGCCATAAACAAGTAAAAGGGTCAAGACAAGAGGAAGTCAGACAGAATTCATAGACCGGTAAAAGGGTCAAGACAGGAGCCAGTCAGACAGGAGCCATAGACAAGTAAAAGGGTTAAGACAGGAGATAAGCAGACAACATCCATATAGCCATATTAAATTCCAGCCTCGTAAGTCCAACATGAGCCTCGCAGCGCCTGCGGGGCTAAAGATTTGGCCTATTTACGTTGCTATTAAATTAGAATTGTCTGCGAGCTACGAGTGAGAGACGCTATTTCGTAAACCAGTTTGCGGCCATGGGAGCTGCATGCTTGCATGCACACAATTAAGCAAGCCCATAGGTACGGAGCCAATAGAAAAATATATCGTTAGCGTTACGTCACTGAAAAAGGGGAGGGTAGATGACGAAGTCCTACGTGCTTCAATTCCAGTTTGCGATCTGTTCCACAGGCCAGATATAATGCTATATTAATAAAGCAGTAAATATGATATTCTATTACATGCGTGTTACAGTATATGTATTAACACATTGATTGCAGGGATCGATATAACACAAAATATACACATGAAATAAAGTATTTTTTGGGGCCGATTTGCGGGCTGTAGAATGTTGTGCAATTAATTCTAAGACCTAACATCACTTTCCCTTATAATAAATTACAGTAGTGAGTTTTCATTTGCATTACAAGTGCTACGTATTGTACTTTACCCCCCTTGCGGGTGCTCTCGAGCACTCGTAGGGCTTTGGGCTCCGTTTGCGTGTTACGTGCTTGCTCGAAAGTGGCCATGTTGCAATTTAATAGCTGCATTGAAAACGTAGCAGTTACAGGTATGACAGATCAAAGGATTTACGTACATGAAGTTCAATGTTGCTCAGCACGTAGCCTCTTCTCGGCTGTCCTGCGTGTTAACACGCAAGTCCGCGGCGAGCAACATTACAGGCCTAATTTAATACCCGTAACATGTAAATCTGGAGTTACGGGCTATGTTTTGTAACGTAGGCCCAATTTAATGAGGCTGATAGACATGTAAAAGGGTCAAGACAAGAGGAAGTCAGACAGGATCCAGGGACAAGTAAAGGGGTCATAACAGGCAGCAGTCAAACAAGATCCATAGATAGGTAAAAGGGTCAAAACAGGAGGTGGTCAGACAGGATGCATAGACAGGTAAAAGGGCCAAGACAAGAGGAAGTCAGACACCATCCAGGGACAAGCAAAATGCTCATAACAGTTAGCAGTCAGACAGGATCAATACACAGGTAGAAGGGTCAAGACAGGAGGGAATCAGATAGGATCCATACACAGGTAAAAGGGCCATGAAAGGAGACAGTCAGACAGGATCCATAGACAGGTAAAATGGGCAAGATAGGAGGCAGTCAGGATCCTTAGACAGGTAAAAGGGTCAAGACAGGAGTTAGTCAGACAGGATCCAGGGACAAGCAAAAGGGTCATAGCAGGCTTCAGGCAGGCAGGATCCATAGATAGGAAAAAGGTGAAAACATGCAGCAGTTAGACCGGATCAAGGGAGAGACGAAAAGGTCAAAACAGGAAGCAGAATCCAGAGACAGGCAAAAGGTCATATTCAAAAATAGTTTTCATATTATTATAACAGTGCTTGTTTGGAAAGCTGGCACATAGAGCTTAAAAGGAGTGATGACCTGGGCCCATGTTAAGTAAGGATTCAGAAGATCATGGCAATATGTGGTTTAGCATTTCCAGTTATCCAAATCCGATATCTAGAACAAAGGCAGAGTCAAGTTCAAAGCAAAGGTAAGAAACCAAATGTATGGGAACCAAATGACAACTGGACATAAGAGTATGTCACGTAGGTGAAGTTCAGGTACAGCTGATGACCTTATGTAGGACCAGTACCATTGCCTCTACATAAGAGTCTTATTTATGACATTTAGTAGTAATATTAGTATCTTCTGTTTGCTCCCAGGTATGTGCCCCTCGACTCAGTCTGTGACACGAGAATGTCTGTGGACTCCAACCTTGTATCTGTACACCTGGAGAACAACCTAATCAACAGGCGCCTGATCCCGCCCACTGCGTTCTCATGTATCAAATCCTACCACAGTGTCGTCCTGCGCCCCCAGCAGGAAGAGTACGAGGACTATTAGCAAGTCATGGATGGTGGAGCTGGATCCTCTTTATATTTACACTGAAACACCAGTGAGCTCAGCACAGAAAAACATTATAAAACTGTACTGAGTATGACTGCTGAGTGCCAGATTTTATCATTGTATTCATCTTGAAGACCAAAAAGGTTCAAGATCAAGAAGCCCTGCCAACCTTTCTTGCTCATTTCCATTCTCTATGTGTAAATTACATTAAAACCCTCACTGTGTTGATTTATCGTGTTATATGACACCAGCTACGTTCATTTAAATTCACTTTGACTCCATCACCCCCAAAAAAATTAGTTTATTTTTAAGGATCGTTGCTCAGCAATAAAGATTAGTAAATACATTAGATTAATTATGATTAAAAAGTGTGAAAATTAAAAAGGATGTTTTCCCTCCATTGTTTTGTCTGGAGCTAAACTTATTAATGCCCAAAGTGATTTTATAAAGCAAAATAAAAAAAAAACTTTTCATTTTTACCATTTATACGCAAATATTTTTTTACTGCAGGGTTCCATTGTATTTTCACAGCTGTTTGTGTGTGTTAGTTTTTCAAAAGCGTGTGTCCTTGTAAGCTAAGAAACTTTCCATTACTTCTGAATAGAGCACTGTCAGTTTTAGATACCACATTGCCTTGTTCTAGCATAATTATGTGTGCAAGGAAGTTAGAATTAACCCATTATACCCCAACACATTGTGCAGGCAGAAACTTAATTGGTATTCAGAATCTCCTTCCAGTGTGACACATGTGAGACCCACCTTCTCAGTTATCATTTAATTGTAGAATTAATTCTTTATCTATTTTAGTATGACATGAATACAATATAATGTTTATTAATGGATAATGTTATGAATTTTGAAGCGTTCATTGTTTACTGTATGTTCTGTGGGTCTTGGCGGTAGGGGTGCCCACATGTCCATGTAGTTATACTCTCAGACACAAGCTCAGGAGGGGGTTTCAGTTAGTGCCAAAGTGAACTATATGGGGCCTACTGATTGGTTATCTCATGTGTAGGGGTATGGGACATGTTTGATTGTTCTTTCACTGTACACTAAATGTTTGTCATTCAATAAAGAAGTGTGCGGAAGAAGACAAGAATTGGACTGTACTCCTTTGCCTCTAAGTACTGCAGTCATGAAATTAAAAGATGTTTACTTCTGGGGAGGAAAGCTATGACAAGTCTGGGTAAGCTATTAAAAATAAAAATAGTACACTATCAACAAATGTCCACATAATTAAAACTATGGTATTCCCAGTAGTAACATACGGATGTCAGAGCTGGACCATAAAGAAGTCTGAGCGCCGGAGAATTTACACCTTTGAATTGTGGTGTTGGAAAAATCTGCTTAGAGTCTGTTGGCCTGCAAGAACATCCAATAAGTCAATATTACTATAAATCGAGCCAAACTGGAAGGTAACGGAAATAAAAGAGGCAGAGATGGATTAATGATGTCGTTGAAGCAATGAACATGAGTTTTAGGGAGCTCATAGAAGCAGTAGCTAACAGATATGTCGGCAGTACTGGATCCATAGTGTCGGACACAACTGGATGACTATCCATACTCTGCCAGCTAAGTTGTGCAGTAGCTGCAGGGAAATCTGGACTTTGACATAGTTTATTAAAGATGGCGGCTTCCAAGCTCAAAACAGTGGAAAACACAACATTTTCAATGTATTTTTTCACAGAAATCTACTTTTTTAGTTACAATATTTACTATTTAAATAAAAAGTTCTGACATGTCTGGTTTAAGGCCTAGATATTGCACGTATGGATGGATAGATACAGACAAAGGCCAAAATGCTGATGAATTATTCCAAAGCCTCTATATTTCCTGCAGCGATGACAGGTCCCATTTATGATCGGCTAGTGTAAAATATGGCTTATTTAGAAATTATTTTTAAACATTATGACCTTAATAAGTGTACTTTATAAAAATAAATGTTAGTATATAAATCTATAATCTTAGAAATTGGTTACTGCCGCGGTGTAACAGAAGATACCTGATCAAATAAGAGATAGTAGGAAAGGTGTTTGTTTTAGAAGGGAAGTCATGGCGGCCTATGGAAATAGGAAGTAGATGATGAAGCAAAATCTATTGATTAGTTTTTAGAAGGGAAATCATTGGTGGCCTAGGGAAATTACAAATAGATGATCAACAAGATCTATTGATTAGGGTTGCCAGATAGTGAGGCAGATGGCCAACTTGTCACCAGATCTGATTGATGTAAAGGGTGAGAATAGCCCCAAATTTAACATAAAACATGAGAGTGGTGCCAGATGAGTAAGTCCAGCAGAGCAGTGTGAGCAATGGTGTGAAGGAGTCCAGTCCTGACCAGTGACCTGATGGAGATTGAATTTGAAGAAAATGCTGACCATAGGGGTAGTATAATGTATTTTGAATTCATATATATTTTCTCCTTTTAATTATTGTTTTTATACTTGTATGTTATCTGTTTACCTATAACTCATTTTGTAACAGTCTTTTGTTTTATGTACAATATATGTTTTTAATTATACCTTATTTGTCTGTTTGATTATTCATCTGCCCAAAAGAATAAAGTATTTGTAGAAATTACACATTAATTTCTTACAATAGTAAATTATTAAAAAGAATGAATATTTGCAAATGGAAGTTATTAACAAATGTCCTTTTATAATAGAAAACAGATTTGAATTTACTACATTTTGGCTGTCACTCAGCTGAAGGGATCTTCCACAAGACTGGCTTTTGTATCAGTATCCAATTATCTCATATCCTAATTACCTTGGATTGACGGCTTCCTTTTGCATGTCAATCTGTTGACAACCTACCTCTACTGATAGCTCAGAAGGCATATGCAAAAGCAAGTCATTAATGCAATTATGTAATTAGGTACTAATAACAAAACCAGTCTTGTGAGATGGTCTCTTGAGCTGAATGACAGCCAAAATGTAGTAGAGGATTTTTTAAATTAAAAACTGCGCACATATAAGTCCTAAAAAGAGCGAATAAAGAAAAACACATGTAAGTTATATGGTAGAGTTGGGAGAAAATTGAAATTCCACTAAAAAGTCACAGCTTGTACAACAGACAAATGACGTATATAGAATGTGATTTACCAGTCTGTGATGGCAGAAATATAAAAACCAGCTTGTCTGTAATTATGGATCTTTGAATTCATACACAATTACCATTTAGTTATGGCTGAATAAACTGCCAGTAAGCTGGGCCTCTGCACAGACCATAAAAATGAGAATTGACAGATACATGGGGGAAAAACAAATATTCAGATATTTCCTGTCTCTCCAAACGTTTGAACTCCCCCCAGATGTATCCACATTGCTGTCATGCAAAGTTACAACAGACTGAGCTCTGGGACCAGTAAAATGCTAAAAGCTGCAATTCCTCCACAAAAATCATCTCAGTTTTTACAAGTGTGCTCGGCTTGGCTGTATGGCTTTATTTAGAATTTTTATAGAAAATCAAGAATTGCCAGAAAAACACAGACAGAATGTTTATTGTTATTATAGTTGTGTGATGTTTATCAGAATTAGTGATATACAGGGCGATGATTTAGGTGGTGTACAGAGACGGGTGGGGGTTTATGAGAAGGTGCAGAAAGATGGGTGGATGATAAATGAAGAGGTACAGGGAGATGGGTGGATGATCTGTACAATAGGATGAAATATGAGGAGGTACAGGGATAGAGGTGGGTCATGTTTACTAGGTGATAATATATAAGGAGGTCTAGGGAGATGGATGGATGATCTCTACAGAGTACTGATCTATGAGGAGGTGCATAAATACGGCTGAATGATCTGTACAAGGTGATAATATATGAGTAGGTGCATAGAGATGAGTTGGTGATTGGTACATGGTGATGATCTATGAGGAGGTGCAGGGATACGAGTGTATGATCTGCACAGGGTGATGATCTATGAGGAGGTGCATGGAAACGACTGGATGATCTATACATGGTGATGATCTAAGAGGAGGTGCAGGGATACGAGTGTATGATCTGCACAGGGTTATGATCTATGAGGAGGTGCATGGAAACAACTGGATGATCTATACATGGTGATGATCTAAGAGGAGGTGCAGGGATACAAGTGTATGATCAGCACATGGTGATGATCTATGAGGAGGTGCAGGGATACGAGTGTATGATCTGCACAGGGTTATGATCTATGAGGAGGTGCATGGAAACAACTGGATGATCTATACATGGTGATGATCTAAGAGGAGGTGCAGGGATACAAGTGTATGATCAGCACATGGTGATGATCTAAGAGGAGGTGCATGGATACGAGTGTATGATCTGCACAGGGCGAAGATCTATGAGGAGGTGCATGGAAACAACTGGATGATCTATACATGGTGATGATCTAAGAGGAGGTGCAGGGATACAAGTGTATGATCTGCACATGGTGATGATCTAAGAGGAGGTGCATGGAAACGACTGGATGATCTGTACATGGTGATGATCTATGAGGAGGTGCAGGGATACAAGTGTATGATCTGCACATGGTGATGATCTATGAGGAGGTGCATGGAAACAACTGGATGATCTATACATGGTGATGATCTAAGAGGAGGTGCAGGGATACAAGTGTATCATCTGCACAGGGTGATGATTTATGAGGAGGTGCATGGAAACGACTGGATGATCTATACATGGTGAAGATCTATGAGGAGGTGCAGGGATATGAGTGTATAATCTGCACAGGGTTATGATCTATGAGGAGGTGCATGGAAACGACTGGATGATCTATACTGGTGATGATCTATGTGGAGGTGCAGGGATACGAGTGTATGATCTGCACAGGGTGATGATCTATGAGGAGGTGCAGGGATACAAGTGTATGATCTGCACAGGGTGATAATCTGTAAAGAGTTGCATGGAGATGACTGGATGATCTATACATGGTGATGATCTATGTGGAGGTGCAGGGATACAAGTGTATCATCTGCACAGGGTGATGATTTATGAGGAGGTGCATGGAAACGACTGGATGATCTATACATGGTGAAGATCTAAGAGGAGGTGCAGGGATACGAGTGAATGATCTGCACAGGGTGATGATCTATGAGAAGGTGCATGGAAACGACTGGATGATCTATACATGGTGATGATCTATGAGGAGGTTCAGGGATACTAGTGTATGATCTGCACAGGGTGATGATCTATGAGGAGGTGCATGGAAACAACTGGATGATCTATACATGGTGATGATCTATGTTTAGGTGCAGGGATACGAGTGTATGATCTGCACAGGGCGAAGATCTATGAGGAGGTGCAGGGATACGAGTGTATGATCTGCACATGGTGATGATCTATGAGGAGGTGCATAGAAACGACTGGATGATCTATACAGGGAGACAGGTGGTAATATATGGGGAGGTGCAGGGAGATTGGTGGATGATCTGTACAGATTGTTGATCCACGAGGAGCTGCAGGAATACAAGTGTATGATCTGTACAAGGTGATTATATATGAGTAGGTGCAGGCAGATGAGTGGATAATTGGCACATGAGTAGGTGAGTAGGTGAAGAGATATCTTCACATGGTGATGATCTATGAGGAAGTGCATGGAAACGACTGGATGATCTATATATGGAGATGATCTATGAGGAGGTGTATGGAAACAAGCAGATGATCTGTACTTGGTAGTGATTTATGAGAAAGTGCAGGAAGAGGAGTGCAGGATCTTTACAAGGCAATGATTTATGAGGAAGTGCAGAGATGGGTGGAGTGGGTAATATGTACAGGTTAATGATCTAAGAGGAAGCACATAGAAACAGGTGGATGAACTGTACAAGTGATGATCTAGGTGGATGATATGTACAAGGTGATAATATATGAGGGGGTGCAGGGAGACAGGTGGATGATCTCTACAGGCTAATGATATATGAGGAGGTGCAGGACAGTAGGTGGATGATCTGTATAGAGCAGGGGTCACCAAACTTGGTCCTGGAGGGCCAACCCAGGCCTGGATTTGTGGATATCCTTGCTGCAAACAGGTGAGTCAATCAGGATGGCTGAAGAAACAAGATTCTCACCTGTTTGCAGCAAGGATATCCACAAATCCAGGCCTGGTGCGGCCCTCCAGGACCGAGTTTGGTGACCCCTGGTATAGAGTGATGATCTATGAGAGGTGATGACAAATAATGAGTGTGATGATCTGAGAGTAGAGGCTATACAAGCCCAGGGCTACCTGCTATACACTACAGGTTAATTTCCCACAAGGATCGTTGGGTTCTTTGAAATCTTGGCACCAGCACCCTGATATCTGGCTTCTGAATCAGTCAGAGTCTCTCCATCAGGAATCAGCATTTCCAGGAGTTCCAGTAACCTTCCTGTGGTAGTGACCAGTACAAGTTACTTGTAGGGTAGAGATAGGTTCAGTGTTGCAGCCACCAGGAACAAAATCAGAGATACGCGATTTCTATGTATCTCCAAGAGAACTGATTTATTTTTGAAAATCACTGCAATATTTATAGCAGTTACACAGAGGAGGTGTCTCTGGCAAACAATAGAACAAAGCAGGTTTACCCATACAATAGAGGTGTCCATGCCGATAATCTAGTAGTGGAGCCAAAAAGACTGGGCTTTTATGGGCTTAATGGGCCAACACCCTGGCTGAGGAAAAGGGGTCCATGACAATGAGGTATAAGGAAGGGGAGGGAGGGTGATTTGGAAGTGATGATGATATGTAAAAATGTTCAAGGAGAGAGAGGATGATCTTTGTGATTATCTATGACAGGTTACGGTGAGGAGATGGGTGATCTCTAAGTGGGAGCAGGGAAGGTGGATGAATTGTAAGCACAGACAATCTATGAGGAGGTGTAAGGAGAGGGTGAAAATCTATAAGAAGTGATGATCAATGAGGAGGTGCTTGGAGAGGGAGTATGATATGTAGGAATAATGGTCTATGAGGAGGTGCTGAGAGAAAGAGGATTGTGTGCAAGAGCTAACAATGAATGAAGTAGTGCAAGGATATTGAGGTTGTTTAGTTAGTGGTGATGATCTTTGATGACATACAAGGAGAGAGGGATTGACCTACAACAAGAGATCAATGAGGGGAATAGGGTGTAGGTGTCTAAAGGGCTACAGGGATGAGATAGATAAACTGTAAGGGGTGATGACCTTTGAGGAAGTGCAAGTAGAGTTCTTTAAATTGAAAAAATATATTTTTCACCTATTCTCCCAGTTGGTAGAAAATAACTTGTTTGGCTTGAAAAGGAAGAACAATATAAACCAATAAAGTTAGAACCTAAATAATTAACAACATGATCAAGATATCTCATATTAACTGTAACAAACTCTCTCTGTATATATATATATATGAAACATCACTGTAAACATTTAAAATATGCCTTGGTATAAGGGAGATAGGAGAATCAAGGCAATTAAGAAATAAATGGTTGTAAGGGGACAGGACTCCCTTGGTGTATGTGCAGCATGGTATATGTTGGCAAAGACTTAAAGCCAATCAACATTCACACAGTTATTTCTGTTTTTGATAGATTTTCTAGTGGATGACTTACATAGAGATTAATTGTGAATTTAGGACCAAGAAATATGTGTTTATAAAGTCAGCAATAAAACGAACTATCAATATAATGATGTAAAAAGAATGCTACCTGCCTGACTTCCCAGGTTTTTTTTCTCCCTCCCAGAATAACTCCGGAAGCATTTAATTTATATGGTAGATATTTATTTTTTCAGCGATTGTAACTGATGTTTGTTTAATCTGGTAGGATTTGGTAGGACATTCAGGCATCAAAAAATCATTAATATCGCTAAAGACATCAGAAGAGGGTATGGTCACACATCTGTGCCTAAACAGCTGTCAGATAACTTAAATAGATTCCAGGCAAATAATGTGAGTCTTGGTTTAAAAGGAGGTGGAGAAAAGCCCAGCACATTGGGCATTCATTTTAAAACCATTTTTTGTGTATAGATGGCTTTATTGATGATGATTCTTGAATTAGATACATCAATTTATGTGGCCATTTTTTTCAAAGACCCTTTATCATACTATGGCAGCTCTCATATATAAATATACTATAATCTTTATAATATGTGTTATCATTAGTTTTATGGAGCAATCTCTGTTTTAGGAGTCTGCCAGCAGATCCCTGACACAATATATCTACTCAATAAACAGGAAGTGAAAACTTATATATTAAATATTTAAATATTATGTGTAAGGAATTAATGTGGTTTGACCCAGATTCCAAGCTGTGAGAACTTTGGACCCAACTCCACATTTCCTCTGTAGCACATGTCTCACTAGGATCCAGATGGAGCCTCCAGCCTGGCACCTGGGATGGATTTGGAGCATGTCTTGTACCTGGCAGTGGGTCTTTCTGTTTATGGAATACTTTAGCAATGCTTGCAACAGGTGAATCCACCGACCATAACATCTCAGAAACCGTCTATTGCTTGGCCAGTTAGGCAGGATCCCAAATGAGACATCACTGGTGGAAGGAAAACATTAAAACGTGTCCCCCTGAGGGACAAGCGTGGGGATGTCTGGGCCGACTGATCCGCCTCTCCTTCCTGTATGGCTGGATTACAGTAAATCAAAACTGCACTTTCCATTACTTAAATCTTAATGCCAATCCTGTGAAAGATGATGGGAGAATAAGAAGGAAGGTCCGAGCAAGAATCACAAAACAAAAACATTTTAATGGTACAATATTCACAAAGTTATCTATTTTCATTCCAGGGCTCATATATTAAGACTTCACTTATGTAAGGACCACTGTAACATTATACATATATATATATATATATATATATATATATATATATATATATATATACATACAACTTTGGGTGGGAATAAGAGCATTCTAAGGCAGGAAAAAAGTCAAAAAACTGTTTTTTAACTGAAAAAATATACATAATGACGCATCTCCTGGACTTGGGAGGCGTCCATGATACTTTGGTGATGGCTATGTGTATGAGAGGGGAGTTTAAATTTGAGGAGAGCAGGATTTCTATTTAGAGGTAGTTTGCATCAATAAATACAAGCCCTGCATCCAATTTAATAAAATCAAATTATCTAAAAAATCCTCCTCACTTTTCATTTCTCTCATTACCCAGCACTCCCTACAGACAAGATGGATTATTCTATACATAAACAGAGTCTTCAACTGCAGGTGCAAAGCACAGGAGCCCAAATACAGGAGTACAGGATTAATGTTATCTGTTTGCCTTTCTTATTCACCTTAAGGGCACATACCATGTATATATACTGTAGGGAGCCCTCACTCCTTCACATCACTTGTATTACCTGCAAGAACGTTTAATCCTGTTTAAAATGCACTTATAGGAGAAGTTAATGGATACCATTTAAATGTGTGTTGTTATTATTATTATTAATAAAGGTGAGTATGAAGAGGGGCCAATGACTGGGTCTTGAGGGTAAGGGAGCTGCTTTGTGAAGGGATCTTGGGGGGCATTAAGAGGGGCTAGTGGCTGGGGTCCCGGGAGCAACAGTGTCTGTAATGTTTAGAGAAGTGTTGGTATAAGTGTATAAAGGATGCATCTATAATAGAAACGATGTAGCTTCACGTTAATAGTTCCCCTTTTAATTACAGCAGTGTCTAGGTGTACTAGCCAATCACAGACATGGAGCTGAAACACGGTCTGTGATTTACATTTAGTACTATAGACACATTATATGCATGAACCACAGGGGGCAGACATTTATTGAGACTGTTTGGAAGTTTCCAGTGAGTAAAAACAGAGCTTTTAAGCACTTGTTAATAAAATAATGTTTAAATATGTAAATAATCATTTAGTTTAATTTAATATTAAAAATAGAGAACCTCCATGACCTTAAAGCCCTCCAGAATCGTGGTGAGTGTGTCCATTTAACTGATGTCAAATTCTCCTTATCTGCAAACCTTAATTGCAAAACATGGGCAGTATTCACACTGGACTAGACTCGATCTAAGAGAAACATTATGCTGGTAGTCAGTGCAGGAGGGCAGTGCCAGCCACAGACAATAGAGGGAGCTGTGCTGCCCCATCAGCCTGGAGTTCTCGCCATGCGCCCAGGTAAAGAAATTATAAATTAAAAAGAGAAGATTAAACATTAAATGGTAGACAGGATTGTGGCAAATATACACAATTATTACGTGGGTTATGTTTAATGTTAGGTGGGTTTGGGTTGTACACCACCACCACCTGTGCTCTGGACCATAAGGTAGAGAATGAAAAAGCACACTGTGATGATCCGAGAGTAGGGGCTATACAAGCCCAGGTCCACTTGCTATGGACTACAGGTTATCTACCCACAAGGACTGTTGGGTTCTTTGAACTCTCTGCACCAGCACCCTGATATCTGGCTTCTGTATCAGTCAGAGTCTCTCCATCAGGAATTAGCATTTCCAGGAGTTCCAGTAACCTTCCTGTTGTAGTGACCAAGACAGGTTACTTGTAGGTGGAGATAGGTTCAGTATCGCAGCCACCAGGAACAGAATTAGAGATACACAATTTCTATGTATCTCCAAGTGAACTGATTTATTTTTGAAAATCACAGCAGTATTTATAGCAGTTAGACGCAGAGGAGAGGTACACAGCACTACAATGAGACGGTGTGGCAGACAATCACCAGAGATAAACTCCACATCCTGAGATCAATAGGATTAACTCCAATACACATCCTGCCGTTTTACCACATATCAGATGTGATTAATTTAATCTGTCAGTCTGATGTTTGATCTCCTCTCTTCCTGGTGGGATTAGCTTAATCTGGCAAAAAATGGAACAAAGCAGGTTTACAAATACAATAGAGGTGTCCATGCAGATAATCCAGTGGTACAGCCAAGAACTCTGTGATGGGCTTACTGGGCCAACACTCAGGTTGGGAAAAAGGGGTTTGTGACACACACAGAAAAAGTACTTTCCATTTTAAAATATGACTAAATTAAGCATTTAAAGTCAATGTTTTTTGGCTGCTTCTATCCTCTCCTGTATTGCTAGAATATATAATAAACTGCAGTGGCAGTAATTAGATTACAGTGGCACTAATCAGTCACAGCTGTCAGCTACTGCCCCTCTGTGATCCATTAAACTAATGTTCATTGCTTCAATTATCTCATCTATCCATCTCTACCTCTTTCTTTGTGCGCCCTCAATCTTTCTTAGCATCAGAATCTTCACTAGCCAATCCTCTAGGAAATATTTGAGTTCTAGCCTCATGATCAAACCTTCCAGTGAACATTTTGTCTTGATTTCCTGTAGTATTGATTGGACCTTCTTACAGTCCAAGGGACTCTAAGCAGTTTTCTTCAACACCACAATTCAAATGACCTATATACGTGATATTGTTCATTTTCACCAATTACAAAGCATGTAAAGACATAGTGTAATAGTAAAACAAAATTACTTTTACATTTGGGTTTGAATCCAGATCTTTTTTAACAGTAACTTTTATTTTCTACCTTATTTTCATCCTTTATATGATGGTGCAGAGCACATACAATGTCCCTTTTAGGTTATAGTTGGGGTTATGGATTTTGGTTTACTTTACTCCAACAATTTCTATCATGCATTTAATAGATCACATTTTAAACAATCTTTTTTGTATAAGAAATGGTTTTTCATTCCCTGGTTAAAACTGTTCTTTATGTGTGTCCCTTTAAATATCCATATATCCTGTCTTCTCTCTCACTCTGCAGATGTGCTTGGAGCGGTCTCTGGAATACAAATGGTTAACCGTAGTATTTATGTGGTTGTAACCCCCCCACCCCCCAGATATCAGGAGGTAACTGGTTGATGTTGGGCTGAACCCTTCTTGGCCCCAGAACTGCTCTCATTAGACAAATTGCACTCTGTAAAATACCATATGGAGTTTATTTGGACGCTCTCATTCCCATCCCCAGAGGACGCTCCCTTTGTGTGTTTGTGTTACAGAGAGACACATTGTCCGACTCTGCACAACGTGATTATCCGCAGCAGGGACTTTTTTTACTTGTGCTGTTGCAGTTATTACATCTGTTCCTATTCCCCTATCATTAGCAGCCACACAAAAAGCCACTTCCCTTATCCCAAACCAAAACTTCCCTCCGAACACATTTCCAAGAAAGAGTTGCAATAATTGGCTTCAATTTCTATCTTATTCTATCAAGCCATGAAAGGAATGTCCTTTAAATTAGCGTTTATTTATCTTGTAGTTTAAGAAAAACAACACTTGTTTGTGAAGTATGAACCAAACTAACAATATTTGCAACTGTGTAAGAGCATGTCCACGAAATTTTGTTTGCAAAAATTTGAATTTTTGAAGACTGTTCATGAGTAGAGGAATACATTTTGTATTTGTTACATCACATCATGATAGCTGGATGATGGGGGAGTGTTTATAGTTATCAGATGAGCATGGCCAGATAATCCATTAGGCGTTATAGGCACTCGCCTACAGTCGGGCCTATGAGAGGGACGGCTCCTTTTCACTTCCTATAGCTAAACATCGAACTGTCTGCAGGCACAGGAAGTGAGTGGGGGACATTTTTTCTAGCACCCAAGACTGTCACAGCCCTGCTGGCTCCTCCCCAGACCTCCCAGCTCTTCCCCAGCCCTCCCATTTCCTCCTGCAGCGCTGCTTCTGCCCATGAGGAGCAGGAGCTTCAGGACCGTGATCCTGGGAGTCCAGGAGAAAGATAACTATATTCTGCCTAGCTGCCCTTTAGTAAACTAAACAAATATAAATGGGTGTGTATTTATGTATGTGATGTGGTGTGTGTATGGATGCATGTGTGTGTGTATGTATGTATATGGTGTGTGTGCAATATGTATGTGTGTGTGATATATGTGTGTGTATGACTGTAAAGTGTATGTGATGGGTATGTGTGTGACTGATGTGTGTGTGCCTATGATGTGTGTGTGAGTGTCTGTGATGTGTCTTGTGTGTACTGTATAATATGTATGTATGTGTCTGATATGTATGTGTGTGTGAAATATGTAAGCATTCACTAAGCAAAAAACAAGGGCTCCAAACATGTAAATCTGGCCCTGCAGGTGAGGGAGTAAGGGACTAAGGAGATGCCCACAGCCTTTGTTTGATAATAGGATAAGACTGAAATTGACACCACACCACTTTCAGCACACTGACCTGAAGCAGGACATTGCAATATATATATATACTAGCGACTTGCCCGTCAAAAAATGACGATCAATACAATTTTAAGCCATGGCAATGCTGTTTGCCACACAATGTGAAGGTTTTTGTACTGTGAGGTCCTTTGGCACTCATTGCGAGCCTCGTGCTGAGTGCCTTCGGCGCTCATTGCTTGCCTCTCCTCTAGTGTACTTTGGTCCTCTGAGCAGCCTCTGCACTCATCACAAAGACAGATATGTCTATATTTTTGTAAATAATAATCAATTAATTAGATACTAAATTAATCTATTTTTAATTAATATATCCATTAATCAATAGGCTGAAGAGCTAACAATCTTTTTTCATTTTCCTGCAGCATATAATGTCCAGTTGGACTGTATTGCCCACTATCGAGTGCATGCATTGTGCGTTGGTGGGTGTTGGCAAAAAAGTTTTATTTTCCACCATAATTAGGGCCTATGACGTGTCATATTAATACAGCTCTTTTAAATGCATGACACCAATGTATATATACACAGTGAGTAAATTATCAATATAAACAGCTGTTTGTATGGGATCTACCCACTGAATAGGAAAAATAATTTCCTGTTTATCTAACAAACCGCAGGCAGGATGTTCACGCTGAGATCCTAAAAGGAGCACAGTCCGTCTATAAGGAAGTTTTTTTTTTAAAAGGACATTGCAATGGTCCCTTTAAAAGCATAAATTGCAATTAGTATTATGAAGTTCCAAATTCTCCCATTTCCCATATTTCAAAGCATGTCGTGTGAGCAGCTGTGAATCTCCATATTGCAGAACAGGACAACTAATGATTGGTCAGTGCAGTATGTTGGTGCAAGCAGGGTTGGATTTACTTATCTGGAGCTCCTAGGCACACACTCCTTAGCCAAAACCTGGATACACAAGCCAGGTGCATGTGTGTTTCCCTGCCACCAACATTATATATATATATATATATATATATATATATATATAACTTCACACCCACCTCTCTCCCCTCTTCCACGAAAGAAAGAATTTGCTCATAACACCCGTTGTTATGATAAAACAAAAACAAACTGAAATTTGAATGTATGCAAATGAGGCACCCTTCCAGGCATGCACCCCTAGGCGGCTGCTTTGTTTGTCTATTTATAAATCTGTCCATGGGTGCATGCTGCATGCTCCTAAGCGAGGATCTGCAATATGGAGTTTTACAGCTTGCTCTCAAGACTGTCTCTACCCTATTAATGATGTGAGCAGCCCCTCAGGTCGCTTACGATAGGTGCCACCTATTCATAAAAATAATAATCACCCCTTTATTCCAGCAGAGGACTCCTATGTTGTGTGGGCCCTGGTGTTTTGCACCCACTGCACCAGCAGTAGCTCTGCCATTGTTTCCTCTGACCTTGACCCAAGATTTTTATCAGGAGTAGTTTTAAAATTTTCAGCTTTCCTTCATGGTCAAATGGGCGTATTGGAACAGAATTTACTTATTTTGACTTGGATTAGACAAACTCAATATGGGTGAATTATAAGGTACTGGCTCATTAAACATTATTTAGAGGGTGAAAAATAGGCAAACCACCCAGTGCTGGAAGGGTTGTGGGGCAATGGGAACTTATTTCCATGCTTGGTGGACATACCCTAATGGTAAAGTCTGGTCTTCTGTTGGAGATTTGAAGTAGATCCGGCTTGACCCCTGGTCTTCTGTTGGAGATTTGAAGTAGATCCAGCTTGACCCCTGAGTTTTCATTTTATATAAGCCAGAGAAAACTTGAGCTTGGAGTAAAAATTATTTAATTTCCCAAATATCCCTAGTAGCAAGAAGATGTATTGTGAGGTCTGTAACCAACCTAACATACCCTCCAAAACAATAGTTAATACATAAGATACAAGAAAATGTAGAGATGGTGAGACTTAAAAACTCACTGTGCTAGTTAGAGGTAATAAATCACATTAATTAAATATTGGTCAGCCAGGAACTCTTTTCTGGGTACTTGAGGTGATTTGATCCTCTGCTGAAAGGGAAATGGAAGGTTCCTGGTTTTTGCTATGTATATTCTTTTATGATCTTTATTTTATTAAGAAGGGCTTATAAGCTCTGTTTTTACTACCTAAAATTAAATAAATAGTCCCTGCATGGGTCTGCCCATCGCAGCGTATGCAGACACAGACTCTGTAGGGCTGGATGTGCAGTGTAGTGTCCTAGCTTATCAGGGACCACGTCTCAGCAGCATGTTGCTGAGCGATGGTCACTGATTGGTTAGTATGAGACACAGAACAGCAAATACTACCTTTCCCTAAGCACTGGCACATTTCCATCATCTCTAAAACACGCCACAATTACACCCATTCTTAAATAACCCTCATCTGATTCTGATTCTTCTTGACACCTTCCGCCTCCACAACTGCCTCTCAAATATATCCTTCTGGATGTCCACCCACCACCTCAAACACTTCACACACTCTTCTTCAGCTTTAATCCCTCAAATCTCTCTCACTGTCGACAACGCCACCATCACTCCTACCTCACAAGCCCGTTGTCTTGGGGTTCTACTGGACCCTGCCCTCTATTTCATTCCTCACATAGTCACTAACAAAATCTTGTCTGCTTCATCTAAAAAACATCACCAAAATACATCATTACCTTACACAAGACACAACTAAGATTCTAATACATTCCTTCATCATGTCTCGTCTTGAGCACTGCAACTCGTTCCTTGCTTCCTTGCTGCATGCAGATCTGTCCCCACTTCAATCCATAATGAACTCCTCCTCGAAAATTCATCTTCCATCGCTCAGTGTCTGCAGCGCCTCTCTGTCAATCACTCCAATGGCTTCCCGTTCTCTCCAGAATAAAAATTTAAATCTTGACCCTAACTTACAAAGCCCTCAACAACAGCGCACCCCGTTACATCTCTGGCCTCATCTCCAAATACTCCCCCAATCGCCATTTTTGTTCTGCCAACAATTTCCTTCTTTCCTCCACCCTTATCACTTCCTCTCACTCCCGACTTCAGGACTTTTCTCGCGCTGCCCCTATTCTCTGGAACTCCTTGCCTTGCTCCACCTGACTCAAAACCTTCAATTCCTCACTAAACCACACCTGTTTAAAGAAGCCTATCACCTTTATGAGTTTATAAGTTTTCAATCTTGTACGGTGCATTGGGGAGAGCTCTTTGGACACTGGATTCTAAGCTCAAAGGCCCTCCATCCTTTGGTGCTTTTTTTTGCCTTGATCATAACCCATGTACAGCGCTACAGAATATGTTGGCGCGTTACAAATAAACGATAATAATAACACTACAGAGTCTGTGTCTGCATACGCTGCTGAGGGTGGACCCAAGCAGGTCACAGAGAATTTGTTTTTTTTAGGCTGTAAAAAACTAGCTTATAATAACTTTTTAATACAATGAAGTACATAAAAGTAAATACAAGCATTTCATATCCCTGTACTGTTAAAGAGGAATTGCTTCTACTTGGGCTTGGCCTTATTTCTCAAATTATATAAAAGGGCTGTACAATATAAGACATTTTAATTATTATTATTATTTATTACCAAATTGTACATTTGAAAATATTAAAAAATAGACAATATAGAAAAAAATGACACTCGAAAAACAGTAATACAATTGCAGTACATTGTATGGAAGGTGACTCCTGAGGTCTGGATGGAGAGTCCAAGGGTTGACCAATATGGTTCTCATTTGGATGCAAATGGAAAAAAAATTAGATAAACACCCGGTCTTACTTGAAGTGTCCCATATGCGCCTGACCTTTGACTTTCCAAAACAGGAAGTGTTTTTGTTATTATCAAAGTAGAAAGAGGCTTATGGGACTTTGAGTCCGAGCCAGACCTGGTATTAGCTGTTCTTGGGTTGATGACTTCCTGATGGCGACCTCTTCCAAAATAGAAATCCCATAGTGCTCGGAGGCAATAGATGAACCTTTATCCAATGTGGTTCAGGCATGAAACAAACAAGCTTTCAAACATCCGACGAAGACATGTTCTGTCAGCACATTGACTAGTCTTTGAGTACGGGCGCCATTTTGTCTTGGTATCACCATCGCCATAATGTCCTAACAAAAGGAGCTAGGTGTTTTAATGATGTATTACTATATTAATTACAATTTAGCAATATTCAATATTAATATTACTTTCAAAGATAAGAGTTTCAGCCTCTAGTTATCTCCACCCTGAAAAGGTCATTAAAAGGAGAGCGGTGGTTGGCAGAGAGACAGTACCATGGGTGTAAATTCTGGGGGTGGGGTGATACAATGTATATATATATATATATATATATATATATATATATATATATATATATATATATACACACACATATATATACACATATACTGTACATGTATATGTAAAATATACTCTGACTATGAACGATTGTTTGGCATTTTATCTAATCAGATGATTCTAAAAAACCTTTAGTACTGTCCATGGGTGTAGAAACTGAGGAGGGGGCAATGGGAACATATACCCAATAGAGTTTTCAATGTGTGCATGTATGTATAGAGAAGCTGTTGTGTGTAAGAGCCACAATTCTGGGGGTGGGGTGATACAATGTATTTTATATAAAGACAAAACAAAACCGCTTCTCTATACATACATGAACACATTGATAAATCTATTGGGGATATGCTCCCATTGCCCCCTCCTCAGTTTCTACACCCATGGACAGTACTAAATGTTTTTTAGAATCATCTGATTAGATAAAATGCCAAACAATCGTTCATAGTCAGAATATATTTTACATATACATGTACAGTATATGTGTATATATATATATGTATGTATATATATATATATATATATATATATATATTTTTTTCTCTCTCTTTCTCTCTCGCTTATACATATATATATATATATATATATATATATATATATATATATATATATATATATATATGTGTGACCTTTTTGTTTTTTTAAAGGGCCGGTGCATACACATTACAAGTTAAATCCACATGAAAAAAAAGTGAAAAAAAAAAGCTCATGTGAAAGAACTTTTTTTGCAAGCAAATATAATTTTTCAAAATCCAACATGTGACTTCTGGGTCCCGTTAACCCCTTGCATACTTGTGGCTGATAGCTGAGAATTATTTTTACCACAAGTACTAATATTTACAATATAGGGCAACAACCGTACAGTTATTTGCTGCACAAACACACAGGATACTCAGCGCTTGTCATCCTGAAAATATTTGCCAGGGAAAAGCAGGCTATAAACCCGAAGATGTGAATGGAGGCTCTGTTAGCAGCGCAGTTATATCATTCCTATCCTGCTCTGTCAGCTGGAAAAAGGGCATGAGAGTATTAATGCTTTTATTCCATTAGCTTTAACTGTAGAAGAACTTTTAAATACAACTGAGAGCTGTACGGTAAGAAACCTCAAATTCCTATGTAATTCTACAGAACCACAATATTGTTGAGGGCCCAGGTGCTTTGCACCCGCTGCACCAGCAGTAGCTCCGTCACCGTTTCCTCTGACCTTGCATGAAGCCCTTTAGACCAGAGACTCTCCACCACTCTAATTCCAGCGAGGGGCCCAGTGCAATGTAATTTAGGAACCCCTCTATACAAGGTGGGTTACCTGGTGGTCCAGTGGTTAGGATTCAGTGCTTTCAGCTCTATGATCTGGGTTTGATTCCAGTCAGGGCATCAAAAGGTCACACCACCCCGAAGCCAAGCATGTTGGCCTGATCAGTACTTGGATGGGGGACCACCTAGGAATACTAGGAGCTGTATGCTGTGGCCCACTGGAGAAGGAACTGGCAACCCACTCCAGTATCTCTGCGATGAATACCAAGTGGATCAGCATGGTGGGTTATGGTCCATGAGGTCACAGAGAGTCAGACACAACTGAACAATGCAAAACAAGCACACTATATACAAATGATATGTAAATGTCCATACCACCCGTAGGATGATCAGATCACCTTTCTGTATAAATAACTCTCTGTCCTTCTTCCATTATACATTAAGAATCCCCCGTTACTACCGGCTGCTGCCAGTAGCTGACGGCCCCTAACCTGTTGTGGGCCCCGGGTGCTTTGCACTGGCTGCACCAGCTGTAGCTCCGCCACCACTTTTAGCTGCTGCATCCCCATTCTGCCCAATGATGTTTCCCTGTATTCACAGTCTCTTCCCATTTCAGGAAGCTGATAAGCAGAAACCAACATGACAGATTCCACTGCAGTATAATTGAATATATAGATTATTTTCTTACATTTTGCCTCTTTTTAAGTGTAACATAGGACCTAAAGCATGTTACAGACCCCCAACCTATGTCATAGTGCCCCTTTAACCTTTGTAAGTTAAACAGAATAAGATCTGTGTAGAGGTGTTGTTGGCTTACAGGACAAAGGCAGCCATTTTTAAATTGAGATTTCCAATGACAACAACATCTGTGCTCAGTGTACACAAACGCAACAAACAAACGCGTAAAGACAACACAAAACTAACCGTAACTACAATGTGTGACCTTTGACACAGAGAACAGGAAGTGCCCTATCTCTGGTTTGTTGGTGGAATGTGGGGGTATTGTCCAAGGCAAACAGACCCAGCTGAGGACAAGGGGAAATATCCCAGAGTCTGCTAACTAGTGTTCTCAGCTGTAAAAATATTACAACAGAGACCATCCCCCATGTGGTTCCTTCAGGAAGTCTGGTGGAGTGGGGGGTGATGGGATGCATTTGGTACGCACTGTACAGCCATATTAATGCCATTAAGAGTCTACAACCCAGACTTGGTAATGGGATTTATTTCTCGCCAGCAGATACCTAAGGTAGAAAAGTATCTCAAGTTAGACAATGCTCTCCGATGTCTATGTTACGCTATAGAGGGTTCTGTTCAAGCTGAAAGGTTCTTACACACTTTAAAGTATAGAATAAGAGCTAAATATATGGATGATGTGAGGTCCATATTACTTACTATGCTATCCAACATACCATGTCTTCTTCTCAATCAGGTAACAAATAATCCACATATTATAAGGATCAGAGGAGATCTACAAAGGTTGTACTTGATGGACTAAAAGTCTTTTTTTCAATCTTAATTACTATGTAAATATTTAAGAGACAATCTACAGCCCATCACTAATTATCATGGACATTGAGCTTGTTCCCTTTATCCCATGACCAGAGGGATCCTCCATGCTCTACCTATGCCATGGGCATCGATTTCCACCACCATTTTGTAGAGAGAGATATTCTATTTCATTAAACCTCATGATCGCCTGCTGCTTATCTAAGGCATGCTTGAATGCCTTTACAATCTTTGTCCCAACTACATCCACTGGAAGGCTGTTCCACTAACCTATTATCTTTTATGTATAGTACTATTTTCACATATTGCCCCTAAATGTTACCTTCCAACGTTGATTCATGACCTCTTGTTATCGCATTCCTTTCTTTCTTGCATTCCTCCTGACTTTATTAAACCCTTTGATATATTTGCAGGTTTCTCTCATATCCCCCTGCTCCCTTCTCTCCTCTAATCTATACATATTCAAGTCATGATGTCTTTCCTTATTAGGTGTGTCTTTAGACTATTCACTATTTTAGTTGCACTCCTTTGAATAGTTTTTCATTTATTAATGTCCTTTTGATGAGAGAACAAGCCCACATAGTTGGTATTCCATGAAAGTGGACTTCTCCACCATCTGTATCCCGTGGCCCAAGAATCCTTCCAACTTCTTCATGTTACACGGACCCTCTTATGACAGCTTTGTCTCCTTACCCTTCTTAATCCATCCTCCACTCATTGGCCAATCTGCCTTTCCATATCTGCATGCTTATTACATGCTTGTAAAGTATATAACAGGCCGTGGGCTACGTTTCAGAGATCCGGGCTCGCAAATGCTATTCAATTGCCTTCCGTTTGCAGGCTCCGATCGAGTTGCGTCTTACGAGCTACGATTCCTAGCGATTTATTTAATCGCAGCTTACTTCCCTCAAAGTTTTTGATCTTTCAAGAGTTGCAGCCGCAAAAATTCAATTGCTCTGATTACCCTTCCGTCAAGCCCGTAAATAGCTGAGCGCGAACCACAGGTTACTTGGCCCAATGAGGTGTCACAAAGTGCTTACTTACAAATCGTAGCACAAGCTAATAAAAAAGCCATCCTGTACTTTTATTAAAAGTGAAAGTGATGTTAGGCTCGCAAATCAGCAAAAATAAATACTTTATTTCATGTTCAATATTCGTCATAAAGTCCTACGGGTTTCAACCTCCATATTTCATTGAAGTCCTACGGGCTTGAATAATGAGTTACGGGCTTGGAGGTTATTCAAGCCGCGATCATGTTCAAGCCTGCAAATGCTTACAGCCGATAGCATGGTTTGCGATTATCGGAAAGGGGGACTAACTTGCGGGCCTGGCCAATTGAATAGCTAAGTAAAAGTAGAGCAACGCGAGGACGCAACTCAAAAGTCATATATTTAGCGGACTCTGATTGTGTCATGGGCATTTCCATCTTTCTTGGATTACTAGACTGCATGCAGCATGAGGGGGAGGGTTATCCTATGTATACTTTCACTGAATTGTCTACTAAAGTGTCTTTCAACAGAACTGAAAGAGATCTTATCTGAATCCACAGTGCTTTCCACTCATCTCAGCAAAACCGAATACCCTAGTTAAATATTACAGACTATTTTCATTTATGTACATTTTTTTTAAAAACCTAGCCCATTATAATCAGGCTCTTTAATAGAGAATACTATAAATATGACACTTTAGTGCACCTTCCTCACGTGTACTTCCTCCTTTATTCATCCTTTTCTGTTTCCATTCATGCACATCCCTAACCTCCCTGACTCTTATCCCCCCTCTTTCTATTCTTCTGTCCCCCCAGCCCCGGCTTTCACTGTAGGTCAACACAACATGTGTAGTTTATCTTGTGTAGGGAGCGTGATTACTACATGTTGTGTCTTCTCTGGAGTGAATAGACTGTAGTCTGCAGGTTCCCATGATGGAATCATGAGCTCATGTGATTACTTAAAGAGCCGACGTATGAGCGCTATGGAAGGATTTACTGTTCTGCTGAAATAAGCCAGTTTTTATAGTCATAATGAGTAAGGGGTACTAGGGAGAGAAGGGCGGGGAAGGAGAGAAATGAGAAGGAAAAGAGGGGAAATAAAAGAGCAATGAGACAGGGAAGATGACAAAAAAATGGAGTATAGACCATATGGTGTGAATGTCATGACCTGATTCTTCAATGGAGCTTGATAAGAACCTAGTTCAAACCTAACCCAGCAGGGCTGTTTAGTTCTTGTTACCTCTGGCACAAAAGATGGCTCCAGGATAGACGCAATGCCCAGGAATATGTGCAGTTGTTAATGCAAGCAGGATATCAGTGGTCTCAGAACAGGACCACTCCCCACTCAGGATACAGGCATGCAGTTAATAGTCTCACAGTGAAGATCTAGGGATACAAAGGTGTGAGGATCTAAACATGGCAAGGTGTCAGGATCTAAACATGGCAAGATGTGAGGATCTAGAGATGGGAAAGTGTGAGGATCTAGAGATGGGAAAGTGTGAGGATCTAAAGATGGGGATGTGTGGGAATCTAAAGATGGAAAGGTGTGATGATCCAGAGATGGCAAGGTGTTGGTATATAAAGATTGAAAGATGGAAAGGTGTGAGGATCTATAGATGGAAAGGTGTGAGGATCCAGAGATGGCAAGGTGTGAGGATCTAGATATGGTAAAGTCTGAGGATCCAGAGATGACAAGGTGTGGGGATCTAAAGATCGAATGATGGAAAGGTGTGACGATCCAGAGATGGCAAGGTGTGAGGATCTAGATATGGTAAAGTGTGATGATCCAGAGATGGTAAGGTGTTAGGATCTAGATATGGTAAAGTCTGAGGATCCAGATATGACAAGGTGTGGGGATCTAAAGATCGAATGATGGAAAGGTGTGAGGATCCAGAGATGGTAAGGTGTGAGGATCTAGAGATGGGAAAGTTTGAGGTTCTAGAAAGTGTGAGAATCTTGGGAATGTGTGGAGATTTAAAGACAGAAAGGGTGATGATCCAGAGATCAGAAGGTGTAAGAATCCATAGATGGGAAGGTTTAGAAATGGGAAAGTGTGAGGATCTATAGATAGGAACAAAGAAGGGTCTCAAAATGCTTAGGTGTGAGATTCTAAAGATGGGAAGGTGTGAGGATCTAGAGATGGAAAGGTGTGATATTGTAAGAGTTTACAATCTAAGGGGTGTTAGAGATAAAAAGGGAGAACGTTGCTTGCTTGTGGTCCTGTGCAGTATCCACGCTTGGCGGCTCCTCTTAATAGATGAGTTTCCAGATTTTTAAGTTGTTAAGACTGGGGGATAGTCTGACAGATCACACATTGTAGTGAATTGCACAGGATACCCAATTAAAGTCCTGGATATGTGAGATTGAAGAGGTGATGATGAGTGAAGAGAGATGTAGTTGTGTGCAGACGGGGCAGTTAGGGGACTATTTGTAGATTAGGTTTGATACATAGATTAGATCTGAGGGATTTGTTTGTGACTATCAGGATCCTAAATTTAATCCTAGTGGAGATTGGTAGGGGAAAGGATGGGGAAATCTGGCCAACAGTAATGCCAACATTAATATTTATAACACCTGTTTTTTGCTGTAATATTGGATATTTTTGTAAGAAAATGAGTCAGCACTTTACATGTAATGGTTTCGTTCCACCAATTCCTCTGCTAAATAGATAAATTAGGATACATTAGGATAAATAGCCAGGTTGATTATTAAAAAAGTCCAACATGGCTCACTCAATACGTCTGCCTCTTCAGTTGTGGCTTCCTACACCTTAACAATCAATTAGCACAATGGCCCATGGATACACCAGTGTGCACCCTACTACAATTAGGTCACAGCATAATGCTTACACTTCAATGGTACTTCCAATACAAATCTTTACCAAAACCGTACCAATTTCCTCTAAAGTCCAAATAATCAACTAGCCACTTCCTGTGCTCCACCCATTATTACCTCATCCCACATCTGTCAAACTCTTCTGACCCTCCAGAGCTTCAAATACTATCTGAAAAACCATCTATTCAGAAAATCTTACTACCATGCTCTCTAATGTCTATTAAATAAACTGGATGCTGGTGCCTAACAAGACCATCAACAATCATGTCCCTCTCTTATGTCTCTACGCACACATATTGTGCGTTCTTAAGTATCATGACCTTGATGGTCTTGTCTGACTGGTTATTTTTTCATTTTACCCCTGTACTTAGTGCTACTGGATATATTGGCCCTTTATAAGCAAGTTATAATTATAATAATAATATAATTGTAACAAATCCTTATAAAAGTACTTTTTAAAGCGACACAGCAAAGGTTCCAGATATTGCAGAAATTTAAAGTACACATAAAAATAAATACAATTACTATTGGATGCTATCACAAAGAGTTGAAGTGTTAGATAACTGAGCTTGAAAGTTGTGTATTTTGAGCATAAATTACATGACAAAGTCCTCATCGATTTCTGATTTTGCATCTGGAACAATAATGATAAGGTCTTAATTTTCCTTTGTTCTGATCTACCTGTAAAGATCTACTGTCTTGGCATACTCATGTGGTTTATTACCCCATGTGGTTTACGTTACAATACACCGCTTTCAAGCTCAGTAATCTACTATTTTTATACAGCAGGGGCCCACAACAGGGTAGGGCCCCCTTCTACCTGCAGCAACCTGTCTCAATATATTAGAGGAGAGGGACAGTTAATTTATAGAAAGGCAATCTGATTACTTTAGAGTTGTTCTGACCACCTACATATAATTTTTGACTTTTTATTGACCCCTAGGGGCACATACCTTGCAGAGAAAAGTTGCACTGGGGCCCTCCATTATTTTGCACTGGGGCCCTCCATTCATTATATGTGCTATTACCAAAAATGGTCGGACACAACTACTAAAAACATGGAAAAATGTGGCAAAAAGCCAATAGCAATAAATGTTGCCATGAGCAGCAGACAAGGTGTCCTCTGGATGGTGTACCCTAGGCACAAGCCTGCAATGTCTAGTTATAAACCCAGCCCTGGACATAAGCATATGTTGGAATTTCCATTGGGCCTTTAACTAAACAGTTCATTTGCTATGAAATTGGAGAATATGATCCCTGACATTTGGCAGAGGCTTATTCCAAATTATTTCACTTCTCTCTTTTAAAAACATGATCTTTCAGTGCATTTTGCAGTGGGGGTCTTACCGAATCACCATGACTGCAGTGTACTTGCTATACATCCAGGGTCAGACTTGCCATGACGTAAACGGGATTACAGCAGCGTGCGAGCGGTGGATACATAATGTGGCGCCGCCTTGGAAAAACATGCCCAAACATTAATGGTAGGAATAATGTACATGGTCTATATATGAACCTCTAATTGGATATTGATGGACCACTGCGGTGACCTCTTTCTATATGTTCATTTGAATAAACATCATATTTGACAATACATTTTACCAAAGCAAAAAAAGAAATACAACCTTTAATTATTCTTTATTGCAAGGTTCCATTTTATTATCTGACCTTGTTCTTTCTACTGTTTTCTCTGAGCGTTTTTATAAACATATGAGCTTGACCTAAGCAAGGCCCAGTTGGTATGTACGGATAAGGGTTAACACGATTACCTCTAACATAATGATTAAACACAGACCAGTTCTTCGGAGGAAAACTGGCCACAGCGTTTATTGGTAAACACCAAGAGAATTAATAACCATAGCCATTAATAGATAAACATAACCACGTGAGGGGATGAGCCTGGCCAGAGACAGTACGCCCTATGCGCTGACGCCTCATCCAGGGCCTGTCGTGTTGTAACATCCGTACCACCGTAGAGTAGGATCTTACCCATTTTACCACTGTCCCGGCGACTCCTCCCACCACCCGCTGCTGTGACAAACATAAACATAATTTGTTAACATATAAAATACACTTAAACAATATAACAACCACAAGTGCTTTACCTAGAACAAGAGAATCCTTCAACTTGCATCATATATATCATGTGTTTTATTCATTTATTCATTTATTTTCCTTTTTTAATTTTTTTTATTTATTCATTTATTTATTTAAAAAAAAAAAAACATATCATAACTCTAAACAACAATACTTTAGGGATGGGTGGGTGGGTATCTTCTGTCATGGCTACCTGGGGGGGTTACTGGTGGAAATTGGCACCAAACCAGCCTTTAAAGGGCTCCACCTCCCCCAGCTAGCCACCTCCCTCCATACCAGGTCCTGCCAGGTCAAGGGGCCCTCCCTCCAACCCCAGCAGGCTGTGGTGGCATCCAGGGCCCTCATTCTGTTAATCCGGTTGAAATCACTGGTAGTTTTAGCTGCCACATTTCTATTGTGCAGATAGAAGTTTCCTCTGTACATCTTAGAATGTTGTTCATGGGAAACCAAAATGGCAATTTCCACTTAAGTAGAATTCCATGTAAAAGTCACAGATTAAAAGGCTGTATTAATTTAATTTTACATTCTAAAATATATGGTCTATTTTCAAGTGTAGTTCTTCAAATTAGGATATTTTAAATATAGGAGTATAGGGGTCAAATGATGATGAAGAAGAGAGATGGATAAGGGAAGGAGAGATGGATGAATAGGGAATGAGAAAGAGATGCAGTGGTAGAGCTACTGCTGGTGCAGTGGGTGCAAAGCACATGTGCCTGAAGTAATGGTGTTCTCTTGATTAGGTGAAACTTAATCCCCCCCCCCCCCACACACACACACACACACAGGCACTTTCTTTGTGTAGAGAAGTTGCAAGCGGTTGCCCAAATAATTTTGCATGGAAATCAAACATTCACTAGCTCCCCCAATAGAGAGATGGATAAAAGGAAAAAGATGGATAGAGAAGGAGAGATGGATGGATAGAGGATGAATAAGGTATGGATAGATGATGAGAGGATGGGTAGAGGAAGGAGGGAGATAGATTAAGGAGGAGAAAGAGTTGGATAGAGGAAAGAGAGAAATGAATACAGGATGAGTGTGGGATGGATAAAGGAAGGAAAGAGATGATAGAGGAGAGAGATGGACAGAGGAGGAGGGAAATGGATGGGATAGTGGAAGGAAATAAATGGATAAAGGAGGGAAAGAGATGATGGAGGAGAGAGGTGGACAGAGGAGAGAAAATTGATGGGATAGGAGAGATGTGGATAGATGGAAAGAGGGATGGAAAGTAGAAGGAGAGAGATGGATAGAGGAAAGAGAAGTGGATAGAGGGAGAGAGAAATGGGATGGAAGAGAGAGCGTTGGATAGAGGAGGAGAGAAGGATGGATAGTGACAGAAGAGACATAGATAGAGGAGAGAGAGATGGATAGAGGAAGGAGAGAGATGGATAGAGGAGGAGTGAGATTAATGGGATAGGAGAGAGAGGTGAATGGATGGATAGAGGAGGAGAAAGAAATTAATAGGGATAGAGAGAGTGATAGAGGAGGAGAGAGAGTTTGATAGAGGAAGGAAAACGATGGATGGGTGAAAGGGATTTGGACAAGGAGATAGACAGAGGAAGGAAAGAGATAGGGGAATGAAAAAGTGACAATAGGAGAAAGAGAGGGTGTAGAGAGGAAAGTGAGTGATTGATAGGTGAAATAGGGGAGATGGATTGGTGAGGGAGAGAGTGATAGTTACGGGAAGGAGAGATAAAGATAAATATTGAGATGAATGATGATTAGTGGCGTAGATATGGACTGATGAAACAGAGGGGGGAAGGAGAAAGGATATGGGACAGATAGATGGATAACAGAAGAACAAATATGAAAGGGGTGGATAGGGGTAAAAGAGTGATGGAAAGAAGAGAGGACAGAGAGGTGAAAAGAGACAGATATAGGGAGGAGAAATGAACATGGGAAATACAGACATGGGACATACAGATGGACAGACATGGGAAGGAAGACAGGAGAGAGATGGGAACTGACCTGAGAAGGCTAGCGTTAGCTGCGCTAGTGCAGTGTGCGTCAATGTGTGGCACCAGCTGCGGAGGGGGACGAGGAGGGAAGAAAGACAGAAGGGAGGGAAGGAGGAGGGGAGAAAGATACAGGGGAGGGAGAGAGGAGGGGAAAGAGACCAGGGAGAGGGAGAAGAGGCAAAGCGGAGGTAGGGGGGATAGAGACAGGGGAGAAGGGGAAAGAGACACGGGAGGGAGAGGGAAAAAGAGACACAGGGGAGGTAGGAGGGGAAAGAGACACAGGGGAGGGAGAGGGGGAAAGAGAAACAGGGGAGGGAGGAAGGGGCAAAGAGACAAAAGGGAGGGAGAAAAAGGGGAAGAAACACAGGGGAGAGGGGGAAAGATACAGGGGAGGGGGTAGAAACACAGGGGAGGGGGAAAGAAACACGGGGTATGGGGGAATAGACACAGTGGAGGGGGAAAGAGACATGGGGACAGAGACATGGGAAAAAGCAGTAGAGGGCAGAGGAGCCAAAGGAGGAGGGAGTTAAAGAGACACCAGGGAGGGGGGGAAGAGACACAGGGGAGGGAGATGGGGGAAGAGACACAGGGGAGGGATAGGGGAGGAAAGAGACATTGGGGAGAAGAGACACAGGGGAGGGAGAGGGGGGGGGAAGAGATACAGGGGAGGGAGAGAGGAGGGGAAAGAGACAAGGGAGAGGGAGAAGAGGCAAAGCGGAGATAGAGGGGAAAGAGACAGGGGAAAAGGGGAAAGAGACACAGGGGAGGGAGAGGGGGACAGAGAAACAGGGGAGGGAGGAAGGGGCAAAGAGACAAAAGGGAGGGAGAAAAAGGGGAAGAAACACAGGGGAGAGGGGGAAAGATACAGGGGAGGGAGGAAGGGGCAAAGAGACAAAAGGGAGGAAGAAAAAGGGGAAGAAACACAGGGGAGAGGGGGAAAGATACAGGGGAGGGGGTAGAAACACAGGGGAGGGGGAAAGAGACACGGGGTATGGGGGAATAGACACAGTGGAGGGGGGAAAGAGACATGGGGACAGAGACATGGGAAAAAGCAGTAGAGGGCAGAGGAGCCAAAGGAGGAGGGAGTTAAAGAGACACCAGGGAGGGGGGGGAAGAGACACAGGGGAGGGAGATGGGGGAAGAGACACAGGGGAGGGAGAGGGGGGAAGAGACACAGGGGAGGGATAGGGGTAGGAAAGAGACACAGGGGAGAAGAGACACAGGGTAGGGAGAAGGGAGAAAGAGATACACCAAATATTATCCAGTCAATTTTTACAGGCAAGTTACTAGTAATGATATAATACCTGGTATGTAACACATATATTATGATGGTACCTGTCACACATCACACAGCAGATGGGATCCATTGGAGAGTCCAACACCGAGCACTGATAAGAGATTCCTCTGGAGGGGAAACTATGAGACTCACTGGTGGAATTCCAGGAATCCGTCCATTATTCACTGACATGTAGACTCCCTGTATTTAGCTTGTTCCAGGGATATAATACAGAGCAGAGTTATAACTAACAGACCTTATGTGCTCATCATAACCAGGACGTGGGATAAACTAGCAACAGCCAAAAGAAAACCAGAGGAGCTCAATCTGAGAGCACAAAACTAAGTAGGGTTGTTCTATAGGTCTGGTCACCTGAGAGCAAGGGACATGGAATGAAGAGGAAAAGAGAGATGAGAGAGAAGGGAAGAGGAGAGAGATGAGAAAGAGGAGATGAGCGAAAATGGAAGGGGAGATGAGAGAGAAGGGAAAGGAAAGATGAGAGAGAAAGGAAAGGGGAGATGAGAGAAGGTAATGGGAATGATAAAAAAAACAAAGGGGGGATGAGAGAGAAGGGAAAGGAAATGAGAAAGAAGGGAAAGGGAAGATGAGAGAGAAGGGGAGAGGAGAGAGATGAGAAAGAGGAGATGAGCAAAAATGGAAGGGGAGATGAGAGAGAAGGGAAAGGAAAGATGAGAGAGAAAGGAAAGGGGAGATGAGAGAAGGTAATGGGGATGATAAAAACAAAGGGGGGATGAGAGAGAAGGGAAAGGAAATGAGAAGGAAGGGAAAGGGAAGATGAGAGAGAAGGGGAGAGGAGAGAGATGAGAAAGAGGAGATGAGCGAAAATAGAAGGGGAGATGAGAGAGAAGGGAAGGGGAAGATGAGAGAGAAAGGAAAGGGGAGATGACAGAAGGGAAGGGGGCAGAGAGAAAACAGGAAGGGGAAATGAGAGAGAAGTGAAAGAGGAGATGAGAAAGAAGAGGAAGGAAAGATTAGAGAGGGGAAGAGAAATTGAGAAAAAAGGAAGGGAAGATGAGGAAAAACAGAAAAGGCAGAGATAAAAGAAGGGAAAGGGGAGAAAAGAGGTGAAATCTTACATCCTATATTGAATGATTGTCAAATAAAAATGTATCACTAGTCACTGTAATAAACTTTTCCCAACTACAAGCATAGAATATGAGGCCTGATCCAACATCCTAAACTTTCCATAATGACGATCAGAGCCGGGCAGTGTAACTGACATAACTCTATTAGACATCATCATTATCTAACTGGAGATATCACTACACGCTCTGGGGTTACCACATCATATAATATAAGTGCATAGTGTGGAGTGATATGGGGATTATTTATTGGACAGGGCAATAAAGCTGAATTAATATCTTTGCTGTCTATGCTATTTACAGGGCTAAATGATAACGCTATAATATAAATTATATTAGTATATTTCTATGATTACTCCAAAGAGACCTTTATCATTTAGCACCAGTAATAAAAAAAAATTTAAACAAGGTTAGGACACTCACAAAGCAGTTGATAAAATGTCCATTCAGTGTTGGCCAAGGAATCTGGGACAAGACCAGTACCGATAGAAGCTGGGACAGTGAAATAATGTTATATGCTGAGGAGGAGTCAAACTCCTGATCAGGGATAGAAAATGCAGTTTTATAGTAAGATTTAATTGTTAAAAAGTATTTAATTACGGTGTAAGGGACAGCTATAGGTCTGGGAAAACATCACCTGCTTATGAAGTATATAATACACTTACAACAGGAGCAGATGTCTCAGCCAAGAGCACAAAAACAATTCTTATAGAAAATCTTAAATGTAACTGACTTGCAAGTCCACCTGTAGTTTGAGGGTGAGTGTATCCTATTGGGGCTTTCTCTTATGTTGAGTAATGTAAAGTGGAAGTCTTTCATCAGAATTGAATAGAGATTTTATCCAAATCTACAGCATCACAGAACCTGGTCAGCTGGACCAGCCAACAAAGGGATCCCACCAGTTATATCTTCGTTCTAGAGCTCCAGGGGTTTCACCTCCATCATTTCCAAGGCCATGTTTTCAGAATTCATAGCCAATAGAACATTTGCAGGGACTATATATATATATACAGTAAGCACCTATGGTGAGATTAATGGACAAGAATGGAAACTACTCCCACCCCACTAGAAAACTTTATTGCGTATAAGGATTAAGCACAGGAAAACCTCAAATTCCCCTCCCTTGAAACAATCCCCAATGGCTGACACGCAAGCACTGGATGCTTCATCAGTGGTCCATAGATATGGGGTTTTACCAATTGAAGAAGCTATGGCAATCTTTAGAATTTCAAACCAGCCAATCATAGCCATGCCGACAGTCTATGGGAAAGAGTTCTGACCTGGTTAGGCCAAGCCTACATGACCATTGGGCACTGGCACAAATCTCCGTACTTTGAGTAGCTCTACTAATGGTCGATACTTTGAGTCGTTCCACAATGTTAGTGCTTGGTTCTTCTCTGTGAACCCCCATTGCCCTCTGGGGTAACAATAAGTACTAATTTGGGACCTGGAAGATGAAAATTCCTTGAATTTGTCCTTTATTATTGTCAACAATATCCTTTTCTATCCACATATGATAACTGCCAAAGCATAACGGTGCTGTACAGGAGCTTACTGTCCACCATACTCCACCCATGTCATTACATTGAGCTATACGCCATTTAGTCTTTGAGGGAAGCACTAGTTAGTGACAGCAGGAACTGGGTTAATTGAACAATTATTTTCTTCGACTGATGTTGTAAATGAGGTTAACAAGTATCAATCAAGCCAATGTCTTCATTGATGTGGGAAGTGGGTTAATAGGCATGGGAACTGGGAAATACAACAAGGTTGTGAAGGTACCAACTTTATGAAGGAAAAAGCTTATTTTATGAATGACCTCATGTAGCAGCTTCCCCTTTATATATGATACCACTTAGATCCTTGGGGTCCGTCCCATCTACCAGAGCTTCCTCAAAACAATCATCCTCCACTTGAGCCATTTATCTCAAGGGGAAGAGGGTGTGTGGCTGAGATACAGGTCAGAGGGGTTATAGGAACAATCTGATTAGATACTAGGACAAGCAATGATTCATAAGCTGCCTCCACAGCAAAAATTATTATCAGCTGATGTGATACTGAATATTGCTTTTTTATGAGAATTTTATTAATTTTATTAAACATAATCTCGCTCCTGTTATTAGGACATTACAGTGGTCCTTTAAGTTGCCTTTAGTGCCATTATATTAAAGTCGCCCTTGCGTAATAAGGACATTGAGATCTTTCTTTTCATTCCTCTACAAAAAAAAAAGAATGTAATTGTCAGCAAGTAGTTAGAGAGACGATTGCTGAACTGTCACTAATCACAGAGCAGCCCATGTGTTCATAGTTACACAGCAGAGAATGCCAAGATTAAACCTGCCACAGCTGTGGGGGCAACATGTATTGAGAAAGAGTGCCACCCAGAGAGCTGTCTGATTAATGCCCTCCTTGCCCGGTCTGTGAGTTTTGGTGGGTGGCCTTCTCTTGGCAGGTTTGCTGTTGTGCCATGTTCTTTCCATTTGGTTATCATAGATTTGATGGTGCTCCTGGAGATCATCAAAGATTTGGATATTTTTTTATAACCTAACCCTGACTTATATTGTCCCTTACTTGTTTGGAGAGTTCCTTGGTCTTCATCACAGTGTTCGGTTAGTGGTGCCTCTTGCTTAGGTGTTGCAACCTCTGGGACCTTTCAAAAAAGGTGTGTTTATGTAATGACAGATCATGTGACACTTAGATTGCACACAGGTGGACATTATTTCACTAATTATGTGACTTCTGAAGGTAATTGGTTGCACCAGAGCTTTTTAAGGGCTTCATAACAAAGGGGGTGAATACATACACACATGCCAATTTTCTGTTTTCTATTTCTAAAAAATAGTTCTATGTATATCTTTTTCTCATTTCACTTCACCAATTTAGACTATTGTGTTCTTATCCATTGCATAAAATTCAGATTAACAAAACATTGAATTTAAGGCCAAATTAAGTTAAATCCAGCCTTTGCCTGTAAGAGCCCAAATCGCCTGTGCCTGCAAGAACCCAAATTCAGCCCATATCAAGTCTGTGCCTGCAAGAGCCCAAATTGAGCCCATGTCCAGCCTGTGCCTGTAAGAGCTCAATCTTGTCAGTTTCACCTAAAAAACATCTCCAAATTCGTCATTATCTTACACAAGATACAGCTAAAATTCTAATACACTCTCTCATCATATCTCGACTCGACTACTGCAATTCACTCCTTGCTGGCCTACCCATCTCTCGTCTGTCTCCCCTCCAATCCATAATGAACGCCTCAGCTAGACTCATCTTCAATACCAAACGATCAGTGTCTGTAGCGCCTCTCTGTCAATCACTCCACTGGCTTCCCATAGCTTCCCGAATCACATTTAAAATCATGACCCTAACACATAAAGCCCTCAACAACAGTGCACCCCCTTATATCTCTGCTCTTTTTTCAAAATACTCTCCCAACCGCCCCCTTCGTTCTGCTAACGACCTTCTTCTTTCCTCCTCTCTCATCACCTCCTCTCACTCCCGTCTTCAAGACTTTTCTCGTGCTGCCCCTACTATTTGGAACTCCTTGCATCGCTCCATTAGATTATTTTCCAAGTCCAGCCTGTGCCTGTAAGAGCTCAAATAGAGCCCAAATCCAGCCTGTGCCTGTAAAGGCACAAATCCAGCATGTGCCTGCAAGAGCCCAAATTGAGCCCAAGCCCAGCCTCCACCTACATCATGACTTCACAGAAGGCTACGACTCAGCAGAAAGAGAGAATCACCATAGAATGCAAAAAAAAAGAGATAATAGCCAAGTATGATGGTAGTAGCAGCATCTGTGATCTTGCTGCTGAGTGAAAAATGCCCCGAACAACAATCGATAGCATTCTGAAAAATAAAGAAGCCAATAAGGGAGCCAATGTGGCTAGAGTTGTGAGTACCATCACCAAGCAACGATCAAAGACATTGGAGGAAGATGAGAAATGATTGTAAGTTTGGATAACCAGAAAACAATAAACGGGTGATAGCATTTCCCAGGCACTGATAAGCGAGAAAGCCAAACAACTGCATGCTGATTTGACAAAAGACAAGACTAGAACAAGTGGTGAGAGCTGTGAAGAATTTAAAGCCAGGCACTGTATCTTTGAGAAATTCAGAAAGAGAACGTTCAAAGTGTGGTGAGGCATGGAGAGGTAGCCAGTGCCGACAAAAAAGCTACCGATACCTTTGTCAGGGAATTCTGACAGTATGTAGAGGATAAGGCTTTTGTTCCCCTACAAGTCTTCAACTGTGACAAGACTAGATCATTTTGGAAGAAGATGCCTACCCGAACCTACATCACGCAAGAAGAGAAGTCATTGCCAGGGCACAAGCCAATGAAGGACAGGCTAACTCTGTGGTGTTAGGGAATGCTAGTGAGGATTTAAAGCCTCTACTAGTCTATTACAGTAATAAGCCCAGAGTTTGCAAAAGAGAAAATGTGATAAAAAACAGCTTAAGTGTCATGTGGAGGGCCAACAGCAACGCTTAGGTAACCAGGATGTTCTTCACTGAATGGAAGAATTAAGTGTTTGGCCAAACTGTGAAGAAATGTTTGTAGGAGAAAGAATTGCCTCTGATGACTCTGTTAATTATGAATAATGCTCCTGCTCACCCTCCAGGCATGAAGGACAACTTGCCGGAGGACCTTAAGTTCATAACTGTGAATTTCTTGCCCTCTAACACAACTCCACTGATCCAGCCCATGGACCAACAGGTCATCTCCAATTTTAAGAAGCTGTATACCAAGGCCCTCTTCCAGAGGTGCTTTGAGATGACCTTGGATACTCAATTGACGCTCAGAGAATTCTGGAAGGACCATTTCAATATCCTCCACTGTGTCACTCACGGGACCATAAACTGTGGCCGGAGGAAATTGTGGCCAGAAGCTGTAGCTCCAGTAAACTCGGAGGCTGAACCTAGCAGAATAATGGGGGATATTGTGTCTCTGGCAAGTCCATGAGCCTGGAGGTGTCTAATTAAGACATTTAATCAGAAATGTGTGTTAAATGGGCTGAATTACAACATTTTGTTGAACACTATCACCCTGACAAAGTTCAAGCAAGCCATATTGTAGACCTGTTTAATGATCAAGCAATGCCTCACTTCAGAAACATTTTGCAACAAAGGCAGAAGCAAGTTTTCCTTCATAGGTTTCTAGTCAAACTACCTAAATCAGAGTCTCCAGCAGAGTCTCCAGCAGGGTGCAGTGGTGTTAATAGACATAAAAGATAAACATCCCCTGTGCAATTCCCTGATGTTGGGATGGAAGAGGACTCCCCTTCCAAGCAATAATCTGTCTCCTTTTTGCTCTTTCTCTACATTACCACCATCCCATTGGGCCCTCAAGTCCTCTCAGAACTGTAGAGTTAAAGTGAAGTTAAATTCTCTGTTATTAATCTCAGTACAGTTAAAGTGAAGTTAAATTCTAAGTTACTTGATGTAATTATTGTTGTTTAGTAATGCCTGTTTAGTTCTAAGGTTTTGTTCAAAATAAAATATGAGAATATGTGAAAAATCTGGGGTCTCTAATGCATTATTTTAATCTACATAGATTCCTATGGAAAACGCTACCTCGGTTTAAGTAGTTTTCGACCTAAACCGAGGTGCCGCTGTAATTATATAATATAATTATATATATATATATATATATATATATATATATATATATATATATAGTTGTCAGAATTGCGAGTTTGTTGGTAACACAATGTTAAAAGTTACGGGTTGCGCATGCGCAATGAGCGCCGAAAGTGCTCATTGCAGGGCCCGAAAGTTACAGGGCCCGAAAGTTACAAGGTCTCCAAAGAGCGCCAAAGACTCTCATCGCGAGGTCCGTAAAGTAGAGAGGGGAGAGGCTCGCAATGAGCGCCAAAGGAGTTACGGGCTTGGGAGAAAAAAAAACGCCCGTAACTCGGAAGCCGTTTGGAGGCCGCCAAAAGACACTAATTGAATAGAAAATTAGCTAGCAACCTCACTTACGGCCTCCCTGCCTCCTCCCTTCAAATAGCTGTGACTCCCTCCAACTCAACCCGATCTACATGGAAGCCGTTGTCGAAACGTGCGTGTCAGATCCGGTTACAGCACTGTCCTAGCATCCTGACATCATCAGTATGTGCTGGACTTCCGGATGACAGGTTCTCTGCAGCAAACGCCGGAGATGGATTCAATGCCTCATTGACAGACTCTGATTTCCTGTAGGGTAAGTGGGCCAATCTCGGGAGTAGTGTTAGACAGCTTCAGTATAGGGCTAGCTTTGCCTGCTACTCAGGAATAGGGGGTAAGTAGTGGGTCCCGAAACCGCCACTACCCTGTTATCAGACAGGGCCACAGTTTAATGTTGCTATATTTCCCCTGTTGGTACCACTCCATTACCATACATATCACCTGTATATATAATCAGTGTTTTTTACCTAGCATAATATTACACACCACCAAAGTACTTTATGTGTATATGGACAACCTGAATATAAGAAGATTACTGAGATTCAGTCACATTTTGACTCTATAGTAAATATCTACTCTCATAATGCATGCCTTGTTTATTTAACCCTAACAGTAGGTACACACAATCATAAAAAGTGTAACGTTTACTGTAAAATATTTTCAGTAGATTATCTCCTTATAGGTATAATATAATCAATTTTTCCTCCTACACTATAATATGTATACAGGTGTGTATATTTCCACATACATGATAAGAATGTGGGACACATTGCTTATGTGATTTTATTTATGTTTTACTACATTCTGTAGCTAACTTTAAAATGAACTTTAATAAATCTTTACTGGACCTTATTTCATATATTTCTCTTTATTACCGTAAAGGGGAAAGATAATTAGTCAGATTGAAAGGTGTACAGTTCTTTTACTCTCAATTTATTAACAAGTTTGTCTTCTACACTGCTGACCAATCATTTTGCTCAGGTTAAATACACTTGCAAAATATTTAACTATGACCAAGGGGCTTATTTCCCGGTAGTGACTGTCACCACTCTAAGCTTTATAGTCCGTAAGTTCGGTTGAATGCTAATTTGCGGCCTTTTGGCAGCCTCCAAACGGCTTCTGAGTTACGGGCTTGAAAAAAAATGGGTCTGGTTAAACCCGTAACCTTTTTATCAAGCCCACAAGGCTTTGAGCAATAGCGATTTAAGATTCAAGCCTTGCAGGCTTGAACAAAAAGTTACAGGTTTAACCTCTGCCAAGCCCGGAAATGTTTTCAAACATGTAAGGGAGAAGGGGCCAAAGAGAGACAGGGGAGGGGGGAGAGAGAAACAGGGGAGGGGGGGAGAGAGAGACAGGGGAGGGGGAGACAGAGACAGGGGAGGGGGAGAGAGACACAGGGGAGGGAGAGAGGGGGAAGAGACACAGGGGAGGGAGAGGAGGGAAAGAGACCGAGAGTTATGGGCTTGCGCATGCACAGGTTTTCCCAGGTCTGCAAAGAGCAGGGTTCGCGAGGAGCGCCGCAGATTCTCATAGCAAGGCCCGTAAAGTAGGGGGGGGGGGGGGCGGGGGGGGCGCGCAATGATCCCACTTGTCTGTTACCAGGCCTTTGGACAATTATGCATCCAAGTCCATGAAAGTCCCTCAAACTTACTTTGTGGCAAATACAACACTGTAAATTTAGCAAAAATACCAAAAGCTGGGCAGACGTGACAGGACGTGCGCCCCTCACAAAGATTATCATTTTTACAGAGCCAGTTCTTGCAATAAAATCTGAGATATACTAAACTTCACAGAGGCTACAAACAGATCACAGAGAATACTGCCACACTTAGGGAGTCTCTCCCACCATGGGGCAGCGGCTGCCACTCACAACCCAACTAACAGAGAATACTGCCACACTTAGTGAGTCTCGCCCACCATGGGCCAGCGGCTGCCACTCACAGTCCAACTAACAGAGAATACAGCCACACTTAGTGAGTCTCTCCCACCATGGGGCAGCGGCTGCCACTCACAACCCAACTAACAGAGAAGACTGCCATACTTAGTGAGTCTCGACCACCATGGGGCAGCGGTTGCCACTCACAACCCAACTAACAGAGAATACTGCCACACTTAGTGAGTGTCGCCCGCCATGGGGCAGCGGCTGCCACTCACAACACAACTAACAGAGAATACTGCCACACTTAGTGAGTCTCTCCCACCATGGGGCAGCGGCTGCCACTCACAACCCAACTAACAGAGAATACTGCCACACTTAGTGAGTCTCTCCCACCATGGGACAGCTGCTGCCACTCACAACCCAACTAACAGAGAATACTGCCACACTTAGTGAGTCTCTCCCACCATGGGGCAGCGGCTGCCACTCACAACCCAACTAACAGAGAATACTGCCACACTTAGTGAGTCTCTCCCACCATGGGGCAGCGGCTGCCACTCACAACCCAACTAACAGAGAATACTGCCACACTTAGTGAGTCTCTCCCACCATGGGCCAGCGGTTGCCACTCACAACCCAACTAACAGAGAATACTGCCACACTTAGTGAGTCTCTCCCACCATGGGACAGCGGCTGCCACTCACAACCCAACTAACAGAGAATACTGCCACACTTAGTGAGTCTCTCCCACCATGGGACAGCGGCTGCCACTCACAACCCAACTAACAGAGAATACTGCCACACTTAGTGAGTCTCTCCCACCATGGGACAGCTGCTGCCACTCACAACCCAACTAACAGAGAATACAGCCACACTTAGTGAGTCTCGCCCACCATGGGGCAGCGGCTGCCGCTCACAACCCAACTAACAGTGAATACTGCCACACTTAGTGAGTCTCTCCCACCATGGGGCAGCGGCTGCCACTCACAACCCAACTAACAGAGAATACAGCCACACTTAGTGAGTCTCGCCCACCATGGGGCAGCGGCTGCCGCTCACAACCCAACTAACAGTGAATACTGCCACACTTAGTGAGTCTCTCCCACCATGGGGCAGCGGCTGCCACTCACAACCCAACTAACAGAGAATACTGCCACACTTAGTGAGTCTCGCCCACCATGGGGCAGCGGCTGCCACTCACAACCCAACTAACAGAGAAGACTGCCACACTTAGTGAGTCTCTCCCACCATGGGACAGCGGCTGCCACTCACAACCCAACTAACAGAGAATACTGCCACACTTAGTGAGTCTCGCCCACCATGGGGCAGCGGCTGCCACTCACAGCCCAACTAACAGAGAAGACTGCCACACTTAGTGAGTCTCTCCCACCATGGGACAGCGGCTGCCACTCACAACCCAACTAACAGAGAAGACTGCCACACTTAGTGAGTCTCTCCCACCATGGGGCAGCGGCTGCCACTCACAACCCAACTAACAGAGAATACTGCCACACTTAGTGACTCTCTCCCGCCATGGGGCAGCGGCTGCCACTCACAACCCAACTAACAGAGAAGACTGCCACACTTAGTGAGTCTCTCCCACCATGGGACAGCGGCTGCCACTCACAACCCAACTAACAGAGAATACTGCCACACTTAGTGAGTCTCTCCCACCATGGGGCAGCGGTTGCCACTCACAACCCAACTAATAGAGAATACTGCCACACTTAGTGAGTCTCTCCCACCATGGGGCAGCGGCTGCCACTCACAACCCAACAAACAGAGAATACTGCCACACTTAGTGAGTCTCTCCCACCATGGGGCAGCGGCTGCCACTCACAACCCAACTAACAGAGAATACAGCCACACTTAGTGAGTCTCTCCCACCATGGGGCAGCGGCTGCCACTCACAACCCAACTGACAGAGAATACTGCCACACTTAGTGAGTCTCTCCCACCATGGGGCAGCGGCTGCCACTCACAACCCAACTGACAGAGAATACTGCCACACTTAGTGAGTCTCTCCCACCATGGGACAGCTGCTGCCACTCACAACTCAACTAACAGAGAATACTGCCACACTTAGTGAGTCTCTCCCACCATGGGGCAGCGGCTGCCGCTCACAACCCAACTAACAGAGAATACTGCCACACTTAGTGAGTCTCGCCCACCATGGGGCAGCGGCTGCCACTCACAACCCAACTAACAGAGAATACAGCCACACTTAGTGAGTCTCTCCCACCATGGGCCAGCGGCTGCCGCTCACAACCCAACTAACAGAGAATACAGCCACACATAGTGAGTCTCTCACACCATGGGGCAGCGGCTGCCACTCACAACCCAACTAACAGAGAATACTGCCACACTTAGTGAGTCTCGCCCACCATGGGGCAGCGGCTGCCACTCACAACCCAACTAACAGAGAATACTGCCACACTTAGTGAGTCTCTCCCACCATGGGGCAGCGGCTGCCACTCACAACCCAACTAACAGAGAATACTGCCACACTTAGTGAGTCTCTCCCACCATGGGGCAGCGGCTGCCACTCACAACCCAACTAACAGAGAATACTGCCACACTTAGTGAGTCTCTCCCACCATGGGGCAGCGGCTGCCACTCACAACCCAACTGACAGAGAATACTGCCACACTTAGTGAGTCTCTCCCACCATGGGGCAGCGGCTGCCACTCACAACCCAACTGACAGAGAATACTGCCACACTTAGTGAGTCTCGCCCACCATGGGACAGCGGCTGCCACTCACAACCCAACTAACAGATCACTTTTCCTTTTGTAATAATATATTTGAATTAAACAAATGAGATGAGCGAGTTTGGCAGGTGGGTGATAGGAGCCACATGTCACTGCTGGTTATACTCTGAGCAGGGGGAGAGGAGGAGGTTAAAGAAAGAAAAGGCAGCTCTCTGCTGTCTTCAAGGAAATTACCTCTCTTAAAACCAAAAAAACCCTGCAGCAGTCCGTGCAGAATAAGGGGGGCAGCAGGGTGGGCACGTCTTACAGACACAGGGACTGAAACACTTCAAGATAGAAGCAGTCAGGATAAAGGCACTTTGAGGAAAAACACAGCAAATTTGGGAACCTACAAATATTCTGTACTGGGACAAAATCTTTCATCTGCAGCAGAAATACAGAGGTAATGGGGCTTTATATCATATATATATATATATATATATATATATATATATATATATATATATATATATATATATATATATATATGTCATTTACATAAAAAGGGGAACACTTACAGATTATGGTAAGAAACTTTTTTTTTCTTTAATTATTCTGAATTCTACGCCTTTAGTTCTCATTGGGAATATATATATATATATATATATATATATATATATATATATATATATATATATATATTTATATATATATATATATATATATATATATATATACACATGTACACATATATATTCACGCACACATAAATATACACACATATATATATAAATATATAAAGTTACTAAATAGTACATTTGTGCTCACATTTGAACATCTAAAATAAGTTAAAAAACGTATATTCCTGCTCAGAATCTCAGTTATTGCATGTATATATATATATATATATATATATATATATATATATATATATAGTTTTTATTTGGTTATGTTTTATAAGCAAGCTCTGTAACCTGATTTGATGATGTTTGTTTGAAAGGTAAAGGAATTGGGATAATATTCCAAATTCTACCAAACATTTTTTTTTTTCCGTATACTTTCCATAGTAACCATCCCTAAATCCCTGATCTGCTGTTGCTTCACATAAAGGACCAGTGATGTCCTATATTTATAGTATACTTTTTTGAAGACTTGGCTACAGTGGGTGGCCATTGCTTTTATTGACTTCCCTGATGTATCCCTGGGGAGATTGTGAGCTAAATCCTATTGTAAACTGCACATCATTATAGCAGCCCTTTCAATAGAACTTCATAGGGATCTTATCTACGTCCAAGGTGACTAAGTGTGCGTGTATATATATATATATATATATATATTTTTTTTTTTTTTTTTTTATTTATTTATTTATATTCTGAAAACATTATTTTGCCCAATATCACATCCAGGTACATGCTATAAAAGCCGACCTCGGTGGTGCTGGAATCTATTACAGATCTCTTTAGGTTATACTAGTTTAATAATCTTTGACCATCTTTTTTTATGATCTAAAGTCTTAAAATATGTTGGAATTTATTTATTTATGATTATATTATTATTTATTATTATATTATTCTTATTATTATAATTATAATTTTTTGATTTTCAGGTGAGTTCAGTGCTTGGATATATTGATGAAATTGGCGCTAATATATAAAAGTGACCAATTTTTGCTGATTATTTGGAGTAAATAGATTACACACAACTAACATACAGGAACGTATCTACTAAACTCTGAAGTGTTGGAGATGTCAGATCTTTTAATAACATAGGCATGAAGGGATTGTCACCAACGTTTCATGCTTTGGTAGATATATCCCTAACAATTAATTATCATATCTAGTAGAAAATGGGCTGGATTACCTAAGCTGAGTGGCAGGGTTTGGACCTCTCCGTGCTGTCCTGTAGAACCTTGTGCCAAGCTGAAAAAAGGAACAACATAGGAATGATGAGATCTTTATTTACAGCATCATCCGGGGAAGAACTAGACATGATAATGGGAATGACTTTCTAGACAATTATTGAATTCATTATGGTGTAATGGTGACATGGAGGGGACTTGGATGCAGATAGGATTTCAGGTTATTCTATTTGGAATGCAAATTCACCATTGCAGCAGTTACTGCTATCCTTTAAAGGCACTCTATCACCCCGAACTCAAGCTGTTTTTTATAAAAACAACCTATACATTGTACTAGCCATTTGACTCAAAATTAATAATTCCTGAAACAATCAGCATTGTTTCTGCTGTATTCTCAAGCAAATTAGTGGCTCCCAAATACAAATTAGCTGCTAGTTCGGATAACAGTCTGCTTTCCTGCCAATGTGGTGGCAAATCAATACCCCCTAAGGTTATCATGCAGTTAGAACCCCCCTCCCTCACCCTCATCAAGCATTCTAAGTCACAAATTAGCATATTGAGCCACATATGAGCATTATGCTGAATTGATTTACTGTACAAGGTTTTTAATCCCCTTTCAGATGAAACTAACTTGTCATTGGTGCGTTAGTGTCCCTTTAAGGCGGGAGATTTCTCTAACAGAACTGTAATAAATGAAATCTCATTCCTTAGTGAATATGGCCTAATATTACAAATGGCTGAAATATCTTCATTTAAATTTTATGTGTTATATTTTTTGTGATCCTCCTGTATGAAATTCAAAATCTCTGAAGAAGTCCTGTCTGGGCGAAACGCGTAGAAGCCTGTTATTTTTTTTACCTCTATTTTGTGAGCATTTTTTTTTTAAGCGCATAGTGAATAGTGTTTTCATGCTACACTAGTTGAATATCTTCTATAATATATTATTTATGATAATATAATGTATATGCAGCGAGCTTTATAATATATATATATAGATAATCTTTATGGTTCTACAGATCTACAGGGAGATCAAGGCTTTTTTCCATTAAAAACAATTGTTAACGCCCCCCCGTGTAACTTGTTTAATTTGACCAAAAATCTTTTTTTTTTACTAAAACCAGATCAACACTTGTGACGGGTAATGACTTTATCGTATCCCAGCTCCTGACTCCGCGGGGGGTCTACGTGTTTTTTTAACCCCCACCCCCCTTCCTCCCCCCCAAGAGCCAGAGACACTTCATTGTACATTTCCGGACTTTTAATCTTTTGACCACAGGCCAACATATTTTCTTAAAGGAATATCACACCTTAAAATAATTAGCAATTATGACCTATTTCTAAAACAATCTGCGCTTTTCATTTAAAGAGCCGGCGAAAAGATTAAAATGTCACAAGTTCTGTTAGTTAACAGCTTTGTTACAAAGCTGTTAAAGGGCCAGCGTGGTCAATATTTTGGATTGGACTAACTCAAACTATAGAAGAAACTATAGAAGAAACACAACCTTTACATGTGTAACATTTATTATTCTTTTTCGCCGCATTTTTGTTTCTGAACTGATTCTGTCTGCTACTTTTTCTGGAAGGTGTGTCTTGTAAACAAATGAATATTTTTATTAATCCTCCTGAAAGCATGGGCAGTTTGGGCTGACACATTCCCATTGTGCAGAAACAATATTTGTTCCTGTTATATGTCAGAGAGTATGATGTTTTATTTATCTTGCAGCGTGCCCCCCACCCAACTTCTTCCAGGGTCTTATTTGGCTATATATCGGTGCATATGCTACAATTTTAAAGAGATACTCCTATTTACTAAAAACCTTTAAGTGACAAAGCATATAAAAGTGAGCAAATAAATAGAATTACAGTTGGCTGTTTTTAACTTTTTGGAGTGAAATAGGCATAAATTATGTACAAGGGACCTCTCTATTTGTCTTTATCTAGGGCCATATAGTAATTCTCACAGTGGAGTGAGAAGAAGAGCATGCCCAGTAACAAAATATATTATATGAGCATATTATACATAGTAACATATATAACATATTCACAGAGACTTTTAATTGATAACATATGCAACAACATATCAGCCGTGTAAGCTCTTAGTTTATATATATATATTCTGTGTATACAGGGTTCCATTCTGCCTAGCTTCATTCTAGTAGCTTGGATCCCGAGGGATGGGTGTTGTGTAAGTAGGAAATTATTGCTAATAACTACTAATGACTCCCTGATGATCAGCACATGCTCAGAGTATTTAGGTCAGTTTCCAGACAGAAAGCAGGCATATACAATGGTAATAACTGGAAGTGATTAGTCAGAACAGGTCAACTTATACTCAGCAATTTACATAGATAGATAGATAGATAGATAGATAGATAGATAGATAGACAGACAGATAGATAGATAGATAGATAGATAGATAGATAGATAGATAGATACAGATGGATGGATAGACAGACAGACAGAAAGACAGACAGATAGATACAGGTGGATGGATAGACAGACGGACAGATACAGGTGGATGGATAGACAGACGGACAGATGGACAGACAGACAGATACAGATGGATGGATAGATAGATAGATAGATAGATAGATAGATAGATAGATAGATAACTTGTAAACTAGATACACAAACTTGTAATGGTTGTATTAATTGTAAACGAGGTGGGATAAGTAATCAAAATACACCTATACAGGAATAGCAAGACCAAGTGGATAAATAATGATAGTCCACAGATACTTTTAATTGTTAAAGTCTTGCCTCAGATGTGAGAGGAGGCTCAGATGTGGGAGGAGGCTCAGACATGGGAGGAGGCTCATATGTGGGAGGAGGCTCAGACATGGGTGGAGGCTCAAATGTGGGAGGAGGCTCAAATGTGGGAGGAGGCTCAGATTAGGGAGGAGGCTCAGATGTGGGTGGAGGCTCATATGTGGGAGGAGTCTCAGATGTGGGAAGGTGTTCTGATGTGGGAGGAGGCTCTCATGTGGGAGGACACTCTGATGTGGGGGGAAGCTCTGATGTGGGAGGACTCTCTGATGTGGGAGGAGGCTCTGATGTGGGAGGAGGCTCTCATGTGGGAGGAGGCTCTGATGTGGGAGGACACTCTGATGTGGTGGGAGGCTTTGATGTGGGAGGACTCGCTGATGTGGGAGGAGGCTTTGATGTGGGAGGACGCGTTGATGTGGGAGGACCCTTTGATGTGAGAGGACGCTCTGATGTGGGAGGACTCTCTGATGTGGAAGGAGGCTCAAATGTGGCAGGAGGCTCAGATGTGGGAGGAGGCTCAGATTAGGGAGGAGGCTCATATGTGGATGGAGGCTCATATGTGGGAGGAGGCTCAGATTAGGGAGGAAGCTCAGATGTGGGAAGGTGCTCTGATGTGGGAGGAGGCTCTCATGTGGGAGGAGGCTCGGATGTGGGAGGACTCGCTGATGTTGGAGGAGGCTCTTATGTGGGAGAACTCTCTCATGTGGGAGGATGCTTTGATGTGGGAGGAAACTCTGATGTTGGAGGATTCTCTGATCTGGGAGGAGGCTCTGATGTGGGAGGAGGCTCTGATGTGGGGGAATGTTGTGATGTGGGAGGACGCTTTGATGTGGGAGGACGCTCTGATGTGAGAGGACACTCTAATGTGGGAGGACTCTGATGTGGGAGGAGGCTCAGATGTGGTAGGAGGATCTGATGTGGGAGGACTCTCCGATGTGGGAGGAGGCTGTCATGTGGGAGGACTCTCTGATGTGAGAGAAGGCTCAGATGTGGGAGGACGCTCCGATGTGGGAGTACTCTCTGATGTGGGAGGCCTCTTCGATGTGGGAGGAGGCTGTTATGTGGGAGGACTCTCCAATGTGGGAGGAGGCTGTTATGTGGGAGGACTCTCTGATGTGGGAGGATGCTCTGATGTGGGAGAACTGTCTGATGTGGGAGGACTCTCCAAGTTGGGAGGACTTTCCGAGGTGGGAGGACTCTCCGAAGTGGGAGGAGGCTGTCATGTGGGAGGACTCTCAGATGTGGGAGGACGCTGTGATGTGGGAGGAGGCTCAGATGTGGGAGGATGCTCTGATGTGGGAGGATGCTCTGATGTGGGAGGACACTCTGATGTGGGAGGAGGCTCAGATGTGGGAGGAGGCTCAGAAGTTGAAGTACTCTCTGATGTGTGAGGAGGCTCTCTGATGTGTGAGGAGGCTCTCATGTGGGGGACTCTCCGATGTGGGAGCAGGCTGTGATGTGGGAGGACTCTCTGATGTGAGAGGAGGCTCAGATGTGGGAGGACGCTCCGATGTGGGAGGACTCTCTGATGTGGGAGGCCTCTTCGATGTGGGAGGAGGCTGTTATGTGGGAGGACTCTCTGATGTGGGAGGATGCTCTGATGTGGGAGGACTGTCTGATGTGGGAGGACTCTCCAAGGTGGGAGGACTCTCCGAGGTGGGAGGACTCTCTGAGGTGGGAGGACTCTCTGAAGTGGGAGGAGGCTGTTATGTGGGAGCACCCTCAGATGTGGGAGGACGCTGTGATGTGGGAGGATGCTCTGATGTGGGAGGACACTCTGATGTGGGAGGAGGCTCAGATGTGGGAGGAGGCTCAGAAGTTGAAGTACTCTCTGATGTGTGAGGAGGCTCTCATGGGAGGCTCTCATGTGGGGGGACACTCTGATATGAGAGGAGGCTCTGTTGTGGGAGGACTCTCTGATGTGGGAGGACGCTCTGATGTGGGAGGATGCTCTGATGTGGGAGGACACTCTGATGTGGGAGGAGGCTCAGATGTGGGAGGAGGCTCAGAAGTTGAAGTACTCTCTGATGTGTGAGGAGGCTCTCATGTGAGGCTCTCATGTGGGGGTCACTCTGATATGAGAGGAGGCTCTGTTGTGGGAGGACTCTCTGATGTGGGAGGATGTGCTAATGTGGGAGGACTATGATGTGGGAGAAGGCTCTGATGTGGGAGGATGGGCTGATGTGGGAGGATACTCTGATGTGGGAGGACACTCTGATGTGGGAGGATGGGCTAATGTGGGAGGACTCTCTGATGTGCGAGAAAGCTCCGATGTGGGAGGATGGGCTGATGTGGGAGGATACTCTAATGTGGGAGGACTCTGTGATTTGGGAGGATGGGCTAATGTGGGAGGACTCTCTGATGTGGGAGGAGGCTTTGATGTGGGAGGATGGGCTGATGTGGGAGGACACTCTGATGTGGGAGGACGCTCTAAATGCACCAGAAGTTCCATTTTGGAAATGTGGCAACTGTTACTGCTTTCCATATGAGTAATGGAGAGCTCATTAGTTTACAAGGACATACCCTCCTAAAAAAATAACAGACAGGATCATGACAACAGTAAATAATAATTGCATCCAGTATATAAGTTCCAAGTATAAATATTGTGCTTTTTTTGCTTTCTAAAAATGTTTTGCCCAATATCCAGCTTTCTTATCTGCAATACTTGTCACTTCCCAGAATCCTTAGCGGGAACCATTATTTACTGCTCTGTGGGAAAAATGGCTGTCGGCCCACAGGGCTTATAAAAAGGATGTTTTTGTCTCTATACTACACAACCTTTGCTGGCTCCAGACCCGCCCCTCAAGCAACAAGCCAGGATCCGTCAGGGCAGCCATTTACACACCCGGCACATGTCAAACAACAAATACCAATATAATCATTTGTCTGGCTCTGAACGTCTTTATCCTTTTAAGGCCTGTAATATAACACTGAGCGTGACCCCCGGTCTGATCCACCAAACCAGAGGTATTTAGATGGAATGAAACCCCCTCCTCTCTATAACAAACCTCACTCCATGATGTGTACAAATTTGAAGTTCCCAGTTATTGAAGAAAAAAAACGTACACAGAGAAATAAATAGAAGTGCAACTGGTTGTTATTAAAGGTGCACTGTAGTTCAAGAAAAAAAGACACTTGTTTGTAACATTTGTTCCAGACTAACAACAGTATGTAAGACATGAGCATAATTTTTTTTGAGAAATTCATTTTTTTTAGACTTTGTTAATGAATAGATGAATCCATTTTGTATTTGTTACATCACACCCTGAGAATTAGGTCATGAGAGTGTTTTAATAAAAAAAAAATATATATATATTAATCTGGGAAGGGAACAAAGGCTTTGTTAGATGATTGGATCAGATTGAAATTGACAAAACACCTCTTGCCCTCACTGACCCAAAGGAGACTCTGCCTCAATGAATGCAAGCATTGCTATAACATGCACCAATTTATCATGGAGCTCTCTAGGATCCAGTAGAGGCTTCCAAATATTATTTTTTTAATTAGATCATACTTAATTAATTTTTTCCTGCTTAATTAGTCAAAGTGTTCAAACATATTTGAATGGGAAGTGTTAGATAATTGAGTTGAAAGCTGGGTATTTTATCTCTCACAGTGGAGAGTCATAATGAGGACGAGCACCCTGTATACACGATAAGAGATAACGATGTTAGAGATAATTAATAACATGAGATAAAGTATACCTAGCTCTGAGCTTGGTTGTCTAACACTTCCACTCTCTATTACTAAATACAACCAACTGTAATTATATTAATGTCTAGTTTGCATTTCTTCAATGACTGGGACCTTTGTTGTGTCCGTTTTATAATGGCATCATTTTAAATAGGTTAATGGGAAGTCAGCTGAAAGAAGCAGCTCAGTAAATGCAACCCAGCAGTACAGAATAATTGCATATGAACATTATATATTTAATGGTTTGTTTTTGCTTTATTACACTTATTCTAATTAAAGGGCCATTTTAGTTTGGTAAAACTTCACATGATGTATGTAAAAAAATAACATTAGCAAGTATGCAAGGAGCATAAAAGCATTACAGAGAAAATGTCTCTGTGTTATGGAGGATCCCACCATAGACTGCTAGTTTGTCTGTAGCATGAGGGGATGTTATCCTAGTTCAGTCATTGAGTTATTTTGTACTTTTGAGGATGTTGTAACATAAGTGAATACAGATCTCATCTGAATTAACTATTCGTTTTAAACTTTCTAAGACAAAACCAAGTAGAACAGTTAAAAATGTAGAGACTGTAACTATTTATTTTATACTGTATAAATAAGTCAAGTTCTTCAAAACAGCAAACTGTAAATATGACGCGATGGCCCTTTAAGTAGAACTATAATTACACTAGCACTAATTTCAGCATTAAGTTAATAATGCCCATCCTAACGAGCGCTCGGGAAGTGTATGGTATTTATAGGCAGAACAAATCTGTATAATTATAGGGTATAACCAGAGAGACAATGCTCAGAGCAGTCACATCACTCAGTATGTCGTAGTATAGAATGAGACCGAGGATGTCAAGGAGTTCAGGGATGTCTCCTGGTGCTACCACAGACATTTTGGAGAAACATCACATATTTGTGAAGTAAGATAACAAGATTAGTAACTGTGTAAATTAGTAGCATTTTAAGAGAGAATCGTACTTTTAGCAAAGTCTGCTAGTGTCATGGTGGCTTCCATATTGGATGCTTGTCCGAGAATAAAAGGAAATCTTCAGTTTAGCAGACTTGCTTGTGTCATGTGACATCCATCGTTGTCTGTTTATGCTTGAGAGTCATTGTTTGTGTCCTCCAGCAGACTTGGATCATGAGGGGATGTGTTCAGCTAATTTTGATCATCTATTTAAGGGCACCCCGTCCTTTGCGCGCAGGACAATTGTGTGACGACAACATTGTGATATTGAAAATGGCCGACAAATGAGCACCGTTAAAAGCGTGCAAGCTTCTAATTTCTGAGTTCCCTAACTCCCTGAACTCCCCTAACCCTAAGACCCCTAAACCTAACCCTAAACCTAAAACCTCTAAGCCTAACCCAAACCCTAAGACCCCTAAGCCTAACCCTAAAACCTCTAAACCTAACAATAACACCCCTAAGCCTAAGAACCCTAACCCTAAGACCCCTAACCCTAAGTCCCCTAAGCCTAACCCTAAAGGCTCTAAGCCTAACTCTAAGACCCCTAACTCTAACCCTAAGTCCCCTAAGCCTAACCCTAAAGGCTCTAAGCCTAACTCTAAGACCCCTAACCCTAACCCTAAGACCCCTAAGCCTAACCCTAAGACCCCTAATCCTAACCTTAACCCTAAAACCTCTAAGCCTAACCCTAAGACCCCTAAGCCTAACCATAACCCTAAGACCCCTAACCCTAAAACCTCTAAGCCTAACCCTTAGACCCCTAAGCCTAACCATAAGTTCCCTAAGCCTAACCCCACCATACCTGCAGTCCAGCGGGCAGTTGTCGGGCGTGCAGTTGTTGGTGCGTGCATTTGTTGGCGTGTTATTAACGGCACATTTTTGTCCCGTGCGCACCCTACTTAAGAGTTAAAGGAACTAGGTTGGTAGTGGGTTGGTTTACTCATTGACTTATTCAGATAAGATTTTCCCCATCGCCTGCACATGCTCAGTAGAAGGCAGTTGTAAAAAGACTTGCAAAACCTACCTGCCCTGTCTGGTGCTAGGCCCCATTAAAGGGACACTATCAACCCAACAGGAAGTAGATTTCAATTTAAATGTCATTAAAAAAATGTCTATAATTGTGCTAGATGTTTTTTCTACATTAAAACATTCCCAAGCATTTATTGTACAACTCCAAATGTGCAGCTCAGTAAGCTAATTTGCAGTTCAGAGTACTTGATAATGATAGTGCTATGGCATGATAACATAATGCATATTGATTTGCCACCACAGAGACAAACAAACAATGTGTAATCATAACCAGTACATCAAAGCAACTAATTAGTATCTGGGAGCCTCGCATTTGCAGAAGATTACAGCAGAATCAATGCTGACTTTCTCAGGAATTATTCACTTTAGCATCAAATGTCTTGTACAACATATAGCTAGTTTGCCATGCTCTTTAAGAATACATTTTAAAATGTAACTTAAATTTGGGGTGACAGAATCCCTTTAATAATAAACTATTACTGTCAGGGCAGTTTTCCAGCAAGGGAAGGTGATAAGCAGAAATCGAAATGGCGGATTTCACTTTCATATGAAACATAATAAATTAGTATTTTGTAAAGTTTTTGTCACATCATTTTTTTTCAAAATAGTATATTTTAAATATAGGATAGAGGTTCTTTAGCTGTTTTTATTAATCAAGCCCTAGGTTGACGTTTTTGGCTTTTTTCAAACCCTACGTTGCTGCAGCTTGCAGCGCTCCTGCTGCGCATTGGTATCTCCCTTTGGCGTGCTCAGCCTCCTTTGTCACTCACTGGTATCCCAGGCACCTCGGTCTCTGCTTTTACCTCTTGTCTTTTCGTCTCTCGGCCGTTCCTTCATTGCCACCCCTCACCACGCTTATGTTCCTCAGTGATACCTTGTCATCAAGCCCTACGTTGCTTCAGCTCTGTGGTTTTGAGCCCCTGGTGCGTATCAGTATTTGGGCTGATCCTCTCACCCTTGGCGTGCTTCGCCTCCTTGCCCACCCGCTAGCCTCTCAGGCACCTCCATCTCCGATGTCTCCCCATTGCGGGCTTTGGAATAGTGTATTTTGTATCCGGTCCATTCCTGTGTAAAAGTACTACGTGGTTGGCGATGTTTTGCGCGGTCCGGGGTCTTGTAGCCTCGTTTTAATTTTTTTGGGGCGGCCATTTTTCTCCATGCTTAGGCGAATTTTGAGTGTTGAAACTCGGCCAAATCAACTTAAATTTGCGGTACACATCACTCCCGGACGTCCCGGCTGTTCCCCCTTGCAGCCTAAGTCCTGCATGTTTCATTGCCTTCACTGCTCGCCTCGCTTTGCGAACCTCACAGGCAATGAGCGCCTTTGACGCTCATCGCCTAAGTGCTGCGAGTTATGGCTCGCAGGGGATAAGCGCCTTTGGCGCTCATCGCCTAAAAGCTCCTAGTTAATGGCTCGCCTCGACTAAGTCGTACGCACCACGCAAAGCGTGACGACGTCTTGTAGTTTGACAACTATTATATGTAAATGCCTTCTTAAGGGTTGTTATTAATATTAGACATAGTCCGTATTCCATACCAACATTCTATATACAAATTGAACCCTCTAATATTTTTGTGGTGGAACAAGCATTTTATCCTATTTTTTACTATTTAGTTTTTGTTTTTCTGTTGTTTTTCTATTGATATTGTTGTATTTTTTGTGGGATTTTTCCTGTTTCTTCCAGCTTGTATTCTGTCGCAAGTATATATTTCTATGAGAGTCTCACTAAACGTCACGTGTTCGGCTCTATTTGTTCTCCTTTTTCTTTTCTTTTTTATTACGTCAAAGATTGGTAAATACCTCCATTAAATGAAAGAGACGTTGCCCAACTTTTGGCCAAGTCTATAACACAAAACATCACTGAGGAAATAAATCCCTGTCTTGGAATAGTTTGGCTCACAAATTAAGGGGAAAAAAGCATGTTTTGGGAAATTTGTTATAATAAGCAAAGCAGAATTATAACAGGAACCAGATGCTCCGTCCGCCCTCAAAGTATATAAAGGTCTAATAAGGAACAGGACTGAGCATGAGGCAGGTCATATCTGCACCATTTATAACCCATTTGCACACACTGGGAATCCGTGCAATCACTAATATAGTTTGTGAAGTGTTCGCAGCGGTGCAGAGGAGCGCATGCGCACTTCACAAACTATTTGTACGGATTTCTGTACATGGCGCAGTGTGCAAAGCGTGGCGCCAGCGTTAGAGCAAGGAACAGAGGGAGGGAGGAAGAGACAAAGGGGGAAAGGGACACAGGGGAGGGAGGAGGGGGAAAGAGACACAGGGGAGGGAGGGAGAGAGAAAAGGAGGGAAGAAGAGGGAGAGAGGGAGACAGAGCACAAAGAAGACAGTGAGAGGACACACAGAGAGTGAGCACACACACAAAAAGAGAGGGCGCACAGAGAGGGAGAGGGCGCTCAGAGAGAGGGTGCACAGAGAATGAGACAGCAAACAGCACAGCGGAGGTGTTATTCAACATACACAGCTAAAGAATATAAGGATGTTCTCCTACCACAATGTTGCTGTAAGGTGTGAATCTCCACATTGCATCTCTGAATGCACAGAGCACAGCCAGTGGGCTTCCTGTTAGATCAAGTGGTCATGTAATGCTGGCTCCCTGCACTAACAGCTGTATCACATGACTGCATGGACCAATAGGAAGCCATTGCCTGTGATGATTGCCATAGAAGATGCAATATGGAGAGTCACACCTTGTTCACATTCTGCGAGATGGGAGGTGAAAGACAGGGCAACATGGCAGCCTCCTAGAGGGGAGCAGAGGGAAACTAAATAGTGATACAAATGAATAACTGTCTAATAGGGTTTTGCATTAACCCTACATGCAACTTATCATTTTATAGGCTATGAGACGAAAGTGGTTCTTGCTCCATCCCGCCTATGATAAATGACACAAAGTAACACATAGTCTAGGGAAAATATACTAAAAACAACTTTTTATTTTGCTGTTCATAAGAATAATGAAACACAGGCTTGCTGTGGTAAAGTGGTTTGTTGGATCTTTACTGTTGGGTGGCCAAGAGCAGGTAGTAGTGCCTGGAGGGGCTGCTAGATGGCGCTGTGGACATTTTACACATTTTCTAGCCTTAAACTGTTACTCCTACAGTAAACCCTTACACAAACCCCTTACCCTAACCCCTTACCCAAACTTCTTACCCTAACCCCTTACCCGACCTTCTTACCCAAACCCCTTACCCTAATCCCTTACCCAACCCCCTTACCCTAATCCCTTACCCAAACCCCTTACCCAAAACTCCTTACCCTAACCCCTTACCTGAACTTCTTACCCAAACCCCTTACCCAAACCTCTTACCCAAACCCCTTGCCCAACCCCCTTACCCTTTCCCAAACCCTTTTCCCTAATCCCTTACCCTAACCCCTTACACTAACGCTATGAAATTTTAAATTTAATAACATTTTAGCTTACAGTAAAATCGGCAGTAGAATCTCGGCAGCGCCATCTAGTGGCTTCTTGACACCACTGCTGCCACCACGGCTAGCGGCCACCCAACAGGAAAGATTCCTGGTTTTCTATAAAAACAAACTGTTAAAGTAAGCCTCTTATCTAATCAGATTTAGACCTACTTCCCAGCCAGACAGCCCCCCCCCCCCCTTATTACCTTATCAGGGTTCAGACAATCAGCTCCGCTGGAGGCTAATATTTTAATCTAAAGCTTAATATTAAACACTGTATTTACAAATCATTGAAGATGGATTTCATTAAAGGCACAGTGAAGTTACCATATTCACTCTGTACCATCAGATAGAGGGAGGAACATGATGTTTACATTTTTTAAGTTGAATAACAAGGAGAGGGGGAGAGAGAGAGAAGGAGATGGAGAGAGAAGGAAGGAGTTGGAGAGAGAGAAGAAGAAAGGGAGAGAGAGGGGGGGGGGGAGAAGGAGAGAGAGGGGGAGAGAGAGAGAGAGAAGGAGAGAGAGAAGGAAGGAGGGATAGAGAGAGGTGGAGAGAAGGAGGCGGGAGAGAAGGAGAGGGAGAGAGAGAGAGAAGGAGAGGGAGAGAGAGGGAAGGAGGGGGAGAAGGAGAAGGGGAGTGAGAGGGAGAGAGAGAGAAGGAGAGGGGGAGAGAGAGGAGAGAGAGATGGAGAGCGAGATAAGGAGAGAGAGAGAGAAGGAGAGGGAGAAAGAGAGAAGGAGAGAGAGAGAGAAGGAGAGGGAGAGAGAAAGAAGGAGAGGGGGAGTGAGAGGGAGAGAGAGAGGGAGAGAGAGAAGGAGAGGGAGAGAAAGAAGGAGAGAGAAGGAGAGAGAGAAGGAGAGGGAGAGAGAGAGGGGGAGGGAGAGAAGGAGAGAGAGAAGGAGAGGGAGAGAGAGAGAAGGATAGGGAGAGAGAGAGGGGGAGGGAGAGAGGGGGAGGGAGAGAGAAGGCGAGGGGGAGAGAGAGAAGGAGAGAGAGAAGGAGAGAGAGAAGGAGAGGGAGAGAGAGAGAAGGAGAGGGAGAGAGAGGGGAGGGAGAGAGAGAAGGAGAGGGAGAGAGAGAGGAGAGTGAGAGAAAGAAGGAGAGAGAGAGGAGAGGGAGAGAGAGAGAAGGAGAGGGAGAGAGAGAAGGCGATGGAGAGAGAGAAGGAGATGGAGAGAGAGAAGGAGAAGGAGAGAAAGAAGGAGAGAGAGAGAGAAGGAGAGAGAAAGATGGAGAGAGAGAAGGAGAGGGGGAGAGAGAGGGAGAGAGAGAAGGAGAGGGAGAGAGAGAGGAGAGATAGATGGAGAGCGAGATAAGGAGAGAGAGAGAGAAGGAGAGGGAGAAAGAGAGGAGAGAGAGAGAGAAGGAGAGGGAGAGAGAAAGAAGGAGAGAGAGAGAGAAGGAGAGGGAGAGAGAAAGAAGGAGAGGGGGAGTGAGAGGGAGAGAGAGAGGGAGAGAGAGAAGGAGAGGGAGAGAAAGAAGGAGAGAGAGAGAAGGAGAGAGAGAAGGAGAGAGAGAGGGGGAGGGAGAGAGAGAAGGAGAGAGAGAAGGAGAGGGAGATAAGGAGAGAGAGAGAGAAGGAGAGGGAGAAAGAGAGAAGGAGAGAGAGAGAAGGAGAGGGAGAGAGAAAGAAGGAGAGAGAGAGAGAGAGAAGGAGAGGGAGAGAGAAAGAAGGAGAGGGGGAGTGAGAGGGAGAGGGAGAGAGAGAAGGAGAGGGAGAGAAAGAAGGAGAGAGAGAGAAGGAGAGAGAGAAGGAGAGGGAGAGAGAGAGGGGGAGGGAGAGAGAGAAGGAGAGAGAGAAGGAGAGGGAGAGAGAGAGAAGGAGAGGGAGAGAGAGAGGGGGAGGGAGAGAGGGGGAGGGAGAGAGAAGGAGAGGGGGAGAGAGAGAAGGAGAGAGAGAGAGGGAGAGAGAGAAGGAGAGAGAGAAGGAGAGGGAGAGAGAGAGAAGGAGAGGGAGAGAGAGAGGAGAGTGAGAGAAAGAAGGAGAGAGAGAGGAGAGGGAGAGAGAGAGAAGGAGAGGGAGAGAGAGAAGGCGATGGAGAGAGAGAAGGAGATGGAGAGAGAAGGAAGGAGTTGGAGAGAGAGAAGAAGAAAGGGAGAGAGAAAGAAGGAGAGAGAGGGGGAGAGAGAGAGAGAGAAGGAGAGAGAGAAGGAAGGAGGGATAGAGAGAGGTGGAGAGAAGGAGGCGGGAGAGAAGGAGAGGGAGAGAGAGAGAGAAGGAGAGGGAGAGAGAGGGAAGGAGGGGGAGAAGGAGAAGGGGAGTGAGAGGGAGAGAGAGAGAAGGAGAGGGGGAGAGAGAGGAGAGAGAGATGGAGAGCGAGAGAAGGAGAGAGAGAGAGAAGGAGAGAGAGAGAGAAGGAGAGGGAGAGAGAAAGAAGGAGAGGGGGAGTGAGAGGGAGAGAGAGAGGGAGAGAGAGAAGGAGAGGGAGAGAAAGAAGGAGAGAGAGAGAGAGAAGGAGAGAGAGAAGGAGAGGGAGAGAGAGAGGGGGAGGGAGAGAGAGAAGGAGAGGGAGAGAGAGAGAAGGAGAGGGAGAGAGAGAGGGGGAGGGAGAGAGGGGGAGGGAGAGAGAAGGAGAGGGGGAGAGAGAGAAGGAGAGAGAGAAGGAGAGAGAGAAGGAGAGGGAGAGAGAGAGAAGGAGAGGGAGAGAGAGGGGAGTGAGAGAGAGAAGGAGAGGGAGAGAGAGAGGAGAGTGAGAGAAAGAAGGAGAGAGAGAGGAGAGAGAGAGAAGGAGAGGGAGAGAGAGAAGGCGATGGAGAGAGAGAAGGAGATGGAGAGAGAGAAGGAGAAGGAGAGAAAGAAGGAGAGAGAGAGAGAAGGAGAGAGAGAAGGAGAGAGAGAGGGGGAGGGAGAGAGAGAAGGAGAGAGAGAAGGAGAGGGAGATAAGGAGAGAGAGAGAGAAGGAGAGGGAGAAAGAGAGAAGGAGAGAGAGAGAGAAGGAGAGGGAGAGAGAAAGAAGGAGAGAGAGAGAGAGAGAAGGAGAGGGAGAGAGAAAGAAGGAGAGGGGGAGTGAGAGGGAGAGAGAGAGGGAGAGAGAGAAGGAGAGGGAGAGAAAGAAGGAGAGAGAGAGAAGGAGAGAGAGAAGGAGAGGGAGAGAGAGAGGGGGAGGGAGAGAGAGAAGGAGAGAGAGAAGGAGAGGGAGAGAGAGAGAAGGAGAGGGAGAGAGAGAGGGGGAGGGAGAGAGAAGGAGAGGGGGAGAGAGAGAAGGAGAGAGAGAGAGGGAGAGAGAGAAGGAGAGAGAGAAGGAGAGGGAGAGAGAGAAGGAGAGGGAGAGAGAGGGGAGGGAGAGAGAGAAGGAGAGGGAGAGAGAGAGGAGAGTGAGAGAAAGAAGGAGAGAGAGAGAGGAGAGGGAGAGAGAGAGAAGGAGAGGGAGAGAGAGAAGGCGATGGAGAGAGAGAAGGAGATGGAGAGAAAGAAGGAGAGAGAGAGAGAAGGAGAGAGAAAGATGGAGAGAGAGAAGGAGAGGGGGAGAGAGAGGGAGAGAGAGAAGGAGAGGGAGAGAGAGAAGGAGAGAGAAAGAAGGAGAAAGAGAGAGAAAGAAGGAAAGGGAGAGCGAGAGAGAGGGGGAGAGAGAAGGAGAGAGAGAGAAGGAGAGGAAGAGAGAGGGAGAAGGAGAGGGAGTCTGTGCATTTCCATCCTGTTCCTATGTTCAGATGCTGAGTGTCTGCCTCTAGGTTTTCTGGACAGCACCAGACACTTGAGCCCATCCAGAAGCAGGCCCATGAGGATAGGTCTTTAGATCAGAGACTTAAACCTTAGCCACTCGAAAACATCCAGATACAAAACGGTGTCTTAAGCACAGGGAAGAAGACATTTAAATGGAAACAAGACTGAAATGCTCCAAATAAAGCCGTTATACCCCGGTGTCTCTGCCCATTGTCCCGAGTCGCTCCTTTCTATTTTTTCTCTATAATTGGGAACTCAGAAACTTCTCTCAAGCTGTAATTTAGAAGCTATTTTCTGGATGTTAAGATGTAAGACGGTCACTTAGAGCGAGGGGTCACACCGCAGCCTGTCTCAAGATGCTCACAGCCCAGTGACAAATCCTCATTTTCCATTTTTTCTCTTTCTTCCTTATATTTAACCTCTGTCACACGTTATAATTAATTTTACCCACTTTACAAGGTCTGTAAAAATAGCAAATTGCAACTTTCTCTTTTGTAAGTAAAATGGGAAAAAAGTATCATAAATCTTAAAGCCGCAAACGTTGATGGTGCTTGTGAATAAGGGGCATGGAGCGTGCCCAAGACACACAATTGTATAGGGCGGCACGCTGCCCAAAGGTACCATAAAAGTATGTGCATATATATATATATATATATATATATATATATAAAACAATCATTTAATATATGGTGGGCAATAGAGCGATAGAAGCCTCCACCGTACAGTAAATAAATAGTACATCTGTGTTCACATTTGAATGTCTTAAGCAAGTTACAAAAACCTGCTTCCAGCTCAGAATTCCGATAAATACAGTTATTACACTGCATTCTGGGAACCTAAGCAGGGACATGCAAATGTGCCCACAAATGCCTCGCCCTTCAATCGATAACAGTTTAAGCATGGCTTCCTTTAAGCTTATGCCCGCTGCATTACACAGCTTTTTTGCAAAGCCAAGGTTGGATTATACACAAGCTGGGAATCCTACCCACGGACAGCCACTCATCTATTTTAGGCTAAAAAAAAATCATTTATTTCTTCTTTCCCTTTTTAGGTAACTTCCAAATATGAAGGGCTTGCTTCTCCTGTGCTACTGTTTGGTCCTCAGCAATGCCACTCCCTTTGAGCAGAGAGGATTCTGGGATTTTTCTATGGATGATGGGATGGCCATGATGAATGATGAGGAGGGCTCGGGTACCCCTTTTCCTGCCCTCCCTACTCCTCCTTCTTCGCCTGGCGATTTATGCCCATTTGGATGCCACTGCCACCTCCGTGTGATCCAGTGCTCTGATCTGGGTGAGTAGTTGTACACTGTGGTTTGAAAATAAAGAAGTATTGTGTCGAAATAACATAGAATGGGACAATATTATAGAAACAAAGGAATGCTGTAAACGAGTGGGGGTGCTAGTGCTGGTGCAGCAGGTTCAAAGCACCAGGGGCCACAATGGGTAATAAAGGAGGATAATGGCATATAATTACTTTATAGAATGGTGACCATAGGGGCGATCTGCCCGTCTACATATCATTTTGTATTTTTATTAACCCATACATTGGTGGATAGGGAAGTTACAAGGAAGGCCCTAAGTTATTTTGCACCATTCACTAGCTCTGCCGCTGCTGGAAACATTAGTAATGGATCACTGTAGTTTGGGAAAAACAACACATGTTGGTGAAGTATATAGCAAACGAACAACTGTGTACAAGGCTGTAAAAGCATTATTAGAGAAAATATTAAAGTGTCTGGAGGCGTTTTTCCATTCAGCAATGGGATTTGCAGTCTCACTGTCCATTGAGTATTTGACACCTCCTCCCTCCCCAGACATGCTCACAAGCCGGCAGTCACACATCTGACTGTGAATCCTGCTTAGTACCTACCCATTAATTTACTGGACAACAAGCTAGTCAGCCTCTAGATCAGTGCAACCTGTTTTAACTGATGGCTCCTGGGGCGGAGCTAACAGTGGTGCAGATGGTGCAATGCACCAGCACCCTCCGCTGTGTAATTATTTTTTTTTGCATTTAATTTATTTCTCTGTAGTGCTCCTATAGACACTATTGGAGTATGCTAATAGTAACTAATACTTAACAAAAAGTATTGGAGTGTAATATTGGAGCCACTGATCAGTGATGGAGCTACTGCTGGTGCTTCGGGTGCAAAGCACTGGGGCCCACAACAGGGTAGCGGCCCTCTGCAACTCGTAGTAAGTGAGGAATCTTAATTGTTTAGATGACTATGGTAAATAATTACTTTATAGAAAGTGAATCTAATCACCATAGGGGTGAACTGATTGCCTACATAAATTTATGGCTATTTATTGACCCCACGGGGTGGATAAAGAAGTTATTTAGCACCGGGGCCCTCCATTCAGCAGCTCCATCACTGCCATGGATGATAGTTTCATGACAAAGATGATGTCTGGAGTGAGTCCAGTTATATATAAAATTGTATGATATATATTATTTCGTTTGTAATATAACAACTTCCCGAGTGCCAGTTCATGTAAATATTGTAACAAAATTTTACATATTTTAAATACATTTTTATAATTAAATAAATGTATGTATTAAAGGCAAATTTAAGTATCATGGATTATGATGCATCTGATAGAGGAGACTCAGTAGTGTATGAAAACATTTTATTTGTGTGACAAAATATCAAAATAAACGTTATTAAACTTAACATAAAGTTTGCTAAATCTCTTAAGTTTGCTAGCAGTTGATTTTGAGAGTTAACAGCCCTGAAAATCCCTGCTAAAATTGGTATAAAATTCATAATTCATTTTGGTCAATCACAGGCAGCTATAACATTGTTTCAATCTGTGGTGGAAGTTTGTGCAGCAAAGCATCATGGGACATTGCTCTGTGGAATTGCTCTGCAGGAATTCTGCATTGTGCTGCTGTTGGCTAGAAGGTTAGCATAGGATTAAAAAGCATACCGTGTTTCTATTGGCTAGTACCAGATACCTATGTAGGCAGCTTTGGGTGTGTGGAAACCATTTAAAAAAAAATATCTGTATATAGAATGAATCAATGTAATGTGTGTGTCTGATATCAGCAGTATGTTAGGCCAGAAATAGTTAAAAACAGGGAAACTTAGATATATCTTTAATGTATTACACTTGCCATTAAAATTAAATACTTTTAAAATGTACTTTGAAGAGACTGACAGCCTGTCACACTCTTGGCTTCAAGCTTTACTCCAGGAGTACATATGTAAAATTGTAAATACAGTTTAACATATAAATACAATTATTTATTTGGCTAGAGAAATGATTTACTAAAATGTGCTTAAAAAAAAATTGCTTATTTACACAGAAAAGTTTTCTAGACTTTTAATTAGTAGCATGGCAATTATTACATTGTGGCCCAGTGGTTAGGATGCAGGTGCTTTCACCACAGCATCCTGGGTTCAAATCCAGCCAAGGAACCAAGAGGTCACACTGGTCAGTACTTGGATGGGAGACCACCTGGGAATACCAGGAGCTGTATGCTGTGGCCCACTGGAGAAGGAACTGGCAACCCACTCCAGTATCTCTGCCATGCAAACCAAGTGGATCAGCATGGTGTGTTGTCCATAAGGTCACGGAGAGTCGAACACGACTGAGAGACACCATTTACAAATATTAAATATTAGCATTGTAGTGTATGGAAAGCAGAGATTGCTTGTTCCACCCCTAACTCACACAATGTAAAAGGTACAAGTTGGATTGTGTGTACATGGACAAACAGAGCAATAAAACAGAATGTTTTTGTGATGTCACTGGGAGGTCCTAAGACTTTCAGAAGTGTTTTTTTCTCAGGTGATTACAAGTAAGATTTCCAGAGCTCAGATCACTAAATTTGGTTATTAAGTCTTTTAAATGTGTGGCAGAAAATATGAGACTTCAGTTTCTTTTTAAAACTAAAATAGAAAACAGTTTTACCCCTTAATGAGGTATTTGATATCTGAAGGAGTTAAATAATCACATAATGTCATTAATCATCATGTACCGGGTTTTGTATCAGCAGCAAAGTGTGAAACTACATATTGAATTCTCTATTGCAAACACAGCACAACTAGTTGCTTCCAGTACACATGCGTAGAGAGGGTGAGGTGTCTGCTCTGATGTATAGGTGTCTGTCCTTGTACCTGTTCTGCTGTACAGATGTGCATAGAGAAAGGTCAGTAGTATGTCTGTTCTGATGTATATTTATATAGAGGGAGGTTATGAACATATATATATATATATATTTATAGAGAATGGCCAGTAGTGTGCCAGTGTAGGTGTGTAGAAGGAGGCCAGCAGTGTGCCTGTTCTGCAGTATAGATGTGTATAGAGAGGCGAGGCGTGTATCTGCTTTTATGTATACATATACAGGGAGAGGTCAGGACTGGGTCTGTTTTTATCTATAGGTATTTTCAAATATCAGGTTGTATATCCTTACCTTTTGATGTTTTTTAAAATACCTTGTCATTTTTTTGTATTTTTGTACGTGGTGTCGTGTAATTGTCCTATTCTCTATGGTTGTAATGCACCTTTTATAAAAATAAAAAAAGGGGTGGGTCTGTTCTTCAGTATATGCATAGATGTAAAGGGAAAGGGCAGCAGTGTGCCTGTTCTGCAGTATAGGCATGTATAGATGTATATAATGTCTATTCTGATATATATGTTAACAAATAGAGGTCAGGAGCAGGTATGTTCTTCAGTATATGTATAGAGTAGTGTACCTTTTCTACAGTATAGGTGTGTATAGGTAAAGGCCAGGAGTGTCTGTTCTGCAGTATATGCATCTAAAGAGGGAGGCCCAGACTGATATAGTGGAATGAATACATGTACTACTTGTGTAGTACATATACATACATATATATTTATATATATATATATATATATATATATACACATCACATTAGTATTGCTTCAGACTTGATAAAGAGAGGTTATCTCTCGAAAGCTTCTTATAATAATTTTGAATATATTTGTCCAATAAAAATGATATCACTATATACTGCAATCTGATCATTCATTTATATATATATACTAGTCAATTGCCTGTCACAAATGACAGGATTATATTTGATTTTTCTCTCCACCCCCCCCTCTCCTCTCCCTCCCCTGTGTCTTTTCCCCCTTCTCCCTCCCCTTTGTCTCTTTCTCCCTCTCCCTCCCCTGTGTCTCTTTCCCCTCCTCTCCTTATCCTATGTCTCTTCCACCACTCTCCCTCCCCTGTGTCTCTTTGCCCCCCCTCTCCCTCCCCTGTGTCTCTTCCACCCCTCTCCCTCCCCTGTGTCTCTTTCCACCTCTCCCTCCCTGTGTCTATTTGCCCCCCTCCCCCCCTCCCCTCTCCTTCTCTTGTATCTATTTGCCCCCCAGCACGCAATCTCTCTCTCCCCTCCTATGTCCTCGCTACCTCTTCTCCTTTCCTTCTCTCCCCTCCTTCTCTCTCATTTCCTCTCCCTTGCATGCGCAACTCGCAACTTTTGCCGCCCATTGCGGGCTTCGCAATGAGTGCCTAAAGTGTCCTCCCTACCTCTTCTTGGTCACGCTTTGAGAGCCCGATTGCAGCCCATAGGGCAGCAACATTGACCCTTGAAAAGTGAGGCGAGCCATAAACCACGCGGCACTTAGGCGCTCATTGCACTGCGAGCCTCGCAAAGTGAGGCGAGCAGCTGAGGCACGCAGGACTTAGGCTGCAGGGCTTGGGACCCGTACGACTCATCGCCAGCGGCGCAAGCGGGACTTAGCGGGGGGAGAGGCTCGCAATGAGCGCCAAAGGTGATCAGAGGATCAAAACCATTGCCAGCCTCACAATTTTATTCCTGTCATTGTTGACGGGCAAGTTACTAGTATATATATATAGTGAAGAGTGAGGTAGCTGTGAGTGTCCAGTAATCCAGATGAATAATCAGAGTATTGCAGTATATAGTGATACCTTTTTTATTGGACAAACATATTCATAAATATAAGACTAGCTTTCGAGAGCTTCCTCTCTGTCCAATAAATAAGGTATCACTATATACTGCAATACTCTGATTATATATATATATACACACATTTTATATACAAAATATTCCTGGTTAGTGACTATTTATGAGTTACGATGTTCAATACCAGAGTATGTCATATAACTGCCCCAGCACTTCCTGTGCATAGAGTCACCTCCTCCCACCACGCGGGTCCCATTAGACAGATTCCTGCCTGACTGTGCAATGGGAATGTGAGCTGTGATTTATGGCCCCGGAGTGTTTCTGGGAGTTCGAGTGGCTGCAGAGAGAGGAAGGTAAAATACTTTGCAAAATTTCTGTACTTCAAAAAAAAACAAAAAAAAACTTGTGAAGTATGTAACAAACCAACAACTTTAGCGGCTGTCTAACATATAAACATATTTAAGAAGAAAAAAAAAACAGAAATTAGTATTTTTTTTATGTATAGAAGATTCCATTTTGCTTTGTTTTAATACTTCCTAACAGCTTGAGGGGTGTGCTTATCTCACTCTGTTGGTGGAAGGAGGGATAGGGAGGTGAATTTGTTAAATTATATCAATATTTTTGAATGTAACACCTACCTATTTGAAGCAGGTACTTTGCATCAGTAAATGCAAGCTCTGCTCCTGCACAAATGTAAATACATCTCTAACGTACAAAACTGCAAAGTATAATGGATGCCTCCAGGGGCCAGGAGAACAAAAATATTTGCCCAAGAAGTTGTTTAGGTCAGAAAGTACTTATCTGATATCACATATGTGCTGAGGTGACTTCCTCAGGGATGCAGAGGAAGACAGAGAAATGCACAATTATGTACTTAGGAAGCGAAAAAAGACGTATGTGCCAACAAATCTACATGTCTATGTTGTACTAGGATTTGCTCATATTTGCTTATAATACTACCATGAGATCAGGGGTCTTCCAATGACATGCCCCCCTGGGCAGCTGCCAATACCCAGCACATGCTGCCCTTAGCAGACTTTTCCATCACTTTGCTTATGCAGGTGGGGAGGGTCTTTTTTCTGATGACTACGTATTTCTGCAGTAATTTGTCAAACAGCAACCACATTTATTATATATATATATATATATATATATATATATATATATATATGTTGTATTATTAGAACTTTATATTACTATAATTACATATTACTAGTTGTTTATCTCTGTGTCTCTTCCCCCCTCTACCTCCCCTGTGTCTCTCCCCCCCCTCGCTTGTCCCCCTCGCCCGCCCCTGTATCTCTTTCCCGCCTTCACCCTCCCCTGTGTCTCTCCCCCTTCCTCCTTTTTGTCTCTTCTCCCCATCTCCCTCCCCTGTGTCTTCTACCTCCATCACGCTCCCCTGTGTCTCTTACCCCCATCTCCCTCCCCTGTGTCTCTCCCCCCTCCCCTGTGTCTCTTTAATGCCCTCTCCCTTCCCTATGTCTCTTCCCCTTCTCCCTCTCCTGTGTCTCTTTCCTCCCTCTCCCACCCAGTGACTCTTTCCCCCCTCTCCCTGCCCTTTGTCTTTCCCCCCTCTCCCTCCCCTGTGTCTCTTCCCCCTCTCCCTCCTCTTTGTCTCTTCCCCATCTCGTTCCCCTGTGTCTCTTCCCCCTCTCACTCCCCTGTGTCTCTTTACCCCCTCTCCCTCCCCTGTGTCTCTTTACCCCCTCCTCCCTCCCATGTGTCTCTTTACCCCTCTGTCTCTTTCCCCCTTTACCCTGTGTCTCTTTCCCACCTCCTCGCTCCCCTGTGTCCCTTTCCCCCTCTGTCTCTTTCGTCCTTCCCTGTGTATCTTTCCCCCCTCCTCCCTCCCCTGTGTCTCTTTCCCCCTCTCCCCCATCCTTTTCCCCACTCTGTTGCATGGCGCCACGCATGCGCCCTGCGGCATGTACAGAAATCCGTACAAATAGTTTGTAAAGTGCGCATGCCATTCCCTGGAGCGTTGCGCACACTTTACCAACTATATTAGTGATCATAATTATCTAATTATAATTAGGCATTTTAATTATATTATTGTTATGATTAACCCCCATTACTGTTTCATGATTGGGTGGTTGCCCTACATAGCTGCTGCTACTACTATATATACATACATGGTGGATAATGGGAGTGTTTTTCCACAACTACTACTGAGTAGAAAAGGACAATTATCTGTTTTAATATTTTATTGAAAAAAAATTATATTTCTTAGAAGAAGATGACAGACTGTCAAATGGTTGGCTTCAAGCTCCATCCACTATCTTTCAATTTCCATCCACGAGTTTCCAATAAGCTCCACTCACTAACTTCTTGTCTCCATGCATGAGCTGTACTAGGTAATCCGCTTCTTTCATGGGTTAGCATAAAAACAGGGAATGGTAAGAGGAGTTTGATGCCACCAAACTGACAGTCTGTCAGCTTCTTCTAATTATATTTTAACAAATGTCCCTTTTAAAATTATATACAGACGGTAAAAATATGTTTAATAAAGAATCAATTTGGCAACATTTTCATTATTTTCTATGAAAATTATGTCCTTTAATAGAAAAGCCATGGTCAGTTATATCATAAAAATATATATTTGAAAAAAATAGATTCTGGCAAAGAACATAATTAGGCTGGGAAAATGTCATAAAGATAGGTTTTAATTAGAAATTAGATGCCAAGAAGAACCCATGATACTGCTGGGAAGGTTGTTTGTGAGAGGGGTATTTACATTTCTGTAGAAGCAGAGCTTGCATTTATTGTGCACGAGTCTCCAAAATACATGATTTTGTCTAAAAATAGTATTATGTCCACGTCTTACACAGCTGCTAATGTTACATACTTCATTCAAATGTGAAGTATTTTCTCAAACTACAGTGGCACTGGTGTTTTTTTTTCTCCCACTTTTAAAGGGATAAATAACTTTGTGATTGTATCTTAACAAATAGCAGAAAAAGCTTTAACCCTCAGCAATCTTCCCATTGATATATATTTTACAGCTCCGGTGCAGGATGCTACTTGCCCGAGTCCTATCTCACATTATCTATGAGTTATGGCTCTGAGCAGCAATAAACTGATTACTGGTTAGCTCTTTGTACATATATTTTTACAGTGAAATGATCTATTGATAATCGTCTTGAATTAATGTTAATTAAATATATAAGAGAGTTACATATTGTGAGTTACTTGACTTAAAGTGAGAGCAACTGCTTTAAATCATCATGTAGATGAGTCAAAATCAAATTGAGAAGCTGTAAAAACATTTTAGTTTGAAACCTTGTTGTAATTGTCTTTTTTTGTGATTATTTTAAGCCTTATCCGTATTTTGCTGGCACTAGAAGACATTGTGTTTAGGGAGCCAGGCTCTGAGCTCCTAAAATACAAGCTCCGTCTAAATAATTTCAGCTATTAAAAAACTGTTATTTTGTTTGCACTGGAATTTGGAGGGAGCTTGTGATTTGTGGCCCTTTCCTGATCTACAGCTGGGCAGACTGTTGTCTTCAAGATACTTCCATTCACTTCTTGCTAAATAGTACAACTCATAGTGGAGCCACGTCTAATAACAAATGCAGAAGAAGCTGGCGGTTTGATCACAACTCATGACATAGTGAATTTGTGGATGGGTCTTGAAGTCATCTACTTGCCAGGTTATCTGTTTATTCTAAGTAAAAAATAAATAAAAATACCTTTTTAAATGCAAATTAAATGGCAAATGCCAGTTAGATTTAACATTTGTTTTATACATCGAAAGTGCAAAATGATGTTCTGCAATGTATTGCAAGAGGAGGATACTTTAAACTCTGTATAGCAGGATACTTTATGACTGTGATTGTCAATGCAATGCACAACCACCCCTTACCGTTTATACCTAAACAATATTTATTTTATCCTGTAAATGTAATAAACATTATTTCATAAACAGACTTGGCACCAGGAGTGTGTTTCTGCCTAGGCCCAAGAGGCCCAGGCCTAGGACAGAATACTTTTGTGGGGCGGCAGGCTGCCTGAAGATGCAGCACAGTAAATTGAAATATATTGCACATGGATTTGAGTGCCACACCTATGGCAACTAAGCTGATATTGGGGGGTGGGGGGGGGGTAATAAATATAGCAACAATTGTATAACTGACACATGCAGCAGGTTCCAGTGCTTTGGTTGACATAGCCTCATTAGTAATACAGAAACCCCATCAATTCAGCAGCAATTCGAAAAGGGAAAACACCTTTTCCAAATGCTGTCCGGACTCCAACCTGATGGTGCAGAGCTTGAGGCCATTTAAATGACCACTATGCAATGAAAAAGAACATTTATGTTTGAAAACTTTAAGTCTAATAGCATAATCAAGCAGGGAAAAGCCATTAATCTAGTTTTTTGCTAGAAAAAAAATTCCATTTTGCTGCCTCTGTTGGGGTATGTTGGTGGAAGTTGTGTGTGTGAGAGGGGAGTTTACATTTCTGGAGAGCAATGCTTGTATTTCATGATGCAAGCTATCTGCTTCTGTGACAGTGAGGGGGAGGAGTGCGGTGTCAATTTCATTCCATCTAACAAATCTTTTTTACTACAAATCTGACCTAAAACATTGTGTTGATTGGAAAACATGGTGACTTAAGTATTTTCTTTTTTAGGTCTCACAAGTGTCCCCAAGAATATCCCTAAGGACACCACGCTACTGGACCTACAGAACAACAAGATTACAGAAATCAAAAAAGACGATTTTAAAGGACTTACACATCTCTATGTAAGGATTATTCAATACTGATTAACTGATCTTCAGTCTATCCTTAAAAAAAGTCTCAACCTAGGAGGTGTTGTTGGAAAATTACTGATAATTTTAAATATACAAATAGAATCTAGACTATGTACACAAAATATATATCTTTATATGTGTATGTATATGTGTGTGTATATATATATATATATATATATATATATATATACCGTATATATAATCAGATATATATTTTATATATAAATATTTAGTATACATTGCTAACTTCATTAAAGGGAAACTGTCGTATACATTGCTAACTTCATTAAAGTACAACTAGTTGGACGTAGATTATTAAAAAAAAAAAGTTTAAAATGAATAAGTTAATATTTTCCTTAATTTTGACTTGTCAGTTTTCCCTAAAGCAAAGCTGCTTATCTCCTTCTCCTGTGACTATAAGGAGGCGTGGCCTACTCTGCCTCGGAGCAGGACTAAAAAAAGTCTGACCAGTCAGACTCTGGTTCTGTCTGAGTGTGTACATTAATTGGGCATGGCTATGATGGTTCATGTCACTGGGTGGGACCTCAGGACAGCTACAAGTAGCTGCTACCTCTTTGTAAGCAGGGGGTGGGGATAATGATGTCACAGGATGGGGCCACTGACATCATAACCCAGCCTGTTTCCAAGCTCCATGATGGTCCAATCCTCAGACAAAGCTGGCCATGCCCTCTAATAAGGCACAGGGAGGTGGAGTTAGGCAGTCCTGCTTGAGGAGAAAACAGACAATTTAAAAATGAATTATTTTAAGCTGTGTACTGTTATTAAGAGTCTATGATAAACAAAAAAAAAAGAGCTTTTTTTTTTTTAATTCATTAGTGGTCTTTAAGTAACATTAACATTTATCGGCATCTAGCCAGCCTATGTAGCTGTTTAACATCAAAACATCCAATCCAAAAAAAAAATAGCTTTCATTGTATACATTAGAATGCATATTTGGGGTATGAATGTAGTTTGAAAAATGAGGTATGTGGGTGGGGGTGTATAAAAAGAATATGTCCAATTAACAAAATGGGTGTTCACTGATAAGGTGCTCGTAGATTTGTAACATGAATAGCAAAGAGTGTGTGTGTGAAGTAAAATTTATATGGAAGGTGTTTGGATTTTACTGTATTTTTACTGCCTAAAATCAAACAGATATTACCAGCTTGGGTCTGCCCTCTGCAGCTCATGAAGACACAGTCTATGCTGTACTTGTTGTGTAGTGTCTCATACTAACCAATCAATGACCATCTCTCAGCAATATTCTGCAACATGCTCCTGAGACGTGGTCCCTGATAGGCTAGGACAATACACTGCACATCCAGTCTTATAGAATCTATGTCTGCATATGCTGTAGAGGGCAGGCTCATAAAGGGACTATTTATTTGATTTTAGGCAGTAAAAAAGAGCTTAATAAAATAACGTACATAAAAGTAAAAAAATACACAGGTATATTCCGTATTGGCCTGAATATAAGCCGGAAAATAGGAAAAAAGAAAAAAAAGATAATATCCGAATATAAGCCGCACCCTTAAAATTGAAAAAAAAAAAAAAAGTCAATTAGATTCCGGGAATAAAATAGTGATTTTATTTTATCATATATCTAGTATTTGGAAAACAATATACCTCCTTTCTTTTCTTGTTATGCAGGTTATCAATATTAACATCAAGAGTAAGGTAACATGCGGGTTACAGGTCAAAAATCGTAGCTCGCAAAACAATCGCTAAAATCGCTATTCAGTTGCTACAATTCTGCGGGCGCTCACACCCGTAAACGGCAAATAGGACCCGCAAGATGGTTAAATGTAGCACCGTAAATGCAAATTAAAAATGAATACTTCACTGTAAAATACGAGGAAAGCGATGAAAGACATTAGAATTAATTCAAGCCCGCAAATCGGCAATAATTTTTTTACGGTCGCGAATATAAGCCACACCCGTAATTTCCAAGCTCGGAAATCGGAAAAAAAGTGTGACTTATAATCGGGCCAATACGGTGCATACCTAATGAAATCCAGGAACCTTCCATATGATTTTATTACAATGCAGTGCGTCTGGTCGGTGTTGTTTCAGAACGATACCATGTGGATTACATCAGTACAAGCTCATCGTTACATATATAGATTATATAGTGTTTGATTTTAGCATCTTATGTGTAATGTGATTGCTGTCGGTAATATTTTTGTTCTTGATCAATTGGGCAATTTATCGGAATGGGCCAAAATAGTCAAAAGTGTAATTATGAAGGTTGACTGGACTCAGCCTGGGCTACACCATTAGCTAATGAAACACCTAGAGCAGGGTAGGGAAGTTCAGTCCTGGAGAGCCAAGCACAGGCCTGGATTTGAGGATCTCCCTTCTGTGCACAGGTAAGTCCAGCAGGATGACTGAAGAAGTGGTTGTCTTGCCTGTACACAGCAGGGATATCCCCAAATCTAGGCCTGTGTCCGAACTTTCCTACTCATGCCCTAGATTAAAGAACTAGTGTACCACTCACAAGACATGGGCGACAGACAAGACACCTCAGATTAGACGCCACGTGAACTCAACATAACCACTTGAACACAAAATATAACAAATACTTTGAATCTTGGAATCAATAACAAGGTCCTATAATCAATAAATGATTTCTCTTATGCTGTTGTATCTCATCCCCTTTAAGGATAAACGTTTTGGACACTGAACCTGTCAGGGTTCCCATTTATGAGCTGAAACTAATTGGTTCCAGTAAAGACTATTAATCCGACCCTTCTTGACAAGCACTATTATAATATAGTATTTTTTAAAACTTTCATTTTTATTTAAAATTGCTTATTCAAAATCCACTCCAAGACTTGTGCCATCCGCAGATCACTTACTAATCAGAATCATCGCACTCCCTTTATTTAGTTTACGTGCCCACTAAACCGACTTCCCTCCACCATTTAAGTTTAAAATAAGGATACCCACAAAGATACCCACAAAGATACCCACAAGGAAACCAAAAATGTTGTACTTTTTTTGTATACATGCATATTCAGATGTCGTAGGGTGGTTTCCAACAAAGATTTTATTTCTAAGGGAGGCTCAGGTTCTGTTAAAGGGCCACTGCAGTTCTTATACAATAGGGTTTAATCTGGAACTTTCATGCCTAACCATATGCCTAACCCTAACCCTATGCCTAACCCTAACCCTATGCCTAACCCTATGCCTAGCCCTAACTCTATGCCTAACCCTAACCCCATGCCCAACCCTAGCCCCATGCCTAACCCTAACCCCATGCCCAACCCTAGCCCCATGCCTAACCCTAACCCTATGCTCAACTCTAACCCTATGCCTAACCCTAACCCCATGCCTAATCCCATGCCCAACCCTAACCCTATGCCTAACTCTAACCCTATGCCTAACCCTAACCCCCTTGCACAACCCTAACCCCATGCCCAACCCTAACCCTATGCCTTACCCTAACCCCGTGCACAACCCTGACCCCATGCCCAACCCTAACCCTATGCCTAACCTGGACCCTATGCCTAACCCCAAGCCTAACCCTTCTCCCCTAGACCAATCTATTTAATTTTAATTTTTCTATAAAAAATGATTATTAATAAGATCAGACCAGTTTAGACATATTTGCTTTTCTTCACCTCTATCTGATGTTTAGAGGGCGGTAGAGGACTCAGAATGGTGTCCTGATAGAAGTCTGCAGTAAATACTGGTTGTAAACAGTCTAGTATGTTTGAAGGTTTAGGACAGCCTCCTGGGCAGACCTGCTCCCACCATCTGGACGCCTAATAGGGAGTGGAAATAAGCAGATCCAAACATGTAATCTTAAATGTTCAAATGTAAATTCTTTTAAATAATCAAATACAATCTTATTGTATGAACTCCATAGTGGTCCTGTTACAGTTATAAACAGCAGCAACATGGAATTAAACAGATAGTGAGTACACCTTTCCTCTTCTGGATCGCTACCTTGTCATTGTGAAGGAGATGGGGGACTTCAATGAAGCTGTGAGCTAAACCAAAAAGGGCCATCCAGGATGGGCAGGTCATAGCAGAGAGGTCAGACAAATCGTGGTCCACTGTAGAAGGAACTGGCAACCCACTCCAGTATCTTTACCAGGATAAACAGAGAGCACGACCAGAGACAATATGTGCCTAGTGTTCTGCTGTCTATAAGATCATAGAGAGACGGACACGACTGAATGACTAATCGACGACGAAGTAGACCTAACAGTGTTTGTTTATTTTATTCATTACTATAGTCAATTCTATGCTTTATTATATTATACTAGCGACTTGCCCGTCAAAAATGACGGCAATAAAAAGTGAAGCCTGGCAATGCTGTTTGCCACACTATGGGAGCCTCTCCCCCCTCTACTTTACTAACCTTGCTATGAGCGCCTTTGGCTCTGACGCTATGCGCATGAGTGACTAACACGGCTCATTGCGCATGCGAGTGACGACGCAGTGCCCGTGCGCAAGCGCATTGCGCCCCGAATGCAATGGATCAGAAATGGAAGGTTTCGCTATATACAGTATCTCACAAAAGTGTGTACACCCCTCACATTTTTGTAAATATTTTATTATATCTTTTCATGTGACAACACTGAAGAAATGACACTCTGCTACAATGTAAAGTAGTAAGTGCACAGCCTGTATAACAGTGAGTACACCCCTAAGTGGAAATGTCCAAATTGGGCCCAATTAGCCATTTTCCCTCCCCGGGGTCATGTGACAAGTTAGTGTTACAAGGTCTCAGGTGTGAATGGGGAGCAGGTGTGTTAAATTTGGTGTTATCGTTCTCACACTCTTTCATACTGGTCACTGGAAGTTCAACATGGCACCTCATGGGAAAAAAACTCTGAGGATCTGAAAAAAAGAATTGTTGCTCTACATAAAGATGGCCTAGGTTATAAGAAGATTGCCAAGACCCTGAAACTGAGCTGCCGCAAGAACATAAAGCAGTTTCACAGGACAGGTTCCACTCAGAACAGGCCTCGCCATGGTCGACCAAACAAGTTGAGTGCATGTGTTCAGCGTCATATCCAGAGGTTGTCTTTGGGAAATAGATGTATGAGTGCTGCCAGCAGTGCTGCAGAGGTTGAAGGGGTGGGGGGTCAGCCTGTCAGTGCTCAGACCATACGCCACAAACTGCATCAAATTGGTCTGCATAGCTGTCGTCCAAGAAGGAAGTCTCTTCTAAAGATGATGCACAAGAAAAATTGCTAACAGTTTGCTGAAGACAAGCAGACTAAGGACATGGATTACTGGAACCATGTCCTGTGGTCCGGAGAGACCCCAAAAAAACGTATTTGGTTCAGATGGTGTCAAGCGGGTGTGGCGGCAACCAGGTGTGGAGTACAAAGACAAGTGGTCTTGCCTGCAGTCAGGCATGGTGGTGGGAGTGTCATGCTCTGGGCCTGCATGAGTGCTGCCGGCACTGAGGAGCTACAGTTCATTGAGGGAACCATGAATGCCAACATGTACTGTTACATACTGAAGCAGAACATGATCCCCTCCTTTCTGAGACTGGGCCGCAGGGCAGTATTCCAACATGATAACGACCCCCCAAAAAAACCAAGACGACCACTGCCTTGCTAAAGAAGCTGAAGGTAAAGGTGACGGACTGGCCAAGCATGTCTCCAGACCTAAACCCTATTGAGCAAACAGGAAGGTGAGGGGGTGCAAGGTTTCTAACATCCACCAGCTCTGTGATGTCATCATGGAGGAGTGGAAGAGGACTCCAGTGGCAACCTGTGACGCTCTGGTGAACTCCATGCCCATGAGGGTTAAGGTAGTGCTGGAAAATAATGGTGGCCACACAAAATATTGACACTTTGGGCCCAATTCGGACATTTCCACTTAGGGATGTACTCACTTTTGTTGCCAACGGTTTAGACATTAATGTCTGTGTGTTGAGTTATTTTGAGGGGACAGCAAATTTACACCATTATACAGGCCGTACACTTACTACTTTACATTGTAGCAGAGTGGCATGTCTTCAGTGTTGTCACATGGAAAGATATAATAAAATATGTAGGGTTTTCTCAATTTTGTGAGATACTGTATATATCTACTTACTTTTATGTACTTTATTTTATTAAGAAGTGGTTAAAAAGTTTTATTCTGCCTTGAATTATACAACTCGTGCTTGTTTGAGTCTGCCCTCTGTAACTCATGTAGCTCATGAATACACAGACTGAAATGCATTGTTTAAAATTAGCATGTCAGTGATTTCTCTCAAATAGCATTTTGCTACTTGAAACCAGTTAGGAAGTATTTCTATGATTTTAGGCAGAAAAACAGAGTTTATAACCACTTCTTAATAAAATAAAGTAAATAAAAGTAAATAGATACCCAGGGATATTATATTTCAAGTAAATCCTGGAAGCTTCCATGTCCCTTTAAATAACATTATTAGTCCTTTTATATAACACTGGGCTCTTTTGTATATATAAAAATTGTGCAATTGATGCAGAAAATGACATTCCTCTATAAACCACACGGACAATAGTTGTAAAAACCTTGGACTGCCAGGACCGTGAAGAAGCCAGTTTAGAGATGTTCCAACGTCTTAGAGATGGTAGAAACAGGAGTAACGTGTTAACAGTGACTCAGAAACATTAGGCTCGGAAATGTTTGATGGCGCCAGAGAGCTGTCATTGGTATAAAGATATCATCCAGACGTCTTACACTTATCATTTTTCTTTTCTTTTCACCAAAATCAGGCTTTGGTTTTAGTAAACAACAAAATCTCCAAGTGTCACGAAAAGGCCTTTGACCAATTGCCCAGGCTACAGAAGCTGTACATCTCAAAGAACAGCTTGGAGGAGGTGCCAAGAAACCTCCCCGGCTCCCTGGTGGAGCTGAGGATTCATGAAAATAAAATCAAGAAGGTTCCCAAAAATGCCTTTAATGGACTGAAGAATATGAACTGTATTGGTAAGCTATACATTAGTGGTTTATAAGCTGTGGATCTCCATATTGTGACTTCTAGTGCTTCCAGTGTTGTAGCTTCTAGCATTGGATCCATGACTGTGTTGACCAATAGGAAGTCAATGGTTGCGCTTTGTGCATTAGAATATGCAATATGGAAATTGACAATCCAGTTTACACAGTAATATAATCTAAAGGGTTGGAAGATGTAGAGGCCAATGTGGCAGGGAAATAAAAAAATAGTAATACATTTTAAGGCCTCCTAATGTTTATATTTTACTAGATCCAACTTATACTGTGTTGGTAAGCTGAATGTTAGGGGTTTACAAGCTGTGAATCTCCATATTGTAATTTTTAGTGCTTCCAGTGGTGTAGCTTCTAGCGCAGGAACCAGCAGCACATGATTGTATGAACCAATAGAAAGTCACTGATTCTGCTGTGTGCATATAAAATACATTATGGAGATTCCCAATATAGTTTGCACAGTAACATCATCTGAGGGGTTAGAAGAGGGAGAGGCCAACGTGGCAGCTCCCTAGAGGCGAGCAGAGGGAAAATAAAAAATAGTAATACTTTTTAACGCCTATTAATGCCTAGATCCATTACTGTATAATAAAAAAGTCATTGGTTGTGCTGTGTGCATTAGAAAATGCAATATGGTGATTCACAATCCAGTTTACACAGTAACATAATTTAAGCGCTTGGAAGAAGGAGAAGCCAATGTGTCAGGAGTAATATAGTAATAATTTTAAGGCCTAAAAGTGCTTATTTTGCTAGTTGTAACTTTTAAAGCAACGCTTGCATCCAGGAAAACCTTCATATGTTTGCCAGGAATGTAACAAATTATCAAGATGAGCAGTGGAAATCAAAGAACATAAAAGCACTCTTAGATAAAATCTTAACTGTTGAAGACTCTGTGTATTGAATGTAGAGTGAGAAACCAATATGGTAGTCCTCAAGAGGCAAATAGAGGGAAATTTAAAAAAATAGTACCAATTAAAAATGTTTAAAAGTTATGGAATTGGTAGCAATGGCAATTGCAATACCAAAGCACATTATTGGGGTTGCAAAACCAGTTTCGTTGTCTAGGTAAGGAGTGGAAAGGTTTAAGATCTTAGAAGGTTCATCATCAACGTAACTAACTGAGATTTCAATTAATGTGGATGCTAAGTTTAAGTTAACTTTATTTTTGTATCAAATAAGAAATGGGAGGAAATCCTCTAGAAAATGGCGGCATTGAGGCCGGGGCTTTCGATGGACTGAAACTGAATTACCTGCGCATCTCAGAGGCCAAACTGACTGGGATTCCTAAAGGTAAATAGAGACCAGACGAGGGGCTAACACAACTAAATCCTACATTATCATCATCATAACACTACTAAGACTTTCAGTTAGGCCTAGTATCACCAAGAGGGCCTGTGGGTAAACCCAGACTTGGATTAAATTTGGTTGAAAGGGAAAAGTTAAAGGATGTAGGTTAATTATGCATTGTTCATTAATACATATTAATAAAATCTAATAGCAATGTGTGTGTGCATCATACAGTTGTGTCCAACTCTCCGTGACCTCATGGCATTCATGGTAGAGATACTGGAGTGGGATGCCAGTACCTTCTCCAGTGGGCCACAGCATACGGCTCCTGGTATTCTTAGGTGGTCTCCCATTCAATACTGACCAGGCCTAACCCTGCTTAGCTTCAGTGTCGTGTGACCTCTTGGTTCCACTGGACCACCAGAGAACCCCCAATAGCAATATTTAATATTACATTTGATTAAATATTACATTTACATTCAAATATTATTGTATGTTGAGCCCCTCCCTGGGAATGCCATTGGATGAATTAGATAGACAGACAGACAGACAGACAGATAGATAGATAGATAGATAGATAGATAGATAGATAGATAGATAGATAGATAGATAGATAGATAGATAGATATTACGAAAACTGAATGTCTTAGCCAAAATATTGAATGGACGAAGATAACATAGATCTCAACAATTCTATGTAACAAATATATATTGTATAATGTTGTAACTGTTTGTGTTACCTAGATGAATTTAGTGTCTATTAGTTGGTTTCATCTTTAAGAACATAGCTATACATTGTATTAACTGTTCTTTTCTACAGTAAATTATCCCTGAGTTATTCAACATTATATTTGCTGCTAATGTGCAACACAATATGCCGCTTTGAGGCTCACTGAGCTTGATAAGGATGGTAGAAGGTATCTACGGTATAATAGCCTAAGAAGGGCATTATTTTGACAGGCAAGCAATCCTAATTAGCTCATTAAAGCAGCTAATTAACATTAGCTCTCATTTGCAGAAGAATACAGCAAAGACAATAGTGATTTTCTCAGGAATGTTTCACTTTAGAAACAAATGACTTGCACAATGTATAACTAGTTTTTCATGTCTTTTAAGTCTAACTTAAAGAACTTATCAGGTTCCCCGGTGGTTTGGATTTGGTGTTTACACTGCTACAACCTAGGTTCGATCCCAATCAGGGAACCAAGAGGTCACACCACCCTGAAGCCATGCTAGGTTGGGCCTGGTCAGTACATGGATGGGAGACCACCTAGGAATACCAGGTGCTGTTTGCTGTGGCTTACTGGAGAAGTAACTGTCAACGCACTACAGTATCTCTGTCATGTGGATCAGCATGGTGTGTTGCGGTCCATGAGGTCACGGAGAGTCGGATACGACTGAACCACGCGAACAAACAACTTATCATGGCAGAGTCCCTTATTAATAATTATCGTATTATGATGTAATACCCTTTTCCTGAACTCATTCATAGGAGGCTCCAGTATCGCTTTAATCAGAAATACCAACAACTGGAAACATCTGTTTCTCTCCCCAAGACATAAATTCCCCTTGCTGTAAATGTCAGCCGGATAGATTTATAGATAGGATTTACAGATAGATAGGATTACAGATGGCAAGAAATGTGTATACATACTATACTAAGTGCTGAAGAATGGGCCATGTTACTGCTACATTCTTTTCATATGGGCCAATGGTAGATTTAAAGTGACACAGCAAACGTCCCAGATATGAAAAGTAAACAAATAAATAAATAAAATTACTTTTAATTGTTATTAAACAGTTAAGTGGAAGTGTTGGATGATTGAGTATTTTGGAGGGATATGGAAGTTATTATTATTATCCTTTATTAGTAAGATGCAGTGCTATACAGGGGTTAAGTACAATGCAAAGACAATATTAACACATTGCAAAAGAATGGAGGGTCCTGTTGTTGAGCTTAAAACCAAACAAACATAGAGCTTGTTCCCAGAGGGCTGACACAAGAGTGAGAACAATATAAAGGGTTGGGTGTGATACAGGAGGGTAATAGATACAAGATGGCGGTGTGAAGGCAAGTGGAGGGGTCTGTGTGGTACACTGTAGATTGTGGGTGTGAGTGATATTTTGCTGTAGAGTGTGCAGTTGTGTATATTAAGACTGAAGATGATAAGTTTCTTTAAACAGGTGCGTTTTTAGTGATTTTTGAAGTATTTGAGGCAGGAAGCTAGTCTAGTGGAGCGAGGCAAGGAGTTCCATAGAATAGGGGCATCACAATAAAAGTCCAGAAGGTGGGAGAGGAGGTGACAACAGAGGAGGAAAGAAGAAGAACATTAGCAGAGCAAAGAGGGCGTGTGGGAGAATATTTAGAGACAAGAGCAGACATATAAGGGGGTGCAGTATTGTTAGGGCTTTATATGTTAGGGTCAGGATTTTACATTTTAATCTGGAGCCAATGGGAAGCCAGTGGAGTGACTGACACAGAGGTGCTGCAGACACTGAGCGTTGGGTATGGTAGATGAGTCTAGCGGAGGCGTTCATTATGGACTGGAATGGGGACAGACGGGTGATGGGGAGGCAGGAAGAAGTGAGTTGCAGTAGTTGAGGTGACATATGATGAGAGAGTGAATGTAGATAGTGATTTATTTTAGAGATGTTTATTAGGTGAAAATGACAACATTTTGTTATTGATTGTATGTGAGGAATGAAATAGGATCATGTGGACAGGTAGTAAGGTGAGAGGTTGATAGGAGACCAGAGACTTCATCCTCAGTTACAAGGTCAAAGAAGTCCACAGTAGACGTCAGATTGGGGAATGTATGAGCCTTCTACCTTCTGCAGCTCATGAAGACACATATTCTTGCTGTGCTGTGTCTCATACTAACCAGTGACCATCTTGCAGCTGCTGAGACATGGTCCCTGATAGGCTAGGACACCACACAGCCCTACAGAGTCTGTGTCTTCATACCCTGCAGTGGGCAGACCCATACATGGATAATTGGTTTAATTTTAGGCAGAGCTTATAAGCACTTATTAACAAAATAAAATACATAAAAGTAAATAGATACAACTATATATACCTAGTAAAATCCAGAAACCTTCCATGTCCCTTTAAGCACAAACCACATAAAAAATGATTTCCACTTTAGTAATTACTTTATCACAAATGATTAATCTCACAATGTGGCATGATAAACCACAAAAAGCATGCCCTGATGGATAAATAATAATAGTACCAGAGATAATTAGGTGCTAAACGTGTGTTAAATTTTTTATCTAAACTAACTGGTCATGCTCTTGTGGCTTATCACCCCTCCACTGTGAGATAAAGTCATTAGGAGGGGAGGACTTTTTATATAATTTATTCTTAAAATACCCAACTTCTAAGCCTAATTACCTAACTCTTCTACTTATTCCTAACCGCCAACTGCAATTACATTGATTTATCTGTGTACTTTGTACTTTGTGGTGGTAGTGTCCATTATAAGGAATTCTCTGTACCATATGATTTGCCTCAATCTTCACATTTTCAGACCTCCCAAGCACTCTGAATGAACTTCATCTGGACCACAACAAGATCCAGGCTATCGAAATGGAAGACCTGATCCAGTATTCAAACCTTAACAGGTGAGATGATGCTATAATTGACTGAGTATTTCCTCCTTATTTTTTTCAAGTAGTGATATTCATGAGAACATAACAAGTCCACCTAAGGGGGTATGTAATAACAACCATAAGAATTTATATTATTCCACTCATTTCTAATCGCACAGTCAGTGGTGCAGGGGGCAAAAGCATTTGTTTTAGATCTTATGACCCTGAATTCTCTTTCTTTCAGTTTTATTTATTTTATATTAATATTTTTTATTTAGCTTGAATATATAATTTAGAGGTATTTCAACTTCCATATTTATTTCATAGTACTCATTTAAATACAGACTTGGTCAGTCTGCACAGCTGGTTCTAATTAGTACCATTGGCTTGTGCAGCGGATTACTTATCCTGCTAATCAAGGAGAAGATAAAGCATCCAAGAGCCAGTAACTTCCAAAGCCCATAAATTAAGTTAGCAGCAGTTTTAAAAAGGAAAACATTTTTTGCATGTTCCTCTGTCTCTTGGTTTAGAGCAGATATGGTGACTTTATTGTCTCTTTAAACAGCATTTAATGATATGAACCTGTACCACTTTGAATATGTATGTTTTTGTTCCCTAGACTGGGCCTTGGACACAATGCCATCAGAGTAATTGAAAATGGCAGCCTCTCATTCATGCCGACACTGAGGGAGATTCATCTGGACAATAATAAACTTTCCAAGGTGCCCCCAGGTCTCCCTGACATGAAATTCCTGCAGGTAAGACCAAGCCGTGGATGGATAACTAGTGACAATTCTGTTGGTCATGTTCAAGATGGCGGCCTCCATGGTAATCTCAAGACTGGAGGGAGCAGAATGGGTGATAATCCTCAAAGTCTCTAGTACAGATAATCAGAACCCCACCGAGTCCCCTGTTACAGTACACTTGAGAAGTGGGCATCTAGCGAATCATTGAGACTATGATCCATATCTATCTATCTATCTATCTATCTATCTATCTATCTATCTATCTACTGTTAGTATGTCAATCTAATTCTAGTCTTTTGGTAGTTATCACACTCTTCTATGTATGTTACCTATATATCCATCCATCTACCACAAAATAAGTAAATAAAAAGTTTAAATATTGGAAGTAACAATTTGGAATCAGGAAGAGCACTTGAAATAGATTTTTAAGCTATTATAGATTCACAATAAAGCTGCCACACAACTAAAACAAGTCCAAAGTTGTCGTTCACTGCTTGCCGGAGTCCTAGGATGGCTGATCTCAGCTAATCATCCTGGGATGTCACCAGCATTTGAACTTGTGTTTGTTGTGGAGATTACACCATGTAAAACAATCTTGCCTTATTATACAGGTACCTCAATTTAATGAAATCAAGTAGAATAACATGTAAATAGTAAAAGTTCTTTGCAATTGTTGTGTTAAAATAAAATTGGTGTGTTAAAATAATTATAATAATAATAATAATGAAAAGTGGTAATATATGTTCCTATTTTGTTTCTCCTTGTGCTTCCTTTTCAGATTGTTTATTTACACTCCAACAACATTACCAAAATCGGCGTCAACGACTTCTGCCCAGTTGGCTTTGGGGTGAAACGAGCCTATTATAATGGAATTAGCCTCTTCAATAACCCCGTTCCCTACTGGGAGGTGCAGCCGGCCACTTTCCGCTGTGTCACCGACCGCTTGGCCATCCAGTTTGGAAACTACAGGAAGTAAAAATGAAAAATACTGAAGAATATTTTTGGAACCAAAGAAAGGTAGAAGACAAGGAGAAGATTTGGCAACATAGCTATCAACCAAATTACACTCCAAAAGAGAGAGTGCAGGAGACTTAAATACAATAAATTAATCCACATGCTTTATGTACCATTCCCAATCTGCCGCCACTGTATATAAACATAGAAGGGTTTCCAGGTAGGCAGTAGATGCACTAAGAATTGTATAGCCTTAATTGTGTAAGTTCCTACCCACAATCCTGTTGTGCTAATAATATAAAACACTCACAAATACAGAGTCGCAGCTCTCTAAACTCATCTACGGTTGTTGGTGGACTCTTGGACAGTCAATGGGTCTTCTTCATGGACCTTCTTCCACTATGCATGGTCAACAATGTGGATGGTTGTGTTTGTGTAAAAAGCTAAGGGTCCAATGGAAGGACATCAAAGTCACACCTTTTATATTGTGCATTGTTTTTAAATATTACAAGATTTTGTTGCTTACCATGATTAGGAGGAGGTCCTGACTCTGATGCAAAGCTGCATTTACACAGTTGTAAATGTACGTTTTTTAAAAACCTTATATATCCTGCTTTATTCTTTTAAACCCCGCACAATAGCAAATGTGTGATTCAATGCCCTTTAACTCTCGCCAGTTGATCTGTGCAAATTTCCTAAGTTACAATCCACACACTTGCTTTTGATTTCAGATGTAGCTAAAACCTTAGACATTTGCAAGCTATGTACGCGTCCTTTCCTCTTTTTTCTTATTGAGCACTCTGAGAACTCCAGGGGATTCTGGGAGTTGCGGTCCTGCTATGGTATTTACCACAAGTCTAGAAGCCTGAATTCCTTCTATCTTATACTGCCTGCTTCTTTTGTATATAACAACTGGCATAATGAAGATGTCTATTGTAGATGTGCCCGAATCCAGGCCAATCACTCAAGCAATTATTTTGATTTACTTACCTGTGCTTACTTAAGAATACTCTGAAAATCTGGCCTGGTTGCAGCCCTATATATCTTCCTACAGGAATCTCTAACTTCATTCTTTATATCTTCAAGCGTATCCTACCCCAGACACCATCACATTATTTAACTCCTCAATTGCCAGCTTGGCTTGCCACTCTGGGAGTGACACAGTTAAAAGCAATAGTAAGTAATAGCACTTTATTAAGAAACATCCATGAATTGTAATATCCAAACAGTAATCTGAATTCTGTATTTAGCTCCCTACTTGCAATTTTGGGGTAATATTGCCTCCTAGTGGAGTTAGAGGGTATTGATGACAACTGGCCAAGGTAGTCCCATATTTATGTTACCCATTTTGAGGAACTATAATTGGTAATTGGGCAAAGTGTTTCAGGAATGAATGAACTGAATTATGCTGTAGTGGTAGCTACCATGTTGTTTTTGTTTGGCTGCTTCCATTAATGTTTGGCATTTCTTAGCTGTGTCACTCAAACTGATGAAAATAAAACCAGTCTACAGGCCCCATCAGGTAACCAAAAAAAGTAATGGTGGTCCCTAGCGCAGCACACAGCAAATATACAGTAAAATCTGTATTTGATCTTAGTTTAATTTTCTAGAAGCATTTTCCCCATTATCAAGTCAAGTTCTTCCAAGTAGCAAAGTATAAACATGAGACGCACACATTTTCACAATTTATTATGGGTTATATTTAAAGCATACCACATACATCCATTTGCTCACTTTAGGGATTTAGTATATATATAGTACACATATTTTTTTATATTTACTTTTATTTCTCACAAACTTCCAAGACAGATATATGACCAGAAATTGAAAGTTTTAAGTATCAGAATTTGAAATGTTGTCTTTCTCATTTAAAAAAAAAAATGTTATGTTTCATTGTACATCATAAATAATGAGATTGTTATACCCTGTCTCTCTGTATGACATGTGCAATATGTGACCCTAATATATAGCTCAATAAAAAGGATAGTGTTTGATTGCCAGTTGTGAAACTGAAGCACTTGTATCTCTTATCGGCACTATTGTGGGTGGCAATAAGGCCTAGGGAGGCAAATTGGAAAGGGACTTAGCCAACTATCACTTACTATTGTTTGAAATATTGTAGCAACAAAGAAATTAGAACTTCACCTAAATAAAGAATATTATTAATCAAACTTGGCATAATATTCCTGCTAACCACGCCATACTGTGACTATTAATTAAGGATGTGATCTAAGATACAAAGCCAGGGGAAGGATCTTGAAAAGTAATTTCTGTGTGAACATAGCAACACTCAAATCTTCTTTGAACAATTTTCTTTGAACAACAACTGAATGCAAATATATGTATTTATAGGTAAAGTTGCCATTTCTGCCATAATTTAGAACTTTGGTGTTTGACTTTAAGAGAGTTAAGGGCTCACGTTCAAATGGGTATAAACAGCAAAAAATGGTAAGACAAATTGTTGTGTAGTAAGACGTGGTCCTACACGACTGGGAGGGATCATATAAACAATCTCTGGACCAAGATCCAGGTCCAGTTGGCAGTAGAGTAGTCAAGTTCCAAGGTCAGGGGTGTGTGTGCTGGGTACCAGGTTAAGGTTAAGGGTCGGAGAAAGCAGTAAGAAGTATGGTCAGGGTTATAGGTAATAATTAGGGGTAGGAACAAAGGACAAGGTAATACTCACAAAGAACAAAATTAGGAACATTATCTTGAAAAGTGATGTCAACTAAGCCACCACTACTCAAAGGATCCTCGGAGATCATCATTCTGTCTTCATGGAATGACGCACTATTGATTTAAGGCTTGTCTCATTCTGTCAGTTAGATGATGTCCATTATGTGTGTGTGATAAGTGTGTTTATACTATCTGTATGCGTTTGGTTGTATATACTGTATATGAAGATCATGGCAAACTGTAATCTTAGTTCCTGGCAAATAGATGGAGAAGAAGTGGAGGCAGTGATAGATTTTATTTTCCTTGGCTCCAAGATTTCTGCAAGTGATGACTGCAGATATGAAATTAAAAGAGGTTTGCTTCTGGTAAGAAAAGCTATGGCAAGTTTCGACAAGCTATTAAAGAGTAAAGATATTACACTGTCAACAAAGGTCTGCATAGTTAGAAGCATGATGTTCCCAGTAGTAACATACAGATGTGAGAGCTTGACCATAAAGAAGACTTAGCACCATAGAACTGAAGCCTTTGAATTGTACCGTTGGAGAAAACTGTTTGGAGTTCCCTGGACTGCAAGAAGATCCAATAAATCAATACTACAGGAAATCAAGTCAAAGTATGCACTGAAAGGTTCGATCATGAGGCAAAAGCTCAAACATGTTGACCATATCATGAGAAGACAGGATTCCCCAGAGAAGACTCTGATGCTGGGGAAGATTGAAGGCACACAAAGAAGGGACAGCAGAGGTGGAGATGGATAGAAGAGGTCATTGGAACAACAAACATGAGCTTGTGGTCCATAAAGCCACAGAGAGTTAACTAAATGACTAAACAACAACAACTATAGAACTTGATCTTTTTGGATATATATATATCATAAAAATGCAATGAGGAATTTTTGATCTTCCAGTTTAGTGAAGATCATTTGTTTATAGAGACACATTTACACAAATGCCTTGGAACAGGAGAAGATGAGGCCCTGTCTCGTGAGAGCTTGATGGATAGATATTATAGTTTAATGGAGGGAGAGGTGTGAGATAACTAATATAGATAACCTTTTATGAAATGCTTGATTATTTTTTAAAGGAGGAAAGTGGCTGCTTCTCAGAACATTTTCTCAGGGTTTTCAGAGATATATGAAGAATAGGTTTGAATCTAATAAAGCGAGATCGAAAAGTCCAAAAGAGCTGTGTGGTTCTTGGGAAGTTGCTTATGAAGATACTTATGAGATATTGAATAATATATCTTGTAGAGGGCAATGTTTGGGATTAGACCCTAATAACATGGTTGAGTTATAAGAGACACACACATTAATGGAGGATTATTAAGCTTAGCAGTTCATACCTCTAGGATCTGTGCTAAAGATTATTCCCTTTAATATGGTATTAGTTTCTTACCACAGGTTTGGGTTTATAGACAGTTGTGATATTGACGCAAATAGCTCCAAAAGAGACATGCTGCCTCTTATAAGTGAAATAATAACCTATTTAGAGAGAAGTAATGGGCTTAAACATCGGCAACAATTGCTGTATCTGGGATTTCCATAAAACTCTTATTAAGAGGTTATCTGAGGAGGGAGGACCCCTGTATCTTATTATTATCAACCAATGCAATTTGATATCTCAAGATATTACAAACTAGTTTATGTAGATATTTAGTTTATATCACCGCAACAACTGGAAATCGCTGGTGTACCTTTAATAATGCTAGAAACAAAAGGAAAATCCTGACGGGGTCATTATTTCTAAACATTTATAGGTTGGCAAGCAATATAGCCATGAAGTGGGAAAATGTAATTTTGCATAATTAACAGTATTAGCAGCAGAACAGACTGGTGGACTGTCACTTTAAACACCACTACAAAGACTTCACCTAGATTATTATGATCATTAAAGGCAGTGCTATAGAGGGCATTTTCCAGCAGGGGGGGCACCACTTTCGAAGATTCAGGGAGAATTTTAACCAAAGAGAAATGTTTGAATGTCTGAATGTCCCTGTTCTGAAACTTTAGGGTGAATTGTATGTACATGAGCTTTTTTTGTTTGGGGGTTGCCCCAATACGTTTATTTTCAAAATTAAAGGGCCACTGTAATGGTAAAAAGTCATATAAATTGCATCTAGCATAACACAAGCTTTATTAGCCAAATTATATAAAGTTTTGAATAAACTGATTTTCTTACTTTTCCTACTTTTATTTAAGAAGTGGTGTCATCATTACCAATGGCAGTGCTAACAGATTAGACCTAAACTGTACAAATATATTATTCAAGTGAAACGTAATTGTTCCGAGGATCTGTCCACTTTTCAACGTAGAAATTCTAGCATTAGTTTTTATTTTTCCTAAACTGAAAAACGCTTATTTAGTCTTTAGTTTTTAATTTATAGTACTGCAAACCCATAATATTTCCACTGACTCTTTAAGTACAGAAAACAGATTTAATAAACACTAGTACACAAAGAATGCACATTTCTGAAGTATGTAACAAATGAGCAGGGAACATAAAAATATATTTTTTTACAGAAAATTTTAAAAAAAATGTAAACTGATTATGTATAAATGATTCCATTTTATCTTGATTCACTATTTCCACAACTTAAAGCCTTAGGGGTGAGCTTAACTTTATCTATCAGTGGAGTGAGGGGGTGGAGAAGGAGGGGAAAGGGAGTGTTTTAGAATTCAACACCTACAAACTTTCCCTGCACGTGTCCAGAAGCAGGCAGCTTGCATTAATAAATGTAAACCCTGCTTTCCAGAAATGTAAATGCACACAACCTTAGCCAAAGTAGTCTGGATACCTCCAGTGTGTTACAGACATCAAATTTTTTTTTTATAAGTAAAAAATAACTTTATTATATTTCCTACCGAATGATGCTCTTACCCTGTCTGAAAGTTTTCAACTATATATATGTGTGTGTGTGTGTGTGTGTGTGTGTTTTTGTGTATTTTTGTTTTTCATTGTGCAGTGGTTCTGTAAGAAGATGCAAGTTAAGGTATACAAGAAGCTATACAATACTCTAGAACCTCTCTCCAGGATGTGTCACATTCCTTTACTCAATAGATTACTCTCTTGGTGTAGTCTCCCATTAAATTGTGTTATCTCACATCTGCTGCCTCAATCTTCTAGAGTGGGATAGCAGATGTCAAGAAGCGCCCATTTTATCCGCTCAGCATAATTCATCCATTTATGACATTCCGGTTCTCTGTTTGCATTTACTTGAGTCAGATGTGTTATTTCAGGAGTGGACCACCCTTGCGAGGGGGTTAGACTGATATATTACTGATATACTACATCCGTAAGAAAAATCATTGTACTGGCACAACTGTCCATTCTCTGAGCTCACGATTTATGTGAATATATATATATATATATATATATATATATATATATATATACACATATATCTATATAAATATATATGTATATAAATCTTTCTCTCTCTCTCTCTCTCTCTCTATATATATATATATATATATATATATATATATATATATATATATATATATATAGTAGAATCCCAGTTATTAGGCACCCAACTAATCAGGACTCTCAAACAACCGGCACCGGCATCAATTCCCCATTTTCAAAAAACTTCACCGGCATAACCGGCACTATACAGGACTATCCGGAGTCCGAGACTGCAAAAAAAAACTTTTTTTCTAATTGTTTCTTTAGACCCTTCAAATGGCCCAGTTTAGCGGTTAATGCTTTTTTTAAAGGCCTTTTTAGTGGTTTTGGGGGGTTTAAGGGTCATTTAGACCCTTACATTCGGGAACTCCCAATTAACCAGCAACTACAGTTATCGGCAATAGGGAGTTTCCGTGGGTGCCGGATAACAGGGTTTACTGTGTGTATATAAATATATATATATATATATATATATATATATATATATATATATATATATTTATTTAGCTTATAATGGGCAGAAAAATGATAGAAGCCCTCCATCATACAGAGCATAACAGTACAGTAAATTGTACATTTGTGTTCATATTTGGACTAAAAATAAATAAAAAAACTGCTCAGAATTCTCAGGAATAGTAATTGCAGCGTGCATATGCCTAAAAGAATAGCTATAGAAGGCCATGTATAAAGTAGTATTGGCTTAAAGAGTGAACATGCATTGTGGATTCATTTACATTTCCCTGCCCAGTTTCCCAGAGTGCAGTGCAATCATTATTTCTGAGAATTCTAAGCAGGAAGTAAGATTTTTTTACTTATTTTTAGACATTCACATGTGAACACAAAATACTATTTATTTATTAGATATATACATGCATACATACATATATATATATATATATATAGATAAAAGAGTGAATTATTGTTTTCTAATGATTTTGCACATAGATATAGATTGTCAAAAGAGCATATTATAAATCTGACTACAGCGGTCCTTTAAATACATGATAGTAAATGTGGCAGTGCAGCAAATTAGGATAATTTTTTGATGTTCAAATCGGACATTTTATTTTACGGACTCTTTTTCTGTTCCTGACAGCCTGCTTTTATAGTATAAAGCTAATTTTTATTCTCTGCGGGGGTTGCAGGAATTATAAACCGACTCTCTTAGCGTCCTGCAGTTCAACTGAACGCAGCGGGCGTTGATTAACAATTTCCCTGATGGCTAACAGCATGTAACACGTCATTAGCAGTAGTACAGGCCCAGCTAGGCCCAAACCAGGGAAAGAGTTAGTGCATATACAGCGTGGATATATAGTATATCAGAAGGATATGCCACAGAGCTTAAGGGTCAAATGACTATAAAAAGCAGATGGTGGCGTTATAAGACGCACGATGCCCCTCTCTACCCTCTGGAATATTTTTTTGTCTCCCTGCCAGGCTGATGATATAATAATATTATGAGATAGCGAGTTGAGAGAGGTAGCAGGATGCCGCTAGTTGTACTTGCAGGGTGACTGCACGCACAGGATGTTGCCATGGTGACACAGCATCGCTTAAAGGGATATACAGTAATATACCTGGGGGAAGTAGAAGAGAGTTGAGATGTAAGTGGGACAGAATAGTGGCGAGAGAGTGGAGAAGTGAGGAGGGGGAGAAGAATGAGAAAGGGTGAGAGAAAGGGAGGGTAAGAGAATGAGAGTGAGGAAATGGGAGGAAAAAGGGAGAGAGAGAGAAATCTAAGGGGATGGAGAGAGAGGGGGAAGTGGATAGTGGGAGAAAACAGGGATAGGAGGGAGAAGAGAGAAAGGGAGGGAGGAGAAAGAAAGAGGACGATAGAGGGAGGAGGAGGAAAGAGAGAATGGGGGAAGAGAATAGGAGAAGAATAGGAACAATTAAGGTAAAAGAGAGGAGGAAGGAGAAAAATGGAGACAGAGAAGGGGAAGAGATGAGTGGGGGAAAAGGATGGAAGGAGACATGCGGGGGACTAAAATGGAGAAGGGGAGGAGAGAGAGAAAGGAGAAGAGCAATGAGTAAGGGAATAGAAAGGAGAGAGAGCAGATGGGAGTGAGAGGTTGTGGGGAGAAAAATGGGGTAAACAGAAAAGGGGGCAAGAGAAGAGTGGGAAAGGGGGGGCAAGAGGGAGAGGAGGGGGGTAGAAGAGAAGGGGAGAGTGAAGGGCAGATAAAAAAGGGGGAAAGAACAAGAGAAGGGGGTAAATTAGGAAAATTTAAATGGGGAGGATAGGAGAGGGGGGGGGGGAGACAGGAGAGGATATATAGAAAGGAAGAGTGAAGAAGCAGAGAAAATAAGTGGAAAAGAAAAAAGGGAGAAAGAGGATGGGAAAAGATAGGGAGAGAGACAAAAGGAGAGGAGAAAGAGAGCAAGAGGTGCCATAGAGTCATAGCATTATGGAGCTTGCTATATTTTTATATGCCTATAATATTCAGGGTTATGTGGAGTTTACTATATGTTTATACACCTGTGTATGTGTGTACATATACATCTGTAATGTGGAGGGCTATATGGGTTATATATGATTACTGCCTAGTGTGGTGCCCATTGCATTATTAAAACGTTTTGCCAATATTGTTTAGGTCAAATACATATGGAGTTCAAGATAACTAAGATGTATTTACACTGAAACATGGTATTGACAAATATAAAAATTATAAAGAGCATCATCAATGTGACTTATAACAAGATAAAGTCTCTGATATAAAGGAGTTCGAGTGCCTGCTCAGGAGAGATAACTATAGAGACTGGATGACAATGTAAAGAGCTGATGGTTTCCACAGTGTCCTTTACAAATGTTGCAGAATATGAATAAGTGAAAACGCAAGACACACATATCTATTCACATGGGATACCCTGTACGACAAAGGACAAGACAGACATTCTGACACATGAGGAACTGATGACCCTGCTCCTGAGAGCTTACAGTGTAAAGGAGATGGGGAAGTGACACAAGAGGGCAAGAGTCTCATGGACAATGATCCGGTCAGCAGGCAGGACACACTGGAAGAGGTGGCTGTGTGCCCAGTAGGGACTTCCAATATTTTATGCTTTTGAATTTCTGAGGTTGTGTTCATCCTCCAGGACAGCATTTGTTTTTTACATGGGCAGTTACATTACACTGACATAATGCAAAGTCTCTAGTCTCAGTGATTGTATATTGCAAACACGCTGTTTCTTTTTACGCAGCTAAGATCAAGCCAGTAATAGTTGAATAGAGAAGACATGTAGCTGCCACAAGAACTTGTGGATATCTCGGAATGTTCTCATTATATCTTTCAACGCTTCGTTCAATGTAAAAGGAGAATATGCAGAGAATATTTTGGGAACCTAGATTCAGTTCCAAAATCCTTGTGAGCCTTAGGTTGTAGTTATGTAGATATGTGAAGCAAAGTTAAAGAAGAAAGTAGTTTTATAACATTAAATTTGTTATGTTATGGAAGAGAAGTGTGTGTATGATCACAGACAAAATGTTTTATAAAGTAAATGCTTTGTAAATGATATGCAATAGTAGTGTACTGTGGTAAAAACCACTGTGTTTGTTTCTGTTTGCCTTTTCGGCTTACCTAGTGTATTTTCTAACATGGAGAGAAAGTATTTAAATCTACAAAATGTATAATGTTCCTGAATGGGGATATTGAATTCTTCTTTTAGTTGAGTGTATGTTAAGGTAGTATTATCTCGATACCATGAATTCACCGTCAGTAGATTATGGGATTTCCACCATAATAAAGAGGTTGCAGGGAGAGTATCCAGGAATCTGGGATTGGGTATTAAGGGAGTAGGAGTGGGGTACTTCGGGATCAGCTGAAATTTGCGGACAGCCCATGACCAAATACTTAAGGAATGCTTTATATACGGACTGTCCAATTTACCCAAGCATGTCAGTGGGTTTGGGATCCATGGAATGGAATCCCACGTATATGGGGCCATCATAAAGTTCTCAATAAATATCCAAAGAGGTTGGTGAATAGGGGAGTGCGCAATTGGAACAAAGGCCAATTGTGCCGCTTTAAAATATAATTTCAAATTGGGGCAGGAGAGACCTCCTTTTGACTTATGGATGAACATAGTTGATTTAGAGATATGATGTGATTTATTCTGCCATATAAATTTAAAGACTTGGCGTTGTAGTTTGTCTAAATCCATGTAATTCAAGGCGATCGGTAGGAGGCGAAATAAATACATAAGGCGGGGAAGGAGGTTCATTTTAAAAGAGTGGATACGTCCTAACCATGAGATAGGGTGTTTTTCCCATGTCAGTAGATTTTGGGTAAATGTTTTGTAGATGGCCGTATAGTTGGATTTGTGAAGATGTGCGGTGTTACGGGTGAGATTCACACCTAGATATTTAATATGGTTAGAGGGCCAGTTAAAATTAAAGTGCTGTTGCAAAAAGGTTAAATCTGAGGGGGGTAAGGAAATATTTAGAACTTCCGTTTTATCCATGTTTATGTGGAGCCCAGAGACTTTACTGAATGTTCCCAGTAGGTAAAAGAGGGCAGGGACTGAAGTGCATGGATCTGTCAATGTACAGAGGACATCATCTGCAAATAAGGCACACTTAAAGTGATGGTGGCCTATATTTATGCCTTTAATGTCTACGTTTGATCTAATAGTCTGAGCTAATGGTTCAACAGCTAGAGCAAAGAGTAAAGGGGATAGAGGGCAGCCTTGTCTGGCCCCCCTCTGAATTGTAAAGGAAGCCCTTGCTTCGCCAGGGAGTTTTGGGACTGCTTGAGGGGATTTATAAAAGCTATTAATCATGTTCATAAAACGTCCTGTTCGGACGAATTTCGTTAATACTGCTCTTAAGTAGGGCCAATCGAGAGAGTCAAAGGCCTTCTCCATATCCAGGGCTAGAAGGCATGAGGGGGTATGGTGTTTACCCGCCCAGTGCATGGTATCCAGAATCCGTCTAATATTATCCCCCGCTTGCCTAAAGGGGATGAAACCCACTTGATCCTTATGAATTAGTGAGGGCAGAAATTTAGAAATTCTATCGGCCATCAATTTAGCAAGTAATTTGACATCCCCATTTAGTAGCGATATAGGCCTTTAATTTTGGTTCAATTCAGGTGGAATGTTGTGACCGTCTAAGATCGCATTAAATAAGGTCACCAAGTGGGGAGCTAAAATTTCCGCGAATTTTTTGTAGTAGAAGTTAGAAAATCTGTCCGGATCTGGGGCTTTACCTAATTTCAGTTTCTTGATTGTCTCCAAAACTTCCTCAACCGTAACTAAAGAGTTCAGACCCTCTCTCTCTTGAGATATGTGGAAGATCGTAGGACTCAAGAAAGGTGGAGATTTGATTAGTATGTTGCTTCTGCGTGGATGAATAGAGCTTTTGAAAAAAGGTAGTAAAGGTTTCTTTGGGCTATAAGTGATGTTCCCAGAGGGGCTTTTGATCTTCAAAATTTTGGACTGGGCTAGCTTCCCTTTTAATTTTTTAGCAAGTAGAGAATCCGGTTTGTTAGCTTTTGTGTAAAATTTATGGCCCGTCCATCTCAATGCTTTTTCAGTTTGCGTTGAAAGTATTAAATCCAATTCTGCTCGTAATACTGTAGGTCTTTTTGTTTACGGCGATGGGTTGAGGGATTGTTCTGGTTAGATTTTTCTAAAGCTAAAAGTGACGCTCTGATCTCAACTTCCCTTTTTTTTTTTTGTCTCTTGTGTGCAGCAGATAGTTTAATGCAATAGCCCCTAATAACAGCTTTATGTGCTGCCCAAACCCACCCTATATTCGCGCCTGGGGTCAGGTTATTTAAGAAGTATTGGCTGAGGTCCGAGGCTATGTGGTCCTGAAAGGTTTGATTGGAGAGGAGCATGTCATTAAGCTTCCATGTATATGGGGGTTTGTATACAGTGCCAAAATCAAGGGACATGTGGACCATAGAGTGGTCGGACCAGGGGCAGGGGCGTATTTCGTAGGAGACTAAGCCATCCGACAAAGATGAATCCATTAGCAATGTATCTATTCTGGAGTATGAGCCATGCACTGGGGAATAAAACGTGTACTCCCTTTCTCCCTGATGTTTCAGTCTCCACGTAACCAGCAGATAAAGCTCCTCGAGCAGTCTCTGGATGTGCTTAAGTTTTTTGGAGAATTTATCTCCCTGGGACTTAGAGGACCTCTCCATGCTAGGGTCTAGAGCTAAGTTGATATCCCCCCTAGAATGATTTTGCCTGTATCTATTGATTTGAGATGAGCAAGGAGTTTAATGAGAGTATTATGGGGGGCGGTAGTGGGGGAGTACAGAGCTATAAGAGAGATCCTAGTATTCAGAAGGAATCCTGTTAGTAAAATGTAGTTGCCCTCTGGGTCATTTTTTTACTCTCCACGGTGAAAGGGAAGTCTTTATGGAGTAGTATAGCCACGCCTGCCTTCTTAGTGGGACAAGTTGAGGTTATGAAGTAGGGGTATGATTTGTGTAAGTAAGAGGGGGGGTTTCCTTTAGCAAAATGAGTTTCCTGCATAAATATTACTGAGGGTCGAATTGATTTATATGAGATAAACACTTTACGCCTTTTAAATGGGGAATTAAACCCTTTAAAATTGTGAGTGAGAAAGGTGAAAGAAGTGTCAGTCATTGTACCTGTGGGAGTAATGAATGCTCAGGAAGATGTTGAGACTGCCGCTAAGCTCATGGCGGCCGAGGACCAGAGGCGGAGGAGCATCGAAGGACCGGAGCCAGACAGCCCAGGATGCAGGGGAGAATAGAGACAAAAAAAAACGGTTTAAAACATTGAGAAAATATCCCAAAAATCAACATCTTATCAAACAATATAAAAAACAACAACAGTGTAGTGGAGGTAAATCCTCACTAAATAACTTAAGGCACACAAAGTGCCGAGGGCAAGGGGGGGATCTCCCCAACCTTGGAATCCCTACTAGTGAGGTGGGGCAAAGAATAGGTCCAAGCGTGTATTAAGGTTAAATTAATGGACCAGAAGGGGCCCAGCAAATAGTTACAAACTGCCGGGTAGGAGGATTTTTGAGTCTAAGATTGGATTTAAATTGAAGGGCCTGAGGGATCCCGGTTTAGGCCAGCCCAATGCCGGGGGGGGGGGGGTGAGTGGAGACTAGGGCGGGGGCCTTTCTAGGAAGCTTAGTGGATCCACCACGGGTCTAAATTATATGGAGAGTTCCAAATGAGCTTGATGTTGCCCAGAGAGGGCTTTAACCCCCTTCCCATGCTCAGGCATATAGTGGATACAGTTTAAGATCTGACTCCCAGGGACAATGACCATAGGAGGCATACCAAACCTGGTCCAGGCAAAGTAGACTTGGTGTGGGTAAGAGAACCAAGTAATCTAAAGTTCCAAAGTTGCCATGGAAAGTATGTAGGAGTTCAGCATATCCTACTGGGAAGTGCAAGCCTAGAGTAATGACTCCGAATTGCAAGTCTTAAATAGTCATTGATGAATATCAGGGAAAGCGATCCAAAATTAGAATTTCCTGGGTGAGGAACGCACAACCGGATTACTAGGAATGTCCAGCGAAGGTTTAGAAAGAAGCGTAGAGACGTTTGGTGTGACCTCTATTCGGGAAGGCCTCCAGGGTCGCTTAGGTTTTGAGGCTGTCACCCATTGCGTAGTCGGGCGTTGAGAAAGCGACATTTTTGCAGGTTCCATCAAGTTGTGGTCCAGAGGGTTTGGGTGTTCCGAGGATCTGGGGCTAGATTGAGTTGAGCCAGGAAAGCCATACATTCTTCCAGTGAGAAAGCTGTATAAGCAGATGAGCCCACTTGAAAGGAGAGGCTGAATGGGAAGCCCCATCGATATTTAATTTTGTTGTGAATGAGGATTGCAATTGCGGGCTTCAGAAGTTTACGTTTCCAGAGTGTAGAAGGTGCTTGATCCGCATAAATCTGCAGAGTGGAGCCGTCTGGACCCACAATGGCGGGGGACTTTCTGGCTTGCTGTAGAAGAAGGTCTCTTGCATTCTGGCGGAGAAAGCGGACCAAAACGTCCTTTGGTTGATCAGAGTTTGGGGGACCTCCCAAGGCTCTATGAGCTCTCTCGATTTCCCAAACTGACTCTGGGGGCGTCGATAAGATGGACTGAATAGTTGTTTGCAGGTACGGCAGAAGATTGGTTACCGCTTTAGGAATGCCGCAGAAGCAAACATTGAATCGTCTCGAGCGGTTTTCCAGATCTTCTAGCTTGGCTTCAAGGGTGGAAATTTGCAGTGAGTGTTGGTCAATCACCTGCCAGAAGATTGTGACTCAATGATTTGATCTGTTAGGTTTTCCAGGTGGTTAGTGCGTTGACCCAAGTCTTGGATTTCCTGCTTGATTTCCCTGACCGCCGTGGATAGGCAAGCTTGTAAGAGAGCATCTAATTTTGACAGAGCCGCACCTGTCAAGTCCACATGTGGAGGGCAATCCGGGGCATCCTCGATGTCCGAGCGTTCTGAAGAAGTGGGATCTAGCCGCGGAGATGGAGCCGGTGGAGGGGCTTGTGTTGGAAAGTGATCCTTAATTCCTCTAGATTGCTGGGTTATCTTGCTAGATTTCCCCATGATGAATAGGAAGATAGTGTTTTTAGCGGGTGAAGCTAAGGCACAAAAATGTGAGAAGACACTGTCTAGGCTGACAATAGGGAGGCACAGGGATAGGCTTTCTTTCTGTTAACAAGTAGGGCTTATATCCGCTTAGCCCCCATCCCAGTCATAACACACCAGTAGGCCAGGTGCCCTCAGGTATAGATACTAATTTTTCATCGTTAGATAAGGATCATGTCCAAGAGGTCTGCAGTCTGGTCATATCTAGTCATTGGGCCTGGGGCCTTCAGGTACACTTATAGTGCTATTCAGGCATTATGATAGGAAGATTTGGCTGGTGAGAAAGTGTGGGGAGAAAAAAGTCTTGTCCCATGAGATAGCTGAGAGGCGCAGGCAATGACGAGGGGTGCAGGGAGTGGTTAACTGAAAGGCCTTATAGCTCTCAGTTAATGTTGTATAGAGCTGTAAATACTTTGTAGGCCCACCAGCTGGCAGTGTGGTGTAGTTTTATTGTTGCAGGTCTGAATTTGCAGGCCTGAAATTTGCCCACTAGATGGAGCTGTGCAGACAAATTAAGTGAGCTATTTCTATCAAATTGTTATGTTCAGACCTGTGTCCAAAATATGTTGGGCGTGCCACCCTAGGTTGTGCACCTAGAGCAAGTCTTCCAGCCCCTGGAGTAATTCCCAGCCACTATGTTTGATAAAAGACAGTTCTGGCAAGAATGTACTGTAGAGATAACAGACCACAATGGATTTTGTTTTGGGTTTATAGTCCTGGATTACTGTAAATCACCAGATACAATAGATTGGGGCTTTACTTTAAACTCTGGGGGGCTGGCATGTTGTCTAACAGATCTCTGTACCCTGCTTCTAGGCCTTTAACACTGTGCAGGCACTGGGGTTGAAAGTGTTAGGTACTCCTTAGTGGTTCATCACTTTAGCTCTTAGTATCACCAGATTAGAGGGTATCTGTGCAAGCATGTTAGCTTTTGTTTCTTGCCTTTGTCAATATGAGTGTGGGCAGACTTTGACTCCAAGCCCTTTAGGCTTCACTCTAGAATTGGAGGTGTGGGAGGTGTATGGGGCCCCTGGATTGGAAGGTCTGGTCAGAGGGTGATCATTTGGGACCTTATAAAGCAGAAATAGTCTGCATTAATTTTTCACATAAAAGGCATAGGTTATATCAGTATTATTATATGAGATATAAGCTGCTGGGTCTTTTTTTGATTTACATAATTCACAATTATACAGTTTATTGTGAATACAATCCAGATTTTATTCTATATCTACAAATCGTTACATAGAAAAGATCTCCAATAGTGTAAGGCATCTAGATTAGAACTGTATAGGTTTGATCCAGACAAGCAATTTTGGTGTTTACCAACCTTAAGTATGGATGGTGTTTATCAGTCTCCTTTGTTCGGGTTCAGCAGCAAATCTCAGAAGAAAAAGTTTCCAAACTTGTTTTTTAAAGCCAGCTGGGTCTTCCTTTGCACAATCCTTAAGTAGGCATGTTGTTTATCAGTGTTTCAGAGTCTCCTTTGTCTCTGTTTGCCTTTTACTTCAACTGGCAAGAAACAATGAATGCAGGTGTGCCAATCCTTAGTGTTAAGTGCACACAGAAGGACTGGAAATCTACAGTGCCTTGCAAAAGTATTCAACCCCCTTGGCATTTTTGTGTTTTGTTACATAGTTACATAGTAATTAAGGTTGAAAAAAGACTTTCAATCCATCAAGTTTAACCTTTTAAGATCTCCTCTGATCTGCAATATGAGGATTAGTTATTCATTAATTAGTTGTTAATTAATTATTAATCAACTATTTTTTTTAAATTATTAATTAATCTAGAGGTAGGCAAACAGAAAAAAAAACAAGTGAATCTTAGCCAATCATCTCAAAGGGGAAAAAAATAATTCCTTCCTGACCCCAGATACTGGCGATCGGATTCCTCCCTGGATCAATACACCCTCTCTAATTATCCAGGATAACCCTGAATTCCCTTCTTACTTGGAAATAAATCCAGTCCCCTTTTAAAGTTATCTATCAAATCCACTGTCACCACCTCCTCTGGTAGAGAATTCCACAGATTAACCACCCTTACTGTGAAGAAGCCTTTTCTTTCTTTAAGGTGGAATCTTTTTACTTCTAACCTCAAGGGATGTCCTCTTGTCAGTTGAAAACCTCTTGGCACAAAAAGCTCCCTTGACAATTCTTTATACAGACCCTGGATGTATTTATATAAGGTAATCATATCTCCTCCTAGACGCCTTTTTTCTAGAGAAAATAAGCTTCATTTGGATAGTCTTTCTTCATAACTTAGCCCCTCCATTCCCCTTATTAGTTTTTTTGCCCTCCTCTGTACCTTTTCCAGCTCGAAAATGTCCTTTTTATGAAGTGGTGCCCAAAATTGTACTCCATATTCCAAATGAGGGCGTACTAGAGATTTGTATAGTGGCAGAATTATATTTGCTTCCCTGGCTTCTATACCCTTCTTAATACATGCTAATATTGTATTTGCCTTTGCAGCTGCTGCTTGGCTTTGCGCACTGTTACCTAGGTGGTTGTCCACAAGCACTCCCAAATCCCTTTCAATATCCGATACACCTAGATTTGCTACATTAAGATTATAAATTGCATGGCTATTTTTCCTTTCCAGATGCATAACTTTACATTTATTTGTATTAAATCTCATCTGCCATTTAGATGCCCATTCCTCAATTTTATGTAAATCCCTTTGGAGGGAAAGCACATCACTATCTGATTTAATTACCTTGCACAACTTCGTGTCATCAGCGAAAATGGAGACACCACACTCCAATCCTACCTCTAAGTCATTAATAAATATGTTAAAAAGGAGAGGACCTAATACTGAACCCTGAGGAACCCCACTTACCACTATAGTCCAATCTGAGTATGTTCCATTTACAACAACCCATTGCTTTCTGTCTTTTAGCCAGCTCTCAATCCATGAGCAGATATTTACTGCAATTCCTGTATCCTTTAGTTTGCACAATAGTCTCTGTAACGGATCTCCTGGCACCCTGACTGGGTACCTCCGTTGATGGACGCGTCCTAGCTTGCGCCGAGGACTACAAGCACCGCACCGGACATCACAACCACCACAGACTCCACAACCGCTGTAGCTTAACTGGAGCCGCGCCGTCTTCCTTCCACCCTGTATGAATCTCCAGCATCCAGGATCGTGTGGGGAAGACCTCTCCTCCAAGGAGAGTACATCAGGAACAAGAGTTCAGTAGTTAAAGTTCAAGGGAGTATGCAAAGCATAGCAATCCCCAGTGTGATATAGCAATTCCCTCCAAGAACGAGACAAGGCTACGTTTTGAAGGGTCAAGTAGAACTCTCTTGCTGGCACACCCAGCCTGGTTTTTATTACAGTCAGGTACAAACAGAACACACCCAGGGGGGAGGTATAGAACAATCAATAACACAATAGTAACGCTCACAGTTTCCCTCCCCTCTGCTGGGGAGATAATTGAGTTTATTACTGTATCTACTCAATTATCTCCCAGCTAAAACTTACACATTTGTATACATTTTTATAACTTTATGATTTTACATAGTACATAAATAAATCTTACATTTTTATGAACAACATAAATTGTGGAACAACATATTAAAAAATGGCATGAATCAGACCAGGGGTTCAAACGTTAGTAATAGTATCTTTTGGGCTATAACTGGCAGCATGGCAATCTGGCTCAAACAGGTTTTACAGGGGCCTCTGTACTGGAGACAATGGGGAAAGTAATCCAATTATCCAGGGATAGAGGCAGACTCCATTGAGCACATGGTTGCAAAAAGACATAAACCACTTTAAAATACATAAAGTCACCTTTTACACATAACACACAGACATTTCACATATCCCCCATAGTTGGCCACACAATACACATATAGGGACAATAGGTGGGTCACACCTCCCTGAGGCTACCTGGCAACTTTGATGCAATCAGACATGGATTAGATCATCCTTCTTTGTTCTTATGTCTGAGAATGAAAACACTTTTTACAATAGACTTCCTTATCTTATGTAGAGGTATCACCTCTGCTTTTCTCCAGTCATCTGGTAGAGAACCTGTGTTGAGTGAATCTTGAAAAATTAAATATAATGGTTTGGCTATTACAGAACCCAGTTCCCTCAGTAACCTTAAATGTATTCCATCAAGACCCAGGCTTTATTAATATTTGTTTTTTCCAACCTCTTTTGGATTAGTTCCTGTGTTAACCAATTATTCGGCAAAAGTAGTGTAGACCCCTTATGTTGCCGTGTCCCAACCAATGGTACCTCCCTTGTGTATACTGAAGAAAAGAACCTATTTAGCTCATCTGCCTTTTCCTGGTCACTAATTTTCAGATGGCCTGTGTCACATTTTAATGTTCCTATAGCTTCCCTCCTCGCCTTCTTTCCATTAATATACTTAAAAAATATTTTAGGGTTAGACTCTCTTTTGCAATTAATTTTTCATTTTCTATTTTAGCCAGTCTAATAGCCCTTTTGCTGCCTTGTTGATTTCCTTGTAATCCTGTAAAGCAGTCTCTGTCCCCTCTTGTTTGTATAATTTAAATGCCTGTTTTTTACTCCGTATCTTGATCTTTAAATCATTGTTAAGCCACATTGGATGTTATTTACACCTTTTACTTTTATTACCACTTGGTATATAAGTACATGCCCACAACATGATGTTTTTTTTATTTATTGTGAAGCAAACAACAAATAGGACAACATAACAGAAAAAGTCAATGTGCATAACTATTCACCCCCCAAAGTCAATACTTTGTTGAGCCACCTTTTGCGGCAATCACAGCTCCAAGTCGCTTAGGATAAGTCTCTAAGAGCTTGCCACTTCTTACCACTGGGACTTTTGACCATTCCTCCTTGAAAAACATCTCCAGCTCTTTCAAGTTGGATGGTTTGCGCTTGTGAACAACAATCTTTAAGTCTGACCACAGATTTTCTATTGGATTGAGGTCAGGGCTTTGACTACCTATTTACCTGTTTCCCCTTAAACCACTCAAGTGTTGCTTTAGCAGTGTGTTTGGGGTAATTGTCCTGCTGGAAGGTGAACCTCCGTCCTAGCCTCAAATCACTCACAGAGTTGTATAGGTTTTGCTCAAGAATATCCCTGTATTTAGCACCATCAATGTTTCCCTCAACTCTGACCAGTTTCCCAGTCCCGGCTGCTGAAAAACATCCCCACAGCATGATGCTGCTACCACCATGTTTCACTGTGTGGGTTGGTGTTCTTTGGGTGATATGTTGGGTTTGCGCCAGACATAGCATTTTGTTTGATGGACAAAAAGTTCAATTTTAGGCTCATCAGACCAGAGCACCTTCCTCCATACATTTTGGGAGTCTCCCACATGCCTTTTTTTAAACTCAAAACGTGCCATTTTGTTTTTTGCTGAAAGTAATGGCTTTCTTCTGGCCACTCTGCCATAAAGCCCAACTCTATGGAGCGTACGGCTTATTGTCGTCCTATGTACAGATACTCCAGTCTCTGCTGTGGAACTCTGCAGCTCCTCCAGGGTTACCTTAGGTCTCTGTGCTGCCTCTCTGATTAATGCCCTCCTTGCCCGGTCCGTAAGTTTTGGTGGGCGGCCGTCTCTTGGCAGGTTTGCTGTTGTGCCATTTGGTTTCCATTTGGTTATGACAGATTTCATGGTGCTCCAGGGGATCATCAAAGATTGGGATATTGTTTTATAACCTAACCCTCACTTGAACTTCTCAACAACATTGTCCCTTACTTGTTTGGAGAGTTCCTTGGTCTTCATGGCAGTGTCTGGTTAGTGGTGCCTCTTGCTTAGGTGTTGAAGCCTCTGGGGCCTTTCAAAAAAGGTGTGTATATGTAATGACAGATCATGTGACACTTAGATTGCACACAGGTGGACATCATTTCACTAATTATGTGACTTCTGAAGGTAATTGGTTGCACCAGAGCTTTTTATGGGCTTCATAACAAAGGGGGTGAATTCATACGCACATGCCAATTTTCTATTTCTAAAAAATAGTTTTATGTATATACTTTTCTCGTTTCACATCACCAATTTAGACTATTGTGTTCTGATCCATCACATACAAGATTACCAAAACATTAAACTTAAGGCTGTAATGTAACAAAATAGGTAAACAGTCAAGGTGCGGTGAATACTTTTGCAAGGCACTGTAAGTCTACAAAGTATTTCCCTGCTGAGAAAGTAGCTACACAAACAAGACAATCGCTGTCCTCAGTAAAGAATAATTTCATTTGATAGGTAATGAATTAAAGGCTGTGCCCTAAGTCTATTTCTTCAAAATAGTATATTAATATAGGACAACAGTATACCTTTAAAATATTGACTTGCAGTTGCAGTCCCTTTAGTTCCTCCATCTTTTTAGTAACTGTGCTTTGTGATGTCATCTATTGTGACCTAAGATACTTTTATATCCATATATTATGGTATATAAGAGATTGCCGTTAGTGAATATAGATAGTCTTTGTTTTAACACGGAAAAAAAACATCATAAAGTTATTTTAACCACTCATAACTGGATCTGCTCAACCCATGGCAGTGTCAGTCTCCGATTGAGGTGGCTGTGATCGTGGGGGTTTATAGAAAACTGTCAAGGATGGGGGCAAATAAAAACAAGATTATACTCATCAGAATTATATCCATGTAGATTAGCAAATCCTTATAAATAATCCCATTTACGCACTATTAAGCATCTATATATAAATTACACACATATGTACAATTATGCTGCTGTGGGATCTACCAATTTGAGATCTGGTGATCTTCCTTAGGTGACAGGAGAGGACGCTGATTGCACAGGAAGTTGATATCTAAACAACAGGAATGTGGTATCTACGAACTTCAGAATGTCAGTATCAGTAATGGAAAGCTCATAAATTCAGAACCATTTGATATAAAGCCCACAAATATAAAGGCTGTTTTTATATCTAATAACATTTTGCCTATCATGAAGTTTATTTATTGAAAACTCCATATATTAAAAGTCTATATGGTGCTTTAGGTTTTGAACAGGACAGCCTAGTAAAATACCAGACACCTGAAGCATATTCAATTCCAAGCCCACAACTCGATCGCAGACGGCCTCCCGTTCTTCTCCAATTGCGATGCTATTCAATTGCTCAAGCCCGCAAGTTACGGGCTTAAAGCCAAAACCGTAAACCATGCACTAGTTGGAGCAGTTCAGGAAGGGAATATGATCAATTAAGCAAGCCCATAACCTCCCATTTCGAATCAGCCAATAGGAAATGAGACTGTAATTATAAAAATGGAGGTTACATGTCATTCAATTAGGTTTGGGGGTCCAATATGCGATCAGACTTCATAAATAATAAATATAATATATTTATTTAATATAATAATAAATACCCAGATAAAAATTATAATTGGTGAATAAAATGTAATTGCTAATGCCCACCCTAATATCTATCTATCTATCTATCTATCTATCTATCTATCTATCTATCTATCTATCTATCTATCTATACGTCCAATCACATTGTTATGACTATCCGAAATAACCACCATGTGCAGCACAGACTGCAGCTAGACAGTGTGGTATTGAGTCAATAAGATGCTGGAAGGTTGGCGCGGGTATCTGGAGCCATGCAGACTGCAGTGCATTCGGCAGCTGCTGAAGAGCGCATGGTGGAGGATCCATGCGGTGAACATGGTGATCGAGGTGGTCCCATAGGTGCTCGATGCGGTTCAAGTCCAGGGATTTTACAGGCCATGGAAGTACTTGGAAGTCTTCATTGTGCTCCTCCAACCACTCCCAATTGTGGCCATATGACATATTGTATTGTCCTGCTGGAAGATCCCATCTGCTCCAGGGAAGAAAGTCAACAGGTACGGGCCAAGAAAACATTCCCAGACCATAACGCTGCCGCCACTAGCTTCTGTTCAGGAGGGGGGTTAAGGAGGGGGGTTGAGGAGGGAGGTTAAAATAAGGTAAGTGTTATACGCCGGTGCGTGTTATACGCCGATAAAAAAGGTATATATTTTTATATATATATATATATATATATATATATATATATATATATATATATATATATATATAAATATACACACACACACATGTATATGTTTGTGTATAAGATTATATATAAACTACCAAAACAGATTTAACCCAAGGAATATTTTATTTTATACTTTATACTGTTGTGTTATCCACTGTTTTCTAAAATGAATCAATACTGGGAAATTCCATATTGACATTGTATTTCTATGCAAATGAGCATTGTATGCATATTAATTAGCTGCTTTGATGTGCTAATTAGGAATATAGTCTGCTTGACTGTCTCTGTAGTGGCCAAAATTAAGTTCTGCAATGTCATCTGGCAGTTAGCCCCCTATCCCACCTTTATCAAGCAGTCTGAGCCGCACATTTGTATACAGGAGCTGCAACATCAATTCTAAATATTTCAAGAGTGATTTGCTGTAGCAAAAAACTGCTAGTACAATGTATAGCCAGTTTCAAATGCTCTTGAAAATTAAACCGACTTTCAGTTGCGGTGACAGAGTCCTTTTAACCTACAGAAAAACTCGTTAGAAGTGCCTGAGTTCTGCGACAGCATTTTTTCTGTTATACCGTATTGGTCCGAATATAAGCCGCACCTTTTTTTCCGAATTTTGAGCTTGCGAGTTAAGGGTGCGGCTTATATTCGCAACCGTCAAAAAATCATTGGCAATTTGCAAACTTTGCTTGTAATGTGTGGGACTTCTATTCGCAAATGCAAAATTACTGCCGATTTGCGCGATTGCGAGTTGAGGGTGCCGATTTTCGTGCTTTAGACTGCGGTATTGAATAGCGATTTACGGTTTTAGTGATTCTAACATCCTGTAAAGCCTGTAACCTGCAAAAAAAGCTACAGTGCTAATTAGAAAGCTTGTTTCTTGCAATGGCTGATCACTTTCTCTCCAATTTTACGGGTGCGGCTTATATTTGAGTACTATCTTTTTTCTATTTTTTCCCCTTGAACTTTACGGGTGCGGCTTATATAATTCGGACCAATACGGTAAATACACATTTGACAGCATATACATACTAAAATACATATGTGTATGTATGCCTACGGCAGAGGTAGGTAAGTTCAGTCCTGGAGAGACACAGAAAGGCCAGGATTTGAGGATATCCCTGCTGCATACAGTCAAGAATATCACTTCTTCAGTGATTCTGTCACTGGTGCATAGAAAGGAAATCCTCAAAACCAGGCCCTTGTGTGGCTTTGCACGACCGTACTTGCCTCAGATGTAAACCTGACTCTGTCTGCAGGTTACAGTTGTGTAAGATGACAGCCTGCAGGAGAGTACACAGTGGAAAAGGGGGAGGATCCAGAAGCTGATACATTGTTACTCTGTGGTTCTCTTAGAAGTAAGTGATTGTAATTAATAATATAAACCAAGTTAAAACATTTATATAGAAAAAATTGTTGTCTAGAATTACTTTAGCCCCATTTTTTGCTCTTAAACGAACAACTTAGATAACTTACATAGTATAATATTCTCTATCAGCCGCAAACTTTTATCTACTTTACATGGGCATTACTACTAATTCCTCTCACAGTAACTAAAATCACATTTGCAAAACATTCTAGCTAAAAATATACCTGATGTTAAGATGTCATCTCCTCCCCCCCAATGCTCACTAACTCAATCCCCCGTTTCTTGCTGGCTAAGTGACATGTAAGTGCATTTCTCGCCTTTTGCGATCAGTTCAGAAACTTTGGTTTCCATAACAACACGGCTCAAATCTTTATTATGGGACCCATTTGCAGGGAAAAAAAATATTTTAAATATAGCAACGATTCTTTTAATCCCCATGTTTTTCTAGTTTGGTTGTAGACATCAGAAGAGAAATGGGAATATAGACAGAGATGAAGAAAAAGAATAAAGAAAAAAACATAAAATGAATTAGAATTACAGATAGTACCTTAACAATACTGAATTTATCCGGTCTGCAGATGTTTTCCTGGTTTAAAGCGGTACAGTAGCGATAAAACAAGTATAAATTGCACCCACTATTAAGGAAACCATATTGGTCTAATTAAATAGATTTATGGTTTATTATAATTTTTTGTAATTTCCCTCTGCACTCTTCTTGTTTGCTGCCATGTAGGTCACTCTATCTACTGCCACCCCTCCTAAATTGTGAAACTCCATATTCCACATAATTGTGAAACTCCATATTCCAGCTTCTAGTGCACATGGCGGGGACAGTTGCTTCTTATTGGTAAACTCAGTCACATGGTGATGGTTCCTACACTATGAACTGCAATATGGAGGTTCACAGCTTAATCAAAGTGACACAATCTGCTTTTCAAAACTGATGTTTCTTGTTATTTAAATGACCACTGAATTGTTATAATACTTTAAAATACTTAATAATGAAGTATTTTTTTACAAAATGTAAAATAAAAATAAAAAAAAAAATAAAAAAAAAAAAATATATATATATATATATATATATATATATATATATATATATATATTATTATTTTTTTAACAAGTGTATTCAATGTTGCTTTAATTGCAGCAGTCATTGTGTTTTTGTTCCAAACCACATAAGAAACCTGGGAGAAAGGTTGGATTCAGATAAGATCTCTATTCACTTATTTTAAAATGTTTCACGCAACATAGACAATTGATAACTAAATAGAGGAGTAAGTTCCAGTAGGATAACTCTCCCAATTAGACTAGCAGTACTAGATGGAGATCCCTGCTGACACATATAGAATTTTGATATATATTAAAAATCATAAAATGTTAAAGGATTCCAAAATGTTCAATAATGGACTTGTTCAAACACTGCAGATGTTTTCATTTTATCAAATAGTGAATATTGTACTTTTCTATACATTGTCTGAATTATACTGAAATGTAATACGGTAATTTACTAATATCAAATAACCACTGTACTATGAAAATAAAAATATATGTTTGAAAGGGGCATTTATATTTTTTGAGAGCAGGGATGATATTTATTATTTCAGACAATGTATAGAAAAGTACATTATTCACTATTTGATATAATACACTGCATATGTTCATTATGCACAGAAACATATCTCTATATATTGGACACTATATATATTTGTTGGAAATGTCACTAAAAATAGGCATTTCTTTGACTATGCAACCAGGGGCGTAGGAACTGGGAGGGGGCCAAAATCTCCCCAAAATTATATAAACAGGGGACACAAAAAATTAAACATTATCATACATTACCAGATTTGGCCACTTGGTGCTATGGAACAGTATGTCTTTCCCATGAATGCTTTGACCATAATTTATATATATATATATATATGTATATATATGTATATATATCAGCTCTGAGACACTGGGCGGGGACATGCAAATGAGTACACAATGTATTCTCACTCTATTAATCCAAAAAACACTATATATACATAGCTCCCTTTAAGCATATGAACAGCTTTTAGCATAGCACAGGATGGAACATTGACAAATAAGTAAACCTACCCACATACAGCACTTTTTCAATCTTAATGGATCTCATCAGTGTGGGGTTGGTTCCTGGTTTGTGTGGTAGATTTTTCTAGAGAGTGGTTCACTACAACAACTATTTAACTTATGGTGGGCTGAAGAGCAGGGCCCCAGTGCAAGGCATCAGCGGTGGATCCACTCCTGCCCAGATTTTTTGGGGGGTTCCTATGCCCATGTATGCAACCATTATCCTACGCTACTGCTCCGGCATCTTCATCCAGACCCCCCTGAAATTGTGCGACCCTAGACCTAGGTCTGGGCCTCATGGGCCTAGGCAGAAACACACCCCTGAGAACAATAAAGATAAACCACTACGCACAGCTGCTTACTTGCCCAGGAATTGCATTTTATGGATCCAACAAAAAACAATTACCACACAACCAGAGTCGATGCTTGTAAAACCTGGACTGGATGACACATTCTTTGACATGTAATCTATGTAACAAATGCAAGTGGTGACGCCGGCACAGTGGCGAAGCTAGTGAATATGGGGTTACAGTGAAAAAGTGCAGCTCCATTTCCCCCTAGGCCCCCTCCTCCAGCTACTGGCCCCTCTCAATTTTCATATCCTTCAAGAACCCTTCCCAAAGCAGCTCCCTTCACCTCAAGATCCTTACCTCAACCACTGTCCCCTCTTAATACCCCCCAAGAACCCTTCCCAAAGCAGCTTCCTTCACCTCAAGATCCTTCCCTCAACCACTGGCCCCTGTAAATAGACCCCTTCTCTCAGCCCATCTTATTACCCCCAAGAGCCCTTCTTCCCAAAGTAGCATTCTTCTCCTCAGGACCCATTCTCCCAGCTACTGGTCCCTCTTATTAGCCCCAAGATCCCTTCCCAAAGCAGTACCCCTCCCCATAGCATCTTGCTGCTCCTGCCTGCATGACCAGGCACATATGTCTGCTCTCCCTGTGACCCACAACCCCCTGCGTGGGCACATACACAAGCTCTTCGCATAGCGGCACCTTCCACCCTGCACCAAAGGAGAGGAGGAAAGTGCCACCTGGTGGCCAGAAACGTAAGGATCATGCCAACACTACACACACCATAGAAACCTACACATGACAGAAACCCAACTAGTCTGCCCTAAAACAGTTACATTTTCTTAAGCCCCAGAATGCACTAGTTCTTATCCCAGGCATGCTTGCATTCTTTAATTCCTTTATTGTGTTTGTCTGTACTGCATTTATTGGCAGCCTGCTCCACTTATATACTATAATTTATTCAATACCCTCAAACCATCCATCTTCCAACTTCAAATCAGGACCTCTTGTTTTTGCGCCTTTTTTGAAAGATATTTCCCTCCTGAACATTATTAAATCCTGAGATATATTGGCAAGTTTCTATCATATCCCGCTCTCCCTTCTCTCCTCTGCTCTATGCATCTTCCTTATAAGTTTTGTCTTTTTGCTCCATTTTAGTTACGTGTTTCCAACTTGCAGATTCTACTAATATAGACAACAGATGGCGAATGAGGAATAGAATAGAAAATAAATATATTAATCACATTTTATAAGTATATTATAAGGAATAAGTAGATGGATATAATGATGGAAATACGTAATCAGATTGTTAGTTCTCGGAGGACGGAGAGAAGAGAAAATGCTTAGACCGTACCATAAGATGGCATGGCCAACCTTGGTCGCCATACCCACCTAACACTATAGCACAAGAAATCACACAACTGCTTTTGGAGCTAAAGACAGCACTCTGACATAATAAATGTAGGGGCCGGCAAGCAAAGGCCTGGGCAGCGTGGTCAGGAACGTCCTCCTCCTGGACATGTCTTGAGGAGCTCTGCATCTCACAGACCCAGCTATAAACCCAAAATCAAATCCATTAACATGTGTGATTGGGCCTCTTCTACAGAGTCATTCACGTGACCTGTCTACAGAGGCTACTTTATGGTGACTGTGGCTAGTGTTTTAAATACAACACACCTTTAATATGAACCCAAAACACTGCAGAGGCCCTTTAATGGCCATTTAATGGTTAATATTCTGTAATGTAAAATAGTGTCAGAAAACATGGAAAGCAGGGCCCTGTATGCCATTTGGTTTTAGCATATTCTGAGATGACGTTACACGTTGTAGTAAGTGCTATTACATTAGATCCAATGATAGAACATAGCTCGCCGCCCTGATACTGCTCTCTTAAGTTGGCCTGAGGCATTATAAATGGATATGGAAGGTTCCTGATATCCCTGGGTATCCATTTACTTTTATGAACTTTATTTTATTAAGAACTAGCGAATTGCCCGTCAAAAAATGACGGCAATGAAATTGTAAGGTAGCTAATGCTGTTTGAAATATATAATACATTAATAAATGAATATACTTTACCTATTTTAAAGCATTGTGTGGAAGAGCTGTGAATGTGTGTTGATGTTGCTGCAGCATTAGTGGTGTGGATCTGCTGTGTAAGCGTGCTGAATGTGTGCAGTGTAACACTGTGCGTGCGCGAGGCCAAACCGTTAGCGTAGTCGTGTCCTCCGCATTGGCGTAAAATGGCGAGTAATGTGTGTTATACGTCTGTATCGGAATATCCGTAGGTGTTTTGTGGTGTTTTGCGAGTTTCTTGTGGGGTTTTGCGAGTTTAGAGTGCTGTAGCCTCGTTTTCGTTTTGTTCGGCGGCCATTTTTTCTCTCGCTTCGATTTTTTTTTAGTCTCTAAACTGTTTTATTTCGAGTAAAATCGAGGTGTAAGTTGTATTTTTGAGGTGCTGGGTGCTCCCTCTTGGTGTAGGTAAGGTTTTTATGTATGTGCTGTGTGTATGTATTGTGTTTTACATTTTGTAATGTTCGCGAGTTGCGTCCGAGTGTTGCGAGGCCGTAATGTGTGTGAACGTGTGTCGTATGTTGTTTGCGAGTGTCGTAATGTGTGTGTCGTACTGTTTGGGTTGCGACGTGAAGTTTGCGAGGGTCGCAGTTGCTGGCATGGAGCGCCTTCGGCGCTCCATGCCAGCAACTGCGGCCCTCGCTTTGCGAGGTCCTCAGGTGCTGGCATGGAGCGCCTACGGTGCTCCATGCCAGCAACTGAGGCCCTCGCTTCGCGAGGGTCCTCAGTTGCTGGCAAGGAGCGCCTTCGGTGCTCCATGCCAGCAACTGAGACCCTCGGGCAGTGCCCTCGCTTCGCGAGGGCCGCGGGCTCGCTGCGCGAGCCGCGTCCCGCGCTACGCGAGGGACGCAGCTCGCTACGCAAGTTACAAAGGTATAAATAAAGCCTAATATATATTATTACAGTACAATAGGGCAACAGACAATTTGGTGAAGTCCCTACTCCGAAGAGCTTACAATCTAGAAGTTACGGCTGGGGTGTTATACAGGAGGGTTATAGGTCATGAAGGCAGTATGCTGATGTGAGCGGAGGTGTCTGTGTGTTATACTATAGTTTGTGTATGTGTGTCATGTTATGCTGTAGGGTGTGTATTTGTGCATATTAAGGCTGAAGGCGATGAGCAGTTATAACCAGATAAATTTTTAGAACGTTTTTGAAGGTTTTGAGGAAGGAAGAGCAAGGTGAGGAGTTCCATAGAATACGGGCAGAATGATAAAAGTCCTGTAGGTGGAGTGAGTGGAGATGACGAGAGGAGTAAGGAAGAAGGTCATTAGCAGAAGGAATTGGTTGTGGGTGTGAGTGATATAATGCTGTAGAGTGTGCAGTTGTGCATATTAAGACTGAGGGTGATATGTTTCCTTAAATAGATGTATTTTTAGTGATTTTTGAAGGTTTGAGGCAGGAGGATAGTCTTGTGGAGCGAGGCAAGGAGTTCCATAGAATAGGGGCAGCACGATAACAGTCGGGAGTGAGAGGAGGTGATAAGAGAAGAGGAAAGATGGAGAACATTAGCAGAACGAAGAGGGTAGTTGGGGGAGTATTTGGAGACAAGGGCAGAGATATAAGGGGGTGCACAGTTGGGCTTTATATTAGGGTCAGAACTTTAAATCTTATTCTGAATGCTATGGGAAGCCAGTGGAGTGACTGACAGGGAGGAGCCGCAGACACTGAGGGCCTCATTCAAATGCGATCTGGCCAATTGAATAGGGCTCTATATAAGCACAGAAGTTTTTAGTCAGTGAAGACCTTTCTTTTGAATAGAAGTTCACTAACTAAAAACTTCTGTAAAAAAAATATGCTCTGTGCTTATATAGAGCCCTATTCAATTGGTCAAATCGCATTTGAATGAGGCCCTGAGTGTTGGGTATGGCAGATGTGTCTAGCGGAGGTGTCATTATGGATTGGAGTGAAGACAGACAAGTGATGGGGAGGCAGCAAGGAGAGAGTTGCAGTAGTGGAGGTGAGATATAATGAGAGAATGGATCAGAACTTTAGTTGTGTCTTGTGTAAGATAGTGACGTGTTTTGGAGATGTTTTTAGGGGAAGACAACATGATTTGGTTATTGATTGTATATGAGGAACGAAAGGGAGGGTTGGGTCCAGTAGAATGAAAACAATAATAATTTATATTTTCAAGGACAATTCTTCAAAATAATTTTAAATCTAGAGATATAGTAGTCATTTATTTGTAATATATTAGATAACAAACCACTTCAACCCAGCGGGAACAAAACTTGCTGATAGGGTTCATTGAACAATGTACATTTTGTTGTATTTTTCTTATTTCCTTGGGCAATAACGATATCCTCATCACGTCAGTTTTTATTAAAAAGCTATTTGCATGTACCCTGTAGATAACACGTCACTTTGACATGCTTTGCCAGGGTTTCCTTAGCAACAATTGAGATCTACAAGATTCCTCCTGTGAAACAGGTATGTGATGAACCCCCCCCCCCCCCCCCCCCCGACCTTGTTATATTGCAGGGACTAGGCACGATGTTGGAAAAAAACAAGAAAAAACACAATTTTTTTTTTGCTAACATCTATTATAAAGGGCAACTGTGGCCCCCCTTTTTATATAGTCTTGTAAATAAAAAAAGAACCTTTGGTTGTTTAGATTCTTTTATAGGAGGAGTTTGGGGTACATAATAATAACAACAAACAGATGGAATAATATGAGATAGGAAGAAGGAAGGTATAAATCAACTGCAGCTTTTACTGTGCTTTATTATTCAAACATGTATAATATATATTAAAATGGATTTTGAAGCTTCTAATATAATCTCATATTATTGCTGTAGGTAGTTGGTCCCCCTCTGGATCGCTACCTTGTTGTGGTGAAGGGGCTTGTGTACCTCAATGAAGCTGTGAGAAATATCATGAAAGGTCACCCAAGATGGGTAGGTCATAGCAGAGAGGTCAGACAAATTGCTGTACACTGGAGAAGGAACTGGCAACCCACTCCAGTAACTTTGCTAAGAAAACTCTATGGACAAGCACAACCAGAGACATAATGATATGGCACCAGAAGATGAGCCCCAAAAGTCAGAAGGCTGCAAATATCAATTCAGAATAGGAACCTGGAGCATTAGAACTATGGGCCAAGGCAAACTAGATGTGGTCAAGAAGGAAGTGACAAGGCTAAACATTGATATCCTGGGAATTGGTGAACTTAAATGGACTGGAATTGGACATTTCACCACCAGATCTTCTACTGTGGTCAAGAATCCCGCAGACGAAATGGAGTAGCCATCCTAGTCAATCAAGGGGTGTCCAAAGCATTGCTCGGTTACAACCCAATAAATGACAGAATGATTTCAATTCCCATTCAAGGCAAGCCATTTAATATCACAGTGATCCAAGTCTATGCTCCAACCACAGATACTGAAGAGGCTGAAGTTGTCCATTTCTATGAAGATCTTCAATATGTCATAGATATGATACCAAGAAAATATGTTACTATCATCCTAGGAGATTGGAAAGCTAAAGTACGGAACCAAAGGACACCTGGAATAACTGGCAAGTTTGGCCTTGGAGTATAAAATGAAGCAGGTCAGAAAGTAGTAGAATTTTGTCAAGATAATTCTCTGGTTGTTGTAAACACCCTCTTCCAACAGCCTCCGAGGCGACTCTACACATGGACATCACCAGATGGACAATATAGGAATCAGATTGACTTTATACTTTGCAGCCAAAGATGGAGGAGCTCTATACAGTCAGCAAAAACAAGACCTGGAGCTGACTGTGGCTCAGACCATGAGCTTCTTATTGCAAAGTTCAGAATTAAACTGAAGAAACGGAGGAAAATGACCGGTCCAAGCAGACAAAATAAATAATATCTCTTGTGAATATGCAGTGGAAGTAAAGAATAGATTTAAGGGACTAGACATGGAAGATAGAATGTCTGAAGGACTCTGGACTGAAGTTTGCAACATAATCCAGGAAACAGCAACAAAGAATATCCCAAAAAGAAAGAAAAGTAAGAAGTCAAACTGGCTGTCTGATGAGGCTTTGAAAGTATCCCAGGAAAGAAGGAAAGGGAAAGGTAGTGGAGATAAGAAAAGATTTGTCCAACTGAATGAAGAAGAGACAAGGAGACATTCTGCAATGAGCGATGTAAAGAGATAGAAGAAGATAACCGAATAGGAAAGTCGAGAGATCTCTTCAAGAAAATTAGGGATCTCAAAGGAACCTTTCATGCCAAAGTGGAAGTGATAAAAGACAAAAATGGTAGGGACTTAACAGAAGCAGATCAGATAAAGAAGAGGTGTCAGGAATACACTGAAGAAATATACAGGAAGGATCCTAACAGCAGTGATGACCTCAATAGTTTGTCCAATGAGTTGGAGCCAGACATCTTGGAGAGTGAAGTGAGGTGGGCCCTAGGATGTCTTGCTGATAATTAATATGGAATCCCAATTGAACTATTCAAAATTTTACAGGAAGATGCTGTGAAAGTGTTACTTGTCTTATGCCAACACATTTGGAAAACTTAACAGTGGCCAATAGACTGAAGAAGGTCAGTCTACATCCTAATCCCAAAAAAAGGAAGTACCAAAGAGTGCTCTAATTATCGAACAATTGCACTCATTTCACATGCCAGTAAGGTAATGCTTAAGATCCTACAAGCTCGACTCCAACAATATATGGACCACAAACTACCAGATGTGCAAGCCGGGTTCCGCAGAGTAAGAGGCACAAGAGATCAAATTGCCAATATCCACTGGATAATAGAGAAAGCAAAAGAGTTCCAGAAAAACATTTATTTCTGCTTCATAGACTATTCTAAAGCCTTTGACTGTTTGGATCACAACAAAATGTGGCATGTCCTTAAAGAGATGCGAGTACCAGATCATCTTTAATACAATACAATGTTTTATTGCTTAATACAAAAGTTGTGTACCATGTGAAATTTATATAAATCAGGAGGTAGAGGGGAACAAGGGAATAAAAGAGAAGTACAATAAGAAATTACATAATATCCAAATGTTACAGACATAGCTTTTGTTAGTCAATGTTTTGTTAATAAATATCCTGTTTATTTTTAAAGAAAATATAACAAATTCTCTAACACTGTATCCAATATTATAGCACCTCTAAACAGAACTGCATTACAGTCCCTGGTGGTCCAGTGGTTAGGATTTGTCGCTTTCACCTGGGTTCGATTCCAGTCAGGGATCCAAGAGGTCACACCACAGTGAAGCCAAGTACTTGGATGGGAAACCACCTGTATGCTATGGCCCACTGGTGAAGGAACTGGCAAACCACTGCAGAATCTCTGCCATGAATACCAAGTGGATCACCATGGTGTGTTGCAATCCATGAGGTCACGGAGAGTCTGACACGACTGAGCGACACAAACATACAAATACCTTGATCCATTTAAAAAAAAATACTAATTAATGAATTAATTGAATAATAAATTAATATAGTTTACCTTTTTTCTAATTAGTATATGTAACAATCAATAGCCTGAAGAGGTAACAATCTCTTTTTATTTTCCCGCAGCATATAATGTCCAGTGGGACTGTTGCTGGCCTGAGGAGATAGTTTTATGAATGTCCCAACTGTGCATTAAAAATCGGCGGCGTTGGTTTATTTGTCTAAAGCCCTATCTTAGATGCGTAATGTTGTTAGTGTCAAGTTAGGATTGTAAAATTGCGTAGTTTGTCTATGTGCTACGCGGTTCGCGAGCATTTGCCGTCCTATGTAATAGTGTATTTTGTATCTCTTACGTTCCTGGGTGAAAGTGGTACGCGGTTGGCGATGTTTTGCGAGGTCCAGGGTCGTGTGGCCTTGTTTCCATTTTTTTCCTCACTTAGCTGATTTTCGAGTGCCGAAACTCAGCAAAATCAGGTTAAATTTGCGTTCCACTTCACTCCCAGACATCCTGGCTGTTCCCCCGTGCTGTGTGTGATGTTTTTGTTGTATTTGTTTTTTGTATTTTGTGTGTTCTTTGTGTATTTTGCTTTGCGTGGTTCGGCCGTTAACTTTGTATTTTTCCTATCCCGCGTTTCGTATTTATTTTTTTCTATGTCCCGCGTTTGTCAACTGCTTGCAACCTGAAGCAATCCCACGTTTCCTAAGTGTTTGGAGGCTAAGTCCCGCATGTTTCAATGTGTGATCGGCTCGCCTCGCATTGAGAGGCTTACAGGAGCTCCTTTGGCGCTCCTTTCTGGCTAAGTTTTGCGTGTTTAATTTCCTCCAGTGCTCGCCTTGCTTTGCCCAAGTGATGCCAGTTTTAGTGCGTTAACGGCTCACCTCGCTATGCGAGGCTCGCAGGTGATGAGAGCCAAAGGCGTGTCATATTCCGATAATTATAATATGTGACTAGCGACTTGCCGGTCAAAAATAACGTCAATAACATTTGAAGATTGGCAATGTTGTTTGCCACACAATGCGAGGCTCTCCCCCCTCTAACTTGCGGGCCTTGCGATTAGTGCTTTCAGTGCTCATCGCGGGCCTCCCAATGAGCACCTTCGGCACTCATTGCAAGCCTTTCCCCCCCTCTAGTTTACGGGCCTCAGGATCAGCACCTTCGGCGCTTATCATGAGCCCCACAATGAGGAGCAAAACTGAGCGCCCCTCTGCTTAGCCGTTCATTGCAGGTGTCGGCCAACCCATAACTTTCGGGCCTCGCAAAGAGCGTCTTTGGCGCTCATTGCAAGCTTCTCCCCACTCTCTCACCCCTGTGTCTCTTTCCCCTCCCCTGTATCTCTTTCCCCCCTCTCCCTCCACTGTGTCTTTCTCCCCCCTCTCCCTCCTCTGTGCTCCTGTTTCCATTCACAGATGTGAAATAATTTGTGGGCTTGAGAAATTGACCATTTTTTACTCACCTAGCTGTTTTGAGACAAAAATGCCAATTAAATAGCAAATTATCTTTCAACCTCACCTTATCGCGTGCCCCTCAATGAGCGCCTTTGGCACTCATTGCAGCCCCATCAAGCCAGTCACGTAATGGCCTCGCAATGAGCGCCATTCAGTGCAGGTCTTAGCTTATATTTGTCCCTGATTTGACACAGGATGATGCTACCTCTATGCCAGATATAATCGGAGCGGTAACTGGTTATTAATGCATCTTCTATGTCTACTCACCTTTAGGAAGGTGCCTAGTTTGAATTTATCACAGAGCTACTGATTGGTAATATCTCTCTAGATTTGGAAGGGCCAAACCTTCTTTAGGTTTAGATAAATACATAATTGCACTGGCTACTCGTTTATGCCCCCTGTCACAAGCTCCCAGTCTCTTCTGGGGATGTATATACTTTTTCTTGATTTACTAAAATTTAAGTCAGTTATACAAAAATAACAAACCAAAACAAATCAAAGAAAATAATCACTGTTCTCATCCAGCTAAACCTGGGTGGAGCAAAACAAACAGTCCAATATTGTGTTAAAAATCACAGGCTTGTATTCTCCAGATTTTCAGGTCTCCACTCTGCTTCATAAGCTGCAGGCTGCTATCTCACTGTGTGTGTCTTTCTCCAGGTCAGAAAAAATGCAAATAATCAGTCCATAAACAGCCCACCCATACTCCAGGAGCTGTCTTAAATCAGGGCTGCCCAGCTGCAGAAATGAACTGTGCAAAGCAGTTAACTAAGCAGAGCCATTAAAAAATACAGCCTTTAATGTGATATTTTTTTGTATTCAATCTTTTTTATTAAAGACAAAGTTGAAGCAATACAGTAAAGGGTATATATAAAGGCTTGTAAACCTAAAAAGCATTTATTGTCTCTTCTTTTAAAACATTTTATATATATATATATATATATATATATATATATATATATATATATATATATATATATATATATTCTATCGCATAATTCAAAAGTTGATTCAAATAATGAAACAACAGAAGGAAAATTAAAAAAGAGAAAGAATAAAACTGAAAAACAATAAAAACAATAATAAAAAAAAAAAAACAGAAAGGGAAAATCGTCTGGCAAGCTTACCCTCTGAGGCAAATTGGATGTTGCAGATATGTATGGCACTCCGGGTCTCCTGGGGCCGCGCTTCCCACCTGCGACGGCCTCGCCCGCTTCATAAGCAGATTGTTATAGTTAAATGAGCAGAAGCCATGGGGTCCAAATTTTAAGAAACGGGGTACATATTTTGAAGAATATTGGTAAATTTTTCGTTAACCAGTATGTGGTTAATTTTAATAATAACCTTCTTAAAAGCTAATGTGGGGGTTCTCCATTGTTTTGCTATGTTTCGTTTCTCTGCTAAGGTAAAGTATTGCCAACATTTATATTGGTGTATAGGCAGGTCTTTTACATGCATGCCTAAAAGACATATCTCTATTGTAGGCTGTAATTAAATATAATATTTTTGTGAAAACAGTCTAATTGTTTTCTCCCTTAGGCCTTGTACCAAAGGGCATGTCCACCAAATATGGTGAAAATCCCCCCAAGAGTGGCATCCTCTGAGGCAATTCTCGCTTAGGTGTGGATTTATTTTATTCATTAGAGATGGCGTATAGTAGATTCTGTGTATAACCTTGACTGAAACCTCCAGTGAGCTATATGTAAAGGATCCTCTCGATAGGTTAGAGCACACCTCTTTCCACATGTTAGTATGTAACTCTCTGCCTAAGTCCCGTTCCCATTTTAGCATAAAGGTAGGTTTCTGGCAATTTTGCGAGTCATTAAAAAGGGAATATAAGGAACCCAGAAATCCCTTCATAGAAGATAAATTTGTACATACGGACGTTAACCAAGTATGCTTTGGCGGCCCAGTGTTCTGGGTCTGGGTAATGATCCAATGTTTGAATTTCCTGTAGTTCCAAATTTCATTATCTGGTATTGGATTATAAATTGTTTGTGGGAGATTAACTTATTATTGGAGAACCAGGCACCCACTCTACCCAGTGTGCAAGTAAGCCACCATTGTTTGGAGTCGGAGCTTAATTCAGCTTCGAAGCTGAGGAATGACCTTACATATGTTAATGGTGAAACTGGCAGAGCTAAATGTTTTATAGTTTTGGCCCAGGCCCAGATAGTCACAGTAGAGTAAATCATAGGATTGACGTGGTGTTGTTTGATGCAAGGAGAGTGTGGATCCCAAATCAGAGTGTCCCAGGAATGAGGTTTCGGTTGCCGATTCTCAACAAAGATCCAAAGTGGTTGATGCTTGCTCGAATGGGTAATTGAAATAAATGCTAATTGGGTAGAACCGAAGATTTGGGCAGGAGATCGCCCCCTGCGTTTTATGTCGAAACCTTATTTGTCAAGTTCTTTTATATCCACTGGGATGGGAAGGGTTCTGAATAAATATAACATTTTGGGTAAAATGTTAATTTTCACCGTAATTATACGCCCAGTCCAGGAGATATAAAACTTTGGCCACTTCTGCATATCTTCAGTAATTTTTTTAAATAGGGGGGAAGTTGGCCAAATAGTGTTCGGACGGCTTCCCTGTTATTTTAACTCCTAATTATTTGATAGCATGTTTCGGCCAAAGAAATCTATATGTATTTTTTAAGATCTCTAAGTCTATTTGCGCTATACCAACTCCTAGCGCCTCCGTTTTTTCCACATTAACTTGTAGGCCCGACAGCAGCCCAAAGTCAGTCAGGGAAGATAATAAAGCCGGTATGGAGGTTAAGGGGTCAGTTAGTGTACAGAGAAGGTCATCTGCAAATAATGAGCATTTGAGATGATGCAGACCCACCTTAAGAGGTGATAGGGGACATCCTTGTCTGGTTCCTCTTTGAATATTAATATTGACATTGTTTGTCCCGGGGAGTTTAAAGTTGGCCTGACAGTTGGCAGAAAGTAGTAATAAGATCTAATTAAATTGATGAACCGCCCCTTGAAACTAAATGTATCCAGCTTTGCATATAGGTAAGGCCACTCGAGAGTATAGAAAGCCTTCTCCATATGCAGGGCTAGGGATTTTACAGGATTTCGCATAACAGGATTTTACCTTTATGCGCTAGAAGTAGGACATTTAAAGTTCTTCTGAGGTTATCCCTCGTTTTCCTATGAATAACAAAGCCAGTTTGATCGTTGTGTATCAGATCTGGTAAAAAAACAGAGATTCTGTCCGCCATGATTTTGGCCAATAATGTAATATCTCCATTCATAAGTGATATTGGGCGATATTTTTTGGCCTCCAGGGGATCTCTCACTTCCCTAGGAAAAACTATGAGATCTGCCTTATTGAATTCTGGTTTTAATGTGATATTTAACTGCAATTATGCTGCAGTGGGGACCTCCATTTCTGTTTCTGCTGATCTATGTCTACAGATGGGAGCAGTCTTTAAATGCACAGAAGCATCAGCTGCTACAATATGATTTTAGTGTCATTGCTTTTAGCAAGGCTGACGGAAATCACATTATTTTACAAGACTCCTTAGATTGTAAGTTTGCGAGTTTCAATCTTTAGGTGCTTTGGGGAAAGCACAGTGTTTATCTGATTGAAAGCTCAATAACAGGGTCTTCCATTATTTCCATCGTGTGGTAATTGTTTATACTTGTACCTAACCCCTGTATAGCGTTGCGGAATATGTTGGCGCGTTATAAATAAAGGATAATAATAATAATAATAATAATAATAATAATAAAAAGAACAGCTTAAACAAGCAGCTCAATCAATAAATTAATGTCCACAGAAAGGAATAATTGCATTTAATAGTTAATACATGGCATGCTTATTTTACTTTCTAAAGGCATTATCTAGTCTAGTTCTTCAAAATGACACATTGTCAATATGGGAGTGCAGTGGTCCCTTAATTGCGTATGTTCAGCTGCATGACGTGAAGATATAGAGCGTCTCACAGACAAACATATAAATATTTCAAGCTTTCTGGTTTAAGATCACTGAGATCAATGGTTATAGTGCAAAAAAAAGGTATTATTTGAAGAAAAAGAATATCAAATGGGTGCTTGGGGCAGACTGAGGCTTCTGACGAGACCACAACACGTTTTTGTTTTATCAGAGTTCACAGCTGTAATTTTTTTCAACATACTGTAGTTTTAAATTCCATCTCAACTTGTAAATGAATTACAAATAACACTCATCTTATTATACATCTTATTTCCTGTCAGCTACTTTCTCAGGAGGGTGTGGCTTTGAATGACAAGCTTTCCAGTAGTCATTTGAAAGCACTCTCTGCCTTTAAAGCAGGTGCAGACTTGCCAGTGGTGCAGGAGGTGCAAAGCACCAAGGACCTCCTCTTTGGGCCCAGTGCTGTGTAATTATTTATTTTTTGGGATTTTTTTGCAGTATAGGGACCTCCAGGGCCCCCTATCCTGGCCCAACCCGCTATGGTTCAACCCGATAAGGCCCCGCCTGGGCATGCTTGGCCACCCACATTCCCTGGCTGGAAATCGGTTCATGCCTATTTGAAAAACGCATTTCTACAGAAGCTCCAAGAGGAGTGTAGCACACTGGGGATGCGTATCATGGAAGAGGTGCAAGAGTGCAAGGGCTGGATTTCAGCTAAGGGCAGTGGGGATGGGTTCTGTGAGGGGGGAGCAAAGGACATAGGGATGGGTGCTGTGTGAGATGGATGCTGTGAGGGGTTGAGGCGCTCATTGCAGGGATAGAGGCATGCAATACTTTACAACACTCAATAATTTAGTTTAACGACCGAACCACCAAACTTGATAGACCACCAAAAACGCCATATATTTAAAAAATAAACCTTACACACTTACACACAGCACAGGGGGAGAGCCAGGGAGCCTGTGAGTGAGGTTGCAAGTTAATTTGAGGCATATTTGGCGTTTTTTGTTGATCAAAAATCGGCCTAGCGAGAGAAAAAAAAACTGCGGCAGAGAAAACGTAACTGGATGAAAACGAGGCCAAAAACAGTAAAAACTACCCCAAAGCCAGTAATACTTTCCTGAAGCCAATAAAAACAAACCTGAAGCCAGTAAGACTTAGCCGAACCACGCAAGCAATGGCACTCATCGTGAGATACGCAAAATTTTAGCAGAGACACGGAGGAGGGAGAGGGGAAAAGGAGACACAGGGCAGGGAGACGGAGGAAAAGAGACATAGGGGGATAGGAGGGGGAGGGAGAGAGGGGGAGTCTTAGGGGTAGGGGAGCAGCTATGGAAAAGGGTCCTGGAGGGGGGAGCAGCTATGGGAAGCAGTCTTTGGGAGAGATATGGAAAGGGGACTTGGTGAGCGGCCCTTAGTGATTTGGAATTGAAGGGGGGCTCAGCCCCAAAAAATGTTACCACATACCCCCAGGGTGGGCAAAACTTTTTTTTGCACCGGCGTCCTCCATTTTCTAGCTTCACTACTGTCCAAAAATGGTGCAGAAGAGAAGACGGAGATACACCATATAAAACAGTTTTGTAACTCCACTTTTTACCTACAGGAGGAACCAAAATAGTAAATCCCACTGCAATATAATTGCTTATAAATATGTAGATAATAAAACTATAATTTTTTACCTTTGCAGTGCCTATTTTTCATGAATAAAAAAATGTATTGTTTCAAGCCAGAAAAAAAATATTTTAGGAAGCCGGCAACCACCGCGGTATATTTAGAATCCGTGCTTGGATTTTGGGCACTTACCCAGTAATTCCCATCACACAGAGCGGGGTGATTTGCATTTGCAGATAGTTGTTATATATTTGGCACGCAATCTCCTTCTTAGAGCAAATCAATATCTGCAGATATATATACGCCATTAGTTTTACATTTAGAAAGCCCATTAAAAATAAAAAATAAATCCATTAAATGCAGACTTCTTCACTCTCACCTTTAATCGACCTGGTGATACTCTTAAAGGGATATTTCCTTCACCTTTAAAACCACTATACTTGAAAATAGATGATATTATTTTACAATTCAACCCAATAATACCTTTTATGTGCAGTTATGCGACTGAAAGATCTTCTGTTTTGGTTTCTGTCCTCAACTTCTGCATAGAGAGGAAGCTTCTATCTGCACAATGGGAATGTGGCAGCTAAAGTTTCTCAGAAATACAGTTGTTGTACTGCACTCTGGGAAACTGGGCAGGGACATGCAAATGCACTCTTGCTCTTTTAATCCAAAAAACACTTTATACATGTCTCCTTTTAGGCATATGCTTGCTGTATTACATAGCTTTAAGCATAGCACAGGATGGTTTGTGCATAATGCATCCTGTGCTATGCTTAAAGCACAAGCATTTTCCATAGAGCTATTTACAAAGGTACAAAAAAGTAGAGTGGAAACAATTAGAAAATTACATTTGAAAAACAGATTATTAGGTGGGTACAAATACACTTCAACAAATCTGGTCCATTCTCTGAAGAGCTTGCAATCTAGAATATGTGTATATTTGATAAATATATTTTCACATTGCTAGAGAGTTGTTTGGTCCTATAAAGTGCAGTGGATACCTGGTATACATTTTTTTTTGACTTTGCATTAGTCAGGTAGAACCATACACCTTTCAATAATTATTGCAGCTCTTGTATCTATAAAACTTGAGGGCATGCTTAGAAATCCATGCGCCTTAAAGAACAGCTTTTAAACATTACAAAAGTTGTATTTTTTGCAGGAAAGATGGGTGCTGCAAAAAATAAAACAAATGTTCCATTAATCACCATATAAACTACTTTTGGAGCAAGATCAGGACTTCCCACTGATATTTATTTTTACTGATTAATTTTGACGACGAGATGAAGAAACTGACTTTTAAAGTGCCCCAACTTGACTGGTGCACACCCTAATTATAGTTAGATGGTACAAAGAGTAAATGGTTTGGATCTAACCTGTTATAGTTACGGCACAGGTCCGCCACTGCAGTGTGGCGACCAACCGCTAGATGGCGTTGCCGATATTTTGCAGCGCTGCTGATATGTTCTAGAAGTCCTAAACTTTGAATGTAGCCTAACCCTTAAACTAACCCTAACAGTTTACCTACGCCTTGACTCTATGATATGGCACTGGAATATTGGCAACGCCATCTAGCAGTTGGTAACCGCAATGCAGCGATGAGCTGGTGACGTAACCATGACATGATTGGACCAATGGTTTTACTTTTTATCCTTTGTAGCACTTATTTTTTAAAGGCAACGAAAAATACCTCAATGGGGTTTTTCTATAGGTCTGGTCACCTACTCAGAGAGCAGCCTCTTTTAGTTCACTTCTGCCCTTCACACAGAGAAATATCCAGTAGTATATCAGTCTGGTCTCACTCACTAGAGTGACCCAGCCCCGAAATACCAGGCAATTCTACCCTGAACAGGAGAAACAGCAAACCCCAGACGTGTTTGGGCCTCGTCAGTGAGGTGCAATTGTACTCCCTAGGGCACAGTGAGCAAGGAGTCCATGTCTGGTTCCCCCTATCACCCTTAAGTTGAGGAAAATGTATGCAAATAAAGTAGAGGTGCTCATCTGCTCACTGCGCCTTAGGGAGTACAGATACACCTCATTGACGAGGCCCACAGAGGCCGAAACGTGTCTGGAGTTTGCTGTTTCTCCTGCTCATGGTAGAATTGCCTGGTATTTCGGGGCTGGATCTCTCCTCTGAGTGAGACCAGACTGATATACTACAGGATATTTCTCCCTGTGAAGGGCACAAGTAGCTAAAAGAGGCTGGTCTCTGAGTAGGTAACCAGACCTATAGAAAAAACCCACAGAGGTATTTTTCGTTCTCAGATGAGCACCTGTACTCTATTTGCATAAAGATTGAAAACTCACAAACTTACTTATCTGAGGGTTTTGTGTCTGGTGCAGAAGGGTGTACTGGATGAATTGGAAGTCTGAATCAATATTGCTGGAAGAAATATCAACAGCCTCAGATACGCCGATGATACTACTCTGATGGCTGAAAGTGAGGAGGAACTAAAGGACTTATTGATGAGGGTAAAAGAAGAGAGTGCAAAAGTTTGCCAGCTGCTCAATGTTACAAAAATGAAGATTATGACAAACAGCAATCTTAGTTCCTGGAAAATACTTGGGGAAGAAGTGGAGGCAGTGACAGATTTTATTTTCCTTGGATCTAAGATCTCTGCAGATGGTGACTGTAGTCATGAAATGAAAAGACATTTGCTTCTGGGGAGGAAAGCTATGGCAAGCTTGGACATGCTAGTAAAGAGTAAAGGTATTAAACTATCAACAAAGGTCTGCATAGTTAGATCTATGGTATTCCCAGTAGTAACATACGGATGTGAGAGTTGGATAAAGAAGTCTGAGTGCTGGAGAAACGCCTTTGAATTGTGGTGTTGTAGAAGACTGCTTAGAGTCCCTTGGACTGCAAGAAGATACAATAAATCAATACTTCAGGAACTCAAGACGAACTGTTCACTAGAAGGTATGATCATGAGGCTGAGGCTAAAATATTTTGGCCATATCATGAAATGGCAGGATTCCCTAGAAAAGACTCTGACGCTGGGAAAGATGGAAGGCACAAGAAGAAGGGGATGACAGAGGTGGAGATGGATAGATGAGGTCACTGAAGCAATGAACATTAACTTGATGGAGCTTGAAGAGGCAGTGACTGAGAGATGCACCTGGCATGTTGTGGTCCATAGAGTCACGGAGAATCGGACGCGACTGAACAACTAAACAACAACAATAGGAGGGTGAGAAAAGAGTTGTGCATGTTAGGGTGGAAGCTGATAGGCTTCTTTAAACATATGTGTTTAGTGAGGTTTTCAAGGTTTATGAGTCTGGTGGAGCAAGGCAAGGAGTTCCAGAGAATATGGGCAGCACAAGAAAAGTCCTGAAGGCGGAAAAGAGAGGAGGTGACAAGAGTGGTAGAAAGAATAAGATCATTAGCAGAACAAAGAGGGCGGTGGGGGAGTATTTGGAAATGATAGCAGAGATATAGGGGGGTGCTTAGTGTGAAGAGTGCTCTGGGCTCGCCCACCTTCACAGTATTTACAGCCTCTTCATCGGATGTATACCGGCACTGGATCCTTTTATAGTAACTGACTGCTTATTATTAGTCCTTTCTTGAGCCCCATTTTAATGCTTACAAACTTCCCTCACTCTCATGAGTATGACATTACAACAGAGCTGATTCGGACTTGGGAACGTGCAATAAATTATTTTATATGCGAGTTATTGTATGGACAGTCTCTAATTTCACATTTTATTGTTATTGTTAACAAATGAAAGACTCCAGAAGTCTGGATAGACATATTACTGCAGGTTGTAACTATTGTATACTATGCTGCAATATTATAACTATTATACATTATACTCCGGAGAGTGATTGAAGTTTATATGTATTTAAGCAGGGAGCTCTTGAGAGATGAAAGAAAAGACCAATAATAAGAGGGTAGTTAATATAAAAGTAGAGAGAACAAAAGAGAGAGTGCAAGGAACCAAACATAGTGAAGTATGTAAGAGTGCGGTTATTAAAAATGCAAAAAATATTCTCACAAGATAAAAACTTGATTTGCTGCCACAGAAATATACTTTCCAGATAAGTGGTAAACTACAGCAGGAAATAGTATCCAAAATATTAAAAAGTGACTTGTGACAAAAATGCTTCAACAGATATCATGTTAAAAAAGTTGAAAAACACTACACATTTGTTTGACTCTTCATCAGGGTTTGCATTTACCTATTCCTTATTCTTAGACTAATTTTTATGTTTACTGTTTACTAGTATGTTCTTTTTAGTTAGTATAAAAGGACTGTGTACCCAGTGCAACAGCTACCTTTTTGGAGTCCCTGGGCAGTAAAGTGAAGGAGCCCCTGCGAGAGAACTCATACACATGCTGAACTATTACTTATTTATTAAATGCATTTGATGTTGGGCCATATGATTTATATTATTCTATGGGAGGGCAGAGGCATGTTACGCAAATGTAAATCATGATCACTTGTATTACACGTAAAAACTCAGTAATTCTGAGAGTTAAAGGGCCGCTGCACAATGAAAACAGAAATTGTTTGAACAAATTAAGTCTAACTAAGAGCATAAGTAATCAGGAAAAGATTCATACAACTAGTTTTTAATTAGATAAAATAAAGTTTGATGCCTCTGCTCGTGCCTGGTGAAATCCATAATACATATGTGTGTGCTTCCCCCAATGTCAACCTGGGTTCGATTTCAAGTCACGGAACCAAGAAGTCACACCATCCTGAAGCCAAACAGGGTCAGGCACAGTCAGTACCTGGATGGGAGACCACCTAAGAATACAAGGAGCTGCATGCTGTGGCCCACTGGAGAAGGAACTGGAAACCCACTCCAGTATCTCTGCCATGAATACCAAGTGGATCAGCATGACCATAATGGACATAATGATGTTCTGGTGTGTTATGGTCAATGAGGTCACTGAAAGTTGGAAACGACTGAACCACGCAGAAACAATTTATATTCAGTCAGTATCACTGTTACTAATACAATCTTAACATATTAAGACCAGGGCCTCTTAATATTATATCAGCTTTCAATAAGAGTGCCCTATAATTATATTACAAATATACACATTATCTGCTAGGGTCCCCTACATTGAAATAAGTATACACATATTCAGCCATGGTCCTGTGCAATCAAATAACTATGAACATATTTACATACTTAGGTCTAATACTATATATGTACATATATTCAGCCATGGTCTCCTATAATCATATTAATGTAGAGAGGGTCACTTGTTATCATCATAGTAATACAGTATATAAATATTTATACACATATTCAGCCAATGTCTCCTATAGATATATAAGGGACATGAGCTAGAGACCATTTTAATATAAATATACAACGTCAGTTGTCAATTATTATATTAATGTACACATATTCAGGTAGGTTCACATATAATTATATGAATGTATACATATTCAGGTAGGTACAGGTATAATCATATGAATGATTAAATATTCAACCAAATTCACCTATAATTATAAACACATACATATTTAATCAGGGTCATCTATAATCACAATTCCTCCAGGGTCCCCTATTTTTATTTGCTAAATATATATTCAGCCAGGGCTCCCTAAAATCATATAAATTTACATATATTCACCCAGGGTCAGGCATGTTTATAATATATACACATATGTATTTAACCAGCTTCACCTATAAGCATACAAATGTATGCATATTCATATAGGGTCACCAATAATTATAATACAAATACATAAATATTTCACCAGAATCAACTATAATTAAACAAATGTGCACATATTCAGCAAGGGTGACCTATAATTAGCATAACACTATATGAATGTACAGATAAATACAAACATAAATATTAACCTAGAAATACCTATAATCATACAGTATTAATACCCGTTAAGACAGAATACCTATAATCAAATTAATAACCTGCCTCCAAGAATAAATACTATTGAGGAGCTACTTTATACCAATATTTCCTAACAAAAAACAGTTTAGTGAAAAAACATTTTATTATATAGACGTATTACCCTTCCTCAGTTTCTTCCTCTACACTCAGCAGGAGTGGGATGAGTGAACAGTGAGAACTCTTTACTTTAGTTCCAAACTGTGAACTGCAGCATTTTGTTTTTAAACCAGAAAAAGTATTATTAGGGGTTTTTAAGCTAAAAAAAGTGTGTCGCTTACAGGGAAGCTCCTCTAGGCACCTGCCTAGCTTGCCTGATGGGTTATCTAGCTGTGCCTATACCCCAGACATGGTATGTCTCTGATGAAGAGGATGTAAACAACGCAAGACACATTAAGCCACACCCACAGGTCACTACACACATGGGGTCCTGCTTCTATGTGATGTTGTAGTAGTACTTGCTTTTCCAAAGGACACATCAGTACCCGTACTGGGACCAGTCTGAAACTGGAGGACAACAGAGGGAGCTGGGGGTAATCATATCCATTTGAGTTTATGTATCACTAAAAATGAGTGGAATACTTTGTGTTTTTATTTATTTAAAATAAACTACTATGCCATATTGGATTTGTTTAGCTATCTCTCCATTTTGTTTTCATATGTATAAAGTAGTATATATTCTAAACTTCATGTTAAAAAATAATAATAATTTTCTTAGAGGGCTATGGAAGATTCCTCAATTTTCTAGGTATATAATATCCCTGTGTATCTACTTACATTTATGTACATTATTTTATTAAAAAGTGCTTATATGCTCTGTTTTCACTGCCTAAAATAATATAAATATTACCTGCTTGAGTCTGCACTCTGTAGCTCTTGCTGTGCTGTGTGTCATACTAACCAATCAGTGACCATCTCTCAGCAACATGCTGCTGAGTGATCCCTGATAGGCTATTACACTACACTGCACATCCAGCCCTACATAGTCTGTGTCTGCATATGCAGCAGTGGGCAGATCCATACAGGGACTATTTGTTTGATTTTAGGCAGTAAAGCAGAGCTTATAAGCAATTCTTATTAAAATAAAGTACATAAAAGTAAACAGATACATAATTATATTATATACCTAGTAAAATACAAGAGCCTTCCATATACCTTTAAGTGTCATCGTAAGGTGGGTGTTTGAGAGGCATGATTAATCACAAAACAGCTCATCTAATGAGCAAAATACAGAAAGCCATAGACATTAGTTATTGTCTTACCTGTGAAATAGGTGGATTTCAAGGAAACTGAACTGGATGGTCAAGCACTCATGTCTTCTAGCTCATTCCCAAAGCCTGACAATGTGCTGCTTGTTTGTCGTAACTCCTAAATCCTGAATGTATCATAACCCCCTCACTTTCATGACATCACTTTCATGACATCACTTTCATGACATCATGGTACCAACATGGGTGATATCATATTAAATGCAAATTATGTCAATAGCAAAATGGTGTTCAACCGTTTTTCTCTTGAATTTCTGTGATAAGGACACTTGTTTAAAGGAACCCTGCAGTGTCATATTTATAATTTGCTAATTGAAGATCTTGACTTAATGTACAAGATGTTTACACCATTTAAAATAAATAATAACAGCTTCTAATTTTTAACTGTAATATCCGCGTTTTCCTTTAATGATTATGGGTATTTTGTCTTTGACTCTAAAAGAATTAGAAACCTGGGAAGAACAGTTGATTCAGATAAAATTTCCTGGGGTGATCCTCACGCTCCCCCTTCTTGCCCCTGGTGCCCTCTCTAGCTTCTTGCCCCGGACGCCCTCTCTAGCTTCTTGCCCCGGACGCCCTCTCTAGCTTCTTGCCCCGGACGCCCTCTCTAGCTTCTTGCTCCCTGCAGCCCTCTCTGGCCCCCAACAGAACTTCCGTAACCTCTGGCGGCCTCCTTATTCCTCAATGTTTCCCAGGGCTTTCTTTGGCCCCTGCAACCCCTCTTGGTCCTACCCCTGACACAATTTTTTCCCTAAAACTCCAAGTTCCCTCTTCTTCCTCATACCCTTTCCTCTCTTTCCCCATCTTCTTTCTCCCCCTCATTTTCTCTGTCCTGCTTCACTCTCCCCTCCTTTATCTCCTATCTCCCCCCTCCTTCCCTCATGATTCCCATTCTCCTCTTCCCTTTGCCCTTTCTTTCTTTTTCCTTTTTTCTCTCCATTCCACTTCCCTTCTCTTCTTCCCCCTGTCCCTCTTGCCCCCTTTTTCCGACTCTTCTCTCTAGCTCTTTTTTCTGCTTCTTCTCCCCATTCTCTCAAACCATAATTTCTCTCCCCTTTCTCTCTATTGCCTTACTCACCCCTCTTCTCCTCTCTCTCCTTCCTATCTTTTTTGGTCCCCCTCATGTCTCCTTTCCTCCTTTTTTCCATCCATCCTTCTCTTCTTCTCTCTCTTCCACTCCTCTATTTTCCCTTAATTGTCCCTTATATTCTTCCTCATTTCCACCCTCTTCTCTCTCCCCATTCTCTATCTTTCCTCCCTCCATCTCTACCATCCTCTCTATGCCTCATCTTTCCTTCCCCTCTTTTCTCCCTCTCTCCCTTCTCTCTCTTCCTTTTGTCTCTATTTCTCTCTATCTTCACCCTTCTGATTCTCTCTCTCTCCTTCTTTATTCCTTTAACCTTTCTCCATCCCCTAACACCTGTTTCTCTTTCTTTCTTTTTCTTTCTTCCTTTCTTTTTCTTTCTTTCTTTCTTTCTTTCTTTCTTTCACCTTTCTCTATCCCCTAACACCTGTTTCTCTATTTCTCTTTTTCTTCCCCTTTTCTCTCTCATTCTTTTACACTCCCTTTCTCTCCCCCCTGCTGTTGCAGGGTTGCACGCTGAGCCTGTAGGGTGATACACATCAAACCTTCCTACAATCAATACTCCTCCATTCACACATTTTTCCTTAAAGTAACACAGCAGAGATTCCAAATATGGTTTAATTTAAAACTGCAGGTAATAGCAAGCACGTTACCAGCTGAATCGTATTAACAAATTGCATTTAACACGGAAGTCAGCCTTTATGGCCAATTTATAAAAAGCTTGTTATTTCTTCCAATATAGTCTATGTTTTTTGTAGGCAGTCTTTCCAGCAGGTGAGCAGGTCCTCCTTTTGCCTAGGATCTCTGTTAACTACTATTTGTCGGTTAGCATACTTTAGCCAGATTGGGGGCATTGCCTGGTAAGCCTTCCAGGTAGGAGGATCAAACAAGGTCATGGGCCTGCTCTTCACGCTATCCCTGCTCTTGTGTGTGCGCCATTTGGCCAATAGGCCAATGTATGTGAACTATCAATTATCTATATCCCTACAAATTGTTTATAACAAATTACAGGAGGCAACTGTTTTATATTGTGATTTGATTTAATAAAGGATGATTTTACCAGTTCATAGTAGGCACTCCCCATTTTATGATTCCGAAAATAAATGTGTTATCAGGCACCGTTTATATGTTTAACAAGTGCTTACTATGCAGACTAGGCCCGGGCCTAGGGCTGCATATTTTCAGGCGGCCTAAAGATGCAGTGCAATATATTGAAATATGTTTGTACATACACAAAAATGTCTATTTGCAGTGATATTTCTGTCTGTAGGTTCACTTAAAATAAGTTAAAAACAAAATTGTTTTGTGCCCAGAATTCCGAGAAATACAGTTATTACACTGCATTCTGGGAACATAGGCAGGGACATGCAAATGTGTACGTATATATACCGGTATGTACATATACATATATATATATATATATATATATATATATATATATATATATGTGTGTGTGTATATATATATATATATATATATATATATATATATATATATATAAATATATATATATATATATAAATAAATATATATATATATATATATATTTATATACATATATGTATAAACATATGATTTAAAATATAGAAAGGGTTAAGGAGCAACTGCAAGTGGGGTATGGGGGCACTATTCTGAATGCTCTGGGGCAGCATAAAACCGTGCATGCTTTATAACACTGAAGGCAATAGCTTTAGAACCCCAGGGTGCAGTTAGCAATTATTGCAAATGATCCCCCATAAGCAATAGATACCACAGTGTCCTTGGTGGGTGGATGCCATGTAAGAATGATTAAATACACTGATGCACATCACAGCCGCTGTGACCCTTTATTAAAACTCTCTCTAGTAAATATCCCTCTAGTAATGTGATTTTTTTCTGGCCCTGAATACACTAAAATAAAATACAGAACTGGATCAAGGTTATTATTTAATCACAGCAAACTCGTTGCCATCTACTATAATATTTCTGGTAAGTGTGTAACGCACCATGGCAGTGTTACCACTTACCACTACTTCCTAAGTTCGTACAGAGCTGCGCGCACATGGTGCAACAGCCGCAACATGCAGAGGAGGAGGGGGAAGGAAGACACAGGGGAGAGGAGAGAGGAAGACACAGGGGAGAGGAAGACACAGGGTAGAAGGGGGAAGGAAGATACAGGGGAGTTGGGGGAGGAAGACACAGGGGAGAGGAAGACACAGGGGAGAGGGGGAGGAAGACACAGGGGAGAGGGGAGCAGAAGACACAGCGGAGAGGGGGAAGGAAGACACAGGGGAGAGGGGGGAGAAAGACACAGGGGAGAGGAAGACACAGGGGAGAGGGGGAGGAAGACACAGGGAAGAGTGGGAGGAAGACAGAGGGGAGGGGGGAAAGACACAGAGCCAGAGCAGGGGAGAGGGGGGAACAGACACAGGGATTGGAGAGACGGGGAAGAGACACAGGTGGGGGAAGAGACACAGGGGAGAGGGGGGAAGAGACACAGGGGAGAGGGTGGGAAGAGACACAGGGGAGGGAAGAGAGACACAGGGGATGGGAGAGGTGTGAAGAGACACAGGGGAGGAGAGAGGGGGGTAGACACAGGGGAGGGTAGAGGGGGGAAACACAGGGGAGAGAGCGGGGAAGAGACACATGGGGAAGAGACACAGGGGAGGGGAGAGGGGGGGGAAGAGACACAGGGGAGGCGGGGAAGAGAAACAGGGGAGGAAAGGTGGAAGAGACACAGTGGAGGGAGGGAAAAGACACAGGGGAGGATGGAAGAGACACAGGGGAGGGGAGAGGGGGGGAGACACAGGGGGAGAGGGAAGAGACACATGGGGAAGAGACACGGGGGAGTGGAGAGGGGGGTGAGACACAGGGGAGGGGAGAAGATACACAGGGGAGGGAATGGGGAAGAGACACAGGGGAGGAAAGAGGGAGAAAGCGACACAGTAGAGGGAGAAAGAGACACAGGGGAGAGAATGGGGGAGAGGCCGGAGAGGGAAGGGCGGGGGGGAAGAGACACAGGGGAGGGAATGGGGGAGAGACACAGGGGATGGAAGGGGGAAGAGACACAGGGGAGAGGAGACACACATGGGAAAGTGTGGGGGAGAGACGCAAGGGAGGGAGAGGGGGTGGAGAGAAAAATTTAAAATTATACAGTCATTTTTGACTGGCAATTTACTAGTAGCTATTTAATAAATATATTTCTTTTTAATTAAGACCAAATATATCAGTTTGTGCTTTTCAGGCAGGTTCACCTCTGGACTCACAATCTGTTAACTCCGTAGATGTCAAAGGACAACAATTGTTAGGCAAATGAAGGCGCAGACGCTGCCTGACATATAAGGCGTCAGGAAGGGCATGCTAGTGTCTAGTGTGCTCCATTCACAAGCCCGGCCTGCTGTTACTAAGCCCATGTCTGTGCTTTCTTTTCTGTTTATGAATGGAGCAGTAAAGACTATCGCTAGATTCTGAAGGACATTATCAAGGGCATTAGCTGATGGGCTGCTTTTTTACCGTCTCACTATGCAGAATGCTTTATTAGGGGGTCTTGGGTATAAAATAAAATAACTTACCAATAAATAACATCAGATCTTTTGCATTATAAAGCCCACAATTCAAATTAACCCTTAATTCCCCAAATGGATAATACATTCAGATATGTGCATCTGGTTTTATTATAACAACCTGTCCAAGGTGACACTGAGACATCTCTTTTGAATTATGAGCAAAATGACACACACCCCTCTCTCCAAAAAAAAACAGAGCTAGATCTCTTGCAGTACAGGGCTTATGTCTGCAATGCTACTGGCCTCTGAAGTGGGAGGGGATACTGTGTCCTTCCAGTTCACCTCCAGTTTAATCATTTCTCTACCATCCTCTTTATTTGCAGTTTATATACAATTTAATTTGTTTTGTTATTTTATCACTTCATTTTTATTTTTGCTACTATGTTTTTAAATGCATGTTTAGAGAGTGGGTGTAAAATAAAAGAGTCTCCTTAAAGGGATGCAAATTACCAGGACAGAAAAATCTATTGCAGGTAGAATCAATGATAAAAGGCTATGCCATCACTGATGGAGTGGGCTTGGGATGTACCATTTTATAAGTAGGGGTGGACAAAATAAATGCATTGCTTTTCTGCCTTGGCTTTAACCACAATCACTTGGTAATTATGCAGCCTATTGCTCACTCATTGCACATGGCCACAGGGAAGGGTGTGCCCAGCAAGGGTAGGTGCTGGGAATAGATTTGGAAGGAGCACTTGTCTGTGGTCCATCCCCCTGCCCCCTTTTTTCTTTGCTGTACTCATGGGATGCCTAAGTCTGCAGATGGACCATAGCACAGAGTTCTGACTCCATCCATGAGGGATGTAGTTCACCACTAACAGCTGCTGGCTCCAATCTTACATCATTTTCCAGCTTTTTTTTCATTTTTTTTTCTTCCTTTTGGTTCAAGAAAAGAAAAATCAGAAAACAATCTCCTTCTCCTCCTGGATTCCTGCCTTCTCTACCCTCCTCCTATCATGGCCTGGTAAGACATTATTTTATCATTTCCCTTTAAATGTTATTGAAATCTTTATTATGGCTGCATTTGCAATGCTTGGAAATCCAATTGTGATCCACTGACTATGTTAGGTCTGGTGACTCATTTTGTGCATCTACCTATAGGTAATGTGTTATTATGCCAATATATATCTATCTATCTATATATATAGAGGGATAAATATCATCATCATCATCATATAACTAATAATGATTGCTGGGGTGTGGATTGGCTGCACTATACCTGTACTATGGCATATTTGAAATGAATAGATGTTTTCATGATAAACCATTATTCTCTGTTTTTATTTGGGATTTGGGATAACATTATATATATATATATATAGAGAGAGAGAGAGAGAGAGTATATATATATATATATATATATAGAGAGAGAGAGAGAGAGAGAGAGAGAGAGAGTATATATATATATATATGTAGAGAGAGAAAGAAAGATATATATATAGAGAGAGGGAGAGAGAGAGAGAGAGAGAGAGAGAGAAAGGAATATATATATATATATATATATATAGAGAGAGAGAGAGGAATATATATATATATATATATATATATATAGAGAGAGAGAGAGAGAGACAGATATATATATATATAGAGAGAGAGAGAGAAAGCAATGTGAGAGAGACAGATATATATATATATATATATATATATATATATAGAGAGAGAGAGAGAGAGAGAGATATGTAGAGAGTGAGAGGCATATATATATATATATATATATATAGAGAGAGAGAAATATTTATAGAAAGTGAGAAGGATATATATATATATATATATATATATATATAGAACGAGAGAGAAAGAGGAGAGACATATATATATATATATATATATATATATATATATATATATATAGATTTACATATATATGTATGTATAAATATCTAATATATGTATGTATGTATGCATGTATCTATCTATTTATCTAACCATCTATCTATCTACATACAGATGTAAGCATACAAATATATATATAAATATATATATATATACCTGTATCTGTGTAAGAATATAGTTATTATGTTCATGATTTTTTATCAGATTATGGTCAAATTAAGAGCAGGAAGTCAGTTATGCAGAATTTGCACCTGCAGTCCCCTCTCTGTGAGAGGTCACCCAGCTCCCCTTCCTATGCGGTGGTTGGGTATCACCCATTCTATTTATACCCCTATTTTTGGGACTCCAGTGGACCGGTGCCTATAGCATCTATACGCAGAAAACCTGATATAGTATAATCTGTATACAATATGAGAATATGAGGTTTGCACACCTGCTTATGGCCATGGCATATATTGCTGCATTGCAATGTCGCTTTTTTCTCGCTCTCTCTCTATATTCAGCTGCATGGTAGGGGGAGGGATCCTGCTCCATCACTGGAAGCTGCCTGTCCCTAAGCCTGATTGGATGCACATCACAGAGTGACATAGAGGGGGAATCTCAGCAACAATTAACTAGAATGATGAGGGGAGGGGGCATACAGGGGATAGAGGTCTTGTTGCTGTGGGCAGGGGGCTTATCATGTTGTTATTGCTCGATTCATTCCTAACAGGATTTGGGAATTTTGTTACTCCCGTAAAAAAAGCATAATTATTTGTAAACCTTTATTTTGTGTTAATGTATTTATTTTATATTATTTTACCAAATATATTTCACAATATGAAACAAAGCTAATTAACTGTATATACTGTAATAAACAAGTAATATTGTGTTTGTGTGATATATATATATATATATATATATATATATATATCAGCGTTAGGCAGTCCTGACACGTCACTGTCATTTTAACAGCTTCTGAGTGAAGATCTCACTTTCTCCTTATGACTTAAACAGGATGGGGTAGCAGGTTATTAAGTATCTTCCAGGTAAAAAATGAGCAAGTAGTGGCGGAGCTAGTGACTGGAGGGCCCCGGTGCCAAGAAATGTTGGGCCCTATTTTGCAATATCTCAATTCAACTTGGGCGCCTGTGGGATTCAGTTCAAAGTCAGAAATATATGTAAAATATATGTAAAAACAATTATCTGCGCCTCTCCCCTAATATATTAAGATTCTACATTTACTCCATGTCTCTGCTGGTTCAGAGGGCCCTTGTCTGTCGTGGGCCCCAGTGCTTGGCACCTGCTCACTGAATGCAAGACCAAGAGGGCACAATTTGAAGCCGGAAAGTGGAAGATTTAGGGGTAACATGTATTACTTTGTAGACAGAGGATGAGATAAGTGTAACCCCCCCAGGATATGGTAAGGACAAATAGTAAAGTGATTCACGCATACCTGGGATAAGCATAAGGCTTTTATGTAAACAAATGGGCACATTAGATGGGCCTACTGGTTCCTATTTATGTCTCTATCCTATATGAAGATGGGTTGCTTCTGTTTAAAATGCAAGTGACTGCTGTTTGTCAGTAGTATATGAAATAGTTCAGTTCATACAACATATTGTATGTTTTATTCATCCCACTATATTGTATTTTCTGTGTGATTGTATCGTATGTTGACCTGTAGTTAATATATATTTGAATTACAATCCTTTAGAAATGTGACAAAAACCCACTAATCCATCCTATTATAATTCCCAGTCCAAGCCCTAATAATGGGTAAATCAATACAAGGACTTTTTATGATAAAAAATGTCTGGATCTCGGATATAAAATACATGAGACCCCCTGAGTATCTCTATACAAATATGCAGATTGGGTAATGACAGTTTTAAATCGTCCTAAGGGTACCGATCTACTGGGATAATTTATGAATTTGTTTTAAACCTCACAAAAATGGTATTTTAATTTGCAAAAAATACATCTACAGTGCTGTATACATTAGACAGCTAGATCTGATTAATGAAACATATGGGAGCTACTAAAAAAGTGTATATTTTAATAAATGCTACATTGTGCGCTATAGAGTTAAAAGAGCCCTATAGTTTGAGAAAAATATCATATGCGAAAGTCGAAATTTTTAGCACTCTTTGATTGTGTCTGGGAGCTTCATTATTTCACTTCTAGAGCATTGACTATGGCCTGGAATCTCAGGGAGTTCTACTGTGAGTCGCACTTCCATTTAATACTGAAACCATTGTGGTAGCTTTTCAGCTGTTTCCAGGTGCTTAGTTCTTATAGAAAAGAAGGAAAAGCTCACCTTCAAACTGGGTTTTCTGGAGTGGGAAATCAAGCTTCTCTTTAATATTATACTACTGGTATTTATTTTCTCCCCTAACATCTAGCCGCCGGGTCTTACTTCCATCATCTTTATATTCTACAGCTGATACAAGGAAAAGCTGAATTGAGTCAAATATTCAGTATCCAGGTTTAGTGTAATTGGGTTGAATGTAACTTTAATGCTTCGATGTTGTGGCCAACAGAAGCCTAGTATAAGTTTTAGGTTGTGTGTAACTGAAGCATAGTCTAGGTTTAAGACTGTGAGTATTTGGGACCAGGTGTAGGTTTAAGACTGTGAGTATTTGGGGTCTGGTGTAGGTTTAAGACTGTGAGCATTTGAGACCAGGTGTAGGTTTAAGGCTGTGAGTATTTGAGACCAGGTGTAGGTTTAAGACTGTGAGCATTTGAGACCAGGTGTAGGTTTAAGGCTGTGAGTGTTTGGGACCAGGTGTAGGTTTAAGGCTGTGAGAATTTGAGACCAGGTGTAGGTTTAAGGCTGTGAGCAATTGAGATCTGGTGTAGGTTTAAGGCTGTGGGTATTTGGGACCAGGTGTAGGTTTAAGGCTGTGAGCATTTGAGACCAGGTGTAGGTTTAAGGCTGTGAGCAATTGAGATCTGGTGTAGGTTTAAGGCTGTGGGTATTTGAGATCTGGTGTAGGTTTAAGGCTGTGGGTATTTGACATCTGGTGTAGGTTTAAGGCTGTGAGTATTTGAAACAAGTATTTGGGACCAGGTGTGGGTTTAAGGCTGTGAGCATTTGATACCAGGTGTAGGTAAAGGCTGTGAGCATTTGAGATCTAGTGTAGGTTTAAGGCTGTGAGTATTTGAGACCAGGTGTAGGTTTAAGGCTGTGAGCATTTGAGACCAGGTGTAGGTTTAAGGCTGTGAGTATTTGAGACCAGGTGTAGGTTTAAGACTGTGAGTATTTGAGACCAGGTGTAGGTTTAAGGCTGTGAGTATTTGAGACCAGGTGTAGGTTTAAGGCTGTGAGTATTTGACATCTGGTGTAGGTTTAAGGCTGTGAGTATTTGACATCTGGTGTAGGTTTAAGGCTGTGAGTATTTGAGACCAGGTGTAGGTTTAAGGCTGTGAACATTTGAGATCTAGTGTAGGTTTAAGGCTGTGAGCATTTGAGACCAGGTGTAGGTTTAAGGCTGTGAGTATTTGAGACCAGGTGTAGGTTTAAGACTGTGAGTATTTGAGACCAGGTGTAGGTTTAAGGCTGTGAGTATTTGACATCTGGTGTAGGTTTAAGGCTGTGAGTATTTGAGATCTAGTGTAGGTTTAAAGCTGTGAACATTTGAGATCTGGTGTAGGTTTAAGGTTGTGGGTATTTGAGATCTGGTGTAGGTTTAAGGCTGTGGGTATTTGACATCTGGTGTAGGTTTAAGGCTGTGAGCAATTGAGATCTGGTGTAGGTTTAAGGCTGTGAGCAATTGAGAACTGGTGTAGGTTTAAGGCTGTGAGTATTTGAGATCTGGTGTAGGTTTAAGGCTGTGAGTATTTGAAACAAGCATTTGGGACCAGGTGTAGGTTTAAGGCTGTGAGCATTTGAGATCTAGTGTAGGTTTAAGGCTGTGAGTATTTGAGACCAGGTGTAGGTTTAAGGCTGCGAGTATTTGGGACCAGGTGTAGGTTCAAGGCAGTGAGTATTTGTGACCAGGTGTAGGTTTAAGGCTGTGATTATTTGGGACCAGGTGTAGGTTTAAGGCTGTGAGTATTTGACATCTGGTGTAGGTTTAAGGCTGTGAGTATTTGGGACCAGGTGTAGGTTTAAGGCTGTGAGCATTTGAGACCAGGTGTAGGTTTAAGGCTATGAGCATTTGAGATCTGGTGTAGGTTTAAGGCTGTGAGTATTTGAGACCAGGTGTAGGTTCAAGGCAGTGAGTATTTGTGACCAGGTGTAGGTTTAAGGCTGTGAGCATTTGAGACCAGGTGTAGGTTTAAGGCTGTGAGTATTTGACATCTGGTGTAGGTTTAAGGCTGTGAGTATTTGACATCTGGTGTAGGTTTAAGGCTTTGAGTATTTGGGACCAGGTGTAGGTTTAGGGCTGTGAGTATTTGACATCTGGTGTAGGTTTAAGGCTGTGAGTATTTGACATCTGGTGTAGGTTTAAGGCTGTGAGTATTTGAGACCAGGCGTAGGTTTAAGGCTGTGAGTATTTGAAACAAGTATTTGGGACCAGGTGTGGGTTTAGGGCTGTGAGTATTTGACATCTGGTGTAGGTTTAAGGCTGTGAGTATTTGGGACCAGGTGTAGGTTTAGGGCTGTGAGTATTTGACATCTGGTGTAGGTTTAAGGCTGTGAGTATTTGAGACCAGGCGTAGTTTTAAGGCTGTGAGTATTTGAGACCAGGCGTAGGTTTAAGGCTGTGAGTATTTGACATCTGGTGTAGGTTTAAGGCTGTGAGTATTTGAGACCAGGTGTAGGTTTAAGGCTGTGAGTATTTGGGACCAGGTGTAGGTTTAAGGCTGTGAGTATTTGAAACAAGTATTTGGGACCAGGTGTAGGTTTAAGGCTGTGAGTATTTGAAACAAGTATTTGGGACCAGGTGTGGGTTTAAGGCTGTGAGTATTTGGGACCAGGTGTGGGTTTAAGGCTGTGAGTATTTGAGACCAGGTGTAGGTTTAAGGCTGTGAGTATTTGAGACCAGGCGTAAGCTTAAGATTGTGAGTGTTTAGGCTACAGGTTGCAAGTATTTAAGACCAGGTGTAGGCTTGAGGTTGCGAGTATTTAAGACCAGGTGTAGGCTTGAGGTTATGAGTATTTAAGACCAGGTGTAGGTTTAAGACTGTAAATATTTAAGACCTAGTTTGCATGCCATGAAGCTAGTTTTCAGTTACATAAAATATGCCTGTACCTAGGAGGCATCCATGATTTTCTTGTGAAGGATTCATATTTGAGAGAGGTGTTTACATTTCTACAGGAGCAGGGCTTGCACTCATACTGAGGAGAGCTAACTTCAGATAGCAACAGAACAAATCCTTCTCCCATCTCTGTCTCATCTCCCACGCATGGAAACTTCAAAAGTTAATATTTTCTCTAAAATTCACTTATTCTCGTGGCGTTCCCAGCTACTAACGTTGTAGATTTACTTCACAAACACGTGCGGCTTTTCTAAAACACTGTAAACGTCTGATTTAATATATTTCTAAGCCTGCAGGCCCTGCAGTATATCACTCCTCCTTTATTCCCCACTTCCTTTGCTTGCCTGTTCTTTAATCAATGACTGTGACTGTGTTATAAGATGATTTAATTATTTTCAGTGATTTCTTCTCGACATACTGTAACCTGGCAACCACGGATAAGATAATCAGGAGCAAAGATGGCCGTGTCTGGAGAGGATGCCCTCGCGGCAGGCCGGGCGCCTCACATTTCTGCACACTTGTTACCCAGAAGTACAGGATTTATTTTTTGGTGTGTGTATAATCTGCACCATCAAGTATAAGAGCAAAACGTATCTGATTTAAATGAATAATACTGTATGCAGATATGTGCCTGTGACTACTGCAGTAATGGGGGGATTGTAGTGCTTAGCAGTATAAACAACTTTTACCATTTACTGAATTTAAATAAATGCTAATTTAAAATATATATATATATATATATATATATATATATATATATATATATATATATATATATAATTATTATCCCCTTATCTAGCCTATGTCTACCAAAAAAGCTTGGCTTATATAAACCTTATTCTTATCCAGCCCTGTTTAAATTCCTTAACTGCGTTATCCTTATGCTGGAAGGCTGTTCTAGTGGTGGAGCTGCTGTGCAGCAGGTGCAAAGCACCAGGGCTTAACACTGTAGCAGCAGCTGGCTGCAGTATAGGGGTCTTTTAATTCATTATTATAATTATGTTTATAGGGTGGTCTAACCTCCAACATATATTTTTACCTTTTTTAGAATCCTAGGGGCACCTACATTTTTTATACAGTTTGGAAGGTGGGGTCCTCAATTATTTTGCACAGGGGGGGCTGCATTCACTATTCCACCTATTCACTATCATATCAGTAATGTAGTATTTTGCAGACTATCCTAAATGTGCCACCTTCCAACTTCAATCATGACCTCTTGTTCTTGCTCCTCATTTTCTTGAACCAAAGCATTATTTAATCCTGTGATATATTTGCAGGTTTCTATTATATCTCCATCTCCCCTCTACATATGAAGGTCATGGCGTATAAGTTGTGACTTTGAGACCCTACACCATTGTAGTTGCCCTCCTCTGATTTGTCTCTAATTTATTAATATCTAAAATGTGTTTTTTTCAGTCATTTTTAATAAAACTGAGAACCATGCATGTGGGTTTTGGCATTTTTGGAAAGCTCCTCACTCCCACCCATTACTGATTTTATTGTACTCCTGTATTGACTATCCAGCTCTCCAATGGACATATCCGGATTAAAAGATCATTTTTCCAAACCAGGAGTAATAGTGACAATGTAATTAGACAATCAGAGGTTCATTCTCCCGATGTTAAATCATTATTTGTGTAAGAGCAGTAACTACATCTCTAACCCCCTGCAAGTATATTAATTATGTGTCATTTGTCCTAGGTGTCAAATTTAGTGATTAAGGTGGACCCTGGGACTGAAATGGTTAAAGACACATCCATGTATCACCCACTTACCAGCTTTCTAATCCAATTACAGGAAAATAAATCTGTTGCATATATATTCTACGTATGTATGACTAATTCACTCGCTAATGAGTAGCGCTGGTCCTTCTCCAGCAATTCAGCCTTTCAATGTGAGCGCAATATGGATATATGACATCACTATTACATAGTATAATGCATTAAAATGGAACAATTGCTTTTAATCAGAGCATTTAATTGAAAATATAATATATTTTTTCTTGTATGAAAATGAGTACTGTATTTTGTGAGATATATATTAAATTGGTTGTTATTAAAATAATAGTGGAAATGTTAAAATAATTTGAAAAACAGAGGTTTGAGATACTTTGTACATATTGGACCTAGGTCTTTTAGTAAATGTCTCTTGTACGGAGGGCTGAACAAGTTTATTGGGCTAATGTCCCATGGGGAGTGAGCGTGACATCTATATTCCATGCTCCCAACTACACCCAGTTACAAATAACTGTATATAATAGTTAATACATTAAAGCCTGTAGTTACTAAACTCACTAAAGACATTTTTTTCCTATTATCAAGTCTGGTTCTTAAAAAAGGAAAGTGTACAAAATTACAGGGCCCCATTATAGTGATACAGCAAAGACCCAGGTCATGGCAGAAGTGAAAATGAATATAATTACAAGTGATTTTTTTTAAATGTGTACGTGCGAGTGTAGATAATTCAAAGTTAGGTAATTCAAGCATAAATTATCTATACATGACCTCATTCTCTCTAAGTCTCCTTATCATGCACCATTTATGAAAGGGTTTGTGGATTTTACTGGGTATGTAATATACCTATGTATTTATTTACCTTTATGTACTTGGTTTTATTAAGAAGTGCTTATAAGATGTGTTTTTACTGCCTAAAATCAAACAAATAGTCCCTGCATGGGTCTACCCACTACAGTGTATGCAGACACAGACTTTGTAGGGATGGATGTGCAGTGTAGTGCCTAGCCTATCAGCTACCACGTCTCAGCAGGATGTTGCTTAGAGATGTTCACTGATTGGTTTGTATAAGACACAGGAAGTACAGCAACATCTTTATGAGCAGCAGTGGGCAGACCCATACAGGGACTATTTGTTTGATAACAGAGCTTATAAGCACTTCCTAATAAAATAAAGTACGTCCAAGTAAATAAATTCACAGGTATATTATATATCTAATATAATCCAGGGACATTCCATATCCCTTTGAGTCTCACAGTGATAAAGAAGACGAGCATGCCCAGTTGGATAAATGGTAAAAGTCATAGAGACATTTTACCTGTGAGCGTTAATTAATATCCCTAGATGAGGAGACTTAGGAATAGATCATTTAATAACAACCAGTTGCCTTTATATTTATTTAAATTCCTGCAATAACTGTTACCTTTGCTACATCACTTTCAGTTTGAAAACATACGTTCAGTATTTAAATGTACCTGGCACTAACGCGTTTCTTGTGATTACTGTCTGCACGCCGCGGCCCACACACATCTGTACTGACGCACTTCTATTCATTACTGGCATTTCTGCCTATAATGAGTGTAATATAAAAAGAAGTGAGAGACAATCTTATTGCTAAACTAATAAAGACACCGACCTCTGATGGTTAATTCTACTGAATTGCTTCACATAGATTTCACTTCTCATCTCCCACACGTTTGTTCTCCCTCTCTCTTTTCTTTTCTTTTCTCTCTCCATTCTCCAGCTTTCTCATCACTTTCCCTTCCAGTGGTGGAGATAGTGAATGGAGGGCATGATGCAAAAAAAAAATTGCCCCCACCTCCTGGGCCCCCTTGGTACAATATATATATATATATATATATATATATATATATATATATATATATATATATGTATTTAATTTTATTATTATTTCTGTAATGTAGTGGCCCTCTCACCTCTCCCAGCCCCCCTACCCTAACGTGAGATTCTCAGGGATGGTATCACTCCCCTGCCAGGGCTTCTTCTCTGGGGCAGGGAATCCTAAATGAAGTCACATGTGTGTGTGATGTCATTTGGGATTCCCTCCCCTGCCAAGAAACAGCGCCGACAGGAGAGGGAAAACAGTGAGTTTCACCTGGATACTTCCTTAAGAGGCTCAAATTAAGGTAGGGGGCTCGTGCAGCTGGGAGGGCTGGAGAGGTTGGAGGGCCCACTATCCTAAAGAAATAAAAAAAAAATGTAAATAAAGAAGCAAAAATGAATACAGCACTGGGGCCCCCCAGAGGAGGGCCCCAGTGCATTGCACCCGTTGGTAATTCAGCGTCTGCTTCCTTCTCTCTGATACTTTATTTCTTCTATGTCACCTTTTCCCTTCAATGCTAGAAGCAGTAGAAGTATCAGAAGCCAAAATATAAGTTGGCAAGAGGCAATGCACTAAAGTGGTGCACAACGTATAAGGAGACTCCATGACATTAATATGCATAGATTAAATGGGACATGGGAGAAACCTGCAAATATAGAATTGTTTCTGCCTAATAATGCTTTACATTTTCAAAAGTGTTTGAGTATATATATATATATATATATATATATATATATATATATATATATATATATATATTTATTAATTCATTCATCATACAGTGGTCCTTTAACTCAAACAAGTGTTACGTACCCTTAGCCATACAGTCATACCCTCTTGTTTTTTCACCGTAGCTATGAATGGTTTCAAACTAAATGTCAAATCTTAGCACTTAGGTCTTGACAAGTGTAATTTTTTTCCTGTAAGTAAAAGTACATGAAAATCAATTGGGTGGGTGGGCGACTGTGCGCGAGGCTCGGGTACAGCAGTAGGGTTTGAATGAATCTTAGTTTCTCGCCCACAGACATTTAGCGCAAGTAAAGTGAACAAGTTCTTGGGATCACGCTGCGTCTGTAATTCAGGTTCATACTACGGAGAGCGGTCAGATTCCCCCCTCACAGCCCAAAATGAGAATAAGCGGAGAAAGGACAATACGTGTAAAAAGCTAATGAATTTCTCTCATTATCCGCAGACCGAGTCATGCCATTTTTTATAATATCGAATATAATTAATTTTTTCTATATGATTCTTTCATTAACTAATCTAGCTAATGTGGAAAATGTTTTAAACACAAAAAAAGGTAAAATAAATAAACACAACCCTTCATTTGTATTTTTTATTCATGTACTGGCATGTAAACGATAATTAATCACGTGAGACATTAGCTGATCAGCAGGACCTTTTTATGTAATTTACGTTTAATTTACGCTTAAGTCAACATTTTCTTTTATTAGATTAGCCTGTTACGTTCTCAGGAGGATGTGTCTTTGTACATTAGCCATTTTACTTAGCCCTATTGCATGCACTGGCATTTGTAGATGCCACATTCCCATTTTGCAGATAGAAATTTGTATATTTCAATCTCCTACCACCTCAAGTAGTAGAACAGTAGGAAACAAAATAGCTGATCCCATATAATTGCATATTGGGGGCTGTATTATTTTAGTTTTTGTTCTAATAGTGTATTTTAAATATATAACCACAATTGTTCTTAAATTATGGGCTGGAAATGATCATTTCACTGTAATACGTTGCATTTCTACCAAACCCTTTCCTAAAAAAAAAATACAGGTTCAGGTTATTGCAATGAAGAGGAAGCTTCTACTTGCACAATGGCAATATGGCAGCTACAGTGCTTTCATTAGGACTAATGGAAAGCCCATTTGTTTACAGAGACAGACATAATTCAGTCCTGTAGTACACTCTGTTTTTTAGAAACCCTTTAAAAGGTTTAAAGCCCATTCTAATGCATGCTTAGCAAATATATGTTCTTAATGCGTCTCTAATGAATACAGAGACATTACAGAATGGTTTAATACGAACAAGACTATTATGTAAAAGGTTATAATACTTCCCTGTGTTTCCTAATGCAATATAATCAATTATTTATATTATTGTTACTGTATGGCCTTCTAGATGTTATTATACTATATATAGAAAGCAGGTTTGCTTCTGCTTGTTACACCAAAGCCGGGGTCTCCAACTATTTCTTTAATCAGAGCTTCTTCCAAAATCAATGTTTTTTTTTTACTTATTCTTAGAGTGCATGAAAAACTACCTATATATTGTACTAGCCATATGTTTGTAAAGTGAAGTATTCCTGAGATAATCTGCATTGTTTGCTGTATTCTTCTTCTTGTTATTAGTATCTCTTCCTTGTATACAGGGGTACAAGTACAAGGAAAAACAGTGCTTGCCCTAAAGCCCCTTATAAGTTTGCTTATGCAAATGAACAGCTGCCACATTATAATTAGCTGCTTTAATGTGCTAATTAGGATTACATTCTGCTTGTCTGTCAATGTGGTGACAAAAGTAAATCCCCTTAAGGTTATTATGCATTTAGATCCCCCACACACCTTTATCAAACATTCAAATTAGCATACTGATGGTTACATTAGCATAAATGAGCAGCACAAGCAATGCTGAATGTCTCGTGAATGATTTACCTTGGAGAATAAATGGCTAGTACAATGTATAGACATTTTTAATTCACTTAATGAGGAAAGCCACCTATTGTTGCGGTGACAGCGTCCTATAAAGGAGACATTGTAACATACTAACAGCCCTATTAAACTCCCCCAACATGTAAAACCGGGGCCTGTAATGTAGCCAGTAAGACATACCGCTAATAAATTGGCCCCGTAAAGCAAGCCGCTGCCGATCTGCGGGTTTGGAGCAAAAAAAGCCTATGGGACGTAGAAAGTGGAACTTCGCAACGCAAATCCTTTGTTCTCTCAAGCCCGTAACCGATCAATCGTGCTTTCACTTGCGTTGAACCCTGTAACACGCAAATGGAGCCCAATGGCCAACGAGTACTAGAGAGGACTCGCAAGGGGGTAAAGTCCAATCCGTAGCACTGTAAATGCATATATCAACACGGTACTGTACTTTTATTAAAAGGGAAAATTATGTTAGGTCTTAGAATTAATAGCACAACATTCTCAAGCTCGAAAATTGGCCCCAAAAAATACTTTATTTCATGTTTAATTTCCGTGTTATATCGATCCCGGCACTCAGTGTGTTAATAAATTTAATGGAACTCGCATGGACCAGAATATCATATTTACGGCTTTATCAATATTGCATTATATCTGGAATGTGGGGCCAATCGTAACTCATAATTGAACCCCATAAGACTTTGAAATCCAACCTCCAACGCAATGATGGCGATCTCTGTTTCCATTGGCTCCATCTAAACCCATAACTATGGGTTTGACTAATTGATCACGTTCAAGGCCGCACATCCAACGGTCGACAAATGGTTTACAGGTTTATGTCTCAAGCTCGTAACTCGCAGCATGTTCTAATTTAATAGCGCTACGAGCTTCTAATTTAATAGGGATGTAAGTCATTTATATGCAAAAACAATTGAGTAAAGCCAAGTGTAAATACTTTGCATTGTGTAAAGCTATATATATATATATATATATATATATATATATATATATATATATAGCTTTGTGTAAAACTGCCCTAGGCCAATCACAATTGTGCTCTCCCCACTCCTTACTTTCAGCTAGTTTTGTGAGAAAATAAACTTATTTTGGGCCATTGAAGAAAAGTGTTTTACATTTTAATATTGATGCCAGTGAAGCTGCCATTTTAAACTCCATTTGTGTCTTTGACACTTAGAATACTGTGCCCATTGGGTCAAAGCCAGTCAAACTACATATATATATATATATATATATATCTACACACACATACAATGATGAAAATCTTAATTCCAACATTTCCAACTCTGTGTGACAATTATTAATTACTAAAAATATGTACTTGGAGTAAAAGCTATTGAAACTGAAACGTGTTTCATTTTTTTTTATTGATATATGTATTCAAAAGCAAATAGCTGCTGAAAAATATAATAAAAGGGGTTTGATCTTAAAATATTAATAGATCAAAATGATCAATATAATATAAATATAAATCTGAGAATATTAGTGATTTTTTTTTAAAGTGAACAATGATAAATAATATGAATATCAGCAGTAAATTTGGGTATAAAGGTAATGTTTTCATCCAATGTATCTTCCAGTCCTTGATTCCTGACGTCTCTCACATAATATGGAAAGATAAAGGAGAGACAAGATCTCACAATGTATCTGAAACATAAACCAATATGGTACAGATATTGCACCTTGTACATGCTTCCTCCAAGATGGCTGATTATCTTCCATGTTGTGATGTCCTCTGGGGTAGGTTTTTTTTTTTTGGATGCATTTTGAAACCATTATCTCCGAACACCAACATATACAGTTCACTCGACTCTCTATGACCTTCTAAGAAGCCAAGCTTGATGGAACACGACTGGAGGCAGGTATAGACAAGAATTATTGGAGCACTAATACTTCTCCCAATGCGTTTCATCCTCAAGGAATTAGATGTAACCAACAGTAACAAGTATTATAGTGACCCCAGATTGAACCTCAATTACGCCTGTGAAAACCAGTATTATTTAGATAAATACACAACATATCCCACAAACATGCATTTTGAGTGGGTACACAGTGATTAGCTTCTAACAAAACCAGCGCTAATTGGATGGATATGCAACAAATCCCACTAACATACACTTTGATTGGGTACATGTACAATAGCTACTAACAAAACCAATGCTAATAGGATGGATACACAACACATCCCACTAACACACACTTTGATTGGGTATACTATCAATAGATACTAACAAAACCAATTCTAATTGGGTGGATACACAACTTATCGCACTAACATACATTTTGATTGGGTACGCAGTCAATAGCTACTAACAAAACCAATGCTAACTGGATGGATACACAACATATCCCAACAACATACATTTTGATTGGGTACACGGTCAATAGCTACTAACAAAATCAATGCTAATAGGATGGATACACAAAACATCCCACTAACACACACTTTGATTGGGTATACTATCAATAGATACTAACAAAACCAATTCTAATTGGATGGATACACAACATATTGCACCAACATACATTTTGATTGGGTACATGGTCAATAGTTACAAACAAAACCAATTCTAATTGGATGGATACACAACATATCCCAACAACATACATTTTGATTGGGTACATGGTCAATAGCTACTAACAAAACCAATGCTAACTGGATGGATACACAACACATCCCACTTACATACAATTTGATTGGGTATACAGTCACTAGCTAGTGTTTTAGTGGGATATGTTGAATATTCATCCAGTTAGTATTGGTCCTATTAGAAGCCAATGGTGAATCAGGTTAAATCTAGTATGATTATTTATATACTTGTAATTTGTGTTTACTCTTTATTCCTTGAGTAAGTTCTTGTGTACCAAATGTGTTGGAAGGAGTAGCATTAGTGCTCCATTAATTCTTCTTGTCTGTGCCTGCTGAGGAGTTCTTTTTCCATCAAGGTTATCTACTTTTTGTTAGAAGATCATAGAGCCATGTGAGCGGTATCTGTCGTTGGAAGTTACATAGTTACATCTTTGAGATTCTTGAGGACATCACCAACCCCAGCCAACCCTGGCCATGTACCGTACCTAATACACGCAAGGCATTTTCAAGAGATTAATGGTTTACTTTATATATTTTATTTTTTATAGGGTCTCGTAGTGCCAGTCTAAATTGTATTATACAAGATTGTTTTTGATAATGGCCAAAGTGTTTGAGAAAGGCAAACCCCCAACCGAAGATAGCCTTCTAGCGTTTAGATGCCATTATTCTTAACCGTATTAATCTATTTCCTTTTCTGAGCTGATTTCTGTCTGGAACTTTCTCAGAAAAGTGTGCCCTTGTACACTACTGAAATTCACATTAGTCCTGCAGAATGTACTGTCAGTTGTAGCTGCCGCATTCCCATTGTGTAGACTGATTGAGGATAATATTTATAAGTCATCTTCAACCCCAGGAAATGGCTAAAATCTAAATGGTAGCTTCCATAGCAACATAATTATATAAAAAAAATGAAATAGACGCAGTATTTTTAGATTTAAAAAAAAAAATGGCTTATTTTATAGTGTAGTTCTTTAAATAGAGAGCAGGAATACAAGTGACATAAATGGCTTTGACCTCTAGATCTTTAAAGTGTGGTGAAAAATGAATCCAGAAAGTTCTACTGAAGCAACATTATATAAAACCCCAGTGGGCTTCACTTTATTTGATCAGCCATAAGGTCACACAGAGCGAGCGTGTTCCTTCCAGATCCCAGCGGTCCCTTGGCTTGTACAATTGGCACCAGGGGAAATTCATTGTGCTGCAATCTGCCATAATAACTGCTCTGCGCACATTCAATATCTGGCCCATGTATATAATTCCTTAAGAAGCAAAGGAATCAGGTCAATACATTGATCTTTTTATGTATAAAGCAAAAAAATGCATAAAAATGCATAGAAATATTGTTTTTTTTATTTTAAAAAGTACATCAATAAAGCTCCACATTATCAGACAGAGCACTTTTAAAGTGTTTTATACAACCCAGTTAGTTCTGCATAATGGCTGAATATAGAGTTTACTAAAATTGCTGGTTCTGAAAGCACCCAAAATCACAAGCAATATCTTAAAGGTTTCTTGGATTATGAATGCATCTGATATAGGAGAATATGTCATGTATGACAAAAAATATTCTGTAAACCCCTGCTAAAGTTAGCATAAAATTCATAATTTGTTTTGGCCAATCACAGGCAGCTATACATTTTAATACAATGTAACAATGGATGATGGCAGTTTGTGCAGGAAGGAATCGTGGGACGTGTAGTCTCCCTGTAGAAGGAAGTAGAAGGAGTCAGTCACTGATTTGCAGATCTCTGCATTGAGCTGCTGCTAGCTTGAAGGTTAGTAAAAGTTAAAGTCCATATTTGAATGCAGTGTTTCTATTGGTAGGTACACTGTGCCTATGTAAGCAGCTCTGGGGGTATGGAAAACAAGTTTTATTTTTAAATACAAGAAGTCTGTATGTGAATATGATGACTCCATGTAATATGTGTGTCTGATATGAGGAGCGTGTGTTATATTACGGAGAGAGGGAAACACAGGAAAACTTATATATACCTTTAATTCTTTAGACATACTAACCTAAAATGGAGAACTGATATGTAATACCACAGAGGAGAGAATACATAAGTATGTAGAGGCCCTGTGAGACTTTTCCCATGAGATCAATCCCGCTGAGGCTCATGTGTGCTGTAAGAGCTAGCACTGCTGCATTTAAAAACAAATATACATCAGTGGAAAGAGCTTCCAAAAAGTTTTTACACATTTTATACTTGATTTTAACTGTGCTACATGTTGGTGTAGATATAGATACGGGATCAGGCATTAAATTAACATATTTCTTCTGTAGGTATGATAACCCACTCATTGTTTCTGGATATGATGGTGCAGAGCAGTATTCTTGATTTCAGGGTACCTTTAATGCACTGTTTTGCATTTTACCGCCATTTATCATATTATAGGGACTTTGTCCTTACAAAATATTATTTTTAATTCTTACAGATGATCAAAACTAGTATTCATTGTACTAGCCATTTACTAGTAAAATAAATAATCCCAGATATTCCAGAGATATTGAGCATAGTTTGCACTGCATTATTATACAAAGGTTATAGATTAAAAATTATAGATACAATCTTCTTGTTTGTTTCTGTGATGGCAAAACTCCAGCCTTATTGACTCCTCCAGCCTTATCAAGCACAACTTATCATATGGAGTCACAAATTACTATAAAGGAGCAACACAAACAATGCAAAATATGTCAGGAAGTACAATGTGATTAATGCTCTCTTCATAGCTTCTGTGAACAATACTTTTTCCACATGGTCTTTAAAAGAATAAAACTTGATAATGCCAAAATATGTTTAGAAAGTAAAATAATAATACAGCCTTTAGATTTTCACTTATAACTAATATGCAATTTTCTTAACTGAGTCTGATTCCTGTAGCTCCTATCTTAGCAGGGTGTGTCCTTGTAAACTAATGAGAATTACATTTTACGTAATGAATGGCAATTGTAGATGCCAGATTTCCATTGTACAGAATATTTTGACCAGAGTTGTCCCTTAACATGAAACCAAAATATTGTTAGGATAACAGTGTCCCTTCCCTTTCTAGGTTATGAAGCTTATGATTTTTTTTTGGGGGGGGGGGGGGGGGCACAAATTTATCTACAGGACCACTGTATAATTAAATAAATATACATTTGAAAAATGTGCGTATAAGAACATATGTCATAATTAAAGGTAGCTTATAATACCCAGCTTCACGCTCAGTTATCTATCACAGCCAGTTGTAATTGTATTTATTTATGTATTTTTACATTTCTGCAGAAACTAGGAACGTTGCTTTAATTGTCTGGATCTGGGTTTTTCCATTAATTACAAACTCATTTACAACATTTCCTGCTCTCCAAGAAAGCCAGCAACCTTGTCCTTGTCTTATTAAGTTTAAAGGCTCTTGCAAAGGTCTGTTACGGGACCATAACATAGACATTGGTTAATTATCCTGTCTCCTGTTGTCTGGTTTTAGCAGATCATTAGGATATGGATTCCCAGACACTGCCTATCATGGAAAATTCTGTATTTGAGTGTGAAATTAATATATTTATCTCCTGTATAAGTTTAAACTATTAATTAATAAAATTTTGTGTACAAACAAACATATGTTCAATGTTAACACATTTATAAGGACTATATAGCTCATGGAAAATGCTACTCGGTCTCAGAAACCTCTGATCGTGTTGAGCCAAGGGCGTGTAAACTCTACCTCCCGCAAGAGCAGATAAAACCCTTAGTAGAACATTTACAAGACTCAGTACCAGAAGAAGGATCTCCCTGGTGGTCCAGTGGTGAGGATTCTGTGCTTCCACCGCTGTGTCCTGGGTTTGATTCCAATCAGGGAACCAAGAGGTCACACCACTGTATGCTGTGGCCCACTGGATAAGGAACTGGCAACCCACTCTAGTATCTCTACCATGAAAACCAAGTGGATCAGCATGCTCATGGACATAAAGATGTGCCTGGTGTGTTACGGTCCATAAGGTCACAGAGATACGGACGACTAAATGACTCAAAAAAAAATAGTTTAAAGAAGCATTTATAGGACTCTAAAAACATAAAAAAAAATGCCAGCACATCTTAAGGCACAATATAAATGTTTCTAATGGTTAACATTTTTGTCTACAATAAGAAATGTTAAATAATAATAAAATAAATTACAGTGTCAATTACAAATATCAATATAACACTGTACTAATGCTAACCCATACCTCCTGGGGTTAACTCATGCACACCAGCCCTACAAATATATATTCAGACTCCTTTATGGTTGAGCTCTCACATCCTTATGTTAATACTGGCAATACTATAGTTCTCACTATGAGGACCTTTGTTTATAGTGTAATATATTTTACTAGCTTGTCTAAGCTTGCAATACCTTTCCTCCCCAGATCTCATGGCTACAGTCACTATCTGGAGAGATCCTGGAAGCACTCCAGGATTACAGGAGCATTCTGCACAGGTTCTCTCAAGGTTGAGCCCAGGTGCATGAATGCATTACATATAAGATTATTCACCTAGGCTCAGTACCCCAATAAGAGTACTCGTATACATAAAAATAAACATACTGCTGTACTTGATTGTTGGCGGTACTCACAGGACAGACCTCACCACCTCTGGTCTAGTGTATGTGCATGTAGCAATCACCCATCACAAAATAAAGAGGCTGACTCATTTAAAAAGTTTCAAAACGTTACTGAAAAAAATATCAATTTACAACAAGATCAACAAAGGAGTAAGAAAATGCACACATATAATCAGTGTGGTGCAAATTGAACTCATAGGGCAAGGTGGCTAACTAAAAATAACAAGAAACCAATCTAACCCTCAACACTGTTGAAAAATGCATAGCACATATATATCAGTCATATCTGGTCAGTATACAAGAATAACTAGAACATTTGGAGAAAAAATTCTCCAACAATTGAAAATAGAAAAAACATAGAATAAAGGACGAGGAGAAAAAAATGGATGGATATGTACAAGTTAGTAAGGTTTACATTTTAGTGTTCCAATAAGGAATATGACTTGTTGTTGATCTCCAAACAATACTGTAAAATATGTCAATACAAAAAGTAATATAATACAGTTCATATAGGTTATTATTGATCTGTGATCCTTGCAATAATGACACTATAAAGTAGACTACTTGCTCTATACACATATATATCTTGAATGTGCATCGGATAGGACATCTTATAAATAGATATCGACATCAGAGAATTCTTGCAATAATGTCTCAATTAATTTGTAAATTATCCATAAGCATTGACACAATTCATGTGCATTTATAGCATGGCTTCTTATCGTGTGTCTTTGGGAGGGAATCACATGATAATTACTAATGATCAAGCAGATATTATGACTTTGTTGTAGTGGCAATAACAGGAGTCTATGACATAGTTTAGACCATTTTTATTTGATACATTGTTCTTGCACACATGAATTGATTGTATTAGCCACTGTTTCTTAAAATCGACATGCTTAAGACATGTGTTCACACAGATGTGTTTATGTACATGTATGTAGCGGGTGTGCACTGTAAATGGTTCATATACTGTATCCAGTAGCACTGCTTGGGGATCTATTTCAGAGCTACCTGCAAATAGAAAGAAAACTAAAATGAAGTCCTTATCATGCACAGGGGTCCCCTCTTCTGCACAAAAGCAAGGTCGACTGGTGGGGTCTGACTGTGAAGGTAGCAGGAGGTGGGGAATGAGGATGTGGTTAAGGGGCATTTTTGGGGTTCTCTCTATTAGAGTGGTGGATTAGGACGCAATCTCTCTCTGCAAATGTAATAGCGCCACTACAAGAACAGTCGTGTTGCTGGTGGTGCTGCAGTGCCAACTCAATATGTCTTCGGTGCCTCCAATTTTCAATCCTGATCCGTCTCAGCTCCAGGAGCAGCTCACTCTATCTGCCCTCCACCACTTGCATGAGAAAGGGGGAATTTTATAATGTGTCATAGTGTATTTTCCTTTTTTAAATGATGGTCTCAGAGCACAAAAAACAATATTCAAAAGTTTAATTACCCTTGAGGGCTTGCCCTCTGCCAGCCAATCAGATCCATAGACTAACTTATTCCCTCTGTAAATACAGTTTAAACAGGTTTTGCTTAATTTTTTTTTCATTGAAGAAACAAATAGAAAGGTAGTAAAGATAAGCGACAGAATATATATTTTAAGAAATAATATTCAGTTGAGCAAGTGGTAAAATAGAGTAAAAGATAAAAAAGGAGAAAAGGAAAGAAAATAACACAGAGGAAAAAATGATAAAGTGAGAATGAACAAAATATATAAGGAAAGGGACAGAAAGAGGTGGAACATAGTCTTCAAATATAACATATTTGGAACATGTTGATGTGTCCGTGTTTTCTGTATAACCTAAAATCGTGCATTAGCGAAGGGCTGACAAGCATCATCTATATACATCATCACAGTCATGCAAAGTGCTTCTCTCTGCTGAGTTGGAAGGACGCTGTGTGTAATTTATTTATTCTGCAGCGATCTATTTTTTTGGTAGCGTTTTTAACATTTTCATAAGTGCTCCTTTGGATTTCTGCTGATGCCTTTTCCCCAGGGTATACTGGAAGATAAAAATAAATAATGTATTACCCGTCTATACCGGAGTGCACTTCTTTCCGTTCAATAGAAGCCCTAATATCTTAGTCCTTGGCATATACTGTAATGAACAGTGTCATTCAGTAGAAGTCTTGTCTTTAAGTCATGTGTTTTCAGTTAAAATAGGTTATGGTACTAAAAAAATAATGTATAGATGACTATATGCACATGAATATATGAATGAATGCTGCCTGGGGAGCAGATGCTTTTCGCCTTATAATTCCTTAAAGGAACAATTTTCTATCATGCATTTAAATAAGCATGTTTTATAAATTACAAAAGCTTTTTTTTGCATGAAAGGGACATGGAATTCATTAATGCCGCTATAGATCAAGCAGAACACAGAAAACTAAGTGAAAACACTTTAAAAAATGTCTGCTTGTTACATATTTCACTATCTGATGAGTTTTTATATAACCCAGCTCACTCCTGTTGTCTCTGAAGGTCCTGAAAGGACCCTAGATCACAAACTGTCTACTAATGTCCCTATACCAGGGGTGGGCAAGTTCGGTCCTGGAGGGCCACACACAACCCAGGATTTGAAGATATCCTTTCTGTGCACAGGTGAGTCAATCAGGATGAGTGAAGAAGTGATTGACTCACCTGTGCACAGTTGAGATATCATCAAATCCAGGCATGTGTGTGGCCCTCCAGGACCGAACTTGACACCCCTGCCTAATACTATATACAGTGCCTTGCAAAAGTTTTCACCCCCCTTGGCATTTTTCGTGTTTTGTTGCCTCACAACCTGGAATTAACATGGATTGTTTGAGGATTTGCATCATTTAATTTACAGAACATGCCACAACTTTGAAGGTGTTTTTTTTTATTGTGAAGCAAACAACAAATAGGATAAAATAACAGAAAAAGTCAATGTGCATAACTATTCACCCCCCTAAAGCCAATACTTTGCAGAGCCACCTTTTGCGGCAATCACAGCTCCAAGACGCTTTGGATAAGTCTCTATGAGCTTGCCACATCTTACAGCTGGGATTTTTGGCCATTCCTCCTTGCAAAACTGCTCCAGCTCCTTCAAGTTGGTGGTTTGCGCTTGTGAACAGCAATCTTTAAGTCTGACCACAAATTTTCTATTGGCTTGAGGTCTGGGCTTTGACTAGGCCATTCCAACACATTTACATGTTTCCCCTTAAACCCCCCAAGTGTTGCTTTAGCAGTGTGTTTGGGGTCATTGTTCTGCTGGAAGGTGAACCTCCGTCCTAGCATCAAATCACTCACAGAGTGGTACAGGTTTTGCTCAAGAATATCCCTGTATTTAGCACCATCCATCTTTCACTCAACTCTGATCAGTTTCCCAGTCCCGGCTGCTGAAAAACATCCCCACAGCATGATGCTGCCACCGCCATGTTTCCTTGGGTGTTCTTTGGGTGATGTGATGTGTTGGGTTTGCGCCAGACATAGCGTTTTCTTTGATGGCCAAAAAAAATTAAATATTAGTCTCATCAGACCAGAGCACCTTCTTCCATACATTTTGGGAGTCTCCCACATGCCTTTTCGCAAACTCAAATTGTGCCATTTTGTTTTTTGCTGAAAGTAATGGCTTTCTTCTGGCCACTCTGCCATAAAGCCCAACTCTATGGAGCGTACGGCTTATTGTCGTCCTATGTACAGATACTCCAGTCTATGCTGTGGATCTCTGCAGCTCCTCCAGGGTTACCTTAGGTCTCTTAATTCATGGCTCCTCCCAACCAGTGCAAAATTTAAAGAGATGCATCTGCAATAAGCTATTTTGAAAAAATATGTATTAATAATGGTCAATTGTTTATGGATTTTATATTTGTATGCATTTTTTTTATATTTGTTATTTTGTATACCCGTTACATTAAAGAAGCTTCATTATAACCCAGACACACTTAATTTAGTCCATTAAAATTTAATATTGTAAAATAAAAAATGACCTTTAGGTGTTATGTATCTGTGTGTTGTCCTGAGCTCTTTGATTAAAGGACCATTGTAGTTTAGGCAAAATGTCACATTTGTGAAATATATAACAACTAATACCAATAGCACCAGTGTAAGCCATGAGCCTCAAAGCAAAATATCGTCTATAGAATGTTCCATGCACTTTCTGTTAGCTTGGAGCCTGAGAGTGGCAAATTTTCTATTGATCATTGAAAGGGGAGGCATTAAGAGTTTTTTTTTATCTCATTGGAATGTGAGTTTGGCTTTTAGTAATTGACACCCACTCCCCGCACAATAGCAGGCAATTACAAGGTTATTTTATTTAAAATTCATCCCACAAAATGACACATAAATAAGAGCACTTAAAGTGCGTCAAGCTGTTGTTCTTTATGAGGTTTTACAGGTCCTGCCTCAGATATATCTGTGAGTCATTCTCTAGTTGGTGAATTATATCACAGCCCATGAAAAATAATATCACAGAGGATGACAAATACAGATTATCTATCTATCTATCTATTTATCTATCTATCTATCGTATATTGTCACCAAGTATAGGAAGATGACATTTTTATTTAAAAAGAAATAAAATAATAAAGAAAAGTAAAATACTTACTACGCCACTTTCACTACACCACTTTCACCTTCACCGTCTTTAAAATTGCTCCCTTCTTTTGAGGATGACTTAAGTGCGGAATCAAAACAGTGGTGGCGTTCCAGTGCACCAAACAGAGTGGGCACTTGGTTTGATATTGACAAATCGATTTCCAACGAGCAATTAATTTCCCAACATCACATCCCACATAGGGAGATATGGAATTATAGAAAGTTTAGACCTGGGGTGTCCAAACTCGGTCCTGTAGGGTCACGCACGCCTTGTATTTGATGATAACCCTGCTGTGCACAAGTGAGTCTATCACTTCTTCAGTCATCCTGATTGACTCACCTGTGCACAGAAAGGATAAATTCAAATTCAGGTCTGTTGCAGCCCTCCAGGACCGAGTTTGGACACCCCTGGTTTAGACACTGGCTTCTTACCTTGATAAGAGACACTGGGCCACTGAAGCCTACTGGGCATTTGGCGATCTGCACTAATTTACCTTTCACAAACACAAAGGGATCCCTAGGCTCCATGTATTCCTTCATTAATGACCCAAAACATAGCCAAGAACTGGCGTTAATGACAAATTGGGAGAAGGACCTGGGTAGATGATTGGATGCTGACACATGGAAGGAGGCTTGTTCTAATAGAACAAGAGGATGCTTTACATAACATTTACTAGAAGTATAAATAAAGGTTCTACATAGAGTCTACTACACACCCTCATTGATGCAACTCCCGTGGAGATTTTCACCGTAACTGGTGGTCGTGTCCCCGGGTGCAGGATTTGTGGAGGAAAGCAACCCAACTTCTATCACTGATAGGTGCCCCAATGATCCCTACAATAGAGATATTCCTCATGAGTATCCACTCAGATAATCTTACCTAACACCAGAATAAACCATGTCAATACTTTGCTCTAGCTGCAAAGCATAACATAGCTAAAAACTGGAAAACTCCCACATTAAAACTAAAAGAGGTAATTCTTAAAATCAACTATATATTGATCAATGAAAAATTGACTCATGTTGTCCAAAATACATACCCCATCTTTCTCAAAACCTGGACCCCATGGCTTAGCTCCAAACATAGCATCTCAATATTATGATGCGCCCTTGAAAGATTTCTGGTGCCTTTGGCGGGTTGGTGGGCTGGAGGGACCTGGACCGATAGGAATACCACTCAATTCAATGCCTTTTCAGATGGTAAGTACACCAGATTATTTTTTTCTTTTCCTTTTTTTCCACTTTTTTTTTTCTTTATCCATTACCCCCTGTTATATCTAAGTTGTACTTCCCTCTAATTGACTTTTAGAGTAATAAGTTAATAAAAAAAAGAAGACAAGACACATCAGACAGGTTTAAGAACCTTTTGCTATTTATTTACAGCAGCCTAGTGTTTAATAATTGTTTAATTTTGCGTTGTTTTTCCTATCATTCTCTCCTTGTTATGATCGGGAAGCTTCTGACTGTTTATTTGAACTGAGAGTGTTTTTGATACTACTGTGTGCTTTAAAAGCTTTATGTTTCTGATGACCTTCTATAACATATCATATGTCGTGTTTACTTTTGTCTTCATTAAAAAAAGAGAAAAAAAGAGAGAAGTAGTGAAAAATGGTTGAAAAAAACAAATAGCAACATGGAAAGTAGCAGTTTAGAGTTTAAAAGCATCTATTTTTAAATGAACAACTTACTATATGTGATGTAATATCCAGTAATCTTGCAATAAAACATTGCTTTAATGCTGTCCTTTTTTACCATCTGCACTTAAATCTCTTTACAGAGTCTGTTTAATGTGACGTGGGTTTAATATCTGCAGATTGCATTAATGGATAGCATAGGCAGATTGCAAGCGTCTATTGTTTGTATTGGCCAGGGATCAAGATAAAGCTTTTATGTCTATAGTTAGATTTAAAAAAAAAAAAAAAAAAAGCTATTGCATGCATTTAATCTAATTATAATTTACTTATAATAAAATATTTTAGTTCTAAAGTCATGAGGGCATAGATCACATTGTGATACAATCAGTCCCATTAGTGAAAATGGTGTAAACCTGGATTATACTTTTTATTTAAAGGCACTTGACAAGATTGTCCATTATATCCCTTACTGTTCTACCACAGGATATTTTGTAGGAAATAAAATGTATATATAGGGCATCTATTAATAATAAGCTGTGTGACAGGCAGGTAATAGGTTTGTTGTTGAGTGAAATGTTTTAGAAATTAGATTCAACACAACTATATTTTGAGTATGATTTTGGACGTAGAAGATGGGGACGGGGGCTTCCAGGGTTGGTAAACACTTTTTCAACCTTTTGTTTCTTGAACATGATGGTATTTGGAAATTTGACAATATTATGCTACAGAACAAACAAACTCCAGACCTCTCTGTACAGAACAGACACACTCCAGACCACTCTGTACACATATTCATATTATCGTTTATTTATAACGCACCAACATGTTCCATAGCACTGTACACATATACTTATATATATATGCTGGCCTATCTATATACATGCATACTCCAGAACAGACACACTACTGGCCTATCGGTATACATGCATACACTGCAGAACAGGCACACTCCTGGCCTATTGGTATACATATATACACTGCAGAACAGACACACTCCTGGCCTCCCTATATACATATATACAATGCAGAACAGACACTTCCATGGCCTTTCTGTATACAAACATACACTGCAGAACAGACACTTCCCTGGCCTCTCTGTATACAAACATACACTGCAGAACAGACACTTCCCTGGCCTCTCTGTATACAAACATACACTGCAGAACAGACACTTCCCTGGCCTCTCTGTATACAAACATACACTGCAGAACAGACACTTCCCTGGCCTCTCTGTATACAAACATACACTGCAGAACAGACACACTCCTGTTCTTTTTATACATACATATTCCTGCAAAATGAACATGCTCCGCCAGCAGTTCAGAAGGAGGAACCGAGGAAAGAAATGTTAAGGCCACAAATGATGTCCTTAAATTATTGACTAGTAAAGTTACATTTAATGTTTATGTTCCAGGCACTAGCAGAGTTGCCTCTCTCCACCTCTTTTAGGAGTCCAGATGGTTGGCGACAGCCCAGGAGGCTATCCTGACCAGTGTGAAAATGCGTACAGTGCCCACTTTACCAGCCCATGATGCCCTTATCTGCAGTGACTGCAGATTTGTATCATGCCAGCCTCCGGGGCAGATCCTGTCCCACCCTGTGAACTTTCAATAGGAGCTGGATATGGAAGTTTTCTGGTTTCTACTAGGTATATAAGATCCCTGTGTGTCTATTAACTTTTATGTACATTTTTTAAGAAGTTCTTAAAAGCTCTGTACAATTTGTGCCTGTTTGGGTCTGCCCTGTGTAGCTCATGAGTACACGGACTGTGAAGTGCAGGGTTTCAAATTAGTCTGTCAGCGACAGCTCTCAAGCAGCATGTTGCAGAATGTTGCCACTGATTTGTTACTATGAGACACGGCACACCCTGTACTTAGAAGTACACTGTCTTCATGAGCAGCAGAGGGAAGAAACCGGTTAGAAACTATTTGTAAGATTTTAGGCAGAAAAACCGAGCTTATAAGCACTTCAAGTACACAAAAGTAAATAGATACACAGGTTTATTATATTCCTAGTGAAGTCCAGAAACTTTCCATGTCCCTTTAAATAAATTACTTTATTGTATGAGAACTACATTGGCCCTTTAATATGCTACGTATTGTTCCCTGGTGAGTAATAAAACAGTTGCTGGGATGCACAGTATGAACAATACAACAGAAATTAGCAAAGTAATCTGCTGATCAGTGCTTTAGTTCTCCAAGTGTCCTGTGGAGCAAAGGGTCCGAGAGATGCCCAGCACCCAAGCTTTGGAAAATGACTGTAACGAGGGCTGCATTCATTAATTGGCTAATTAGTGCAATTATTGCTACTTCCCAGCAGGAGGGTGAATAGCACAAGTGTCTGAACAGATATGAAAAGGCTTCTTACCCATAGAAAAGTACTGGAGACCCCCGCCCCACCACCACTTCCCCGTCCCCTCTAGTTACCTTACACAAGCAAATTCCACATGGAGCCGCACAGATCACATTCTGGTTATATGAAAACATATCTGCCATTCGGGTTGTTGCAGGGGTGAAGGGGTTTGCTAAATCATTGGATCTGCTAGAGTTTGACACCTACCCTTTTTTGTGCACATGCTTAGAAGCAGACAACTTGCAATAATAGTAACAGCTCTGACCAGCAGATAGGTAAATGCCACTTTCACACCTGAATGCCTCCGGGTGGAATCAAAATACATTTATGTCTCTAATTACTAACTTTATGACATTTTCCCTCCTTTAATTTGTTCTTCGTGTCAAATGTTCAAAAATATATTTATTGTAAGGAACTTATTGAACATACATTATTATGCACTGAGCTTGAGAAATTGATCCATAACTGATCTGAAAAATGATATATAAGGAAATTAATTGAAAATACATTATTTTATTTTATATTGAGAAATGGATCCATAACTAATATGAAAACTAATATGATGTGCCATATTTATAGTATGTTCTATAATGATTTCAGAAAGGTTAATGCAAAGTTAGTTATCATATTGAATTTTGCATTAATGTTTAGAGTCATTTGTTTTTTCAGAACAGGATTAGTCTCCTTGAATATACATAAGATCTCTATTCAGTTTTGTTTAAGGGCTATCAGAACATAACAATGGGATTAAAGGGACTCTGTCACCCCAACAGGAAGTGGATTTAATTAAAAATTGACTTTACATTGTACTAGCAGTTGTTCTCCACTGTAAATAATTTCTGAAACATTTCGAATTTATTTTGCGGCTCTGTATGCTAATGTGTGTCTCAAAGTACTTGATAAGGGTGAAAGAGGTCTCTAACTGCCAGATAACATAGGGGGTCATTATTTTGGCCACTACAGAGACAGACAAGCAGACTGTGATTCTAATTTGCATATCAGAGCAACTAATTAATATTCACGAACCACTTCTTTAAATGCAGCAACAACAACTTGCTATCATCAGCATGAAGCGGGATCTCAGCTTGTGTTTCGGATCTTATCTGATGATAGCCAGTAAGCTTGAAACAGCTGTACATGGATAGGATTCTCAGCTTGTGTAAAATCCAGCCTTGGCTTTGCATTAAAGCAGTGTAATACAGCAGGCATAAGCTTAAAGAAAATCATATTTGAAAATGGCTATGGATTGAAGAGTGGGGCACTTGTGGGCACATTTGCATGTCCTGGTTCAGCTTCCCAGAATGCAGTGTAATATCTGTTTTTCTCGGAATTCTGAACTGGAATTAGGTTTTTTAACTTGTTTAGGACATTCAAATGTGAACACAGATGTACTATTTATTTACTGTACTTCTGTACGGTGGAAGGCATCTATCGTTTTTTTGCCCACCATATATTAAATGATTGTTGTGGTGAAATATATATATATATATATATATATATATATATATATATTTTTTTTTTATTTATTTATTTATTTAAATAAATAAATATATCCATACACATACCTATTTAATAATAATTTATTTGATTGGGGTGGTCTTGAAAACTGTGCTATGGCAAATATACGTTTATGGACTGTCTGGGAGGACATAAAGATGTCCCCACTGTTCCAAAACATTGCATTATTTTCATTGTGGACACAATTTTCTATCCCTATCTATCTATCTATCTATCTATCTATCTATCTATCTATCTATCAATCTATCTATCTTTGTAGACCGTGGTGCCATATGCAGGCAATATAGATATAAAATACATGTCACACATTCCTGTTGAATGCATTGGCAGTTTTAGATGCTACATCCCATTTTGCAGATAGAAACTTCCACTGCAGTCTCCTCCCACCTCCAAAACCAAAATGGTAGCTTCCACTGCAGTATACTTGCATAGAAAAGGTGAAAACTTAATGACTGTATTTTATTTTACATTCTGAAAACATATTTCACCTTTTCAATTGAAGTTATTCCAAAGAGTATATTGTAAATATATGACCACAGCGGCGATCTAATTTTATAGATTGTTTTTATTGTGTGACATAATATATCCCCAAGCCAATGGCTTCCTGTAGTGTTTAGTCAGCCCTAAGTAAAGCTGTGGTTATCCAGATGTCGGTATATACACATACACTGATTATTATTTCCACAAATAGAGTATCTAAATAGGACAGGTATACAGAGTATAAATATGATATCTCCATGACTAAACAATTACTGTGAGATATGTGCATTCAGTCTATTTTCTCCTATTTTTAAGCTGAATAAACTGCCAGGAGAAAAAAAAAATCATCATTTCCATTCTCTGTATACAAAAAACAACAGCAGATCGTCAATGCAGCAGATCTACTTCTTGTCGTCATAGCAACTGGAAATCTAGCATTTATTCCTCTATCTACTCCCCCCTTTATTCCCCGCACCCCCTCTCGTCACGGACATGATTCAGTCAGAGTGATAGTGCATGACTGCCACATGCCTGGAATGTGTTTATGGCATTAACTTGATAAAGAAGTACTGGGCGCCAAAGCAATGTACGACCAGGCGCCTAGAAACTCAAATTGGGGGTCATGTTCCTTACTGTAGAAAATATCAGATTTAGATCTAAATTGCAAAACAAAAGTGTTCCCACACTGTGTCTTACTGACACCTATTGTGTTTGGATCAGGTCAGGGCAATTTTTCCAAAACCAGAAATTCTCAGGAGGAAGGGCGTTCAAGTTTAAGTCCCAAGCCAAGTCACCTTTACAATAAAGTGTAGTCATCCCATAAAAGACCACAACATATGTCCCAATTATGGTAGGACTATAAAAAACAATTACAATTTGAATTATAGTAATAGAAAAATAGTTTTGAATTTACTAAATTTTGGTTGTCACTAATCTCAAGAGATCCTTCCACCATACTGGTCTTAGTATTAGTACCTGATATGGCTTCTAAGGTCTCAGTAGAGTCTTCTGTTAACAGATTGGCAACTCATAAGCCATACAACAGGGAGCCATTAATCTATCATAAGCCGAATCTGGATGGATGATCTTTTGAGCTGAATGACAAACAACATTTAGTGAAATTAAAGCTATTTTTATGTTACTAAACGACAATTTTTCATAATGTCCAACTACCAATATTTCTATTTTTATTAGTATTTTACTTTCCTACCATAATTGTGACCTCTGCTGTTGCACTTTAAGAAAACTTTTATTATTTTTGAGTGTTGAAATTAGGATTTCAAGTGAGACTAGTCAGGTATCTCGAACCACTAGAGCTCAAATGAAATTGAAATTAAATTCCTGGTAACTTTTTGTACAGGATCAGTGTTTACAATATGTTCTTTTGAAGAGCAGGACTTAATAATAGGGTAAATATTTGTAGAAATTAAATAATATGGTAATTCAGTATTGATTTAGGAACTTTGGGCTCAGTTATGCTGTGGTTGGGGAAGGCCTTTGTTGTCTTGGTGGCACATTTGTTGTCTCATTGGAGGATTCAGATGGACCTTCACAAAGTCCCAGATGCAGATGGTCACGTTTAATTCTGTATCCGCTCCAATGTGCATGGAAGAGGAAGGATTACAAACAGGAAGTTTTTCCCTATTTACGGTGGTCTTTAACTGCCGGCTCATGGTCATTGGCACACTTTTTGTGTCCGTTACTGGACTTTTACAACTGAAGTTTGGCATCCCCAGTTTAGGGGGCATCCACTAGAATGTGAGCTCAGCGGGTCACTTTTCCTTATCTGCCGGCTGCTGATATAACCTCTTATATTTGTATTTAAAGGGATACACTGACCCCTATAATAAGTAAACCAATTGTTTATGCATCTCCTTAATATGTGTTTCCTTAAGTTAATTGGTAGCTTTTATAATGTTATATATATTTTTATATATAGAGTTAAAGTAATGTTTTGAGACAGTGATCATCCACATGCATGATAACACTTGGTAACATTGTTTTTGCCATCACCGAAACAACAAGCAGACTGTATAACCAGCTAATTTGGATTTAGGAATCCACAAAATACTACACACACAATGCTGAGTATTTTAGACGTTATTTACTTTATAAATAAGTGGCTACTACAGGGTATAGACAGACAGTTGTTATGCTCTTTAAAAATAACTTAAAAAAACAACAGCTGCCCACTCCAGGTTTGACAAAAACAATGCAAACTAATCAACTGAACTGCATTGTACTGGCAGTGATGATCTAGCACCGCCATTTTTCTATGGGCGACTGGGATCAAAACTCCCTAGGAACAAGCCCCAATATAGATCGGCTTCACAATAAAGCCAAAAAATATTGCAATACCAGCACAAGCCTTGATAACTATTGGGAGCCATGTTTCTATGGTGACTACACATTTATGTACTTGCACCTGGATTTTACAGAGTGTATTTTTTGTGGTGGTCTGAGATCTCGGCGCTCATTGCAAGCCCCTTGGTTGTTGTATTTTTTTTTATCAGAGGCGCTTTTGGTGTCATTGTAAGGTCGGCGCTGATTTGCTTTTTGCGCTTATTGCAAGTCTGTCCCCTGGTGTAGTTTGTGTGCTATGAGCAGCGTTGGTGCTCGTTGTGAGGCGTGCAGTGAATGTCTTTTGCAATAGTGTTTTGTTTTTTTGTGTATATGTTTTTTGTGATGCTAATGAAATAATTAGTAAATGAATAAAGTAATATACTTTACCTATTTGTAAGTAATACATGCATGAAGCATTGTGCTGAAGAGCTGACAATCTGTTTTCATGTTCCTGCAGTATACAATGTAGATTTGCAGTGTTGTGGAGCTGAGGTGTGTCAGCAATGTTTGTAGTGTAAATAGTGTTCGTGCGTGAGGGGAAGCCGTTAGTGTAGCTGTGTAGTTCCACATTGTGTAAGTTAGTGTTGTAAAATGGCGGTGAATGTGTATGTGGTAGGCGGGCAGTTGCGGCAGGCTCGCATAGCGAGCCCGCAAGCGTTAGCAACAACCCATATTGCTGACAACTATATATGTGATTATATTCAGCAAGAAATGTAACCATTTTTTATTATCCTTTATTTGTCAGAACAGAAATGTGTAAGTAATAATTGTCGCACATCTGTATATTTAGCTTTAGCATACACAACCAACATATTCAGAGGCTTGTTTAAAAGACTTAAAACATGAATTAAATATACCATGACTAAAACTACCAATGTCATATAACGTCTGTCTGTCTATCCATCTATTTCATCCATCTTTTCTATCCATCCATCCATCCATCTATTTCATTCATCCATCTATCATTTATTTATTCCATCAATCCATCCATCCATCATCCTTCTCTTCCATCCATCAATCTATCTATTCCATCTATCCATCCATTAATTCAACCATCTATTCATCCATTTATCATCTAAACATCTACCTATCCATGCATCCATCCATAATTTATTTATTTAATCCATCCATCCATCCATCATCCTTTCATCCATCTGTCCATCTTTATATATAGCCATCCATCTATCCATCCATCTCTTCAATCCATCTATCCATCCATCCTTACATCCATCTGTTCATCCTTCCATCTCTCCATTTATCCATGTATCCATCTATCCATCCATCCATCCATCTATTCCATCTATCATCCATGTATTATATCTATCTATCTATCTATCTATCCATCTATCATCCTTCACAGACACAGGACCTTTGTCTAAAAATACAGTGGTCCTTTAACTTGTTCTTTTCCAGGGATTTGCTGTTGTTCATATGTATTTTTGGGATGTTGTTATTGAGGACATGCTAGAGAAAGAAGCAAGGAAGAAATCTTAAGTCCACTCAAGTCAGTAGATTTGACCTTTATCATCCGAAAACAGAAATGCATTTGGCAAAAGTGTTTTCCTTTTTGAAATTGTAGCTAAACTGATTGCATTGTAACATTATTTTTAGCTAGGGGGTTTTAGGCTGCCCTTTTCCATTTCTGAACTTACTTAATGAACCAGAACGATTGTGCAGTGGTACTAATTAGAACCAGATGTGTAGGCTGAGCACGGGAAGGTTGTATATTCTTTAAAAAAATGTTTTCTACTAATTGAGTCTATTGAGGGTGATGGAAGAAGAGAGCGAAAAAGCTGGACTGCTGCTCAACGTTAAAAATATGAAGATCCTGACAAATAGATGGGAAAGAAGTGAAGGCAGTGCCAGATTTTATTTTCCTGGGCTCAAAAATCTCTGTAGAGGATGACAGTAGCCATGAAATGTAAATACTTTTTTTTGGGAGGAAAGCTATGGCATGTCTGTACAAGCTATTAAAAAGTAAAGATATATCATTATCAACAAAGATCTGTTTAGTTAAAACTATGGTATTCCTAGCAGTAACATACGGATGTGAGAACTGGACCGTAAAGAAGTCTGAGCGCCGCACAATTGATGCCTTTGAATTTTGGCGTTGGAGAAAAACTGCTTATAGTTCCTGCAAGAAGATACGATAAATCAATATTACAGGAAATCAAAACAAACTGTTCACTGGAAGGTTTGATCATGAGGCTAAAACTTAAATATTTTGGCCATGTCATGAGAAGACAGGATTCCTTAGAGAAGACACTGATGCTGGGAAAGATTGAAGGCACAAGAAGAAGGGAACGGGAGAGGTGGAGATGGATAGATGGGGCCATTAAAGCAATGGACATGAACTTGATGGCAGTAGCTGACAGATGTGCCTGCCATGCTGCGGTCCATAAAGTACACAGAGAGGCGGACACGACTGAACGACTAAACAACAACAACAATTAATTGTTAAGCATATAAATAGTCGATTTTGATATGGAAGCTTGTGAGTTTAAATCACACCTTTTTTATTTTTATTTAGGTTGCACATTTACTCTTCTCTGTTTTTTCCTTGGAATTTATTAAAAATTGCTAAAAATAAAGTGAGAAATACAAGTAGCAGCTGGGGTTGAACGCAGTACTTATAACATGACAGGCGCATGCTCTACCACCCAGCTATCTTTCTACATGAGTATAAAAGTATTTTTAGCAATAGTTGTATAATTCATGTATACAGCAGGTCCTAGTGCTTTGGGTAGTACAGCCTAATTACATATCACCCTGCCCAGGTTCCCAGAATGCAGTGTGATAACTGTATTTCTTGGGATTCTGAGCAGAAAATATTTTTTTTAACTTATTTTAGGCATTCAAATAAGAGCACAAATGTATTATTTATGTACTGTACTACTCTAGGGGCAGGGCTTCTACCACTCTTTTGCCCACCATATATTAAATAATTGTTGCAGTAAACTACCTGCTCATAAAATCTACTACATAAGCTAGGAACCAGCCCCACGCTGACGAGAGGCAGTAAGATTGGAACAGCTGTACGTGGGTGGGATTCCTGGCTTGTGCATAATCCATCCTGGGCTTTGCTTAAAGCTGCATTATACAGCAGGCATATGCTTAAAGGAAGCCATGTTTAAAATGGTATTAGATTACAAGAGCAAAGCTTTTGTGGACACAATGGCATGTCCCTGCCCAGGTTCCCAGAATGCAGTGCAATAACTGTATTTCTTGGAATTCTGAGCAGGAAATATGTAACTTATTTTAGATGTTCAAATATGAGCACAGATTTACTATTTACTTATATATGTATATATGGCTCAGGGAGACATTCAAATGCTGGGCAATCCTTAACAGAGATGTCCCTAACTCCATCAATTTAGTGGCACTTTTAAAAAGGAAAACACTTTTTACACGAGTTTCAATCAGGTTTTTATGACCTAAACCTGAGCTTTTTATGTAGATAATAGAATGAACCTATTAATCTGTGTCAGCAGCCACAATCTCTGCGGCTAAATCTATAGATCAGTACCTTGTATATGCCCTTCTGGATCGCCACCTTGTCATTGTGAGGGGGCTTGCCTACCTCAAAGAAGCTGTGAGCTATACCATGTAAGGACACCCAAAATCGGCAGGTCAAAACAGAGAGGTTAGACACATCGCGGTCCACTGTAAAAGAAACTGGATAAGCACGACGAGATACATAACAATAGACATACCTGGCACACTGCAGGTCACGGCGAGTTGGACATGACTGAAAGACTTAACAACCTGGTATATATTCCAGATATTCCTTTTGAGAGACCTCACATCATTTACTTGTCTAAAACAAGCAGAGATTGAGGCTTCCTCTATCTGTGGAGAGTACTGAGCTGGTAGAGAGGGTTTTGATGGCAGCATAGAGGGAAAAAACAGTCAGAACTCCAGAACCTCCTAGCTGCAGCGACGCGCCTGTGAAATATTAATGAGATCCACTCTGTGCGGCCACGTCCTTGTTACACAGACACATTACCAGGAAGAGCCTAATGGCAGGATGCTTTCATTCATTGATGCTTATAATGGAAATCTGGGATATGGTTCACCCTGTACTGACAACTTCACTTTAAATTAGTGTCCTGCATTATCCGTTCTTTACCTTCCACGAGTCAGTCCTGTCAAGGCGATGCTTAGCCATCTTTCTTAGCGTTAGGTAAATCCGGAAAATAAGACTCTCCCGGGCATAATTAGCTACCATCCAAAATATAATCCAATATAATTGAGGGGAAAAAATGATTATTTTCTTTTTTCACTGAAACGCTTTATTCTTTAACATAATTTATATTGCACAACTATGCAAGCATACAAAGATGGGGTCTTGAGGAGGGTATGCTGGGCTTCAGTTGTATGCTGTACACAGACAGGTGGGGATATAAGTGTATATACTTGTTTTTTGAAAATGAATTGGCAATTTTTCACCTTTGTAGAAGTAAATTTCATTTTTATTATCTTTTATTATCTATTTTTAAAATATATTTTTTATGGAGTGGGATTGTGGGGGGGGGGGGTATGAAATAGAAAAGGAGAGGGGAAAATAAATATGGAGCAAAGTAAATATGGGAAAAAATAGATATGGGGAAAATAAATATGGGGAAAATAAATATGGCACGGCTCAGATTAGGAAAAGGAACAGGAATAATGCAAAATACAGACTACATATATATTAGCGAATGATGGCAGATGTACAGTGCCTTGCAAAAGTATTCACCTCCTTGACTTTTTACCTATTTTGCCGGCATGGGGTTAAATTATGGTAGGTAGCATTTAAAGCCCAGAAAAGTATTCAGATTATGTGTGTGTAATCTAAACTGTATATAGAAGATAGTGAGTATGTATATAATTATATACCCAGGATTTCTAAAATGTGATGGAGATATTTTATACACGAATTCTATTTGCTCTGCTATAGTAGTTGAGTAGAAATGCATTGGCTGCAGAATCCAGCCAATCAGAGTGATAATTTTCTATACCCTCCTCAACACTATTACAATTTTCATTAGCGCCTTTTTGGGGCTCTGTAAGCCACAGAAACGTATAAGAATATCTTAACTTATCATTCAGTGCAACAACATGGCACCCCTTACAAATAGGTGTCACTAGGCAGCTGCCTACTCTGCCTTATGGTAAATCCAGCCCTACTTGTTTCTGTAGACTTGGTAAATATAAGGCTGTTGTCTATTGGTGGTCTTCGCAATCTCAAGTCTCTGTTGGGTTATGCCGGTAGTATGGAAGGTAAAGAGTCGCCCACCATCATCCTGGCCAGTTTGTATAAGCATTGAGGATTTGTTTTTTGCGTTACTCTAGCCCTTATCTGAAATGGGAATGACAGAGTTGTTCAATAGTAGGCAGCTCCGGTGTAGCCCAGATCTTCTGTGACCTCAGTAAGAGGCTCCACAACTGTAGTCCACCTCAATTCCACCTGCAAGAAGGAAGATGTCTTGCTCGTCACTGCTTTTTGTTACAGAAATAGAAATTGGTCAATATCAATATCATTCAACAGTGTCTTAGATCACCATTGATACCCTCCATGAGTATTAGGTTGAGGTTAGTTGAGTGTGGACATTTGCTTGGTTGTACTAAGACACCCTGCCGCTACATTCAAACTTCTTCATTATTTACCCAGCCCTTATGATGAGCCAATGTAAATATTGGTTCTATACTTTAAGAAACAAAAAAAAAAGTAACAGTTTTTAATATATTTTTTGTATGTAGTACTGACAGTTTATACCTGTTCTCTGTTTTTTTTTTTTTGTTTCCTATAAAAATTCTCAAAATGGATTTATCCTTTAGTCTTGGAAGTGCTTGTTCACATTTCTATTTACTGTTATAATGTTTGTCAATGTCATTTAGTGTCAAATTCACTAAGAGTCTCAGAGTCTGCAGTGAAGGTGTCCTACAAGAACCAGTGATCATAGACTCTGAGAACTAAGCAAATCTCCCCCCCAAAACAAAAACTTTCTTACAGGAATAATACAAGCGATAAAGGTGAAAGGTTAGCACAAACACGTAGGTGGTGACAAGCCAACACTAGGAAGGAATAGAAGATCAAGAAGATTCAATCATGTTTTTTAAAGGGACAACGTAACGTTTATAATATACCCAGCTATCTCTTTACTTTATTTTATCAATACATGCTTATATAGTGCTGTATCTTCTGCCTAAAACCTTACAAATAGTTCCTAACGTATTTCTCCCCTCTGCAGCTCATGAGGACAGTGTACTTCTAAGTACAGGGGTTGCACGGTCTCATAGTAGACAACCAGTGGAAACATTCCGAAACATGATGCTTGAGAGAGGCCAATTACAGGGTATTTTGATACACTGCACTTCACAGTCAGTCACACTTCATGAGCTATAGAGGGCAAACCAGAACAGGGCAGTTTTTTGGGAATTACCATTAATATATATATCTTCCTCCTTTTATTTCCTTTAATGCATCCAATGAATATTAATACCGTTAAGTTGTTTCCTTATAAGTGCCCTGTTTTAGTCGCCGTTATTGGACCAGTTTTTGAATCTTGAAGACAAGCTCCACACAAGGGACTACTTTATATGACTTAATAATTTATTAGCTAATTCAGCACAAATATCTTCAAGGATCACTTCAGTCGTACAGTCGTAAAAAAAAGTATTTTGAAGAAATATACTTGTTGTATTACCTTTTCTATCACAGTAGGCTGCTTTGAATTCTGCGATTTTGATTAATGCTGATCAACTTCTTGAGGTGGGAGGCAATTTGAATGAAAATGCCACAACCACCAGTGCTTTGAATCAAACATTTGAGGAACTTACCCTCCTGAGCAAGTAACAGAATCAGCTAAGAAAAGAAAATGAACCCAACAGTAAAAAATAATCTCATATAACATATAAACATATATTTTAAATATAGGTCTGTAGCCCTTTAATGTGTTATTAAGTCGAGATGCTTAAATTAATTTAGATAACTTACCACAATCACCTGCCAAAAGACCCCAGTGACGCTCCCACTGGTAATGAACAGTTAACTCATCACATTTCAGCCATTTTACTGCGGCAGAGATGAGTTAACTCATCAAAACAGCTTAATTCCTCTTAGGGGTGGTGCTGCGATGGCTGAAGAAGGTGCGGGGGTGCAGGGGTATCCTGGGGAGGTGTTGGGGAACGTTATAGAGTACTAAAGCTTGGGGAATGTACAGGGATGGGGGAGCTACAAAAAGGGTTGGGGAGGTTTAGGGAGGGCTCAGAAATGTACAGGGGAGGGCTGGGAAGGCCTTGAGGAACTGTAGGGGAGTATTGTGGCATATGCAGGGGATGTCATGGGAATGTGAAAGGGGGGCTGGGGAAGGGCTGGGGGATGTGCAGGGGAGGGCTGGGTGATGAGCAGGGGAGGGCTGGGTGATGAGCAGGGGAGGGCTGGGGGATTGGCTGGGAAGGTGCTGGGGATGGTTGGGCAATTATACGGGGGAGGCTGGGAAGGTGCTGGGAAGGGTTGAGGGATGTGCAGGGAATGTCATGGGAATGTGCAAGGCAGGGCTAGGGAAGGACAGAGAAGTTAAAAAAATTGTTTCATGCCCAGAATTCTGAGAAATACAGTTATTACACTGCATTCTGGGAACTTTGGCAGGGACATGCAAATGTGCCCACAAATGCTTTTATCAAACATGGCTTCCCTTAAGCATATGCCTGCTGTATCAAACAGATTTGAGTAAAGCTAGGGTTTGGATTATACACAAGCTAGGAATCCAACCCACGCACAGCAAGGTTACTGCCTCTCATCAGCGTGGGGCCGGTTCCTTAGATTGTGTAGTAGATATTTTGAGTAGGTAGTTCACCATGTATTTATTTACTTTTTTTTTATGAATACACAGACTGTCAACTGCAGCATATCAAATTAGCCTGTTAGTGACCTCTCTCAAGTAGCATGTTGCATAATGTTTCCACTGATTGGTTACTATGAGTCTGTGCAACCCCTGTACTTAAAAGTGTTCATGAGCTGCAGAAGGGATCAAACAATTAGGAACTATTTGCAAGATTTTATATAAAAAAACAGATTTTAAACACTTCTCAATAAACTAAAAGTACACAAAAGTAATTAGATATAAAGGTATATTATATTCCTAGTGACATCCAGAAGCCTGCATATCCCTTACTTTATACTACTCTGCCATTCGGACTGATACAACTCTGTGCTGAGCGACCTTGCCCCCTGGGGTCCTGATAAATATGATAGCATTTTGAACCTTGGGTAATAGCAAGTACTTTATCAAATGAATGTTATTAAACAACATTTTCCTTTAGCACTTGTGAGTTTGTACGTGTCAATCAGCCTTTCTTATCCACCCACCTAGCCTGATTGCTAATCTTACTGCTACAGTTTCATTATTGTTAATTATTGCAAAGTACTCTGTGTGGCCTGAATGAAATGACAGTTTTTTCAGCAGCCCTGCTAGTGCATGGAAGCTGCCATGACGGTAATACTTCCTGTTCGAGCAGCAGTTACTTGGGGCTTGCAGGTATACCTGTGCCCGCCTGCTGCTGAGCATGTTTATTAGATCATACAAATTAGACACCCACTCAGATTCCAAGTCTCCATTACTGTACTGTGTATTATACCTTTGCTGTGTTCTCACCTGTGTATTCCCTGTGTTTGCAGGTTCTCTCAGTGCAGTGGAGACACTCGGTGTGCTTGTCCCTGACTGGGTCAGAACCGCAGCTTGTGACTGAGACGGAACAAAACCCTGTCCATGGATTGGCCCCCTCGCTCAGCTCTGACTGGTGGCGCCTGTGACTGTTAATGTGGGTGTGTTTGTGAGTGAGAATCCCAGCGAACTTGTTATGAGGCCGACAACGCAATCCTGAGCAGGTGCGTCCAAAATATATCTATCTATCTATCTATCTATCTATCCCTGTATCTATCCCTCTATCTATCTATCTATCTATCTATCTATCTATCTATCTATCTATCTATCCCTGTATCTATCCCTCTATCTATCTATCTATCTATCTATCTATCTATCCCTGTATCTATCTATCTATCCATCCCTGTATCTATCTATCTATCTATCTATCTATCTATCTATCTATCTATCTATCTATCTATCTATCTATCTATCTATCCCTGTATCTATCTATCTATCTATCTATCTATCTATCTATCTATCTATCTATCTCTGTATCTATCTATCTATCTATTCATCCACCTGTACCTATCTGTCTGTTTGTATTTCTATCGATCTATCTATCTCAGCTCTATAAGGGTTACCAACACTTCAGGATTTCTGGATATCTCTGCTCATGTAATCGAGTTTCTTCTGCATTGGTAACACCTTAGTTCCATTCATTCTGGTTGCTTTTCCTGTGTTCAAGCTGAGAAATCTGAAATCCTGGACTGTTGGCAGCTCTCGTAAGACCATATTGCAAACCACAATGGCAGAAGATACCAGCAGGTAATATAATTTAGAGCAGGGGTCACCAAACTCGGTCCTGGAGGGCCGACCCAGGCCTGGATTTGTGGATATCCTTGCTGCAAACAGGTGAGAATCTTGTTTCTTCAGCCATCCTGATTGACTCACCTGTTTGCAGCAAGGATATCCACAAATCCAGGCCTGGGTCGGCCCTCCAGGACCAAGTTTGGTGACCCCTGATTTAGAGCAGAGTATCACAGTTAAGGCCAGGACTGGCATCCACTGACATACTGGATCTGGTAAACAAATCAGATCTGACTTTCTTTGATGGATGTAAAGGACCACTGTAGTCCAAGAAATACTATAGATTTGTGATTTATGTAACAAGCCAAAGGCATCAGCAGCTGTAAGCCATGGGCAGACATTGTTTATATATAGAAGGTTCCATCTTTATTGGTGTCTTCACTTACTGACAGCTTGAAGACTAAGGCTTGTATTTAACTATCTATGGAGGGAGGGGTGGGGGAAGAGGGAGAATTAGAGGGGGGTGGATTTATTATATATAACTGGATAATTTAGAAATTGACTTGTACACTCTTCCCTGGCAGCTTGGAACTATAACCTCATACCCAGCTCCTGCAGAGATGTATACACCCCTCTCAAACACTTAGAGCTCCATTAAACTGCCACGATTTTAGAAATCATAGCCCGTAATGGAGCCCGCAAGACTTACAGCTATTAAAATGGCCTCTTTCAGCTACCCGCAAACGATCTGCGGGTTACAGGTGGAAAAACCCTACGGGTCGTGCAAATCTGAACTCCGTCCCAGCTAAGGCTTTTATCTGTCAAGCCCGTAAATGTCATTATTGCAAATCGCTATTAAGTTGCTATGAATCGCCAAGGATTCACTGGCGTTCAAAACCCGTAAAAGACAAATGGAGCCAAAAATCCTATGGGTACTAGAGAGCCACAAGGAGGTTAAAGTCCTGTCCGTAGCACTGTAAAAGCAAATATAAACACAATACTGTATTTTAAATTAAAGGGAAATTGATGTTAGGTATTAATATTAATAGCATATTATTCTGAACTCCGCAAATCTGCAATAAAAAATCATTTATTTTATGTTTCATCTCTGTGTTACATCGATCTCGGCAATGAATGTGTTAATACATATACTGGAACTCGCATGGACCTGAATATCATATTTATTGGTTATTTCATATTGCATTATTTCTGGAATGCGGGTCCGATCGCAACTTGGACTTCAAAACCGTAGGTGATTGACCTTTAACCTCCATGTTTTAGTGACGTAATGATGACGGTCTATTTTACTATTGGCGCCGTCTAAACCCGTAACCACGGGTTTGACTAATTGATCGTGTTCACGGCCGCAAGAACGGTTTATGGATTTCGATGTCGGCCACGTCTGTTGCGGGCTTGTCTAATTTAATTGCTCTGTAACTGCCGGATTTCAAGCCCGCAGGCTCCGAATTTAATAGGGCCCATAGTCTACACCAAAGCATAATGGATGCCTCCAGGGCCCAGCAGAATTAGCAGTTTTACTTTTTCGAATTAAAAACTAACCTTATGGCTTTTTTCCTGTGTTAATTATGCTCTTAGTCAAATATTTGTTTTCATTGTATATTATCCTTTTCAGAAACACTGACTGGGGGTAGATTCACTAAACTAATGGCTGCTATGGGCTGTGATGGGTTGCTATAGCATTTTGCCTATAAGTAATATCCTGCAACCTCAGTTTTCTGCTTTACTACCCTTAGTCTATCTGGGAGTGCCTGTATAGTGTTTTTTTGCTACTTATATTTGTTATTGTAATATATTCTTCTTTCATTACATCTAAACAAACAAGAATTAGCTAAAACCCATTACCTATTATGGCGCATGGTGATAATTATGGCTGTATATGTAGGTCTTTATTGAGCATTTGAGGAGTGGGCGACAATCTGACATAACAAACTAGAGAATCGGGTAGAACGAGAGAATTCCTGTAGGGAGGAGTAGCATGATGTGGAGAGAAGTGTAAGTTGTGGGCGGAGCATTGGAGCAATTAGAGGAGTATTTGGAGATCAAATGATAACAGTGTGAGAGTGCAGTGATATTGAGGGAGTTATTGATGAGGGAATTATTTTTGAGCATATAGGAGAGTGTTGGAGATAATGAACAAAGGGATCTAGTGCAAAATAATCTGAAGCCCCTCTACGGCAACTCCTCTATTTAAAGTGTTGTGTCCTGCGACCCAATGGACCACATCACGCCAAACACATAAGGTTTTCATGGCAAAAATATTGGAGTGGGATTTTAGTTCCTTCTTCAGTGGGCCACGATTTGTCTTATTTCTCTATGACCTGCCCATCTTGGGTGACCCTACATGTAGCTCACACAAGCCCCTTCACCACAACAATATCTTCTAGAGGGGGCTATTCAAAGTAGGTTCATGTAAATAAAATAAAGTCAAACACATATGTGTGTAGTCAGCTAATTTTTAGGGTGATCAGATTACCTCTTTTTATAAAAAAAGAAGTATCTACATTCCTTGCCTCATAAATGAAGGGTCCCCCTTTACACAAAGAAGATGCCAGAAGATAGGGCCTCTGTCATGTTGTAGGGCCTGGTGCTTTGCATCTGTAAAGTTATATTTTTTTATTGATCAAGGTTAATAATGTAAATATTGTATGTTCTCTCTCTCTCTCTCTCTCTCTCTCTACAGGACTATCATCTATTTGACACACCGACTGATAACGAGCCTGTGGTGGCTAATTACTTAAAGAAAACACCTGCAGATACCTATACGCCTTCTACTGAAAATAAGACAACATCAGCTAGTCACCATGGGAGACCTGAACAGTTCAGTGGATTTTTACCCCAAAAACCAGCGGAGAGAGCAGAACCACGCCGGAGGGTTTGGCTGCACGGTGCAGGAGCTACGGTCTCTGATGGAGCTGCGTGGAGCTGAGGCTATTCAAAAAATCCAAGATAGTTATGGTGATGTCAGTGGCTTATGTAGAAGACTGAAGACGGCCCAAAATGATGGTAAGACCCCCAAGTTCTATTTATATGTAATTATTAAGTTCATGTTAGCACATTACTGTCTATGGAGAGAACTTCAGTTACCTACTTGGTGCTTGCTAACAATTACATGTGTTTTTATTTTGAAATGGTGACATTTATTTTATTGCGAATCTCAAGTATACACACTAGTTAAATAAATATATTTCTCAGCATTAGCGTCTTCTTATGATATGGCCATAATATTTGAGCTTCAGCCTCATGATCAAATCTTCCAGTGAACAGTTTGTCTTGATTTTCTGTAGTATTGATTGACTGGATCTTCTTGCAGTCCAATGGACTCTAAGCAGTGTTCGCCAACACCACAATTCAATGGTGTCAATTCAATGGCGGCCAGTCTTCTTTATGGTCGAGCTCTCACATCTGTATATTACTACTGGGAATACTATAGTTCTAACCATGCGGACCGTTATTAATAGTATAATATCTTTACTTTTTGCTAGCTTCTCCAGATTTGCTATAGCTTTCCTCCCCAGGAGCAAATTTATTTGAATTTAATGGCTACAGTCACCATCTGCAGAGATTTGGATGCAAGGAAAATAAAATATATCACTGCCTCCACTTCTTCCCTGTCTATTTGCCAGGAAGTGAGATTTCCGTTTCCATAATCTTTGTGTTTTTAATATTGAGCAGCAGGCCAGCTTTTGCACTCCTTTCTTTTACCCTCATTAATAAGTCCTTTAGTTCCTCCTCACTTTCAGCCATCAGAGTAGTATCATCGGGGTATCTGAGGTTATTGATATTCCTTCCAGCAATATTGATTCCGGCTTTGGATTGATCCAGTCCAGCCTTATGTATGATGTATTCTCCATATAAGTTGGATACATAAGGTGACAATATACAACTTTGTCACACTCCTTTCCCTATCTTGAACCATTCTGTTGTCCCATGTTCGGTTCTGACCGTGACTAATAGTCCTGTCCTGGAGAAGTTGTTCTAGAAAGACTGGCCGATCTGGGGGCAGCTACCTCCTGTGTGTCACAATAAAAATCCCTATAGACATTCCTTTCCAAGCTGTGAGTATGCCGGCGCCTGATAATGGGACTATACAAACCCTTACAGAGTGATATGATGTCCCCCCAGAGACCCTCATTGGGTATTGTATGATGTCTAACGATAAGTGGAACAAATAGATATGGTAGACATTTGAGTAAGAATTAAATTGTATGTAATGGGAAGAGGTCCCAAGGGTGCCATGAAAGCCTGGGTCCTGATGAAATGGTCAATATATTTATATTGTAATATTTATGGATACAGTTTAAATAGGAAATTGCTCTTCTGTGAAAGAAGTCACGATGTGTGTTAAACATTTTAGATCTTCCCTCATATACACCTCTGTATACTAGATGATAAGAGCTGCAGAAAAAGACAGAACAAGAATAAATGATACCTGTCACAGCTTAGAACTCAGCTGCAATTTCATTGGCTCTTGAACTGGCTCTTGAACTTATAATTAAGTCAGCTCAGCATTCTCAGTGTTAGAAACAAAAATCAAACTTCGAGGTGTCTGCTCTCCAGAAACATGGATGGAGATATAACCGGCAAAATAGGCAAGTTCCATAGTATTTATATATAGAGTTAATCTGTTCTAGGTATAAAATAAACTTCCCCTTTAAATGTTATTTTTACAATTTAATTTAAAACGTGTGAAATACTAACTAGACATTTTATTAGATGGAATAAAAAATAAAAAAAAAGTAGTTTGGAGATGCAGTGTAGTATCTCATTGAGTGAAGCTCCAATATGCAAATGCAATGATCCAATACACTAATATCTGGCTTATACATGCTAATGTCCTGCTCCAATATGCAAATGCAATGATCCAATACACTAATATCTGGCTTATACATGCTAATGTCCTGCTCCAATATGCAAATGTAATGATCCAATACACAAATATCCGGCTTATACATGCTAATGTCCTGCTCCAATATGCAAATGTAATGATCCAATACACTAATATCTGGCTTATACACGCTAATGTCCTGCTCCAATATGCACATGTAATGATCCAATACACTAATTTCTGGCTTATACATGCTAATGTCCTGCTCCAATATGCAAATGTAATGATCCAATACACAAATATCCGGCTTATACATGCTAATGTCCTGCTCCAATATGCAAATGCAATGATCCAATACACTAATATCTGGCTTATACATGCTAATGTCCTGCTCCAATATGCAAATGTAATGATCCAATACACAAATATCCGGCTTATACATGCTAATGTCCTGCTCCAATATGCAAATGCAATGATCCAATACACTAATATCTGGCTTATACACGCTAATGTCCTGCTCCAATATGCAAATGTAATGATCTAATACACAAATATCCGGCTTATACATGCTAATGTCCTGCTCCAATATGCAAATGTAATGATCCAATACACTAATTTCTGGCTTATACACTCTAATGTCCTGCTCCAATATGCACATGTAATGATCCAATACACTAATATCTGACTTATACATGCTAATGTCCTGCTCCAATATGCACATGTAATGATCCAATACACTAATATCTGGCTTATACATGCTAATGTCCTGCTCCAATATGCAAATGTAATGATCCAATACACTAATATCTGGCTTATACATGCTAATGTCATGCTCTAATATGCAAATGTAATGATCCAATACACTAATATCTGGCTTATACATGCTAATGTCCTGCTCCAGTTTGCTAATGTACAGGGCAATATTATAATGTTCAGCTGATATATGCTAATATGCCCATATGATATGTTATTATGAGGCTCCATATGTAGTTCTAATATGCTAATTTGTTTCCTTCACCAAACTATTATGGATGCCTCTGGGCACCAGCACAGGTATCAGAAATATACATTTATATCTTGTCTGGTTTAGCTGTTAGCTTGGAGCCTGATGGGATGATCTTTTTTAACAATAAGTGGAGTGAGATTGAGTGCAGGGAAGAGAGTGGCTACAGAGGAGACCAAGCAGAGCCAGCAACTGTTATCTTCTAAACCAGGGGTATCCAAGTTCAGTCCTGCTGAGCCGCACAAAGGCCTGGATTTGAGGATATCCCTGCTGCACCCAGGTGAGACTATCGCCTTTTCAGTCATCCTGATTGACTCACCTGAAATCCTCAAAAATCCAGGTCTGTGTGCGGCCCAGTAGGAACGACCTTGTTCTAATGCAAGGTAGGGGGAAGGTATGAAATGCTTAAAGGTATATGCAAGTGAGCTGGATTATGAATGCATCTGATAGAGAAGAATTAGTAGTGTATGAAAAAAATTGTTTGCATGAAAAAATACCAAAATAAAAATGTAAACAGTTCCCCTAAATTTTTGCTGAATTTGTTGCAATTGCAAACTGTTTTCTATCAATGTTGACACCCCCTGAAAATCCCAGGGAAAATTAGCATAACTAATACATTGTATCTTTTTGGTCTGAATTGAGCTGCAGCTTTCCTTTAGATTTCTGCCCCATCACCTCTCGCAGCCCCAGAGATTTGCCCCATTACCTCCCCCAACCGCAGTGAATTGCCCCGTTACCTCCCCCAGTGAATGGCCCCTATGATCTCTCCCAGCCCCAGTAAATTGCCCCATTACCTCCCCCAGTCCCAGTGAATTGCCCCTGAGATCTCTCCCAGCCCCAGTGAATTACATGCACTCACGCACACAGAGACACATGCACTCACACAGAGACACATGCACTCACACAGAGACACAGGAACAGAAAGTGTTGTAGATCATTGCAGGACCATAAATCAAGCATAAATGCTCATTCGCCTAAAAGACAAATTAGAATAGGAAGAAGAAGCTGAAATGTTTGGTTTCAGCACAATTATAAATTGTCAGAATTTATCAAGGAGAGGGTGTATATATCTAAAGAACAACCGTGTAACCACGTAAGCATTTTTTCTTGAATGTTGATTTATGGTCCTTTAAAGACCCAGTGTAGCAGCCTCATCTAGCTGGCTGCAAATAGCATTGCTGATTGGCTGCACAGCTGGGCATGCTCACATGGACTGGGTACACTTTTACAAAAATGAACCCTACAATCCTGGGGGTGTAAACCTCACCTGCAACAGTTCTTTTTAAGGCAAAGCTACAAAAACCTAGAGCATGCAAATAAATGTAATCATACACTACTAATTCCCCTCAATCAGATGCATTCATAACCCAGCTCACTTGCATATACCTTTAATTCTTATCGGAATCAACTAATGAGCCAATGGACTCCTCTCCCCCTTTTACCCATGAGCAGATATCAAAACTTACCAGAATACACCCCCTCAGTCTCCAAGACAGCTGAAGATAAACCGAATCATAGCCCTTACACAAGCAGATGCTTTTATCCTCATGGCTTCCATATCTGATGATGTTGTTGTTGATTTGTTACATACTTAACAAACAAATAAGGCTTTCACAAAACTACAGTGCTCCTTACTAATCTACTTTTATATAAACACAGTAAAATGTAGCTGATGCCTTTAGCTTTCTGTAATGTGCAGCTGCTTTATACTAATGGGTATTGATTCCCTGATAAATATAACTGAATGCTACTTCATCTCCCTCTCCGAGCTAGCCTTCTGTATTTCTGATGTTGTTAAATATTAAAAATGTCAGGCGTCCCGGGGTGCTCTCGTACACTTCTCTGCATTCCTCAACCAGAGGCTGTCAACAAAACCGGCCCCCCGCTGGCCCTCAGGAGCAGTATGGTGGGGAGGAGTATGACAGAACTGAGAGAGATCGCCACAGCTACTAATAGGTGCAATACTAAATCCAGACTTGTGTATAAATAAGGAAGTGGCTTATACTAAATAGATAGATAGATACAGATGGATGGATAGACAGACAGATAGATAGATAGATAGATAGATAGATAGATAGATAGATACAGATGTATGAATAGAATGATAGATATAGATAGATACACAGACAGAAAGACAAACAGACAGATAGATACAGGTGGATGAATAGAATGATAGATAGATAGATAGATAGATAGATAGATAGATATGGATGGATAGACAGACAAATAGATAGATAGACAGATACATAGATAGATAGATATGGATAGATAGATACAGATGGATGAATAGAATGATAGATAGCTAGATATAGATAGATAGACAGACAGAAAGACAAACAGACAGATAGATACAGGTGGATGAATAGAATGATAGATAAATAGATAGATAGATATGGATGGATAGATAGATAGATGGATAGATAGATACAGATAGATGGATAGATAGACAGATAGACGATAGACAGACAGAAAGACAAACAGATAGATAGATAGAGATAGACAGAAAGACAAACAGACAGATAGATAGATACAGGTGGATGAATAGAATGATAGATAGATACAGATGGATAGATACATAGGTAGGTAGATCGATAGATATAGATAGATCTATTATAAGGCAATTTCATATATATATATATATATATATATATATATATATATATATATATATATATATATATATAGTTTGTGTATCTAAAGGACTAGTGTAATCCTGTATGTTCAATTACTAGACTTTAATGGGCAAAACATTCTTACAAAGTAAATACAAATAATACAGTCTTTAATTTATTATTTAATATACTTGATTCAACCTTCTCTCACATCCAATCCACTGCAAAAAAATGTATTTTTCTCTCCAGTAACAAAACATAGATACGTCCTTTTCTTAGCCCCTCCACTACCAGGACAGTTACCAAGGCTCTTATCCTATCTCTTCGAGACTTGGGCAACATCTTACTGTCTGGTCCATGTGTCCTCATCATAGAGATGGTATTTTAGATTGGTATTAAGATTGATGGGGGAGGAGGCAGTTATTTGGAATGACACCCAAAGTCTGATTAGTGGAGGAGAGAGAAGTGAGAGTCATGTCCTAGACCTCAGTACTGTGGAGGTTGTGTAGTATTAGAGTGTGGTCAGCAGTGTGATGGGCAGCAGATTGGTCAAGCAGTAGAAGTACTGTTGATGTTTGGCCCCGTGATGTCAGTTCCTTTGTCAGAACCGATTCTGTGGAGTGAGAGGAGACTCTAAGAAGAAAGACGAGAAAACGTAGTAAACGTGGGAAGACCACTTGCTCCAACAGTTTGGAAGCCAATGGAAGCGGAGATACAGACACTTTTCATCTCTCTCTTCTTTAATCAATGCTTAAAGAAGCTGTTGCTTTTCTTCTTAATGTCTTTCTTCTTCTCCAAGATCCCAACTAGCTTCCAGTAAAGTCAAGAACAGCCTATAAAGCTCTCCTCCTCTGCTTCCAGGCTCTTCAGCTCCTCCTGATAGTTATCTATAACCAACTCATCTTCTTCACTCTGCCCAGGAGTCTCCTCTCTGATCCATTCATTTCTTGAGCTCCTTCTTGCCAAAATCTCTCTTACTAATAGCCCCCACATCTCTGGAATACACTGAACACAATACCAGAGTAATCCATAATCTCACTGCTTTCAGTTTAGAAATCCCCTCTTTAAAGATACTTTCTCACAACTCTCTTAGGGCCTCATTCAATTTCGATTTGGCCAATTGGATAGGGCTCTATATAAGCACAGAGCATATATTTTTACAGAAGTTTTTAGTTAGTGAAGACCTTACTTTTGGATAGAAGTTCACCAACTAAAAACTTCTGTAAAAAAATTATGCTCTGTGCTTATGTAGAGCCCTATTCAATTGGCCAAATCACAATTGAATGAGGCCCTTAGTGAATACACTTGTAGATCTTTAGGAGCATTTTCCTTTCCACCTGTACTTACCATTTTACCTATGTATGCATCATCCCCTATATAAGTATACTGTAAGTTCTTCGAAGCAGGCATATGTAACCTGTAGATTATATTATCATCTAATTGTTTGGTACCTTGTGTCTTGTTGTGGACATCGTTGGTGCTTAACAAATAAAAATACACACACATACATACAGATGACATGGCAGGATCTGAAATGAGCAGTTTATGCTGAAAACGTAGCAATGTATCTGAATTAAAGCAGTTATATGAAGAGTTGTAGCCTATCAGGTGATATCCTCATATTACATTATAGGAAATGTTTAGTCCCGGTCATTGCACTCAAAATGTGATGGAACCAGTTATAAAGTGTAAGTGGGCTGTTACTTTATTATACAGAGCATATGGATGTTGGATAACTGTGTTATTAAATACATTTAATTAAATAAGTAAAAAATTTGATAGTTGTTACTTTTATCTAAAGATCTGAAAACAGTCAGTTTGATAAATTTGCAATAATGGAGGGAATCAGGTGGTATAAAGTGTGATAATTTGGTGGTCTGTAGCATCAGACTGTGATTGTTGTATTGCAGGGCCTATTGTTGTCTTGTACACAATATTACAGTTTATATATGTTCTCTGTTTGTCTTTTCCCATAAAAAAATCAATAGAGTAAGTAGAGGGATTTGAACCGCTGCTTCCCTGCGGTCAGATACTCTGAGCTAATCTGCGCACGTGGCTCACATAGAGCATAAAATATAATCAGTGACAAATAGCAACAAATACACACAATCATGCACAGATTCAATTCATTATATATACCGTAGTAACTTACATGGCTCTCTATCTCTAGTAGCAATTTCAGAAAGGCAAACACTTTTTCAAAACTCTACCTAACTAGCCACTTGCCCGTAAAAAATGACGGCATAATATTTGCAAGCCTGGCAATGCTGCCGCACATTTCGAGCCTCGCCATGCGTGGCAAAGCCTGGCAATGTGAGCCTCGCTATGCACAGCTTCTCTCTCCTTCCCTTGTTCTGTGTCCTCTGCTGCAAAGCTCGCGGATGCGTCCCTCGCTTCGTGAAGGACGCAACTGCGTTACCAACTTTGCAAACGCCACCAACATCGCAAGATCCACAATTATATATGTGATTATGCTTTACTGGAATAGTCAGTGCCTTGTTTGAGCTGCTTGACTAATTATTGAATGACTAGATTCACATTAGGCCTATTAAAAGCGCTTGCAATAAAGATTGCCGAATTCTAGTTGAAACTGCTAAATGATTCGCCTTTTTGTTGAAGCAGTTAAACATAACCAAAAAATGGGAGGCCTCATTTACTAAAAATTGCAATAATAGTTAATAAAATAAATAATATAGTTTGTCCATTAGTGTGGCAAAAATTTTAAAATATAACTATATAAAATAAAATAATCTTTAAAAAAAATGTAATTATTTTTTTCTAGATGTGCAAGCTTGGGAGGAGAAGGTGTATATTGTCTGCCTCTAGCATTTCCTGTTTGATTGGAGCCTGAGTCTCAGGTTTTAGTATTTCACAACTGAACCCTTCCTTAGACGCTTGCAATTGCAAGATAAACTGCAAGCTTTGCTCATACAGCATTATAATCACCACAGCAAAGTGTCATGGGTGCCTCTAGTGACCCTCAGAGGAATAAAAGTGATGTTTTTTTCATATACAAATATCCCCCTCCCCTGACTTTTTACCCCACTGCTCCATCTTCTGCTTAATAGAAAAGCATCCTTGCACATGCTCAGAACTAGCCAGAGGCTACGGAGACCACCTTTTATACACTATCAGAAGCTGATGGAGACACAGACTCTGCTACACTGGGCTATGCAGTGTGCAATATTAACCAATCAGTGACCATGTCTCTGCAACCTACTTTAACATACTGCTGAGAGATGGACACTGATTGGCTAGTATGATACACTGCACAGCCAGTGCTACTGTGTCTGCATACACTGCGGTGGGCAGACTCATACAGGGACTATTTGTTTGATTTTAGTTAGTAAAAACAGAGCTTATAAGCACTTATTAATAAAATAAAGCACATAAAACGAAATAGAAAATCTAGAAACGTTCCATATCCCATTAAGCAATTCCTGGACAGAGCGAAACATTTTGAGTGGGTGTAGGGACAGTGACAACATCTGAAACAAGCTGTATGAGATGTTCAAAAAAGAAAATGTAATACTATAGAGAGATGTCCGACATCTATAATACACACACTGACTTATTGAAGATATAAACAGACTCAACCAGAGGAGGACAGAGACTTGTATAAAGCCAAACAGAGCAGGTTATCAGATCTGCCAAGGCCCACGCAGAAGAGAAAACTACACAGTCAATATTAAAAAGGTGACAACACTGTCTTTAAGTATTTTAATGAAAAGAGAAAAACTAAGGAAGAAATGGTTAGACTTAAGAAAGTAGATGTTAGCTATGCAGAGGAAGACAGGTACTTAGCAAACTTCCTTAATTAATACTTCTGCTCTGGTTCGTTAGCGGACATTGGGCAGAGTGAATTTCCATTGTGGGTGCTGCATGAAGTGATAACATTATTAAAGGCATATGAAAGTGAGCTGGGTTATTAATGCATCTGATAGAGGAGAATTTATAGTGTCTGAAAAAAAATAGTTTGCATGAAAAAATTCCAAAGTAAACACTAGCCTGAAGTTTGCTGAATGTCTTGCATTTGCAAACTGTTTTCTCTCAATGTTGACACCCCCTGAAATTCCCAGGGAATATTAGCACAAGTAATACATTGTTTTTTGGGGGGCCTGGGGATTTTGCAGACATGCTCAGTTAGCACTTGAAGTCTTCCCTACTGTGGGAATTCACATTATTTCAGACACTTTATTTTCCTTTAGCCAATCAGCAGCTTTTATATTGGGTACATTTTTTTAATGAAGTACCCAATATGCGCAGGTCCATTGCTGGGGGTGTCTACATCACCTACAGCACATTTTTTGCAAAAATTTTTTGCATTTTTTCATGCAAACATTTTTTGGGTAGGTGGGTTATAATGCAATTTACAGGATGCATTCATAACCCACCTCACTTGCATATACCTTTAACATAACTAAGTCATTTTTCAGAAGATGTCGTTTTACTAGCATTAGCAAAGTTAGACGTGAATAAGTCAATGGTCCCAGACTGTGTACATCCCGGGGTACTGAAGGAGCTTAGATTGCATTTTTTAATAAATCATTATTGTGAGTATTAGTTACAGATTAGTGGAACACCCCTAATATAGTACAGCTACACAAAAAATGTAGTAGGTAAGGAACTGCAGTCCAGTTAGTCTGAAACCATTAGTATGCAAACTAATGGAACACTTTTGAAAATAAAGAATTATTGAATACCTAAAATCTAATGATTTACCAAATCATAGTCAGCCTGGCTGTACTGCTGGGAGATCATGTCAGACTAATCTAATTGACTTTTTTTATTATACCAGTAGATATAGCTTATCTGGATTTTAGTAAAGCGATTAACACAGTCAGATACAATAACCTAATATGAAAACTTCATAGTCTGCATTTAAATTTAGTTCAGTGGATAGGAAACTGGCTGAAGGATGGGAGTCGGAGAGTTATAGTTAATAAAATAGTGAGAGGAAGGGATGGTTACCAGGAGAGTGCCACTGGGCTCAGTGCTGTTTTGTTTAATATTTTTATTAGTTATATTACTACTGGTCTTGTTTAAGGGAACATTTGCAGGTGCAACAAAAATGGTAGACTTCCCAGGAGGTCTAAGTCAAATGTGTAATGTTTTAATAAAACTAGAGCATTGGCCAAGTAGGGGGAAACTAAACTTCAACACTGAGAAATGCAAAATTATGTACAAAAATTATAACAGCAAATGATCAAAAGGACTTGGGAGGTATTATATTACATGATTTAAAAGCAGGCAAACAATACAACAAATTAGCAGGAAAAGCCAGTAGGATGCTGAGATTTATTAGAAGAGGAATTGAACAGAACAAGTAGGTACTAATGTTACTCTATATATCCCTAGTTAGACCTCACCTAGATTTGTGTCCAATTCTGGTGACTGCATCTCCAAATGCTATTAATAAATTGGGAATAATTTAAAAAGGGCAACTAAAGTGATGCAGGGTCAAAAAAGACATAAATTATACTGAAAAACGTAACGATTAGAGGGGAGATGCGAGAGGGACATATGATAGAAACCTGCAAATATAACACAGAATTCAATAAAGTTTAAGCACAACCTGGCTATATAGAGGCTAAAATAAGCCAATTTTAGCTAGATAAAATGGGCAAGCTACTGTAGATGGGCGTTTTTGCTTCTTTTCTGTCTTCAAATCTATATTTCTATGTGGTTTGGAGAAATCTTCACACTTCTGAGGTAAGTAACAAATAACATTAGGAGCTGTGTAAGCTATGATAATAAAAGCACTTTAGAGAAACTCTTTCATTTAGCTGAATCCGCTTGTGTCATGGCTGCTTACATTTTGGACTGCTTGTAGCTTAAGGGGGAGGTATTATCCTACCGGGCTTACAGTTTCTTTTACCTACTGTGCTAATGTTTCCTTTTCTCTTTCTAAATACTTGTATCTGTTGCCATAGGTGGTACTTTAATATTATTTACAGAAGTAGAAGTGTACTATGGGAATAAAATAAAACATTAAAGGCAAGTCAGGGTATTTCCTCTACTACAGCAATGGCATGGAAAGAAAAGAGACAGACCTGCCATAATGCACCACAAGCACAGCCTTAATTATTACAAATATTCTTACAATTATATCTGATGATGATAATGCTATAGTGACTTCTATGCGTTTCACCCCACCAGTAGAAGCCCTCACACAGGAGTGAAACACGTAGAGGTCACTATAGCAACAGGAGTCAGGTTTTGTCATCATCAGCACTGAACCCACCTGTATGTGCGCATCAGACTGGGTGACTCAGACAACACAGACACAGAAACGTTATTTTGTGATATACTGTGAGAACACAGACTTTTATGTAAGCTGTGGCTGCCGGCACATACTGCAAGCCCAGCTCCTGCACAAATGTAAGCTCTCCTCACCAACACCACAAAAATATCATGGATATATACATATAATATGTATATTTTACTACACAAAAGCTAGCTTTATGACATCATTTCTATAATTTCTACATTTTAATCTGAATTTTTTTATTTATTATATATATATTTTAGCGACAAACGGCATAAAAGTTTGAGACCTTGCAATGCTGTTGTTTGCCGCACATTGCAAGCCTCGCCATGCGCAGCAAAGCCAGGCAATGCAAGCCTCACTATGCGCAGCTTCTCTCTCTCTCCTTCCCTTCTTTTGTGTCCTCTCCCTCCCTCTTCTCTCCTTCTCTCTCCTCTCTGCAAGCCTTGCAATGAGCGCCTTCAGCACCCATTGGCACCAATTGCAGGCCTCCCGTCATAAATGACATTACACTTTTCTCTCCCCAGCGGCGTTTAAACCTGTAACTTTTTTCAAGCCCGCAAGTCTTAAATCGTAAATTTCTATTGCTCAAAGCCTTGTAGGCTTGAAAAAAAGTTACGTGTTTAACCGGCGTAATTTTTTTTCAAGCCTGTAACTCAGAAGCCGTTGGCCGGACGCCAAAAGACGCCAATTGAAAAACAAATTAGCTTGCAACCTCACGGAATTCCTGCCTCAGGAGGAGGCAGGGCCTCATTGCGAGCCTATCCCCTTCAGCACTCTTTGGGGGCCTCTCCCCCTTCTACTTTATGCGGCCACTCATTGTAGGCCGCGGCATGCGCTTGTGCAAGCCTGTAACTTTGCGATCGTTACCGACAAACTCGCAATTACGGCAACTATATATATGATATATAATTTTATTTTAGCAAATAGTGGTCCTCTACAAAAGTGTTTTAGCAAGTTTAACATAAATTAAATAAATATAACTTTTAATTTGTAACTATTATATTCAATTTTGCGTTTATTGTGGCAGACATTTGCTTTGTTCCTAATTAGATCACTCATGTAGGAGGAATGTAAGCAATCTTGGATTAAGAAAAGATCACAGTTCAGTTTTATTGAATGACTCCTAGTTGACAAAAGAACTAAATAGAAGAGTAGCTCCAGTAAGCTAACTCTCCCATTCAGGATCCAGCCAGACTAGCAGAGCCATCTAAATGGAAAGGACCACTGTAGTTTGGTAAAAAAAAACTCCACATGCTTGAGAATAACATCATTTTAGAGAGAGAGTTCTGCGTCGGTTCTGGAAGATGCCTCTGAGATCATATTCTGCACAATATCTTGATGGAGTTTTCTGAGAAGGAAAATAAGTCTCTGTTGAGAGGCAGTTTTATCCAGTTTGTAGCTAAGAGATGAACGCAGACACAGGAGACAGGCTCCTGAGATGTATATCACTAGAGAGTAGAGCAATGACAAGGAGAGCCGCAATCTCAAGGACATAGGGGAAACTCTCAGACGGGATGCCATTTAAAGGACCACTGTAGGCCAGTATTAAAGTAATATTTTTTCCCCCCATAGATTAGGTAATAATTATATTTATTTCTTACCTTGCTGCCCTTCGCCATCAAATTTATCGCCCAGTCAGAAATGAGTATTAGAATTACTCCCACGCCATTTCTGATTGGTTAAAAGTCTAACCAATCATAATTCATTGATTGAAGTACTGTAGTTGGAGGATCCCTGGGTAGCCGGTATTGATGAGAAATTCCAGGTATCCCCTGGCCCATAGAGTCTAGAGGTATTAACCCCTTAATTGTGTTGGATTTGCGCAAACAAGACTCAAAACTACAGGCTGTTCCACTTATCTACTAACCTTTCTGTAAAGTAATATTTCTTCAAATTATTAGTGAATCTACCGTGTTTTGATTCAATTTCATGTCCTCTTGTTCTTATATTTCTCCCTTACTTAAAGGGACATGAATGGTTTTTAGTTCTTACTAGGTATATAATATCCCTGTGTGTCCATTTACTTTTATGTACTTTATTTTATTAAGAAGTGGTTATAAGCTCTGTTTGTCTTCTGCCTAAAATCATACAAAATAGTTCCTACTTTGTTTCTCCCCTCTGCAGCTAATGAAGACAGTGTACTTCTAAGTTCTCATAGTAACCAATCAGTGGTAACATTCTGTAACATGCTGCTTGAGAGAGGTCACTGACAGGCTAATTTGAGAAACTGCGCTTCACAGTCTGTGTATTCTTGAGCTACAGAGGGCAAACTCACACAGTTTGAATGATTTTAGGCAGAGAAAAACAACGCTTATAAGCACTTTTAAATAATATAAAGTGCATAAACGTAAATAGATACACAGGGATATTATATTGAATGCATATCCCTTTAAAGGCACTTCCCCTTTGCCCTAAATTAAACCAAATTTCCAGATCTAATAAACAAAATGTATTTGAATTTTGTGCATCACGTGAGCCCTCTCCAAGCTGCACCATAAATAAAGTGATCATAAGGGGTTAATAAATAAGGGGATACTGGGAACGTCCAGTGATCCTATTTGTAGGCTCGATTACACCAGAATCCCTAATCCCTTCCATACATCCCATTTAATCTACGCCCCACGTACATTCATGTATTTAATCCTAGTGCTGTATTAAATCATTCTGCGCATGTGACAAATAAAGGATGAAGTGACAAAATGTACAGTTACAGCAGGTCTCCGGCCTTCAGACCTAACTCTGGGATTTACCTTTAATTAAAGGGAATTATTTAAAATAAACACAACCTCTTAAAGAAACATCAGTAACAGAGAGATAATTGTGGAAATGAAATAGCATTTATAGTACATTAAAAACATATATATAAATATGATTATATTACCAGAAAGCTAGTTCTAGGTGTATGCTTCCACTCACCCACAGAGCTGACCATCATTTACACTGCTGTGGACCATTTGTTTCAATTTAGTCTTTAGAATAACTCAGTTTAATATATATATATATATATATATATATATATATATATATATATATATATATATATATATATTGTAGTAAACTACCTCCTCAAATAATCAAGGCAGTAACCTTGAAACAGCTGTACGTGGGTGGGATTCCTGGCTTGTGTATAATCCATCCTGAGCATTGCTCAAAGCTGTGTAATGCTCAAAGCTGTAATAATATGCTTAAAGGAAGCCATGTTTAAAATAATAATGGATTACAAGAGTGAAGCCTTTGTGGGCACATTTGCATGTCCCTGCCCAGGATAATAACTGTATTTCTTGGAATTCTCGGCATGAAACAAGTTTTTTAACTTGTTTTAGACGTTCAAATGTGAACACAAATGTAGTATATATATATATATATATATATATATATATATATATATAAATTAACTAGTACATTGTGATCACATTTTAATTCACAAGTTAAAAAACATGTTCATGCCCAGAATTCCGAGAATACAGTTATTACACTGCATTCTGGGAACCAGGGCAGGGACATGCAAATCCATAACTATATCAAACATAGCTTCCCTTAAGCATATGCCTGCTGCATCAAACAGCTTGGAGCAAAGTTAGGGTTGGATTATACACAAGCCAGGAATCCCACCCGCGTACAGCTGTTTCAAGGTTACTGCTTCTCATCAGCGGGGGGGGGGGGGGGGTTCCTTAGCTTGTGTAGTGGATATTTTGAGTAGGTATATATATATATATATATATATATATATATATATATATATATACCCAGCATTACATTTTACATTTTTATATTCAGTTATTCTTTACTGCCAGCCTCTATTTTCTTTGCTGAACTGATTCTGACAATTGCTTTCTCAGTGTCCTTTTAAACTAATGAGTGTTTGCCCTGCAGACAAAAGCTTCTTCTGTATTCAAAGTCTCCTCCCAAGAAACTAATTAGCTCATACCAAAATGAGTAGCTTTCACAGCAGCATAATTGCAAATAAAAGTAATATTTGTGTACATTCCTGTTATCATTGGAAAGGGGTTACTTGATTAGGTATCAATGTTTTTTGATAGACTGGCACCCTACACTGCACATCAGACGTACAGAGTCTGTGTCTGGATACATTGCAGAGGGCAGACCCATGCAGGGACTATTTGTTTGATTTTATCAGAATAAACCAAGCTTATAAGCACTTCTTGATAAAATAAAGCACATACATGTAAATAGATACCCAGGGATATTATATATGTAGTAAAATCCAGGAACCTTCCATGTGCCTTTAATATTTTATACTATGGAGCTACATTGTGAAAGCGATAATAACACGCGGCGTGAGCTTTTTCCTCTGAATTTGTTACCAGCCGAGCTCTATTCACAGTCCCTGTCAAGGTGCGATATTAAAAGAAGACAAATAAAGGTGTTTTCACCGCCGTCTCTCACAAATTTAGATCTGTTTCTTCCACAGCGCCTAAAAAAAAATCAAAAACACGAACACCCCTCCCAATCAGGGACATGAGAAAGGGTATTTGGTAATGTGTCGCAGTGTATTTTCTTTTTTAAAATAAAGGTATCAACACAGAAACTGATTCAGAAGTTTAGCTGCTCTTGGGGGCTTGCCCCCTACCAGCCAATGAGATCTACAGACTAAAGTATGTTTGTTGCATTTCCTGTTAGTTTCAATGAAGATTAATATGGTACTCTTCTAAATGCATGGAAAAAATCGTTGTGCGCCATGTCCCTTTAATATCTTGCTGTGGAATTATTGGTATCACTGACTTGTGACAAGGCCTTGATTATAAATAGAGAGAATGAGACATCTGTATCCCAATTTATGCTGTTAGGGAACCCTGGGACCCCATACCTAGCTTGTTTCATTTATAGGGGGGATTAGAGTAGGGGGCCTTATAATATGTACTTGTCTTGGGGGTGACTGGATCCAGTTATGGGCAGCAAGGAAACATAATGAGTATCTTTACAGTAACTAGATATATTAAAGGCTTATCTACGTTTCCTGGATTATAAATGCATCAGTAGTGTATGAAAACATGTTTTTGCATGAAAAAGTGCCAGAATAAACATTAATAAACTCACCCTTATGGTTGCTAAGTCTCTTGAGTTTGCAAGTAGTTGCTTTTGTGAGCTAACACCCCTGGATATCTCTGCTAAAATTTGCATACAATTCATAATTTGTTTTGACCAATCACAGGCAACTATACATATGAATACATTGTAACAGTCAGTGATGGCAATTTGTGCTGGAAGGAATCATGGGATTTGTAGTACCCTTATAGAAGGAAGCAGGAGGAGCCAGACACTGATCTGTAGATCTCTGCATTGAGCTACTGCGACCTTGAAGGTTAGTAAAGAGTTAAACTCCATACTTGAATGCAGTGTTTCTATTGGTAGGTACACTGTGCCTATGTAAGCAGCTCTGGGGGTGTGGAAAACTAGTTTTATTTTTAAATAAAATAAATCTGTATTTGTATAGAATGACTCCATGTAATATGAGCTGAAGGTGTTAGATTAGAGAAAGGTAAGAACAGGGAAACTCAGGTATGCCTTTATTAATGCTTAAAGGCATATGGAAGGTTTCTGGATGTTACTAGGTATATAATACACCTGGGTTTCTATTTGCTTTTATGTACTTTATTTTATTAAAAGCAAACTAATAGTCCCTGTATGGGTCTGTCCACTGCAGTGCAGGGCTGGATGTGCAATGTAGTATCCTAGTCTATCAAGGACCATGTCTCAGCAGCAGAACAAGTACACCAGAGTCTGTGTCTTCGTGATCTGCAGAGGGCAGACCAAAATAGGGACAATTTGTTTAATTTTATGCAATAAAAACACTTAATAAAATAAAGTACATAAAAGTAAACATGGAATATAAACACGTATGCATGTAGGTATATATCTATGTATTTATTACATTTATTACATAAAATTGCACATGCGCCAATGGAAACACGAGTGCACTGAGTGATGCGAAGAGGGGTGGATCCAGGGTGGACATATAAAGCTGGATCGAGCATTACAGCACTGCATTATGCACCTAATTATAATATACGAGATTTAGTAAATCACGTGAACTTACTGGGAAAAATACTGAAAATAAATGGACAACATTCAAATCCTTACTAAATAAACATACTCATCGGCATGTACCTTGTGGAAATAAAATGAATAGGAGTAAATCATATCCCATGTGGCTTAACAATGACTTAAAGATCATGATGAGGAAAAATAAATATGCATTTAAATTATGCAAGAAGGAGGGAACAGAGGCAGCTTTATGTGACCATAAGGAAATCAACAAGTCTTGCAATTAGACTGGCTAAAATATAAAATGAGAAGTCAGTTGCAATGGAAAGTAAGACTAACTCTAAAATATTTTTTAAATATATTAATGGGAAGAAGGCCAGGAAGGAAGCTATAGGAACATTACAATGTGACACAGGCCGTCTGATAATTAGTGACCAGGAAAAGGCAGATGAGCTAAATAGGTTCTTTTCATCGGTATACACAAGGGAGGTACCAGTGGTTGGGGCACTGCAACATAATAAGACTACACTACCATCACTAAATAATTGGTTAACACAGGAAGTAATACAAAAGAGATTGGAGAAAATAAATGTTAATAAAGCCTGAGGTCCTGATGGAATACATCCAAGGGTACTAAGGGAACTGGGTTCTGTAATAGCCAAACCATTATATCTAATCTTTCAAGACTCACTCACTATAGGGTCTCTACCAGATGACTGGAGAAAAGCAGAGGTGATACCTATATTTAAGAAGGGATCTAGAGCAAATCCGGGGAATTATAGACCAGTGAGCCTCACTTCTGTAGTTGGGAAGCTTATAGAAGGCTTTAGTAAGGGATAATATACAAGAATATGTCTATTTGAACAGGATCATAGGTAGCAGTCAACACGGATTTATGAAGGATAGGTCGTGTCAGACCAATCTAATTAGTTTTTATGAGGAGGTTAGTAGGAACTTGGATCAGGGCAACTCAGTGGATGTAGTCTTTTTAGATTTTTCAAGGCATTTGATACAGTGCCACATGGAAGACTAGTGAGCAAACTAAGGGATACAGGAATTGCAGTAAATATCTGCTCATGGATCGAGAGCTGGCTAAAAGACAGGAAGCAAAGGGTTGTTGTGAATGGAACATACTTCGATTGGTCTAATGTGATAAGTGGGGTTCCTCAAGGTTCAGTATTAGGTCCTCTCCTTTTTAACATATTTATTAATGACATTGAAGTAGGACTCGAAAGTAGTATCTCCATTTTTGCTGATGACACTAAGTTGTGCAAGGTAATAAAATCAGATAATGATGTACTTTCCCTACAAAAGGATTTGCATAAATTAGAGAAATGGGCGGCTAAATGGCAGATGAGATTTAATACAAATAAATGCAAGGTTATGCATTTGGGAAGGAACAATAGCCATGCAATTTATAATCTTAATGGAGCAAATCTAGGGGTATCAGATATTGAAAGGGATTTGGGAGTACTAGTGGACAACCACCTAGGTAGCAGTGCTCAATGCCAAGCAGCAGCTGCAAAGGCAAATAAAATATTAGCATGTATTAGGAAGGGTATAGAAGCAAGGGAAACAAATATAATTCTGCCACTATACAAATCCCTAGTACGCCCTCATTTGGAATATGGAGTACAATTTTGGGCACCACTTCATAAAAAGGACATTTTAGAACTGGAAAAAGTACAGAGAAGGGCTACAAAACTAATAAGGGGAATGGAGGGGCTAAGTTATGAAGAAAGACTAACGAAATTAAACGTATTTTCGCTAGAAAAAAGGCGTTTACGAGGGGATATGATTACCCTATATAAATACATCCAGGGTCAATATAAGGCTTTGTCAATTGAACTTTTTGTAGCAAGAGATTTTCAACTGACAAGAGGACATCCTTTGAGGTTAGAGGAAAAAAGATTTCACCTTAAACAAAAAAAAGGGTTCTTCACAGTTAGGGTGGTTAAACTGTGGAATTCTCTACCAAAGGAGGTGGTGACAGCGGATTCGATAGACAACTTCAAAAAGGGGTTAGATATATTTTTGAATAAAGAGGGCATTCAAGGCTATCGTAGATAACTAGCAAAGGAATATTGATCCAGGGAGAAATTTGATAGCCAGTTTCTGGGGTCAGGAAGGAATTTTGTTTTTTTTCCCCCTTACGAGACAATTGGTAAAGTTTCAATGTTTTTTTTTTTTTCTGTTTGCCTTCCTCTGGATCAAATAACAATTAACAATTAATAATAAATAGTCCACATTAAAAAGATCAATAGAGATCTAAAAAGGTTGAACTTGATGGACTAACTCTTTATTCATCCTCCAATACTATACTATTAATAATTATTTAATCAATAATTTAATTAATAATATTCCGCATATTGCAGATCAGAGGAGATCTTAACAGGTTGAACTTGATGGACTGAAAGTCTTTTTTCAACCTTAACTACTATGTAACTATGTAACGTGTAGACATGAGTTGTGATAATGCGTAATGTGCCACGGGGGGTCACAGATTAAAGCGTGTGCTCCCCAATATCTCTCTGCTTTGCAGATCACGCACACACTGCCCTCATAAAAATGTCATGGATGCCGCCTGGAACAGCTTCATCAAACTTTGTGTTTTTTTTCTACTTAAAACTATCTTTATGACTTTTTCATGACTAAGTTTGCTTTTAGACCCAAAGATTTCAAATACATATATATATTCATTGTACAGTTGTCCTTAATTTAAAGTGAAACGCGCCATTTAAAGAAAAAATACTAAAGAAGCATCTGGAAGTACATTCAGTAATGGAACTATGTAGAGAAAATAATTAAAGTTCATTTTATAATCAGGGGCGTCTGCTGTAAATATGACGTGTCTTTAATTATAAAAAAAAATCTAATTGTACACTCTCCTAATTAAATGTGATGACACACCTTCCCCCCACGCTACCACCACCAGCGGTAAATACAACACTATGGGGGGGGGTTATATTGTGTGTAATTAGAGATATAGAAATGACAAATTATTCATATACATTCAAATATAAAATTATACTAATATATCCTACCACATTTACTGTGACATACGTGGTAATAACATGCTATTTACTGTAAACAAAGGGATTTGTCACATCTATTACAAAGCCTTTTAACCAGTTCTTCCAGGAAAAAAATGTATAACTCGGATTTTTGATTTTATGCTGGATTTCTGAATTTAAGATACTTTGGTAATAACTTCACATGCTTGAGACGTACCAAACAAAATAATATTAGTGGTGAAAACAACGAGTACCAAATTCCCTTAAGGAGTAATGTAGATTGGTATTAGCAAGTGCCAAGGAAGCGTCGCGTGCCCGAGCATTTTTTGCTCATCAAGACACGTTAAATACCGAATTCTACGAGTTTTGAGGTAGAGGAGTACAGAGGGACCACTGTATGTATATTTGGATGACACGTATTGTGTCATTTGTTATATGACCGGATGATCCCTACCTGGTACATCAAATTCTTAGAGCTGGATAATGGGGGTGGAGCGAGGGATGGGGAAGGAGGGAACAAGGAGCCTTTGTAAAGATTCCTGGATAATATTAAAAATTGACACCACATCCCCTCCCCCTCGCTTGCCCTGAAGTAGACTCCTTGCTTCAGGAAATGCAACCATATCTCTCCAGAAATGTAAACACCCTCTCACACACACAACTTCCACCTATGTATCATGAATTCCACCAGAGGCATCAACATTTATTATATTTTTCCTCAATTATATTCTTTGAAGAAATATGTATTTTCTATTGTGCAGTGGCTCTTTAAATGGCACAGAAAAGCAAGCAAGCAAGAGGATCCGGCTCTGCCGTTTGTAGCCATGGCTATTAGTCTTCTTCTGAGATAGTCTGCAGTGGATAAAAGGAGTTTTGACATTAAGCACTTTATCTATCTAATTGAAGTCAATAAGAAAACAAGAATGTGAATTACTGTAAACCAGTTGAATTTGATGTTATTTATAAATGAATAATTTATTGTGGAGGCAATGTGTATTCAGGAAAGAAGCGCACGTTACAGCTGTGTGTTTCCTTTTAACATTGTAGGATTTTATATAGTAGCATTATAGCTTGATGTATAACCTTAAAGCACCACTGTAGTGGTCTAATATGGGGAGATAGTTGTTTAATTAGGTATTGATCATTAATAAAATTCATATTTAATAAATTGTAATGGTGATATTCATATTCTATATTAATTATTGTATCACCCCCCTATGAAACTGATTATCTCCACCCTGATAAGGATCAGAGGGGTTTGGCCGAAAGATAGGTCTAAATGTCTTTAGGATTAGATAATAATCCAAATAATTATTCATAGGTCATCCCCTATACTTATACAGGAAGTCCCCAGCCAATGGAGAGCATCGTTTTGATGTAACTTTGTGCCTGAAAATTTAGCACATCCTAAATGTCTCCATTGATCTGAGACCAGCAGCAGCTGAGTTTGTATTTTGGAAGTAAGTTTAATATTGAATATTGTTTTTTTTTCTAAAAATTCAATATGATCCTGGCCTAATTTAAGAAAAAAATCTATTTCCCTTGGGAATGAGAAAATATTTCCCTCCACATCTTTAAAGGGACTCTGAACTATTGTATACCGTCATGTAGGACAATCAACATCAAGTAAAACATGTAAAAAAAACTTTTGACTGTTTTAAATGTTACTGTGTTAGCTTTTACAGCACTCATGAAAATATATATTTACTTTAAATCAGCAGGAGTCAAGTTATGGGGCCTAGTTCATGAGTACTGAAGGGATCATAAATTACAAGCTGCCTCTGAGTGATTCTAAACTCCATTTCAATAAAATGTCACATTTCTTCCCTTTGTGTTTAGAATGTCTTAAGAACCCAAAATAATAACCTGACATGTTTTGGTTGCAGCAAACTGAGTGTATTTCCCTTTGAGTGCGAGTGTATTTTGGTCTTTTGTGAGTGTAGGACGCTCCACACCACACCATTTCTGATATAAACTGGGTGATCTACAAATTCTAATAAATTCAAAGCTTAAGAAATTCAGGATTGATACAAGAATGCGTCAATTAAAAGATTATCTTGGCTTGTTTTCAATGCTCCGTTTAATAATGTAGAGCATTATAGACTAATTCATTATTTTTAAGTATAATTTAAAAATATATATTTTTCAAAAATTTGGTTTATTGAATGTAGGTGTTTTACATCCTTTAATAATGTCTTAAAAACACAAAATCCCAAATACATAGAAAAACATCAATCAGTAAGTGCCACAGAGAGGAGATGCCTTGAGGCGGTGCAGGCAGCTTGGACGAGTGCTGGGTAGTAGATCAAGGACTGGTTACTCCCGTGTGCCGTACGTTTCATGCTCTACATGTGTAGTCCGTGTTGGCAGGAGAACCGTTTTCTCATTAAAGGAATTATGTCACCTAAAATACAACTGGACTTGTCTGTGTCTATTCCTAATTGTCATATCTGTCCCCTGGTATCTATGTTGACGCCATTGATCCAGTTGTTATCTGTATCTTGGCAGCAGCTTCCATGGTGCTAGGGGATGTGGATAATGTTTGTACATGGAGTTGATGTCAGTAAAAATACGACAATACAACACATTTGTACATAAAATTGGCAGAGGAGGAGGCGAGGGTCATAGGAGCTTACAATCTAACAAGTAATAGAGGTGTAGAGTCAAAAGGTGAGGGGACATGTTATAGTGGGATGGAGGGAGAGGTGTCAGATAAGAATATTTAACCTTTTACAAAATGGTGGATGATGGAGCTAAGGTAGTAAGTGGTCTTTTTCTCTGAACTGATGATATTGCAGAGGATGTTTGAATGACTAAAGACTTAGGGAAAGTCTAATGAAGCGAAGGAGGGACTTTCAAGGAGTGGCTGTTCTCGTGAAGTCATGTGGAGGAGCATGGACACAGTGGAGATGGCGAGTTGGAGTGTGTATGGAGAACTGAGATGTAGAAAGGTGCTTTTGAGGGCTTGGTAAGTTACTCTTAGGATTTTTAATTTTATCCTTGATAATATGGTGCATTCAGGATGGAATAAAGAAGGGATTGTTGTTGTTTAGTCATTCAGTAGTGTCCGACTCTCTGTGACCTTATGGACCCCAGCGCCTTAGGCACATCTGTTAGCCACCGCCCTTCTGTGCTCCCGCAAGCATATGCTCATTGCTTCAGTAACCTTATCTATCCATCACTGCCTCTGATGTTCCCTTCTTTATGTGCCTTCAATCTTTCCCAGCATCAGAGTCTTCTCTGGGGAATTTTGTCTTCTCATGATATGGCCAAAATATTGAGCTTTAGTCTTATGATCAAACCTTCCAGTGAAGGTGTGCCTTGAAATGGGTAAGTTAAGACGGAGTTGTAGTAGGTTTATTTATGTGAGAATCATGTCATATTTTAGTGACTAGGGTATATGGATGACACTGCTGCACTTTTGTTTATTGGGCTTCATTTCTCCAGCTATTGAGCTTCCAAAACTAAATTGTTGTTGTTTAGTCGTTCAGTTATTGTGCCTTCAATCTTTCCCAGCATCAGAGTCTTTTCTAGGGAATCCCGCCGTCTCATAATATGGCCCAAATATTTAAGCTTCAGCCTCATTATCATACCTTCGTGTGAACAGTTCGTCTTGATTTCCTTAAGTATTGGTTTATTGGATCTTCTTCCAGTCCAAGGGACTCTAAGCCGTCTTCTCCGACACCACAATTTTACGGCGTCAATTCTACGGCGCTCAGATTTCTTTATGGTTCAGCTCTCACATCCGTATGTTACTACCGGGAATACCATATTTCGAACTATGCGGACCATTGCTGATAGTTTAATATCATTACTTTTTACTAGCTTGTCCACGCTTGCCATTGCTTTCGTCCCCAGAAGCAAACGTCTTTTAATTTCATGACCACAGTCACCATCTGCAGAGATCTTGGATCCAAGGAAAATAAAATCTGTCACTTCCTCCACTTCTTACCCGTCTATTTGCCAGGAAGTGAGATTGCCGTTTGCCATCATCTTCGTCTTTTTAACGTTGAGCAGCAGCCCAACTTTTGCACTCTCTTCTTTTACCCTCATCAATAAGCCCTTTAGTTCCTCCTCACTTTCAGCCATCAGAGTAGTATCATCGGCGTATCTGAGGTTGTTGATATTCCTTCCAGCAATATTGATTCCAGCTTTGGATTCATCCAGTCCAGCCTTACGCATGATGTATTTTGCATATAAGTTGAATAAATAAGGTGACAATATACAACCTCGTCGCACTCCTTTTCTGATCTTGAACCATTCTGTTTACCCATGTTCGGTTCTGACAGTGCCTTCTTGGTCGAAATACAGATTCTTTAGGAGGAGGATGAGATGATCTGGTACTCCCATCTCCTTAAGGATATGCCACATTTTGTTGTGATCCACACAGTCAAAGGCTTTAGAATAGTCTATGAAGCAGAAGTAAATGTTTTTTTTTTGGAACTCTGTTGCTTTCTCTATTATCCAGTGGATATTGGCAATTTGATCTCTTGTGCTTCATCCTCTGGGGAACCCGGCTTGCACATCTGGTAGTTCCAGGTCCATATATTGTTGGAGTCGAGCCTGTAGAATATTAAGCATTATCTTGCTGGCATGTGAAATTAGTGCAATTGTTTGATAATTGGAGCACTCTTTGGCACTGCCTTTTTTAGGGGATTGGGATGTAGACTGACCTTTTCCAGTCTATTGGCCATTGTTGAGTTTTCCAAATGTGTTGGCATAAGGCAAGTAGCACTTTCAGAGCATCATCCTGTGGAATTTTGAATAGTTCAATTGGGATTCCATCACCTCCTGCAGCCTTATTATCAGCAAGACATCCTAGGGTCCATCTCACTTCACTCTCCAAGATGTCTGGCTCCAACTCATTGGACAAACTACTGAGACCGTCACTGCTGTTAAGATCCTTCCTATATAGATCTTCAGTGTATTCCTGCCACCTCTTCTTTATCTGATCTTCTTCTGTTAAGTCCCTACCATTTTTGTCTTTTATCACTCCCACTTTTGCATGAAAGGTGCCTTTTTAGGTTCCCAATTTTCTCGAAGAGATCTCTTGATTTACCCATTCGGTTATCTTCTTCAATCTCTTTACAACCCTTATTGTAGAAAGTCTCCTTGTCTGTTGCTATCCTCTGGAATCCTGCATTCAGTTGGACAAATCTTTTCTTATCTCCACTACCTTTCGCTTTACTTCTTTCCTGGGCTACTTCCAAAGCCTCATCAGACAGCCAGTTTGACCTCTTACTTTTCTCTCTTTTAGGGATATTCTTTGTTGCTGTTTCCTGGATTATGTTGCAAACTTCAGTCCAGACTCCTTCAGGCATTCTATCTTCCATGTCTATTTCCTTAATTCTATTTTTTACTTCCACTGCATATTCACAAGAGATATTATTTATGTCATATCTACTTGGTCTGATGGTTTTACCTCCTTTTCTTCAGTTTAATTCTGAACCTTGCAATAAGAAGCTCATGGTCTGAGCCACAGTCAGCCCCAGCTCTTGTTTTTGCTGACTGTATAGAGCTCCTCCATCTTTGGCTTCAAAGTATATAGTCAATCTGATTCCTATGTTGTCCATCTGTTGATGTCCATGTGTAGAGTCGTCTCGGAGGCTGTTGGAAGAGGGTGTTTACAACAACCAGAGAATTATCTTGACTAATTTCTGACCTGTTTCATTTTATACTCCAAGGCCAAACTTGACAGTTATTCCAGGTGTCCTTTGGTTCCCTACTTTAGCTTTCCAATCTCCTATGATGATAGTAACATCTTTTCTTAGTGTTATATCTATGACGTGTTGAATGTCTTCGTAGAACTGGACAACTCCAGCATCCGTGGTTGGAGCATAGACTTGGATCGCTGTGATATTAAATGGCTTGCCTTGAATTCGAATTGAAATCATTCTGTCATTTATTGGGTTGTAACCGAGCACTGCTTTGGCCACTCTTTGATTGACTAGGATGGCTACTCCATTTCTTCTGCAGTATTCTTGACCACAGTAGAAGATTTGGTGGTTGTCTGATGGGAAATGTCCCATTCCAGTCTATTTAAGTTCACCAGTTTCCAGGACATTTATGTTTAGCCTTGTCACTTCATTCTTGACCACATCTAGTTTGCCTTGGCTCATAGTTCTAATGCTCCAGGTTCCTATTCTGAATTGTTCTTTGCAGCATCAGACTTTCCTTTCCCCTTCAGACACATCCACAGCTGGGTGTCCTTTCAGCTTTGGCCCAACCACTTCATTAGATCTGGTGTTACTTGTACTTGCCCTCTGCTCTTCTTCAATAATGAGGTAGGCACCTTCTGACCTGAGGGCTCATCTTCCGGTACCATATCATTTGGTTGTGCCTGTCCATAAAGTTTTCTTAGCAAAGATACTGGAGTGGGTTGCCAGTTCCTTCAACACTTTGACCTCTCAGCCATGACCTGCCCATTCTGGCTGACCCTACATGGTAAAGCTCATAGTTCATCGAAGTACACAAGCCTCTTCACCACAACAAGGTAGCGATCCAGAAGGGGCCAAGACTAAATAGCCATATGCAAAATGCATACATAAAAATAAGATTGGCTTGTCTGTGTGTAAGCAACTGATTTCCAATCACACCTTAGTGATATCTGAGTCTGGAACATTCAATTAACCTAAAGACACATCCAAGTTTCCTGGATTACTACATTTTTGCATTCTTTAGGCAAAAAGCATCCTTCATATATGCAGCACACTTCATAAAACATTTTATTTTTATTAATATATAATATCCCTCTTAATGATTATGTTGACACCTCCAGGGGTGTCTACACCTGCACCTGATTCCTCCAATCAGCATGCAGCATTAGGAGACCAATTTTAATCCATTTTCACTTGCTGTGTCTTCCTCAGCCAATAGGAGAGCACTGATGTAAGCCCCCAAGTCACTGCTTGGATATGACCTTCCCTGCTTCTTCCTGTGTGTGCTGTGTGGTGTGCTGTTGCCATAGCACCTTCTAACATGGACCATACTACATATCCCAGGCTGCTTTGCAGCACAAACAGGAACCCCAGAGTTGTATCAAATGTTTCAGCTAGCCTCTGCTTTCTCCCGATTGGCCAAAATAAATTAGGAATTTTATGCTAATTTAGCCTGGGTTTGGAGGGGGTGTTAACCATAGTTTTCAACTGTCAGAAATTCGACAGGTTTTTAAAGGTGTTTAAATGTTTATTTTGGTATTTTGTCATGCATACACTATTAATTCTCCTCTATCAGATGCACTAATAATCCAGGAAATGTAGATATGCCTTTAACCAGGAACTCAAAACAGGGATTGAAACTTACACATCAGGACTAGACTGGGGAAGTTGGATACCAATCAGAGGGCAGTTTTAAAAAACCTATTAACAGCTGGAGGCAATTGTCCAAAGTGAGGTTTGATGCTCATTTACCACTGTAGTTGCCATTGAGGAGTCATTGTGTCAGGGCATCTGCCCACACGGTCATTTATACATTGTTAAGATGGGGTTGGTGCACTGTGTCATCTCCACAGGGAGCCTCGTGGGTAGCTGGTTTAGCAAACTCAATTCAGCCAACACAGAACAGGACTACATTGAAAAGTGAAATATCCCACACAAAATATACAGTGAACATACCTGATGTATAGAGATATATGAAATATGCTGCAGTCATTATAGGACTAGAACTCTTACTTTAGAGTTCCATAATGGACACATTTAGGAAACTCCTCTGTTCTCAGAAAGGCCATGATCTGGGGGCCAAGTGGGTTGAAGCCCTAGTGGGTCATTAGCCTGGATGTTAAGGCAGAATATAGAATTGTTGTTGTTCAGTTGTGTCTGACTTTCCCTGACCCTATGCACTGCAGCATGCCATGCTATTGTTACGTCTCTGGTCATGCTTATCCAAAAGGTTATCTTGACAAAGATACTGAAATGGGTTGCCAGTTCCATCTCCAATGGACCACAATTTGTCTGACCTCTTTGCTATGACCTGCCCGTCTTGGGTGACCCTACATGGTAATCTTCATTGAGGTACACAGAATTAGCACAATACTAACCTCAAGAGGAAATGTACATAGACATGCTTATTGTCCTCCCCTGTGTCTTTGTGTTGTCGCTCCCTACTAATTGCTCTCAATCAGTTCACGGTTGCACATGCCTATACTTTCTTTAGTATAACAGTTTTTGATTGCATATATCACATATTATATGATGGCAAGAAAGCTTTTGTGGATTGAGGGCTATTATCCAGAAGAGATAACATGGAGAGCCAGGGGAGGAACTGGGAAAATATTTACACAAAAAAATATCCAACATTGCATGTGATTTTTATGCCACTGAATGATCAGAAATGCTTATTTTGGCTATTTAATTCACAATGTGTTATTACGACAGATTTTTGTGCATCCCTTTGGTTGTATTATTTTTCTGGCCATTTCTATGATTTATTACCATTTTCAATTGCTTTGTAGCAAATAGAAACATCAACATTTTGTGGCAAGAAGGCAGAGTTGTAATGATCTCTTGCACTTTATGTCATTAAGCTGCTTAGACTACTGGCATTGTTAATGTAATTAAAGCATGCAAGCCCTGGTCTGTAATAAGGAAGTGGTCATTAGTTCCTAGTTCTGTTTTGTAGAACTGAGACTCAATTTTCTTGACAGATATTAATGACCAGGTTTTCAGGGATGGGCATTTGATAACTCCAGCCTGGCATTAGGAGGGCTGACAGAAAACATGTTAACCATTTCAGTTCCAGGGTGGGGGTTAAGAATCAAAAAGCCCATCTAGTCTGCCCATTTTAGCAGAGGCATGCTTAAATTCCTAAACTGTGTTTGACCCTATTCCCTAGAAGAATGTTCCACATTTTTGATACCCTTCCTTTAAAGTAGTACCCTTACACATTACACCTAATTGTTCCATCTTCTGGCTTCAAATCATGATATACATATGTGTTATGACCGAGTGATACAAGGGGTTTATGTAAACCACAACCTTACAAATCTCACTTTTACCAGGAGGTCTGAAAGAGTTAACTTCCGTGAGCAGTTGATTAGAAGCACCTGATCAGACAATACTTAAGATTGCTACTGGAATTTGGGTATGGCTGTTTGACTGCAGCAGTAGTCTCAGAGGCTGGTTTATGGACTGCAGTCTGTGTGAGGCTGTTAAAAAGTAGTGTACAGTCAGTCTGGGCTGAACAGAGATATACACAGGAATGTGTGAAGAATTTGAATAAAGAAACATGAAGCTGAAGCTGGGTAAAGAGACTCCATAACCCAGTGAAGACAGATAACTTGTCACTATATATATATATATATATATATATATATATATATATATATATATACAGTGGATATAAAAAGTCTACACACCCCTGTTAAAATGTCAGGTTTCTGTGCTGTAAAAAAATGAGACAAAGATAAATCATTTCAGAACTTTTTCCACCTTTAATGTGACCTATAAACTGTACAACTCAATTGAAAAACAAAATGAAATCTTTTAGGTGGAGGGAAGAAAAAATATAAAAATAAAATAATATGGTTGCATAAGTCTGCACACCCTTAAACTAATACTTTGTTGAAGCATCTTTTGATTTTATTACAGCACTCAGTCTTTTTGGGTATGAGTCTATCAGCATGGCACATTTTGACTTGGCAAGATTTGCCCACTCTTCTTTGCAAAAACACTCCAAATCTGTCAGATTGCGAGGGCATCTCCTGTGCACAGCCCTCTTCAGATCACCCCAAAGATTTTCAGTTGGATTCAGGTCTGGGCTCTGGCTGGGCCATTCCAAACTTTAATCTTCTTCTGGTGAAGCCATTCCTTTGTTGATTTGGATGTATGCTTTGGGTCGTTGTCATGCTGAAAGATGAAGTTCCTCTTCATGTTCAGCTTTCTAGCAGAAGCCTGAAGGTTTTGTGCCAATATTGACTGGTATTTGGAACTGTTCATAATTCCCTCTATCTTAACTAAGGCCCCAGTTCCAGCTGAAGAAAAACAGCCCCAAAGCATGATGCTGCCACCACCATGCTTCACTGTGGGTATGGTGTTCTTTTGGTGATGTGCAGTGTTGTTTTTGCGCCAAACATATCTTTTGGAATTATGGCCAAAAAGTTCTACCTTGGTTTCATCAGACCATAACAACTTTTCCCAAGTGCTTTTGGGAGACTTCAGATGTGTTTTTACAAAATGTAGCCTGACTTGGATGTTTTTTTTCATAAGAAAAGGCTTTCGTCTTGCCACTCTACCCCATAGCCCAGACATATGAAGAATCCGGGAGATTGTTGTCACATGTACCACACAGCAAGTTCTTGCCAGATATTCCTGCAGCTCCTTTAATGTTGTTGCAGGCCTCTTGGTAGCCTCCCAGACCAGTTTTCTTCTCGTCTTTTCATCAATTTTGGAGGGAGCTCCAGTTCTTGGTAATGTCACTGTTGTGCCATATTTTCTCCACTTGATGATGACTGTAATGTCTTCACTGTGTGCCTTGGTATATCTAATGCCTTGGAAAAAAAATTGTACCTTTCTCCTGACTGATACCTTTTAACAATGAGATCCCTCTGATGCTTTGGAAGCTCTCTGTGGACCATGGCTTTTGCTGTGGGATGCAACTAAGAAAATTTCAGGAAAGACCAAATAGAGCAGCTGAACTTTATTTGGGGTTAATCAGAGGCACTTTAAATGATGGCAGGTGTATGCTGACTCCTATTTAACACGATTTGGAATGTGATTGCTTAATTCTGAACACAGCTACATCCCCAGTTATAAAAGGGTGTGCAGACTTATGCAACCACATTATTTTTATTTTTTATTTTTCTTCACTCCACCTAAAAGATTTCAGTTTGTTTTTAAATTGAGTTGTACAGTTTATAGGTCACATTAAAGGTGGAAAAAGTTCTGTTTTTACAGCACAGAAACCTGACATCTTAACAGGGGTGTGTAGACTTTTTATATCCACTGTATATATATATATATATATATATATATATATATATATTTTTTTTTTTTTTATGCATATGATGAAAAACCTCTTTCTGTTTCTTTCCAGTCAATTACATAGAAAAAATCATCATCACCCACAGAAATTTTAGAATATTAAAGATAGAGATATACCTATAAGCAAAGTAAGAAAATGTTCTGTATCCAGACGGAACTTAATATAGTACTGCCTGTACGTTATATTTATATGTATGTATTTTTTTAATATGTTGTGCAATGGAAGGAAAAATTGCAGTGATTTTAAAATGAATCGGATGCACAGGCTAATGTGGACTTAAAATAGATTATTCAGCCTAAATCAGTGCCAATAAGGGTGCGTCTGCAAGCTGATGTAATGGGACATTGATACAAATACGTTTAAAAGCACAAATATAAACCTTACCTGCTAAATGCAATATATCATATCATCTGAGGTCTGCCCACTTGATTATTTTCTGTGACGTAGAACAGAGCATAAATAACAATTGATGCAGAGAAGACCAATCAGATGGACATTTTAGAGGACAGTTTTATGTTCATGTTGGAAGAATCATAACAGGCGTTCCTATAAAATAACAGACAATGTTTTTTTATATTTTTTTTAATAATGTGCTATGGTTCTGGAGAACATTGGAGTGCAAGAAGATCTAGTCAATCAATACTACATAAAATCAAATCAAATGGTTCAATAGAAGGAATTATTTGAATAAAGAATATTTTGACAATGAGAAGACAGGATTTTTATGGGGGTCTGGGAGGGCCGGCAACTTCACCTAAGCTTTCCTGTTGGGGGCAGTAATGGCGCAAATCCAGCTAAAAGCTCATATACATCCTGCCTTAATTCTTCCTCTGCCAGACATGTAAGACGCACCTTGCATATCCCGGCCTGGTCACATGGCCCTTCTGCCTAGACCCGACACGTCAAGGCTGTCTCCAGCCCCCTTCCATTTCTTAATTCATAAAAAGTACAATAAGAATTTTTGATAATGTCATTGGAGGACAAAAAAAATATGATTAAGTCACCAATTGGCGTGCTTTACAAAGATATGGGCTTTCATGCTACTGTATGAAAGCAGATAAATGAATTTGCCCTACAGCCCTTATTCTCTGCAGCTTCAAGGCCTTTATTCTGCACTGCTGTGCCAATGTTATCATATTGCCTGCGTACCTGTAGTATTTCTGTGCCCTGGTAATATCTTCAGGTGTCAAGAGAACATCCCTTTGTGATTCTGTTAGAGACGGGTCTACAGTGGATGTATACTGGGATATAGGTTGGGTAATGGTGCTGCCTCCTACACCTGCCTTGTGAGGAACGTCTGAGAGGCGCGTTGGCCGGAGGATGAGCACCAGGAAATATCAGTATTCCTAAACAGATGGTGATATGTTACCACCCAGTATGTAGGTTGATCCTGATTGCTCAGGTCCTTGGTTGGCCTCGGAGGTTGAATCCTTCTCTTCATCGTCTTCCTTGTAACCCTCCCCTTCTTGTCCTATAGGCCCAGATTCAGGAGTTCCTGATGTTTGCTAAATCTCTTGGGTTTCAGAGTTGACACCAATTGAAATCCTTTTTAAAATTAGCATAACATTAATAATTAGTTTTTGACCAATCACAGGCAGCTAATACATTTGTATCCCACTGTAAAGCTAGCTTGTGCACCAAATAATCAGTTTTCACTTGGTAACAGGAAGTAGGAGGAGTCAGACACTGCTGTGTAAGATCTCTGCATTGAGCTGCTGCTGGCTTGAAGGTTAGTAAAGTGTTAAAATCCGTATTTGAATGCAGTGTTTCTATTGGTAGGTACACTGTGCTAGTGTAAGCAGCTCTGGGGGTGTGGATAAAAAGTTTTATTTTTCAAATAAAATAAATCTGTCTGTGGAGAATGACTCCAAGTAATGTGTCTGATATAAGCAGCGGGTGTTAGATTAGAGAGAGGTAAGAACAGGGAATCTTAGACATGCCTTTAATAAAAGAAGGTTTCCATCATACCCCCCTCTCCCTTCTCTCCTCCAATCTATGCACATTAAGGTCACAAAATCATTCCTTATAAGTTTTGTCTTTTAAACCATGGCCATGTTAGTTGCTTTCCTTTGAACTTATTCTAATTTATTAATATCTCTTTGGAGATAGTGACACAGTATTTAGGCAAAGCAGAGACTAGCTGTATGCTTGCTTTTCACATTGTATTTCTATTTTAAAGCTCATAAGCTGGTGGAAAATAGGCCAGATTCACTAAAAGGTTGAGAGCCTATGAAAATGTTTTTCATAATGTGATTCACAGTACTCACTAAGCTTTTCTTAACGGTATTCCCACCATCTTCCCCTGTACCTAAATCTCAAGAGTGGTTAAGATAGAGAAGCATCCATTTGAAGTGCCTCACGTGTTACCTGAAAAACAAGAATGCTAGGGTTATATTTTTTATTGAAAAACTGTAATAATTCCCTTTAATAATAGGGAATAATAGGACTGTCCCTGCTCCTCAACATTTCACTCTTGATATATAAGATTATCACAGCCCCTCAGGGTCAAGCCAGAGATTCGCAACTGATTTCACTTGAAGGGTCTCGTGTGTGGCGCATGATGGCGCATGAATCCTTAGAAGGGTCTCACCTTTTATTTTACAAGTGGAAAAATCATGGCATGAAAGGAATTCATTGGTAATAGAGGTATTGGTAATGACGAGAAGTATTTAGGAGTACAAATTGGTCTTATTTGCAGATTTTATAGAGATATAATGGACTGTGCATTTGGTGGGAGCATGGTTCTGGAGAACCGGACTGGTGGCTGCATGGTTCTGGATAACCTTAGGCTGCAAGAAGATCCAGTCAATCAATACTACAGGAAATCAACCCAAACTGTTCACTGGAAGGTTTCATCATGAGGCTAAAGCTCAAATATTTTGGCCATGAGAAGACAGGATTTTTATTTGCTTAGAGGGCTAGCAACTTCACCTTAACTTCTCTGTTTGGGGCAGTAATGGTGCAAATCCAGCCAAAAGCTTATATCCAACATGCCTTAATTCCACCATGTAGCCCCCAGGCTAACTATTGAATATAACTACTGTCAAGAAGTGTTGAAGCCAGACAAGAGGGAACATTCTATAGTATTCAAAAATTTATATTTCCCCTAAACATGGTTTTATCATAGCATACACATCTGCTATTGTTATCAGTTTGATACACACTTCTCAAATATGAAGTTTTTCCCAAGCTAGAGTCGTCTTATAACTTGCAGTTTAGAAAGAAAATATGAGAACAAATTGGGCATGTAAAAAGGGCAATTTATTCTCCTGAAATGCCAAGTGGTTTGCTTAGCGCGCATTTATAAACATGCCTCGTTGAGAAGTAAATATACAAGAAACCACAAGTAGCCTCTAGTGGTATGAAAAGCGAACATTATGGAAATAGTTCTGCGTGCCCTTTCCTCAAATCTGTATTCAGAAGAGTTCAATCGGAATTAGAAATGAACGGCATGCCGGGCTGTGTTTACAGAAAGCAAAAGATCGAGACGGGAAAACCATGCCATGGAATTTTATCTGGTGCATATGACTTAATATACAAACTGATGAGCTGTGAATGAGCTACAAATATCATATACTGCATCCTATACAGTGAGGGGGAAAAGTATTTGATCACCTGCTGATTTTGAACGTTTGTCCACTGACAAAGAAATGATCAGTCTATAATTTTAATGGTAAGTGTATTTTAACAGTGAGAGACAGAAAAAAAAAAAAAATCGCATGTCAAAAAAGTTATAAATTGATTTGCAGGTCAATATGGGAAATAAGTATTTGACCTCTTTGTCTTAGTACTTGGTGGCAAAGCCCTTGTTGGCAATCAAAGAGGTCAGATGTTTCTTGTAGTTGGCCACCAGGTTTGCACACATCTCAGGAGGGATTTTGTCCCACTCCTCTTTGTAGATCCTCTCCAAGGGTCTGATTCAATTGCCCAATTCGTAAATTTATACACACTTAAAATCACTCTTAATATTGCTACATATTCGGCAAATATTACTTATTGGCACTAATGTATTCTTAAGTCAACAGAATGCATATAAACATTTATAAAAAAAACACCTAAAGCCAAATGTATGAGTTCAAAGCATTTGCAAGTAGCTAATAGAATATGGCCCCAAGTCATTAAGGTTTCATCCTGATGTTTGGCAATTCAAAACAATAAGCTCCCTCCAGAGATTTTCAATGGGATTAAGGTCTGGAGACAGGCTAGGCCACTCCAGGACCTTAATGTGCTTCTTCTTGAGCCACTCCTTTGTTGCCTTGGCTGTGTGTTTTGGGTCATTGTCATGCTGGAATACCCATCCACGACCCATTTTCAATGCCCTGGCTGAAGGAAGGAGGTTCTCACCCAAGATTTGACGGTACATGGCCCCGTCCATCATCCCTTTGATGCGGTGCAGTTGTCCTGTCCCCTTAGCAGAAAAACACCCCCAAAGCATAATGTTTCCACCTCCATGTTTGACGATCTGGATGGTGTTCTTGAGTCAAAGGCAGCATTCCTCCTCCTCCAAACACAGCGAGTTAAGTTGATGTCAAAGCGCTACATTTTGGTCTCATCTGACCACAACCCTTTCACCCAGTTCTCCTCTGAATCATTCAGATGTTCATTGGCAAACTTCAGATGGGCCTGTACATGTGCTTTCTTGAGCAGGAGGGCCTTGCGGGCGCTGCAGGATTTCAGTCCTTCACGGCGTAGTGTGTTACCAATTGTTTTCTTGGTGACTATGGTCTCAGCTGCCTTGGGATCATTAACAAGATCCTCCCGTGTAGTTCTGGGCTGATTCCTCACCGTTCTCATGATCATTGAAACTCCACGAGGTGAGATCTTGCATGGAGCACCAAACCGAGGGAGACTGGTGGTTATTTTGTGTTACTTCCATTTGATCGCACCAACTGTTGTCACCTTCTCACCAAGCTGCTTGGCGGTGGTATTGTAGCCCATTCCAGCTTTGTGTCGGTCTACAGTCTTGTCCCTGACATCCTTGGACAGCTCTTTGGTCTTGGCCATGAGGGAGAGTTTGAAATCTGATTGAATGATTGCTTCTGTGGACAGGTGTCTTTAATACAGGTAACAAGTAGAGATTAGGAGCACTCCCTTTAAGACAGTGCTCCTAATCTGAACTTGTTACCTGTATAAATGACACCTAGGAGCCTGAAATCTTGCTGATTGATAGAGCATCAAATACTTATTTCCCTCATTGACCTGCAAATCAATTTATAACTTTTTGACATGCGTTTTTTCTTTTCTTTTTTTTTTTTTTTTTGTCTCTTGTTGTTAAAATTCAACTACTATTAAAATTACAGACTGATCATTTCTTTGCTAGTGGACAAACTTTCGAAATCAGCAGGGGATCAAATACTTTTTCCCCCCACTGAATGTAATACTGATCAGCACAGCAAGACTACACTATGTAATGGAAATATTTCACCAGCAAGCCGCATAACCCTGCACCATGCAGAGCTCAGCTTTATTGAAAGTAGTCCCAGGAAGTTCCATATGTTGATAAAACACAGTCATCTGGTAAAATCTTAGTACTACTAATTATGTCATACAAGCATAGTAACAATCTGTGCAAGGTCATTGTTTCTAGCCTGAGTTTTTTTTTTCCGTTGCATTTCTTTCTGTGGGTGGATGTGATATACTGGGTTGTGCTGCACTACTTTTGTTCTTTCATTAGAGCTAGTTAGGATATATTCTTATTGTTCAGGCAGATATATAGAAAGCAATGAAGCAAGTGCCTCAGGGGCAAGATTATTACTGTGTAGGTTTACACATCTTACGTATATTTGAAATAAAGAGAATCAACAGCTCCACCATTGATGAAATCGTTTCCTTAATTCAGCCAGTCAATGTCAGGAACAGCTACTGCCAATCAGTCTAGAAGGAACAATTAATCCCTCTACAGAGCTCCATAACTCAGCTGGTGCAGTGCACTGACATAACCTATTTAGTAAAAATGAGCTTTGTACATAGAGATCTATGGGTTCCCTGGTGGTCCAGTGGTTAAGATTTGGTGCTTTCACCTCTGTGACCTGGTATCGATTCCAGTAAGGGAACCAAGAGGTCACACCACCCGGAAGCCATGCATGGTTGGGTCTGGTCAGTACTTGGATGGAAGAAATACCAGGAGCTGTATGCTGTGGCCCACTGGAGAAGGAACTGACAACACCCTTCAGTATCTCTGCCATGAATACCAAGTGGATTAGCATGGTGTGTTGCGGTCCATGAGGTCCTGGAGAGTCGGACACGACTGAACAACGCAAACACACCCACATATAGCTCCAGATCTCAGCTGATGCATTGTCCTGACACATCCAAACATGTGTTTTGTGTTATGTCAATTGGAGAGTGCCATGCCGTTTTAAGTGATAGTAAATAATGTAACAAAATTATGGGCATTGAACAAAAATAAAATATTCTATTTAAGTGCCTGCGTTTTTGATAAAATAGCTAGACATATTACTTTCAGCCTTTTAGGAACATTAACCTTTTTCATATATATATATTGATTTTATTCTACAAGTTTAGAGAAGATCATTGTAATCTGATGCAGGGGCAGATTCCATGTTTGTTCTTACTGGCTAAACCAGTTGTTTTCACAATGGTGTCCAAATGGCAGATTATCATCTATTGGGAGATTTCTACGTGCTAATCAGTAGCGACAGACAGAACATAATGTTCAATCTGTACAGATATCATTATTCAAGGAGAACAGCTTCATCATTGGTCATAGAATTTGGCAGTGACAAAAAAGTGAGTCATTGGGAGAAGGGAAGGCATGGACATGTTAAAGGGATATGGAAGTTTTCTGGATTTTACTAGGTATATAGTACACCTTTGTATATATTTACTTTTATGCACTTTATTTTATTATTATTATGCTTATAAGCCCTGTTTTACTGCCTACAACAAATAGTTCCTGTATGGGTGCGTCCTGCAGCGTATGCAAACTGTAGAGCTGGATGTGCAGTGTAGTGTCCTAGCCTCAGGGTTCACGTTTAAGAATCGCTTTGCAGAATGTTTCTTATAGATGGTCACTGATTGGTTTGTATGAGAGACAGCACAGTGTTACAGAGTCTGTCTCTTCGTGAGCTGTAGAGGGCAGAAATACACAGGTATAGTAATTGAGGTGGAAAAAAGACTTTTAGCCCATCAAGTTAAAAAATAAAAACAGTGAAACTTTGCCAATTGCCTCAAAAGGGGGGAAAATGAATTCCTTCCTGACCCCAGATACTGGCGATTGGATTCTTCCCTGGATCAATACTCCCTCTCTAATTAACCAGGATAACCCTGAATGCCCTTTTTAATTAAAAATATATCCAATCCCTTTTTAAAGTTATCTATCGAATCCGCTGTCACCACCTCCCTTGGTAGATAATTCCAAAGAGATTAGCCACCCTTATTGTGAAGAACCATTTTCTTTTTTAAGGTGGAATCTTCTTAGTTCTAACCTCAAAGGATTCGGATGTCCCTGTGTCAATTGAAAACCTCTTGGCACAAAAAGCTCCCTTGACAAATCTTTATACTGACCCTGGATGTATTTATATAGGGTAATCACATGCCCTCTTAGATGCCTTTTTTTAGAGAAAATAAGTTTCCAGTTCTAAAATGTCCTTTTTATTGAATTGGTGCCTAAAACTGTACTCCTTATTCCAAATGAGGGCGCACTAGGGATTTGTATAGTGGCAGAATTATAATTGCTTCTTTGCTTGTATACCCTTCTTAATACATGCTAATATTTTACTTGCCTTTGCAGATGCTGCTTGGCATTGAGCACTGTTACCTAGGTGGTTGTTGACAAGTACTCCCAAATCCATTTCAATATCTGATACCCCTATATTTACTTCAAGTTTATAAATTGCATGGCTATTTTTCCTTCCTAGATGCATAACCTTACATTTATTCGTATTAAATCTCATCTGCCATTTAATTGCCCATTTCTCTAATTTATGCAAATCCCTTTGGAGGGAAAGTACATCATTTTCTGCTTTAATTACCTTGCTCAACTTTGTGTCATCAGCAAAAATGGAGACACTACTTTCGAATCCTACTTCTAAGTAGAAATATGTTAAAAAGGAGAGGACCTAATACTGAACCCTGAGGAACCCCACTTACCACATTAGTCCAATCGGTGTATGTTCCATTTACAACAACTCTTTGCTTCTTATCTTTTAGCCAGCTCTCAGTCCATGAGCAGATATTTACTGCAATTTCTGTATCCCTTAGTTTGCACAATAGTCTCCCATGTGGCACTGTTTTAAAAGCCTTTGCAAAATCTAAAAAGACTACATCCACTGAGTTGCCTTGATCCAGGTCCCTAATAACCTCCTCATAGAAACTAATTACATTTGTTTGACACAACCTATCCCTCATAAATCCATGTTGACTCCTACTTATAATCCTATAATAATATGTATATAATAATATTCTTGTATATTATCCCTTATTAACCCTTCTAAAAGCAACTTACTTGTAGTAGGTAAAAGAGTCATCTTAAAATCCACTGTGAATTAGGAAGAAAAGACATGTATAATAGCATTAGCAGCTTTAGTCAGGGGCATAAAAGCATTTTTAGAGGAAAACTTCATTTTTGCTGCCATGATAGTAGTACTTAATTATGCACATGTTAACAATCCAATATAAACGTGTGTAATTAAGTGTTACTAAGTGTCAATTTTTTTTGAAACTTCATCATTTTGTAGTGCTTTTTGTGCTATAGTGAGTAAGAAAAGGCTTTCGTCTTGCCACTCTACCCCATAGCCCAGACATATGAAGAATACAGGAGATTGTTGTCACATGTACCACACAGCCAGTACTTGCCAGATATTCCTGCAGCTCCTTTAATGTTGCTGTAGGCCTCTTGGTAGCCTCCCAGACCAGTTTTCTGCTCGTCTTTTCATCAATTTTGGAGGGAGCTCCAGTTCTTGGTAATGTCACTGTTGTGCCATATTTTCTCCACTTGATGATGACTATATCTAATGCCTTGGAAATTCTTTTGTACCCTTCTCCTGACTGATACCTTTTAACAATGATGCTTTGGAAGCTCTCTGTGGACCATGGCTTTTGCTGTGGGATGCGACTAAGAAAATTTCAGGAAAGACCAACTAGAGCAGCTGAACTTCATTTGGGGTTAATCAGAGGCACTTTAAATGATGGCAGGTGTATGCTGACTCCTATTTAACACGATCTGGAATGTGATTGCTTAATTCTGAACACAGCTACATCCCCAGTTATAAGAGGGTGTGCAGATTTATGCAAATACATTATTTTTCTTTTCTTTTTTTCGTCCCTCCACCTAAAAGATTTCAGTTTGTGTTTCAATTAAGTTCTACAGTTTAGGTCACATAAAAGGTGGAAAAAGTTCTGAAATGATTTATCTTTGTCTCATTTTTTTACAGCACAGAAACCTGACATTTTAACAGGGGTGTGTAGACATTTTATATCCACTGTAGCTATGTAGGAATTGATGTGCTGCTACAGCACTCGGTGCAGAGATTTGCATAGAGCCCTTAATTTTCAAGAACAAGGGGATGGTTACAGAGCAGTGCAAACAAGGCTTGCAAGGTTTCATATAAGCTGCCTTTTGTTGACTATGGGCCCTATTTTATTGCCTAATTTGTAAATGTATACACACTTAATACTGCTCTTAATATTACCGCATATTCTATTAGCTACTCGCAATCCGATTACGAGTTACCCGCCCACAGTCATTTTGTGCCAGCCAAAGACTCAAAACCGGCCTTAGAACTCTATTGGTTTTAGCACAGCTCAAATATTACGAGTGCTAAATAATTAAAGTTACACAAAATCGATATTCTATTAGACCTGTAGCTCTAGCTCACAAATAAAGTCTAACCTGCAACTGAAAAAAGTATCTAGTAACTGTCAAGAATATTACAAATACTAACTAGGACTTGCAAGGGCTTTTTAAAACATTTATTAAAGCTGTAGCAGCAATTAAATACACAGTACTATATTTAAAAGCATGGAAAGGCATGGAAAGGCATTATAATTAATTGCAGAACAGTCTAAAAATAGTTTTAAATGTTATTTCTGAGTAATATTGATCCTGGGACTCAAGGGGTTAATACATATCATGAAACCACATGGACTAGAACAGATGATCCAATGCATTTTATAGATTTGCAAGCCCGATCGGCAAGAATTACTTATTGGCACTAAATAGTAAATAGCAGATTTTGTGTAACTTCCATGTTTTACTGACGTCAAGATGATGGCTGTGTGTAAGAAGTAAATTACAGGCTTGTGTAAATATTGTCCGATTATATGATCACGCCCCCTGAAATCAGACTTAAAAAGGCAGGGTTTAAGTGTTCAGCCTTGACGTCAGATTTTGCAAGCTGTAGTCAGTAGAATACATCTAAACATTTTTATTAAAAAAAAAACTTGTATGAGTTTGAGGTATTTGTGTGCTTCTTATAGAATAGGGCCCTATGTGGAGGAATTGTAATCGTAAATCTTACTTAAATCCACCACTGAGTCAAGAAATCCCCCTAATCCTTCTTCGTCTCCATAACAGATATTAACATTTATCAGAACCAATAGAAAGTGTGAAACACACCAGCATGGATTCCTTCAGGCAGTATCTAGTAAAAATAAAAGTTTTTCTTCAAAGTTATTTTATGCTCATGACTTACATAGCTGCTACTTTTATTAATTTGTTACAAATTTCACTGGAATATGATGCTTTTTTCAATCTATGGTGGACCTTATACATTTTGAATGCTGGTCCATGGAGACATGGGAGTATATTAGTGATAATAATATGAGTAAATGCTATAAATAGCTGTTATTATTTTTTACTGGATAAGGTAAACAGTTTCTTCTCTCCTTACAAATCACACTGAAATATCTCAATGCAAAAAAACATAGAAAGTAAGTTTTATCTGATCAGTATCATAAAGTTAGGGCTAAACGTACTAAGGTGACTTGAGTTAAACTTACTGAAGATTTTCCAGTGTCTCTTCATAGGTTGAAAATTATCCACAGAATAACATAAGGATTAGTAAAATCTCAAACTTACGGTAGGCAGAAAACTCTCATCTTATTGAATATAGCCATGTGGTTAAATATTTCTGAAAATTATTTTGTATTTTGCCATTTTTGCTCATCGTGATGCCTGTTTAGATATATGTCTCTCTTTTCTAACCCACAGGTTTGTCTGAGAACATAACAGACTTTGAGAAGAGAAGGCAAATATATGGTATGAACTTCATACCCCCCAAAAAACCCAAAACCTTCCTGCAATTAGTCTGGGAAGCTCTTCAAGACGTGACTCTTATCATCTTGGAAATCGCCGCCATTGTCTCCCTGGGTCTTTCATTCTATGCACCACCAGGAGAACAGAGTGAAAGTAAGTACTGGATTGGATCTGTCTGTGTATAACCCATGTTGTACTGTTTAATTTTCACGGAATATCCGCTTTTACGTAATAAATCTTTACCGTGTTACTGACATTGGACCAGTCGGTTTAGTGTTATCATCACTTATGGGTCAATGCACTTAGTGACTGTTTATTGATGTGTTTATTTACGTTTTGTTCAGTTTTTGTACTGAATAACAAAGTCCTTGAGGGGCTATTTAAACATTTAAAAGTTTTATATCAATGTTTCATGTTTACATGGGTGTTTGAGCCCCCAAAAATATGTGTGTGTGTTGGTTTGGGGGGATAAAGTTTAAAGAGAGGATGAAAGTGAGATGGGGAAAACTGAAGAATGGAAAGAAGACAATAAAGAACAAGGAGTAGAAGTGAGTTGCAAAGTAGGAATCAACTGTATGTATTGCAAGAGTAAAAAATACATGGAAAAGTCGGGTGTTGTGGGGCAAAAATACATGCCAGGAAAGGTATACTAGCCACAATTGCAATGTTGTGTGTGCCTTTTGTGCTGCTTCTTGGCTGCCCATTGCATCCTCCAGGGTTGCATTTGAAAAGGAGAAGAGTCAAAGACTTCTCTGGATAAAGCTAGGAGAGACATACTGCCTCTAGTGGCACATGCTGGTAATGCATGATTAAGTTTAATTTTGCTATTTTGTGTGTCCCCTATTCATATATTCTGGGGGATTATCCCAGCCCCACAGTTCCTACACCCCTGCAGCTATATGACTTAATACATTTATCTTCCTCAATGTAATTATCATACAAAATTTACACTTGATTTCTAAAAGCCCCCAGAGTAACATATTATTAACTTCTAGGATCTTCCCTTTCTTGCTGTTCTCTCTCATGATGGGTGCCACATGCACAGAGAGTGTTTCGCATTACAAGTGGTTCATGCTGCTCAGACAACATAAATTGAATTTATTTGGCCTAATTTCTTACTTACCTACTCATAGAAACTAATTACATTTGTTTGACATGACCTATTCCTCATAACTCTATGTTGGTTCCTACTTCTTATCTTATTTAGATGGATATATTCCTGTAAACTATCACTCAGTGACACTTCTGTTGCTCAGTCCTCTGTGGTGGTGAGATATATAATATAGACTAAACTAGGAACTTGCAGCCTGATTGTATTAAACAAAAATACCTTAAGAGCTTGCACTCTAGTTTATTTAATGCAATCTAGGAGCTTGGATTTTGTTTTTACTTAATGCAGACTATGCTACAAGCTTGCAATATGAATGTATTTAAAAATAATGCAGACATTGTTGAAGTATTGAGAAATAGAGGTGGGGTGAAAGAGTGCAGGCGTTTGAAAGAGAGAATGGGAGTGGACCTAATTGAGAGCAGGGGTTGAAAAACAGATAAGAGATCCTGTAAGAGAAAGAGGAGATTGAGGTCAAAGGGCGGGGCTAAGAAAGCAGGAAACATAGATTTGACTACATATAAGAACCAAGAAGCCCATCTAATCTGCCCATCCTATTTTCTGAAAAGACACTACCCATCAGAAAGTTGTTTTCATTTTGAAGAGTATTAAAATCTGTCTTTATATTGCATTAGCCATTTTTCTCTACAGTAAGTAATTTCAGGCATAATTAGGGTTCTTTGTGTGCTCCTGGATGCTAATGTGCATCTCATTATACTAATATTCCGCTCAGAGTACTTGATAATGAACAGGGGATCAAACTGCATGATGACATTGGGGTCTTTGTTTTTTACACCACAATGATAGACAGACTGTGATCCTAATTAGCACATTGAAGTGGCTAATTAGTATTTGTGAGTTGCTCATTTGCATAATAAGTCCCTAGAAACTCATTAGAATAAAATTGCTAAAGCATTGTATGGACATTTTTTTTATAATAACTTAAAAATAAAAACTTAATTTTTGGTTGACAGTCAAATTGTTTTTAGAAAATAAGAAAAATAAACACAGCCTTTTATTGTTTTCACTTTTATATGCAGATATTCCATACTGCAGGTTGCCAATGTCTCTACTGAGCCTGCTTCTTGCAGCTTCTGTCCTTGTAAACTATTGAGCATCCAAATAGATATGAGTTGTGAAGTGCTACGGAATATGTTGGCGCTTTATAAATAAAGATAATAAGCCATGCTGTGTGCCACTTTGCTGCTTCTCATGGGATGACAAGGACTAATCATGTACTTCTGCCAGCAGAAAAATCAATGTATATTGCCCTGGCTCATATACTGATGTCAGCAGCTATTGACTGATAAAGATGTTTATAATGGGCACTGGACGGGCACCAGCAGCCGCAGTGACAGATTTATCACACACACAGATACTGACACAAGACTGAGATATTGATTAGTGTTTTCCTACAGAAGTAACAGGAAAAGGAGGAAGAAAACAAAAACTAACCTGCTTTATTTTGAAGCTGGCAGGCCAAGAACTTCTGCTGGAGCTTTGTTTGAATAAAACTAGCAGGGTCTGCAAATGAGCGCAGGGGGGTGAGAGAGAGAGCAGTGGGGTGAGAGAGAGCAGGGGAGTGAGAGAGAGCAGGGGGGTGAGAGAGAGCAGGGGGGTGAGAGAGAGAGCAGCGGGGTAAGAGAGAGCAGGGGAGTGAGAGAGAGCAGAGGGGGGAGAGACAGCATGGGTGTGAGAGAGAGCAGTGGGGTGAGAGAGAGCAGTAGGATGAGAGAGAGCAGTAGGATGAGAGAGAGCAGTGGGGTGAGAGAGAGCAGTGGGGTGAGAGAGAGCAGTGGGGTGAGAGAGAGCATTGGGGTGAGAGAGAGAGCAGTGGGGTGAGAGAGAGAGCAGTGGGGTGAGAGAGAGAGCAGTGGGGTGAGAGAGAGAGCAGTGGGGTGAGAGAGAGAGAGCAGAGGGATGAGAGAGAGCAGAGGGATGAGAGAGCGCAGAGGGATGAGAGAGCGCAGAGGGATGAAAGAGAGCAGTGAGATTTAGAGAGAAAGAATAGGACTATGAGAGAGAGCAGGATGACTTACAGAGAGAGAAAGGACTATGAGAAACCAAGGGGCTATGTGATAGATCAGGGGTCTAATAGGAGAAGGGGGCTATGTGATAGATCAGGCGTCTAATAGGAGAAGGCCAAGGGGACTGTGTGATAGATCAGGGGTCTCATAGGAGAAGGGGGCTATGTGATAGATCAGCGCTCTAATAAGAGAAGGGGTCTATGTGATAGATCAGGGGTCTAATAGGAGAAGGGCTATGTGATAGATCAGGGGTCTAATAAGAGAAGGGGGCTGTGTGATAGATCAGGGGTCTAATAAGAGAAGGGGGCTGTGTGATAGATCAGGGGTCTAATAAGAGAAGGGGGCTGTGTGATAGATCAGGGGTCTAATAAGAGAAGGGGCTATGTGATAGATCAGGGGTCTCATAGGAGAAGGGGGCTGTGTGATAGATCAGGGGTCTAATATGAGAAGGGGGCTGTGTGGTAGATCAGGGGTCTAATAGGAGAATGGGCTATGTGATAGATCAGGGGTCTAATAGGGGAAGGGGCTGTGTGATAGATCAGGGGTCTAATAGGAGAAGGGGGCTGTGTGATAGATCAGGGGTCTAATAAGAGAAGGGGGCTGTGTGATAGATCAGGGGTCTAATAAGAGAAGGGGGCTGTGTGATAGATCAGGGGTCTAATAAGAGAAGGGGGCTGTGTGATAGATCAGGGGTCTAATAAGAGAAGGGGGCTTTGTGATAGATCAGGGGTCTCATAGGAGAAGGGGGCTGTGTGATAGATCAGGGGTCTAATAAGAGAAGGGGGCTGTGTGGTAGATCAGGGGTCTAATAGGAGAATGGGCTATGTGATAGATCAGGGGTCTAATAGGGGAAGGGGCTGTGTGATAGATCAGGGGTCTAATAGGAGAAGGGGGCTATGTGAATGGGAACAAGATCCTGGGAGAGGATTTGTGCATGAATACATAGGGCTAAGAAACTTAGTGGAAATACAGCTTTGCAGCACTATCAGAACTCCCTGGGGCATCAGTCACATCCAGTCCATAGAGAGGGAGTAAATGATTTCCCTGTAGGCCTCTATAACTCGGCTGGTTCTCTGACAAATCTTTATTAGACAGAAGACGTCTTCCTTCCTGGATTAAACATTAATTCAAATTAGTTTCATTGTAAAGGGACAGGAATTCGGTTTATGTTAAACAGCATTAAAAACTGGCTAGAGATTGTACTAGCTGTTCTTCTCTCTAGTATATAATTCCTGAGATATTTATCATTGTTTTTATGACTCCTGTATGCTAATGTGTATCTCAGTATCCTAGTTTGAGGTCAGAGTAAGGGTGGGGTGGGGAGCAATACTGTTGATTGTTCAATTGCACAATAATGTTGTACAAATATTGTTCAATATCTCAGAAATGATTTACTTTAGAAACCAGTGACTAGTACAATGTATAGGCAGTTTCTGGAGCTCTTTAAGTATAACTTAAAGGTATAGCTAAGTTTCCCTGTTTCTTCCTTGCTTTAATCTAACACTTGCTGATTACAGGCACACATTACATGGAGTCATTCTATACACATAGGCACCTGATACCTGCCAATAGAAACACTGCATTCAAGTATGGATTTTTACCTTTACTGACCTTCAAGCCAGCAGCAGCTCAATATAGAGATCTACAGAGCAGTGTCTGGCTCCTTCTGCTTCCTTCTGCAAGGGGACTACACTTCCCATGATTCCTTCCTGCACAAAATGGCATCACTGATTAGTTACAATGTATAGCTGCCTGTGATTGGCCAAAATGAATTATGAATGTTATGCTAATTTAAGCAGGGATTTTCAGGGGTATCAAATCACAAAAGCAACTGCTTGCAAACTCAAGAGATTTAGGGTGAATTTGTTAGTGTTTTTTCTTGCAAAAAATGTTTGCATACACTACTGATTCTTCTCTGTCAGATGCATTCATAATCCAGGAAAATTAGATATGCCTTTAAAAAGCAGTTTGATTTTGTGGCAACATTTTCCCTTTAACCATTATATGAAAAACATTGTAACATATGCGCTTATCCATGTTCATTTTAACAGGTTTTGTAAATTGTGAAAAAAGATCCGATAAGAAGAGTAGTGATACATTGTAACCTGCTGTGTATATAACTCATACATCACATGCTCAGTCACACTCTCTGTGTCACCTCTCTATATACACAGCTACAGAGTGTATGTGGGAGTTAGGATTCTGGCCCACATTGTAAACACGAGCAATACCAATTTGATGCATTTAAAGCAAAGCTCTGTTTCGATTATCACTTTTAGTCATTTAATCCCCCATTTGTGCTGCTAAGTGATTGCAAATGAAAGGCATGGTCTTTTGGTATAAATAATATTGGTATTCCTTTAAGAGACATTTCCTTCCATTAGGGGAAACAGTGTAACAGTTAAAGTTTTATTCTTATCAATGTAATTGTCATATAAAGCTTACACTTCATTTACTTCTAGTCCCCAGAGTACCAGTTTCTTACCAACTGGAAGCTTTTTTTTGTTCGCTGTCATGTAGGTTGCCATGTTTCACAGCTGTGACCTGAGACAATGCCCACAGGGGAAGGCTTCACACTGCCAGTGTCATGCTGCTGCATGCAGACACACAGCATGTCACTGTCTCCTTGCTGACCGCATTAAACTGGAAGTGTGAAGTGCCTCCTGCCTCCCGTGGGCGCGTGAAGGATGGCAGCCTGCATGAGAGGGAAAATGAAGAAAGGGGGCAGTTCCAGAAGGTAACAAACTGTTACTCTGTGTAAATTTTAGATGACAGTTACATTGAGGAGGATAACTTTAAGTCATCTAGTTTATACATTGATATAAAACATTATTTTGCCTACGAGTTTAGTCTATTTAAAGGACCATTGTACAATAAAAAAAAGATATTTGAAAACGTAGAGTCTAAGAGCATATTTCAGCAGAGTAAAGCCTCTAATTAGAAAAACATACATGCCGGTCTCTCTAGGTATCCATGGTAGTTTAATAAAGGTTGATTTGGTATGATAGGGGTGTTTACATTTCTACAGGAACAGGCTTGCAGTTATAGTTGTAACCTACCTGCTTCTGAACATTCTGAGCATGAGATCTAATATTATAACCCCCTTCTGGTTTGCTACCTTTTAATGGTGAAGGGGCTTGTGTACCTCAGTGAAGCTGTGTAGGCTTACAATGTAGGGTCACTGAAGATGGACAGGTCATAGCAGAGACAAATCGTGGTCCCCTGGAGAAGGAACTGGCAACCCACTCCAGTATCTTTGCTAAGAAATCTATGTGGATAAGCACAACCAGAAATACAGACAGATGTGCCTGGCGTGCTGAGACCATATGGTCACCAAGAGTTGGACACGGCTAAAGGACTGAACAACATCAACAATATTATAACAAAGCCCTCTCCACTCTCTTGCTTCCTTTCACCTCCAACACACTCCAATTGATGAATACAAAGAAAAGTATGATACCAGGCAAGATGGAAGATTCTATACATAATTAGGGTTGTGAGAAAATCTGATTTCCATGAATGCTAATGTGGCTATTTTAAGTTGACCCTTCATGTTTTAGTATTATTCATCAGTGGATAGAACACCAAATATTGTCTACTGTGTTAATTACCGTATATTTAAATCTTCTTTACCGAATTTCAAAATAAATGCATTTTATCCCTCCAACCTCCAGCTTGCTGATATATCATTTAAATTAGGTGATCTTTCCAATGTTTATTCACTGAAAGCTCCAATAAATATGTATAAATCACCAACAATTCTCCCTCCTCATGGTTTGGAGGATGCTGAGCAGACATGTGATATGTGACCGGTCAGTGCGGCCACTTCATCTATCTATAACTTCATCTATCAGGCTGTTCCTAGTTGAGGTGGTAGTTTTGAAGCTGGTTAGATAACCCTACTTGTGATGTCATAACTTGGATGCAAGCCAGACTGAGCTCCTCTGGGATAGGATAAATGTCTTTATGTTTATAAATTACAAGGACACCTTCAGCACATACTTTACTGATGCAATGAAATATCAGGTAAAAATAAAATGTTCAATAATTGCTATTTTAAATTACAATTTGGGAGCTTGTTGTGCTTTTATTTAAAGGTATATGCAAGTGAGCTGGGTTATTAATGCATCTGCTAGAGGAGAATTAGTGCATGAAAAACATTTAAACAGTTATCCTGAAGTTTACTGAATTTGTTACATTTGCAAACTGTTTTCTATCAATGGTGACATTAGCATACATAATACATTGTATCTTTTTGGCCTGTGGATTGAGCTGGCAGTTTTCCTTTAGATTTCTGTAATACCGAGAACAAGGTCTGTGTCCCATCATTCACTGATTGTTTTATCTACATCCCAGTGATACTTCCCCCAGCCCCAGTGATTTGCTCCTGTAACCCCCAGCCCCAGTGAATTGCCCCTATAACCCCCCCCCCTCCACCCCCCCCCAGCCCCAGTGAATTGCCCTCCAGCCACAGTGAATTCACCCGTGACCTTCCCAAGCCCCAGTGAATTCCCCGTCACCTGCCTGGTGAATTCCCCCGTGACCAGCCCCAGTGAATTGCCCCTTCACCTCCCCCAGCCCCAGTGAATTGCCACATCACCTGCCCCAGCTCCAGTGAATTGCCCCGTGACCTCCCCCAGCCCCAGTGAATTGTCCCATCACCTCCCCCAGCCCCAGTGAATTGCCCAGTGACCTTACCCAAGCCCCAGTGCATTGCCCCTGTAACCCCCCCAGCCCCATTGAATTGCCCCTGTAGCCCCCCAGCCCCCTGAATTACCCCATCACCTGCCCCAGCCCCAGTGAATTGCCCCCTGACCTCCCCCAACCCCAGTAAATTGCCCCTATAACCCCCCCCCCCCCCCAGCCCCAGTGAATTGCCCTCCAGGCTTAGTGTATTGCCCAGTGACCTTTCCCAGCCCTAGTGAATTGCCCAAATCACCTGCCCCAGCCACAGTGAATTGCACTGTGACACACTCCCACGCAGACACTTACTCAGACACTCACGCTCAAAAACTCACCCACATATACACTCACACAGACTCACTCACAGACTCACTCACACATACACACTCACAGACTCACACACAGTCACACGGACACACTCACACAGACACTCGTACTCAGGCACTCAGACACTCACACATTCACTCAGACACTCACACAGACACACTCTCACTCACAGACACACTCACTCACACAGACACTCACACTCAGACACACTCACAGACACACTCACTCAGACACACTCACAGACACTCTCTGTCACACACTCACTAACACAGACATACACACTCACATAGTTACAGACTCACTCACACAGACATACGCACTCACACTCACACAGACACACAGACACTCACACAGACACATACACTCACTCATACAGATACTCACACAGACACACACACTCACTCACACAGATACTCACACAGACACACACACTCACTCACACAGATACTCACACAGACACACACACTCATACAGACACTCACACATACACACACACACACTCACACAGACTTTCAAACAGACACTCACACAGACCTTCACACACTCACTCAGACAATCACACAGGCCCTAACACACTCACTCAGACACTTTCACTCACTCAGACACTCACACTCAGACACTCACACACTCACTAAAACACTCCGACATGCACACAGACACACTCTCACTCACAGACACACTCACTCACACAGACATACACACTCACACAGACACTCGCACAGACACTCACACTCAGACACGCACACACACTCAGACATGCACACAGACACACTCTCTCACAGACACACTCACACAGACATACACACTCACTCAAACAGACACTCACACATGCACACACTCAGACACACACACTCACACAGACACTCACACAGATATACTCTCACTCAGACACATTCTCACTCACAGACACAGTCACACAGACAGACACACTCACTTACACTCACTCACAAAGACACTCACACTCATACACTCACAGTATCACACTCACTCCCACAAACACTCACACAGACACTCAGACACTCACACAGACACTCAGACACTTACACAGACACTTTCACTCACACATACACTCACACAGTCACTCAGACACTCACACACTCACTCAGACACTCACACTTGGAAACTCACACTCACTCACACACACACTTACTCACGTACACAGACATGCACACAGACTCTCACTCACAGACACACTCACACACTCAGACATGCACAGAGACACACTCTCACTCACAGACACACTCACTCACACAGACATACACACTCACTCACACAGACACTCACACATCTCACTCGCAGACACATTCTCACTCACATAGACACACTCACTCACACAGACACACACACTCCCGCACAAAGACACTCACACTCAGACACTTACACTATCACACTCACTCACACAGACACTCACTCAGACACTCTCACACTCACTCCCATAGACACTCACACAGACACTCTCACACTCACACCGACACTCACACAGACACTCGCACACTCACTCACACAGACACTCAGACTCAGACACTCACACAGACACTCACACTCACTCCCACAGACACTCACACACTCAGACACTCACACAGGCACTCACACAGGCACTCTCACTCACAGACACACACACTCACTCACACAGACACACACTCACACAGAAACTCTCACTCAGACACTCACACAGACACTCACATAGACTCACACACTTACTCACACAGACACTCACACACTCACACAGGCACTCACACAGGCACTCTCTCACTCACAGACACACTCTTTCACCAACAGACGCACACACTCACACAGATACATACACTCACGCACATGCGCCCCCCCCCCCCCCCCCCCCCCCCCCCAGCAGTCACCGCTCTTTGCTGATTGGCTGAAAAGCCAGTCAGTTTGAGCATGCGCAGGACGCAAGGGTACGGTTTTACACCCTATAGCGCAGCAGCCGTTTCTGGGGGTGTACATCACCCGCAGCACAATTTTTTTTTTTTTGCAAAAACTGTTTGCTTTTTTTAATGCAAACATTTTTGCTAGATGGGTTATATTGCTCCTCTACAGAATATATTCATAACCCACCTCACTTGAATATGCATTTAATGTACAAACAGTATGGTAGTACTCCATAACAATGTTTCTCCCGGTTTCTTTTAGATTGTGGAAATGTGGAATCTGGAGTACACGATGATGGCGAAGCAGAAGCTGGATGGATTGAAGGAGCTGCCATATTACTTTCTGTTATTTGTGTTGTATGGGTGACGGCCTTTAATGACTGGAGCAAAGAGAAGCAGTTCCGGGGGCTGCAGAGTCGCATTGAACAAGAGCAGAGATTCTCTGTCATCAGAAATAGTCAAGTCATCCAGATTCCTGTGGCCGAGCTTATTGTGGGAGACATCGCCCAGATAAAATACGGTGAGAGCTTGAGATCGGACATGTAATTAGTTACTATGTGCATACCCACCACAGTCTAGGACTTTTTTCATTCCAAAGCCAACAATGCAGTAGCCAAGGACGGAAACACAATCCTGAAAAAATATTATTAAGACAACATCAAAAATCTTAGGCTTCTCAGACTACCGTTAAAAACTAATGAAGCTCTATATCATTGTACAACTGAATTTGTATCATATTGAGTTTCTTAAAACCAATACATTTTTGCGCTTATTTTTAGAATTATTTTGGTTTTAAGTTAATACATATTTTAAGAATACAGGGTGTGAAAATGATTAATTATTTAAATACATTTACTGTGTATATAGCAAAGAGAGACAAACTCATACCTGTAAAATCCTGATTATTTCCTTTCCGCAGTTTAACAGATTATGGAGATCGACAGTTGCTCTTAAAATGGGAGGAAAATGGGATAAATAGAATAGCAGATTTATATAATAATAACAACATAATCCCATAGCCGCCTAATCCTCAAAGATGTTCCAATCAAACCCAAACATCTTCTTAAATGTGAAAGAGACATAGGAACAGAAATGGACACAGATGGTCAGATAATTTTTAATGTGCAGCTTCAGCCACAGTGAAGACCAACCACAAATAAGGTGGAGATCTACCTTGAATTACACACGTATTTACATCTCTTACTTATTCATATACTAGGCTGATATAATGGTGGTTTCGAGAGAACACTACATCTCAAAAAGATCTAGGAACTGGAGTGGATTGTCAGAGATGAAAACCTTCTTTCCGAAAAAGACAATGTTAAAAAACACACTCGCGCATCCATTGAAGAGTTTCATATTTAATCTTTTTTCAAGAGTCTTGAGACAAGAGACTATTGTGTATGATACATGATTATACAATTCTTTGAGTGTTCATAAGATATCTTCCTTGCTCAATATCTGTACTTGATTTTTTCCCACTAGATTTTTTTTATTGAAAATAAAATTCATGACACATTTCACAGCACATCAACAACTCATAGTTAAACAAAAGTTGTACATATTAACAGATTATACAATTTGCACAAATTCCTTTCTTTTTTTACCCTCCGCCATTACAAAAGACAGAAAAAAAAGTATTATCAGAAAGCATTCAAGATAAATTACCTCTATTATACTTATTTATCTGTTCATGTATTCATTCATTAACCCCCCCTTCCTTATTTCCCCCCCCCTTAACAAAAGACTTCATTAAAAAACTAAAAAAAAACTAATACCCAGACAAAAACAAAGAGAAAATAAATTGGGGCCTATGCTCCCAACGGCCAACCTAGGTCTCGAGTGGACTATCCACACCCCAATCCAGTATAACCCCATCACAATCTAAATGAGGAATCAAGTATTGGGCGTGCCTAGAGTGAAGCCAGGGCATCCATATTTTTTTGATTGTATCATTTTTATAATTTAGTGCTAGTTAACATCTCCATTATCAGAGTGTGATTAATTAAATTGTCAAGAAAAATATAGATATGTTTGCTGCAAATTAAATGTTCTATATAATCTTGTGGTGGCAAATATAAACTCGGCTAATTTAGCTCTATTCCCGATTTCTATGGGAAGGGATAACCCAAGAAAGCAGTGTGTTGAATCTAAATTGATGTTCAAATCTAAGACCTGGATCAAAGTCTTGACCATCGGGCAATCCCAATCTATGTGTTTGAATACATTTTAGAGATATCTCAGTCATTGAAACATTTCGACTATCCCTGTAGGTCCCTGAAAATACCAGATCAATCTTCTGTGATTATTCCTCTTTCCAAGAGTGCATATATTTTTTATTTTCTTTAGTTTAACGTCGTTGAACACTGCCAAGGTATATAGCCAAAATAATTGCCTTATGGTTTGGAGATGTAAGACAAATCCATTTATAATATGTTAATGGTAATCAATGCTCTGGACTCAGAACCTAGAAAATGCTTAATTTGCATAAATCTGAACATTCATTGTTTGACATACCAACTGGCAACGGAGAACTCAAAATGGTGCCCTCCTTGATAAAATACCTTTTTCTCACTTCCTGATTGAAAGTTCCTGTTTTGGAAAACTAGTGTCAAAGAATTGTTTCTCATGAAGCCTCATGTAATCTTATATTTATTCCATAACTGGAAAGAATGCTTGACATAAGGGTTTTGAATCTCTCTAATCTAATAAATCTACATTTATTGGGTGGCCACATCAAAAGTTCTAGCTTGTGGATGGATGTTGATGCTCCCTCTGTTTGTACCCAACTAGATATATGTTCTGACCTGTACCAAGCTGAAATTTGTGCTGTTTGAGACAAATCAATTAAAACTTTTTGTACTTTAGATCAGATTTTGATATTGATATGGGTAGGCATTGAAAGTAATAGGGAGTATGGGGTAAGGCTGTCATCTTCCGAGCATGAACATGACCCAGCCAATGTACAGTACTTGATTTTGTGATATTTATTGCTTCTTTTTGGTGTTCCTGAAAACTATTAATCATTTTCATCTTGAAGAGGATATTATTATTATTGTTATTGTTTATTTGTAACGCGCCAACATATTCCGTAGCGCTATACATAAGTTAAGTTACAGGCAATGACAAGTTCAATATTCACACATTGCAATAAATGGAGGGCCCTGTCTTTGAGCTTGGAATCCAGTGTCCATAGCGCTTTCCCTAAAGCACCGCGCAGGATTGAAACTCGCAGACTTACAATCTAAAGGTTGAAGTTTGTATGTGGTACAGAAGGGAGAGAGTAGTGCTGAGCATGTTAGGGAGGAAGGTTATAGGTTTCTTTAAAGAGGTGCGTTTTTATTGAAGTTTTGAAGGATTTAAGGCAGGAGGATAGTGTGGTGAAGCGAGGCAAGGAGTTCCAGAGAATAGGGTCAGCGCGAGAAAAGTCCAGGAGGCGGGAGTGAGAGGAGGTGACAAGAGTGGCAGAAAGAAGAAGGTCGTTAGCAGAACGAAGAGGGCGTGTGGGGGAGTATTTGGAGATGAGAGCAGAGATATATGGGAGTGTGCTGTTGTAGAGGGCTTTATAAGTTAGGGTCAAGATTTTAAACTTTATTCTGGAGGCTAATGGAAACAAGTGAAGTGATTGACAAAGAGGTGCTGCCGACACTGAACGATGTGTACTGAAGATGAGTATGGAGGAGGCATTCATTATGGATTGAAGTGGGGAGAGGCGAGTAATGGGCAGGCCAACAAGGAGCGAGTTGCAATAGTCAAGACGAGAAATTATGAGAGAGTGTATTAGAATCTTAGTAGTGTCTTGTGTAAGGTAATATTGGCATATTTTAGATATGTTTTTAGATGGAAAAGACAGGATTTGGTTAGAGACTGTATGTGTGGGATGAAAGAGAGGGCAGGGTCCAGTAGAACCCCGAGACAACGGGCTTGGGAGGTGGGAGTGATGATGGCATTGGTGACAGAGAGAGAGATGTGAGGAATTTAAGTTGTAATAGAGGGTGGGAAGATTAAGAGTTCAGTCTTAGACTTGTTGAGTTTCAGATGGTGGGCGGACATCCAAGAGGATATACTAGAGAGGCAGTCGGAGACGTGTGCTAGAAGAGAGGGCGATAGATCTGGTGCTGAGAGGTCGATTTGGGTGTCATCTTCATAGAGATGTTACTGGAACCCAAAAGAGTTTATTAGGGTGCAGAGGGAGGATTTGTAGATGGAGAAGAGAAGGGGGCCTAGGACTGATCCTTGGGGTACGCCAATAGACAGGGGGTGAGGAGAAGAAGATGTGCCGGAGAAAGAGAGGCTAAATGAACGTTCTTGGAGGTATGATGAGAACCACAAGAGAGCAGTGTGTCGAATGCCGAGTGAGGAGAGAATGTGGAGTAGAAGCGGATGGTCAACTGTGTCAAAGGCGGCAGAGAGATCCAGAAGAAGCAAATGGAAAAGTGGCCTTTAGACTTAGTGGTGAGAATAGTGGGGTTTGGAAAAAATAACAATATAACTGATAGCATTTTTAAGCATCAGTTGACAAATACATTCAATTTGGACCCAGTAGAGTTTTCATTATTTTTTATTTTTAAGATAACACTGTCAGTTTATTACTGTACAAGACAATGAACCTATCCCTGCATCCCTGTTATATTTCAGGCGACCTGCTGCCCGCAGATGGAGTTCTGATCCAGGGAAACGATCTCAAAATTGACGAAAGCTCGTTGACAGGAGAATCGGACCATGTGCGCAAATCTGTGGAGAAGGATCCAATGCTGCTTTCTGGTGAGGGTTATTCTGTATGACACAAATAGACTAATTATTATAATAAATGAAACTGAAGCACTCTTGTTTGTGCTGTATACAAACATGTGGTTGATAAAAAAATATTGTGTTAATTCCTTTTAATTTTGTTTTTCTTCTTTATAAATGAACTAAATTGCTGCATATGCAGGTCAATTAGCTATTATTTCACTTTGTGAATTTGAGGTATACAAACACAGAAATCGTTCACTGTATGGTTATACTGTATTAAGATTTTATTTAAATGACTACTATGATGAAAACAAATATATGTTTGACACATTTGAGTCTCAAAAATAGCATAATTTTGCAGGAAAGTTATAATTAAAATGTTTTTTAATCAGATAAAAGTGAATTTTGATGACTGGAGTTTTGTGAGTTGCCTGCTTCTGAACATGGGGGGAGGTGTCAAATTCCCTATGTTCCAATCATTTAATACAGCCCCACCCATCTCCCTCCGCTGTTTGGTATATTAGAACACGCTCTCAAGCTGTTGGGAAGTGTTCATTCGTATAAATAATCTGCAGAAAACATTTGCCCCCTTATCTGTGAATAATATCACAGTGGAAGCTCACTATCCAGAATGTGCTCAGGAAATGTTGGAATGACTAAATTTGCCATCACTTCTGGCCCTTTGCATCTATTGATAATACCATATTATTTTACTACTTCCTTCTCATAGCTTTTTAAATTGTAAATTCAGGAAATGACAGACAATTACCTGTAATTTTAAATCTCTTGGAACTTGCTGTCAAAACAGAGAGATATATTATGTGAGTGTTTGCTGGCAATAATTTCTAAAATCATATTTCACAGAAAACTACGTTGCCATTAAAATTAATTTAATGTGCTAATTTTGTAAAATATCAAAATATTAAAACTCAGTTCTGAGGCTTTGCATTATTTTTAATCTGGCTCTGTTTTAAAATAAAATAAATATTTTTCTGTTTTTTTTTTTTAAATGACTAGAGTCACTGAATATAAGCTGCTTCCTTTCCATCCTGTATAAGCCATATGTCAGGATGATTTTTCCCCATGGTTTCCTACGATTGGATTAAATTTGACAGAGGTGGAAGCAGTATTTATTCAGTGCAGGTAGAGAGGTAATATGTATGCAGTGCTGTCATGAAGAGGAACCAGCATGTATACTGTGCAGACAGAAACCCTCTTAATCCCTTGAATTCTCCTTTAAACCCGCAGATCTCTGACCTTGTGGTGCTTGGGGAATCCCCAGGACTACCCTTTAAACCTTCAAGTTGCTGTGGGAACTCCCATGCATCCCCTCTAAGCCTGCATCGCCCACCAAGATCCCCAAGGATCCCCACTAGGCTCATTAGTTCTCTGGGCATCCCACTAGGCCTGCGCGGCCCATCAACACCCTCAGGGACCCCTACTAGGCCCGTTGTGACCACCAATGATCCCCACTAGGCTCACAGGCTCATAGAGACCCTTGAGTATCAACACTAGGCCCGTTGGACCCAGGTAAACCCTCGGCTAGGCCTATGGCCATTAAGAACCCGGGCCTTATTAAAAATGTGGAGCCCATTATGTCAGTCAGATTTCAGCCAATCAGAATGGCATATTTTAAATATTTACAGCCCCTTGACTGACTGGTTAATGTGTTAGCCTACCACAATGCACAGATTGAAATCTGTGCATTCCAATTTGTTAAGGATGTAAGTATTCAAAATACGCAATTCTGATTATCTGAAATATGATTGAAACATATTTCAACCAATTTTTCATAGAATGCTAGTGGTCTCCCTGGGCCCAATGCGCCTTGCTAGTGGTCTCTCTCAGCACCTGGAGCTAGCTGGTGATCCTCTGTGCCTTGATGGGCCCCATGAGCCTAGTTGGGACCGTCGGGGTCTTGATGGGCTAATGGAGTTTCCTATGGGTCTTCCTGGACTGCCAGGCTTTGCTGGGAGTCTTCCTGGGCTCAACCGACCTATTGCTGATCCCCATGGGTCTTTATAGGCCGCACTGACCTAGTGGGTATCTCTGACATATTTTAACAACCGATTCGAAAATTAATGCAAAACAGCTGAATGACATCACATCCTACATTACAGATATTTTGAAACACAAAAAAAGATAGACTGGACAGTGCAGGGCCCCTAACAGAGGAGGGCCTTGGTGCAATGCACACCCTTAAATAGTTCCTGTTATGTACCACATTGTATTGCACAGTTCTCTATTGAGGATCTTGGTCTGCATCTCGAGAGCCAGATGTGGCCCATTGTCTGTCTCAGTGTGGCTCTTGGCATGTTTTAGCCTAGCACATGCATAGTTTTCTACCTAATTAAAGCCATAAGTGCCTCTCATATTTGAAAAGACACCAGGACTTATGTCACTGTGCACAAAAAACTGAAAGTATTACACCTAGAAGGCCTATATAACACAAATTAGATTAAAAGAAAATAAATGTCTGGCCCCTGATGTACTTAATGGTCAGTAGCCCCTATACAAAAAAAAATTACATCACTGATCTAGGGGATACACATGCAATAAGCCTACTACTAATGGCTAAACATGGAAAACACTCCATCAATCTCTCTTTGAAATATCAGGTTGCATTATCTTCTAGTCATATAGAAAATAAATCCTCACTGTGTATAAAGGAATGTGGTCTCAATTTACTGCCTGTGTAGCATGACCATGTGTGGATGGAGGGGGGTGTACTGATTGTAAACACCTTATGGCTTCTCATGGACGGAGTGTCTAACCTGATAATTGTGTCTGACAGGTACTCATGTCATGGAGGGCTCAGGCAGGATGGTGGTCACAGCGGTCGGTGTCAATTCACAAACCGGAATCATTTTCACCTTGCTCGGAGCTGGAGGAGAGGAGGAGGAAAAGAAGGACAAGAAAGGTAAATGCGGGACATGTCTGATTTCTGATTGATATGATGTCTTTATTTGTTTATAAACAAATGTATTTTCACTATTTTACTAATTGCCTTTCTGTGCAGGTAGCACTCAGCAGATTGATGTACTTTTTCTAATTAGTATTTATTAGCATTCATACAACAATTACAGATGTTTTGACTTGTGAAATCCAAATATACACGTTGCATGTACGGCCAACACCATCTAACTGCTCACTCTCTTTTGTGTATAATGGAAGTGTTTAGAGAGAACTGGATGGGGTTTTCCAAAGGGTCAACTCGGCCGAGGCCAGGGGAGGCAGGGAAAGTAAGGGCTGTAGACAGTTGTGCGCCTCACTTTTTTTTTTTTTAAATATCCTACTTTTCCACGCTATACCCCCACTTCCAGCCAGGATTTTTTAACGCCACTTTTTTAATCTATCCTATATTTTTTTTCTATTTAATACAGCATTTTGTGTTCCCCTTTCCCAACCCCTCTTTTATTCTATGTCCAGCCCTTTCTTTTTTGCTCTATCTTTCCCATTCATCCCCCTTCTCCTCCCTCAAATTGCACCACTCCCACGCAAGTCATTTCTTGTGCTGTCCCTCTTGTTATTAAAATGGTCCCAGTGGTGACATGTTGGAGTCTCTAAATAGGTGGTTGTTATCTGGTAAACCCGATGTTCTATTAGTTGGACCAAAGTCAAAATCCCAATAAAGCATATTGTTTCTGTTATAAACCTTTCCTGTGATACGGATTTAAAAAATGCAAATTTGGTAAAACTAAAGATTATCTATTTCCCATTTTATAGTATGTGTTTTTAGACCTGTCCTTATTCATTATTAAATGAACACAAATTCAAGCAAAGTACCTGTACAACTTGTTTTCATTTGAAGCTCTTTCACTGTATTATCTTTTAAACTGCTGCAGAGTTAGCTTTTACAGAACTCAAAGTATGTTCTTATCTTTATTCTTATCTATAGTTTAGCTGCATTAGATGCTTTATTGAACTTTTGGGGAAAAGCTCTCAGATCCTGATGGGTCCAAACTGACTCTAGAGTCAAAATACTATATACCCTCTTTGTTGTAATAAAAACATACTTTTTTGTTTGGAGTTAGTATGTCTGGAGAAAACAAATGACTATACTGACATGTTTTATTTTGAACATTGCCATTTGCAGAGTGATTGTGATTTTTGGTCTTTTCAGAACATGTGGAGTCTAGGAATCTCCCCATAGCAGTTATAGAGTAATGATTGAGGAATAACTTGGTTATATATCAGTCTTATAAAACAATAAGATAAGCATCAATTAAAAAAAATAAAAATAATAACTTGCCTTTCAGTGTAGAACAGTATTGATAAATTCCATGTCCCTTTAAAACTTCTAGCTGAAATTAAAATTTCAGAAGACATACAAAATCCTCATCTTTCCTGTTCAGGTTAGTCTTTACAACCCTGTAGCAGTGCTTCCTGACCAGTGTAGGTACCTGGATCACAAGATTTGGACATGCTTGACTCTATAAGAAGAATATGATATGGAAAATACTGCCCCTTGAATAGTACAGACTTGTTCTTTGCTCTCTGGAGGAGATGATGTACTTTGACTTCCAAATAGATATAAGCTTTCAGTAAAGACAGTCCTATAAATTAAAATAAGAATAAAGACAAGTAAAAAATAACCGTCAATTATGTATTAGTGTACAAGCCTACAATTAAAGAGACTCTATCAACCCAAACTCAAGCTGTTTGTCTAGTAAAATAATCCATCTCTTTAAATAGTACCTTTTTTGTTGGAGGTTTCTTCAGGGTTTTGTGTTTTCTCCAAATACAGTCTCCATGTTACAGTATTTGTCTCCACTTTCCTTCAAATACAGGTGCAGTTATTTCTGCAGCTTCCAGTAGGTTCAAAACACGTTAAGTCTTTCCTTAAGTAGCACTAAGTCCACAACCAAGAAAAAAATAAAAACGTATTTGTCTGAAGGTCTCTTAAATACATTTCTGCCTGATTTCAGGTGCAAACAGTGATTGAGCTGCAGCTCAATTAACACATTCTGCTCTAGACTGGGCATACAGCTCTTCTCAGGCTCACTATCTATCTATCTATCTATCTATCTATCTATCTATCTATCTATCTATCTATCTATCTATCTACACACACAGAAATGATGTGCACAGTATGCATGCCCACTGAGGCAATGTGTGGTCAAATGTATTAAGTGAATGATAAGTACTTACCATTAGATATTTTAGAATTCAATATTTTGCTTGTCTTTCATTGACGTGGGGGATAAAATGCCAGAAAGATGATTAAAAATGATTTGAGTAGTTTGATAACATACTATACTATAAATTGCATCTTGGTTAAAGGCTAATATTACAATGTATGAAACAGAACGTAGCAATATGTCTGCTATTGTTTTATGAATGTAGAAATTGGATTTTATATTGTGATGATATGATGCAAAGCACTCTGAACAATACGTCTTACTGTCTCATGAAATATGTAGAAAGAAAAGATTTAAACACCTGGGATCAAAACCCGAACTTCCACCCCTCCAGTAAAATGAATGCCAAGTCACACATCTTTTCTTTCTACTTCGCTAAAATGATCCTTTTTGCAGAGATCATGCTGTGATCTCATAAGGACAACATTTTATCCTGTAAAAGTCCCTGTGACCCAAGTCATAACTGTGCAATGTTGTTAAGTTTCTGCTTATGTCCAAAGCAGCAGTACATCCAATAATTTTCTGTTTTTAATGAAAAATTGCCAAGTAATTAAAAATAAAATGTATTTTTTAGAAGAATATTTTGTAGAAAATGTTTATATTGTGGTATTTATTGTATTTTTAATACATAGCAAATTAATCAGAGCCAGATTTTCATAATAATTAAACAAGGCAACTGCCAAGGGGGCTTCACTTATCGAGACACCTGTAGGGCTGATGATTTATTTAGCCAAAGCTTCTCCTTAAGAGGAGCTTTATTAGTATCCAAGATAATAGGAAAACACGGCGTACTAAAATTGTTAGTGAAAATCAGGCAATGTGTATTCTTTCCAACAATCCCTTTATTTGTAACAACTGCTGCCAATTCAACATACACCAGAATGGCATATATCAAAATAAAAATATCACCAAATGACTAAACACCAATATATCTGAATGAAAACATAATAACCAAACAAACATAACCTTTTGTTATCACTCACTATCTGCTCAGGAGAAACAAATCGTCTCAAGGGCTATGGTGTGCCCCACAATCTGGCTTGTAATCGTCTGCATCTCTAGATTTTCTATAGAGGGCTATTTAAACTCTGTATTAACTCAGCATTTTTACTTAACATATAGACTTTGATAAAGCCGCTGCTGCGGCGAAACAGTAAGATTGAACCATCATGTCCAATTTAATTGTGTTTTAGAGCAATTGGCCACTTACTATATGGGCCCTGTAGCCCAATTACTTTAAATTACTTAAATATGCTAGTTTAGTTGTTGTGGGTTGCTCTGATACAGTTGTTCTATTATGGATAGTCAGGCTATAAGTGTTTCTATGTTTTTATCTGTTTGAATGTTGTTGTAGATTTTATTTAATACTATTACCTTACCTAAATCACTCAAGCTAATATAGTTGCTTTTACTGCAATAGGGAACTTGAGCTAGATTGTGGGGCGCACCATAGCCCTCAGATAGGAGGTCTCAAAGAGAAATAGGGCCTGATTCAATTGCGGGATGTAACTCGATCACAAATAGCTGATTTGCTGCGATCTTGTTACATCCTCGAGTGGCCCTACGTTTTCGCTGGTATTCAACTGTCCGGGCGCGCAAGTAAGTCCCCCTTCCTGCTAATCGCAAACCATCCTATCGGCAGTAAGCATTCGCATGCTTAAACATGATCGTGGCCGCAAGGCCGTAACTCATGTTTCAAGCCCGCAAACTTGGATCACTGTAAATGCAAATATAAATTCAAGACGACACTGTAAAGCACTGTAAACGATGGGGAACACAATGGGTGACATTAGGATTAAAGGCACAACGTTCTCAAGCTTGCACATCGCCAAAATACAATACTTTATTTCACGTTAATCTCTGTCCAAATTCCTACACGCTTGAATGACCTTCAAGCCCGTAACTAGTTATTCAAGCCCGTAGGACTTAAATAAAATATGGAGGTTGTTCTACGGGCTTGGAGGTTGAAGCCCGTAGGTCTTTAGGACAAAAACTGAACATGAAAAAACTATTTATTTCTGCCGATTTGAGAGTTGGGTAAAATTGTGCTATTAATTCTAAGACCTAAAATAACTTTCACTTTTAATAAGAGTACAGGATTGCTTTTTTATTTGATTAATAAGTGCTACGATTTGTAAGTAAGCCCTTTGCGACACCTCTTTGGCACAAGTAACCTGTGGTTCGCGTTTAGCCATTTACGGGCTTGGCGAAAGGGTGAATCGGAGCAATTGAAGGGATTTTTTGTGGCCGTGAAAGATCAAAGGTTTTGGGGGAAATAACTTGCGATTAGCAGAATCGCAATGGAAAGTAGTGCGCAGCACATAACCTGATCGTAGCACACACATGGAAGGCAATTGAATAGCAATGTAGCTTGCGACTGCCATTTGCAAGCCCGGATCTCTAAAATGTAGCAATTGAATGAGTCCCCTAGGCTCCTATTATATATTCCATCAGATGCAGAGGATTACAAGCCAGATTATGGGGCCCGCCATAGCCCTTAAGACAGCAGGTCTCTGAAATGAGACATAGGATTTGTTTCTCCTGAGCATATAGTTAGTGATAACAAAAGGTTTTGTTGGTTTGGTTATTTTGTTTTAATTGGTGTTTAGTTATTTGGTGATATTTTTATTTTGATATATACCATTCTGGTGTATATTGAATTGACAGCAGTTGTTGTTACAAATAAAGGGATTGTTTGTCCCCACAAATAAATAACAACCATACACTGTTGTTGCAAACAATACACATTACCTGATTTTGAAACCAATTTTAATACACTGTGTATGATCTTGGATACTAATAAGGGTTAGTTTTTGTTGTGTAACTCTAATTTAGTGTAAAGCACTGGGACCACAATAGGCCCATACTTTGTGCTAGCCATTTATTTGGAAGCAAATAATTCTTCAGATACGCACAGTTTTCTCTGTGTAGTAGAGTATGGTGATAAGTGACATAGTGTGATAATTAGTGGCATGATTCTGGTTACCATGGAAACTGTTTAGCAAATTATGCAATTTTTTGGTATATTATGTCACTTAGAGTGGCTGTGCTAAAAAATGACTAAGACAATTTATAGCTTGTTTTTTAACAAAAATAATCTGAAGAATCCACTTTAAGTAAGACTATGTAGGAAAAATCCACCTGGTAAACTAGTGCCCACTGGGTATTAGAGCTTTAAACCTTGAATATGCTCCTTCTTATGGAGGTATTGCTGCTTTGATTCTCATTGACTGATGTTTAGAATCCATTTCATGTTTTGTTATTTTTCTGTTTTTCTTACCTTTTTCTTCTCCTCCCTTTCTTCCACCTGCTTGTGGACATTTCTTCCCCTGATTGAACCCCTTGCCTTACCTCCTCCTTTAAAAAATTGCGACCTGCACTCCCTGTTCACACTGTCTTTCCTAGCTGCCAAATCTGCCGTCACTGCTCACCATATCACCGCTGCTAATCCTTTCCTAACCTCCAGCTACATGAACGGTACGTGGTTATCCAGGGGCTCAGATATTACCCTCACATTATGTATAGTACAGGTAGTATTTATCAAAGTGTGTTAAAAAGTAGATTTATTTGAAATGTGAAACTGGATTGTGAGAAGCTATCACATAGAGAAGATCTGGAGGGGTCTTCGCTTAACGCGTTTCATGCAGCAAATGCTTCATCAGATGAGGCAGAGTTTGCTCCATGAACCTTGTTAGGTGAAGACCTCTGTGTGTCCATCCTATTTTATCTCTGCTATGTTAATATTTTTCCATTTTAAATAAACAGATTTTTTTTTATTTTGCCTCAATACTTGCATAAAAATCATGGTAATGTTCTACCGTTAGAGGAGATAGGGAGATATTATTTTATTTAGTGTTCTTTATTTTGCCACCAATAAATTTAAGAATCGGATCAGCTCAAATGACCAAAACCTGTGTTCCTCTGAAGCTCATAATATCACCTATCTCTTCTAACATACAGACGTCTTGTAGAAACAAAAGTCAAGTTCTGTAGCACTTCCCTATTTGAAGTCTTAGGTAAATGCAATTTATAGCATAAGCATAAAGGACCACTGTAGTGCCCTAATAGCAGGAGCCACTATCATGTCATAACATGAGTTAGAGATTGTTAATTATGCATAACTCATTATTAAATGAACATCGAAACATTTAAAAAAGCAATATTCAATATTAAAATTACTTTTAAAGCACAGACTTACTGTAGCTGTTGCTGGTCATCACCACTATAAGGTCAATAAAGGGTGGTGGCTTTGTCTAGCAGGCTGTGCTAATTTTTCAGGCACAAAGGTATACCAACACAGTGATCTCCATTGGCTAGAGACTTGCTGTGGTTTCTCTTGGCTACAAGTTTTTGCTGTGGGGGCACCCTATGAATGTTTGATTTACCACTTATCTAATCAGTTTGTTCTTAAAACTGATTCAACCTGTCTCTCAGTAAAAAAAAACAACAACCCTCACTCAATGACCTTATGAGTCTGGAGACAAACACTCAACTTGAGGAGGATATTCTAATGTTTAAAAGAAAAATTAATATTCAATAGTGCTGTTATAAACTTTACATATGAATTTTATTCATGATTAATGCATTATTAAAACAACTAGCTCCTCTTATTAGCATTATTGTTGTTGTTCAGTCGTTCAGTTGGGTCAGACTCTTTGTGACACTATGGACCACCACACGCCAGGCACGTTTTGTGTCTGGTTGTGCCTATCCATAACGTTTTCTTGGCAAAGCTACTGGAGTTTGTTGCCAGTTCCTTCTCCACGATTTGTCTGACCTCTCTGCTATGACCTGCCCATCTTGGGTGATCCTACACTGTATAGCTCACAGCTTCATTGAAGTACACAAGCCCCTTCAACGCAACAAGGTAGCGATCTAGAAGCGGAGGTGCATTATAATAGCCCTGTAATACATACCGTATATGTTTGGGTAGAATGGTATCTCTACTTTTTAACCCTCTCTGGTAAATAACCTACATGTCTTTTGAAGAACGAACAACATTTTACTACTGAAAGTTGAATGAAATATTTCTAACTTGGTTTTCAGATATTTAAGCGGTTTGCTAATCTTGTTAAAGGGGACACTAGTGGAAATAATTCCCAGGCTGTTTATGAATAAGGAAAGCAAGGTTTGGCACGTCATTGATGGAATAGGTGAAAAGCCAGAGGGTTGAAAAACAAGGCATGGTCTGATCTAAAACCAACCAGAAACAAATAAAGGTTTAACAAAAGCACACAAATATATCATTATAGGCAACCGAAATATAACATGGGATTTTACTTTTCAACTAGAATTTGCTGTTGTAGCCACTTCTGCTGGAAATCGTCGGTGTTTCTCCCCTTCCTCATGTCATCATCACAGCTCCATACATTCCTGTTTAGTCTTGGCTGTTGTGCATGCCCCTGCTTCCCACTGTATAACCGTCTGTATGTTTTTGTTGTGTGCACTCTGTCCTGTGTGTTTTCATGTGTTGTGTTTGTCACCCCTCTTTCGTTGTAGGAAAGCAGCAGGATGGGGCAGTGGAGAATAATCAGAACAAAGGTAATGTGCAAAACGCGTGGAGTGTAACTTAACAGCCAGTTGACCCGAAGGGAGGAGCCAAGGAACTGTACAGGGAAAAAGGAACTCGGCACAACTTACAATGGGCTAACTGCACAGAATAGGAAGCAAAATCAAACCTCTGTTACTTTTTAATGGAATAACCATTGAATACTTGATTATTTGACGGCAGAAAAAGTTAAAATGTGCCCATGAAACAAACACCAAACACAGCCATTGAGGTGTTGCTAGATTACAAAAAGATATGGTGCATGAGGCCATGGCACTACAATCATAATAACTAACAATAAAGTGGGTTGGATGGGTGGGTAGTCTCGTGGGCAGACACTCAAAAGCCTAGGTAGACAGGTAAGTACAGTGGAACCTCTATATTCATCATTAATCCGTTCCTGAGGGATGGACGCATACTGAATCGGACAAATGTAGAATCACATTACCATTGGATGATTTTATATTTTGATTATCAGGTGGTGGATGATTTTTTGTGACAAATATCGGATTTTTGGAAGAATATCGGAGCATTTTGTTCCCAGAAGAAATCTGACAGATATTGGATTTGACAAATATAGCGGCTGGGAAATATAGATGTTCCACTGTACAAGAATGTGAGCATAGCTGCTCTCCTGGAGTTGGCATGACTTACCATTCAACTCTAAGAGGTAGTCTCTGGGTTTTATTAAGTCAGCACCTAACAACTCATCTTATTCTTAGTATAACATGAAACATGTTTATTGACTAGTGGTGGTGATCACACTATTTAAAATCCAAACAGGATGGTTAATAGATTCTATTTGTGCTTTAGATAAAAAGGAAAGGCAGAAAATAATGGCACAAAGTTTTGGCATCACAGACTCATTTGGTTGCAGTGGCTACAAAACTATTACCATTTGAGGTGATGCTTTATTTTATGTATATATAGATAGATGATCATTTGCTACTTCAGTTCCATAATTAAAGGACACACAATGCGAGTCTCTACCCCCCTCTAACTTGCAGGTCTCGTGACGAGTGCCTTTGGCACTCCTTGCGAGCCTCCCCCCCCTCTACTTTACGAGCCTTGCGAAGCCCATAACTTTGAGAGAGTTCTAGACAGACTAACTCTCTCACCCGGTGTCTCTTTCCCCCCTCTCCCTCCCCTGTGTCTCTTACCCTCTCTCTCCCTCTCCTGTGTCTCTTTGCTCCCTCTCCCTCCCCTGTGTCTCTTTGCCCCACGCTCCCTCCCCTGTGTCTCTTTGCCCCTCTCTCCCTCCCCTGTGTATCTTTGCTCCCCTCTCCCTCCCCTGTGTCTCTTTCCCTCTCTCTCCCTCTCCTGTGTCTCTTTGCAAGACTTGAAGCTTAAAGCCAATTGAATAGAAAATTAGCTTTCAACCTCACTTATGGAGGAGGCAGGGAGCCTATAAATGAGGTTGGTAGCGGGTTTTCCCCCTGTACCTTTTGAGCCTTCGGGGCTCATCGCGGACCTCCCTCCCCTCTACTTTACAGGCCTCATGATGAGCGCCTTTGACGCTCATTGAGGATCGCGTCAAACCTGTAACTTTCAGGCCTCACAATGAAACTCGTAACTCCCCACCCTCTACCTTTCGATCCTTTGATCATTGTGAGTCTTCTCCCACCCCTTCAAGTTGCGGGCCTTGCGATAAATGCCAAAGGCCTATGGTCTTACACACTCATCGCTGGCCTCGCAATGAGCGCCTTTGCAGATTGCGCCAAACCTGTAACTTTCGGGCCTTGCGATGAGTGCCTTCAGCTCATTGCGCATGCGCAAGCACATAACTTTTAACATAGCGTGACAAACTCGTAAACACAACAACTATATATCACATATACAGTTGTTAGTGTGGGTAACGTTTGCGATGTTGGTCACCCTTTGCGAGCCTCGCCAAAGGTGCTCATTGAGTTGAGCCATGCGGGATTTAGGCTGCAATGAGCGCCGAAGGAGCTCATTGCAGGGCTTACGATGACAGCTGCAGGCGCTCATCGTGAGGCCCGCGGGACTTAACAACCTGGACAACTTAGGACCGTAACCCGTACATGCACTATGCGCCTCTTAAAATTACAACTTTAATGGCCGAACCACGGAACTGAAAAGACATGAAAAAAACAACAAATATGCCTCAAATTAACTTACACACACAGCACAGTGGGAGAGGCAGGGAGCCTGTGAGTCAGCTTGCAAGTTAATTTGATGCATATTTGCCGTTTTTTTTCGATCGACAATCGCCTAAAAATGCAAAACGCCGAAAACGAGGTTTAAGGACGTTAAACTAGCCTGAAGGACGTAAAAAATAGCCATAAGCGGTAACACTTAACGAAAGCCAGTAACACTTAATCCAGGCCACTAACATTTAACCCAAGGCAGTAACACAACCCAACACAGTAACACTCAAGTGTGAGGCCTATAAACTACACAGGGGGAGAAACTTGCAATGAGTGCCAAAGGCGCTCATTGATAGCCACGCAATGAGCGCCGAAGGCCTCGCTTTGTGTGGCAAACACCATTGCCAGCCTTACAATTTTACATCCGTCATTTTTGATGGGCAATTTCCTAGTGTGATATATTCCATAAAGCTAAGTACAGGGGATGCGGTGAGTACATAAGGCAAACAATACAAACTGTTACAGAAGGTGTAAAGGGCCCTGCTCTAGTAAGAGCTTACAATCTAAGGGGTTAAGGGTATTAGACACAAAAGGAAAAGGGCATGCTTGTCTAATGTCCAATGAGGCAGCAGGATCCATGCAGATGAGGTAGTCATTATCTTGTTTGAATCCCTGATATTTGGGAACCCGTTGGGGCTTCTTTGAATAGATTGGGCTTTCATAAAGTGTATGAAACTGTGAAAAGTAAGGAAGTCTGACCAAACATGGGAGTCTGACCAAACAAGGTAGAGATTACACAGGTTGGGGACTGCACGAGAAATGTATTTGGAGGTAATATGACAAAAGAGACGTGTATTATGGGAATAGCGGAGAAGGCAGTTAGGGGAGCATCTGGAAATTAAATCTGATATGGGGGGTGCAGTGTTGCTGAGGGCTTTGTAGGTGAGTGAATGAATTAGGAGTTTGGTTGTTTCTATATGTTGGTTCCTGTCTGTTGCTAAGGCTCCTCTATGTTATAGGATTGTTCTGCTAATTAGCAAGGATTATTATATTCAGTCAGAGTACATCTTGTCCAACTGAAGTGTGTGCAAGCAAAGCCAGTCTAGGACAAGCATTCATGAAAGCTGAACTGAGCTCACTTACTTAGAATCTGCATATCAGATAGTCTTAAGGAGCTGTATGCCTTAACGATTCCTTTTGAGTGTTGATGTTTTTTGGTTTATTATGAGTTAAAAATACTTATTTAGTTCATTTGTATTAAGGAATGAAATGTCACTTTTTTATATAAATTTCTTTTTGTTGGATATTGTATTTACCATATGCTAAAGACTTGATTATGTTAGTGCAGAAGAGACTTCTAAAATAGATAAGCAGCATTGCGACCTGTAATCTAACGGCCACATTAACAGGGGAGGGCTTCACGCTACCAATGTCATGCTGCTGCAAGCAGACACACAGCACTATTTGCTAACAGCATGACACTTGTAGTATGGAGCCACTGTAAATGTGGCCCTAGATCACATTATGATGGCAGCACTCATGAGAAAGATCATGAATAAAGGGGGTGGGTGGCTGCAGAAGCTGAGCATGTGTTACTCTAGGACAGTGATGGCGAACCTTTTTGAGCCTGAGTGCCCAAACCGCAATACATGCCAACTTTTTTTTCCTCTAAGTGCCAACACGGCAATTAAACCTGAATACTGAGTCTTAGACGAACAACGACAGGAACGCAGAACATTGAAAATAAAACAAATGGCAGTTAGTGCGCGCCACGCAAATGGTGCTCAGAGGAGCAAAAGCCTCACATTATGTGGCAAACAGCATTGCCAGCCTTACAATTGTATTCCCGTCATTTTTGATAAAATTATAGACTGATCATTTCTTTGTCATGGACAAAAAAAATCCGAAGGGGATCAAATACTCCCCCCCCCACTGTATGTATATATATATACATTTTTAGAGAGAGGAAATTAATATTACATTAATAAGCCCATTCACATGTCTAAAAGGCAGGGCCATGCAAATGAGAATACAATGCACCTCACTCTTTTAATCCAAAAATAGCAATTTTATACATTGCTCCCTTAATGCATATGCCCGCTTCCCCTTGTCGCCCCCTTCTCCCTTGTCTCTCCCCTTCTCTCTTGACTACCACTCCCTCTTGTCTCTCCCTCCACTCTTGTCTCTCACTTTCTCACTCCCCCTTGTCTCTTACACCCTTCTCTCTCTCCCATTCTCCCTTGTCTCTCCCCTGCCCCTTATGTCTCCCCTTCCCCCTTGTCTCTCCCCCACCCTTGTATCTCCTTCACTCTTGTCTCTACCCCCACCCTTGTCTCTCCTTGTACTTCACTATTGTCTCTCCCACTATTCACTCTCTCTCCCCCTTGTCTCTCCCCTCCCCATTGTCTCCCCCCTTGTCTCTCCCCTTCCCCTTGTGTCTCCCATTACCCTTGTCTCTCCCCCTGGTCTCTCCCACCCTGCTCTCTCTACCCCCTTGTTTCACCCAACCTTGTCTCTCCCATTCTCCCTTGTCTCCCACACCTTTCTATCTCTCTCCCACACTTCTCTTTCCCATTCTCCACTGTCTTCCCCCTTCTCTCTCCCCTTCTAACTTGTATCCCCCACCCTTCTCTTTCCCCTCTTGTCTCTCCACTTCCCCTTGTCTCCCCCTTCTCCATTGTCTCTCCCCTTCTCCCTTATCTGTCCAACTCCCCATTGGCTCCCTACACCATTGTCTCTACCTCCACTCTTGTCTCTCCCCTTCTCCCTCCCCCTTGTCTCAACCCTCTTCTCTCTCCCCCTCTCCCTTGTCTCTCCCCTGCCCCATAACTCTTACCTTCCCCTTGCCTCTCCCCCTGTGGATCTCGAGGAGAGTCTGTTCGCCTGCTCCGCGCGCGCGCGCACGCTAGCACAGCCCTTCCTTTTTTAAGTGACGGGAGAGCGCTCAGGCGCCGTGCTCGCGCACGATGAGCAGACCCAGCATGTTGCCGGCGACCTATGGCCGCGTGCCCACAGAAGGGGCACGGCGTGCCACCTGTGACACGCGTGCCATAGGTTCGCCACCACTGCTCTAGGAGCTTATATTATATATTGCATACATTTATTGTGATCATTACATTAGGGGGGATAACAATAATTAGCTAATGTAGTATAAAACAAAAAGAGTAATTTTAAAGACTTTTAGTCTTTCTAATAATAATAAACTTCAAAAGGCATCCTCTAAGCATCCTGTAAATATTAAATTAAAGTGTTTCTTTAAGAAATTCAGTGTATCATACTACAATTATTCAGGACATTAACCAAATAGGGACACAGACATTGACCATAAATATATATATATATATATATATATATATATATATATATACAGTAAACGCCCCATTATCCGGCACCAACGGGGACTCACTATTGCTGGATAAGTGTAATTGCCAATTAATCTGGAGTCCCCGAACAAACGGGTCTAAACGCCCCAAAACCCTCAAAATGCCTTTAAAAAAACATTAGCACCTAAACTGGGCCACTTAGGCCCAAAAAAAATAATTCGAAAAAAGTTAGTATTTTTTTTTTTGCAGTCTCGAACTGCCGGATAGTGCCGGTTATGCCGGTTTAGCAGGAGTTTTGTTCAAATGGGGAATTGATGCTAGTGCCGGTTGCTTGAGAGTCCTGGTTAGTTGGGTGCCGGATAACCAGGATTTTACTGTGTATGTATATATATATATATATATATATATATATTCATATACACATTATATTTTCCTTTAGTCTAATAATGATTGATCCTTCAGAGTTGAAATTCGGAAGTACATTTCTTTTTTGTGGTTTCTAAATGTTTATTTTTGAACAATGGAATAGTCACAGCATGGAAGCCCTCAACCAATCAGGCTACTCTTTCTTTCCTGCCCACTTCATAAATGAGGAATGAAACACAACAGGGTGTGTACTGTTACAGCAATAAGGCCTGCCAGGGCTCCTATTATTGAGGTGCATTTATACACCTCAGGTGTGTTGTTTTGGTAGAGGCCCAATGGTCGAATGGTGGCCACCCCCTGAGAGGTATAATTGTGTGACAACAATACAATCTCTGTAGGACACATCAGCAGCTCAAAAATGGATATGAGCGGTTGAGAATATTCATGCTTCCTGTCGGCAATTACAAAAAAATAAGTGTAAGAGCGTAACAATATCTGAACTTAAAAATACCGGGGACGTCTTGGTTGCTGGGATGCAAGTCTTAAAAAAACATGTTATAGTCAAAGTGGACTCGGTATCAAGTAAGCTGAAGAGATGCTTGCGACTTTCTAAAGGACTTGTTTAAGGACCACTGTAGTCCTATATTTAAAAGTGATTTGAGAATCTGAAATATAACATATTACCTCTGAAGGATAGCTATGAAGGATACTGAGATTGCAGTAGATATATACCCTTGGCTAGAAAACTTGTTAAAATAGAGGAAACAAGGGGTTGTTGTAAATGAAACATACTCAGATTGGACTAATGGTCTAAGTGGGAAACCTCATGGATCAGCATTTTGGAAGCTGCCATTTTGTTTTCTGCTGATTAACTTTTTGGGGTGGGAGAACTCATTAGTTTACAAGGATTCGCCATTCTAAGAAAGTACCAAAATCAGAACAGAAAAGAAAATGGAACCCAGTAGTAAAGACGAATTGCATATACAGTCAAAAATTTAAAAGTTTTATTTATTTTTTTTGCTTTTTCAAACCATTTTGTCTATTATCAATCATAATTATTCAAAGGACTATGTAGAAACAAACAAAATTAATTTATAATGAGTTATCAGTGGGCACACTGTGGGATCAGAATCCCCTCTCCTTCTTGGAAGATTCAAAATGCTACAAAGATATGTGCAAAAACTTTAGATGACCATACAAGAAGACATGTACAGCAGTTGTTTCACTATGTAGGTTTGACTGGATATATATAAGATCTGCAGATGAGCTAGCAAAACATTGCAAGGTGATCCATGACCCAATGTGCCAGTGAAATTATTTAAATATGTTTTAAAATGCTTATCTAGTTTGGCAGCACAAACAAATTAAAGGGATGGTGTAGGATAACAACCAAGCTTAATTAAAGGGTTTATACTCAATTTTTATAATCCATTTAAAAGAGCACTGAGCATCAATGAATCATATTGCTGGAAGCCGCATTGCCTCTTTTCTATGGATAAAATCGCCATCACAGCCTCAGAGAAGAACCTTGCGGTCCATGCAAATCTTGGTGACTCTGTTGGTTTTATGTGATTGCAAAGCCTGAGCTAAGAAATGAAATGATGCAGCAATTTCATGTGGAGTGATAATAAAACAAATTAGCTGTGTTTTATTACTCCGCAGTGCACTGAAATGATAGTACCACAACACAGCATATCACACCCAGTATGTCGTTTTTTAAATGAGAGAGGAGCAAACAAGTTTTGACTATGTTATCTGCACCAGTATCTGTAAGTTATCTAATCTGAGGATCACTAAATGTGAAAATGTCTTTGTAATGTTGAAACATGCTTATTTAAAGGAACGCCGTGTTCAAAGATTTTCTGTATGTTCTTTTGAGTAATTAAATTAAATTCTTTAGAAAGCAACAAAATTAACGCAATCTTTCCATTTTAACTTTTATATGCAATTTTCAATAAATGCAGGTGTCCAATTCTTTTCATGAGGTTGTGTCCTTGTAAACTAATAAGCTTTCCTTTAGCCCTAATGAATGCACTAGTAGTTTTACATAACACATTTGCATAGCGCAGAAGCTTTAATCTGCATTAAAAGTCTCCTCCCATCTCAGGAAGTTGATGAGCAAAGCAAAAATGGCAGCTTCCATTGCGGCAAAATTGCAAATGGTTGCATTGTTATTTTGCCTTCAAATATGGGTATTTAAAGCAGTATATTCTAAATATATGGAGACAGTGGTTCTTTAAATGCATAATAGGAAGTGTAAGGGTCCTGTGTCCCCTGGATGTTTACAGCAGCTTGATCATAGGCTTTAATGACTGTTAAACTCTACTCGCCATCTACATGTTTCATACTGATAAATAGTACATCTGTGTTCACATTTGAATGTCTAAAACGAGTTAAAAAAACCTGCTTCCAGCTAAAAATTCAGAGAAAAACAGTGCATTCTGGGAAGCTGAGCTGGGACATGCAAATGTACCCACAAATGCCTCGCTCTTCAATCCATAAACCATTTCAAACATGGCTTCCTTTAAGTTTATGCCCGCTGCATTACACAGCTTTTATGCAAAGCCAAGGTTGGATTATACACAAGCTGAGAATCCTATCCACATACAGCTGTTTCAAGCTTACTGGCTATCATCAGCATGGAGCGGGATCTCAGCATACACTTATGACTAGAGATGTACAAAGGGGAATGAAGGAGCTACAATACGCCCATGTGTAGGGCTATGCTGTGGCGTAATAGAAATCCAGACTTACAAGGAGTTTTAGGGAACCAGTGTGAGCATCTCTGACAAAGATGTCCTATAAGAAATGATTTAAGATAAGCTGACATTGTATAAGCAATCCTGGGAATTGATTCCACTACTTCCCCGCAGAGTACTTTCTGTTCCCTCTCATGACAGGATTTTTGTGATTCCTCTATAGCAAAAAAGCAGGATGGAGCCGTTGCCATGGAAATGCAGCCGCTGAAAAGTGCAGAAGGAGGCGAAATGGAGGAGAGGGAGAAGAAGAAATCCAGCATCCCCAAAAAGGAGAAGTCGGTGCTGCAGGGGAAGCTCACCAAGCTGGCCGTGCAAATTGGGAAAGCAGGTACTTGATGGAATAACTAATGAGGCCGGCATAGAGACCCTCTGCTTCCCCAATATGTAGCATGGCTGCCGTCCTGTCCATAGCAGTAATAAGAAGATGTTTTACTAATTACCGCAGAACTGAAATAGAGATGAGTGACATATTTCCAGCAAATGACTCAGTTGTGTAGGATTGCACTAAATCCTGTCATTGGCACTAACATACATATACCATTAATACTCTTCTAACCCTACTTTATTTCTATCACTACCATATTAATAATTAACATTACCATAACCCTACATTATCCATATACCTTCCCTAATCATACCCTTAATACTACCTATGATTGATACTACCCTAACCCTATTTACTTCCTACCACTACAAACATCCTAATTAATACCATAGTAAATCTATTCTCTACACTAACTCTACTCTATTTCCAGTAATTAACAGTTCTCTAATTTATTACTATCAAAAAATCTAATTATTACTAAATCTAATCTGTCCTATCACCACCCAAATCCTGTCTTTAACCCTACATATATTTGTTCTATCTTCTTCTTCTTTTTTTTTATTTTATTTGAAGCTATTTTTACTTTTTTATAGTTGTTCAAAATGCTGCAGTGTTAGCTTCTATGGGCCTCATTCAATTGCGATTTGACCAATTGAATAGGGCTCTAAATAAGCACATAGCATATTTTTTTTAAAAGAAGTTTTTAGTTAGTGATCTTCTATCCAAAAGCAAGGACATCACTAAAAAAAAACTTCTTTAAAAAAAATATGCTATGTGCTTATTGAGAACCCTATTCAATTGGCCAAATCGCAATTAAATGAGGCCCTATGTCACTCAAACTGTTGATTTAAACAGACACTAATGCCCTCATTCAATTGCAATTTGGCCAATTGAATAGGGCTCTAAATACGCACATAACATTTTTTTTTAAAGAAGTTTTTAGTTAGTAAACATCTATCCAAAAGCAAGCTTTTCACTAACTAAAAACTTCTTTAAAAAAAATATGCTCTGTGCTTGTTTAGAGCCCTATTCAATTGGCAAAATCGCAATTGAATGAGGGCCTAAGAAGGGGTATGTGCACCACAAGACACACTGAGCTTATAGGCACATTCCTTCAGGTACTGAATGAACCATAAATCACAAGATCCCTCTGAAAAAAATCTTATTTGTCTTTACTGCAGTGATAAATTCAACAGTTTGTTATTCTTCAGACATTAGAACGTCTAATGAATGCAAAGGATAATTTACATATATTTTTGGTTGGAGCAATGATAGTTAAAAATGATTTTTGGTCTGTGCAGAATGTGTCTAGGACAAGGAGCTATATATAATTAGACAACTGTTAGCTAGAAATGTTTGAAAATTAAATTTAGTTCATGTAAAAACTCTTGTCAAACTGAAATGCCATCAATTTAAAAGTTTAAATTTCGACTTGAATTTTAGTGTTGTTGTTAATGTAGAACAGTATTAATAAATTCAATTTAAAGTGCCCTAACCCTGCTACTACCAAAATCCAACAAGTATCATTACCTTAAATCTACTCTACCATCGCCAGAATATTTACCCTAAAATTACTACCTACTCTCTCTGCACTTCTACCTTAACTGGACTCTGTCACATCATCAGGAAATTGATTTTATTTTAAAAGAGCATTAAAATTGGCTGTAAATTTTTCTTGCAGTTTTTCTCTACAGTAAATAATTTCTGAAATATTTAGAATTGCTTTTGCTGCTCCTGTATGCTGTGTGTCTCAGAGGGGTCTGACTGCCAGATCACATTGCAGGCCTTTATTTTGTCCACTACAGAGACAGACAAGCAGGCTGTAATCAGAATATAATTAAAGCAGCCAATTAATATGAATGAGCTGCTTATATGCATAAAAATGCAGCAAAAACAACATGGACTTTCCAGGATTGACTCACTTAAGAAAAAAATGGATAAAACAACATATAGCCAGTTTTTCATGCTCTTTAAAAATAATGTAAAAAAACAACAACAACATTTTCATTTTGGGGTGACAGAGTCAATTTAACATCCCCACTACTCTAACACTACCATATCTACTAACTTAAATCTATTGTATTTGTACAACTACCTTAACAAAAAAGGTACCAGTAGTCCAACTCACATATTACCAATATCGTATTCCTACACTATACCCACAAAAACCCTAAACAAGCGTGTCACGATCTGCTTCTTCAATGGGGCTTGACAAGAACCTAGTTCAAGCCTACCCCAGCAGGACTGTGTAGTTCTTACTACCTCTGGTACAGAAGATGGCATCAGAATATCAGGAACACCATATAATCCCTTAGAATTAGGATTAATGCACAGATTGACACTCACACCTTGCCTATGTAAATAGATACCACTCACATACCTTTATTAATTGGCACTTTTTATACAATTTTCTGGTACACAGGCTGGTCAATCAGTAAGCCCCATCCCTAAATAATAGGCTGCTCCTTGCTTACTAGGAAAACCCTGTACCTCTTATGAAATCAGATCGTTAATCTCATCCTGTTGATTATATTTAGGTGGGCTGAGTGAGTTATCCCAGATAACAACATTGTAACATAATAAGTTAGCCCCTGCTTACTGGGAACCCCTGTACCTCTGATGAGATCAAATTGTTAATCTCATCATGTTGATTATATTTAGGTGGGCTGAATGAGTTATCACCAGACAACAACACTGTAACATAATAGGCTGTGCAATAGCCTGCAGACTAGCTAATATGTTTCTTTACAATAATTCCTATACCATGAAACATAATACATAAACCAACATACATACATTATAACAGTAATCATATTTTAACCATAAGCAATAAAAATACATAACCTTAACCATAAACAGGATAATGTATTCCCAGTCCAGGCCCAAGCCAAAGTCCAAAACAGTCCAGTCAGACCCTAGGCATGACAAAGTGGAAATCCTGGACTGTTGATGGCCCTCATAGGACCAATAGGCCCACCATTGCCCTACACCCTTCCATTGGAGATACCCTAACCACATTCATTATCAGTAATCTAATTATAGTACTGTTATTACTAGTCTAACTTTGCTCAATACTTACACTTGCACAAACCCTACTATTATCACTAATATAAATATATAATATAATTTACATTCCCATTACATTATCTTAGTCCTACTCTACAATTACCAGCATTGTATAATATGTGACGTATCCCTCTTGCTTTCCTAACCCTCTTGTTATATGAGCCCTCTTCTGATCCCACTACTGTCCTAGTCATATTCTGTACATGCCATCACCCTAATCCTATCCTGTCTTCATATTGTTGTTGCATGAGTGCTTTCAGGAATTGTTACGAGGATGTTAATATAATATTTAATGTCCAGTGTGTCTCAAGCAGGAGGTCATTTACATTTGTTTTCTGTCATGCTTCTTTAAGCAAAAGTTACCAAAGCAAATTTAATTCACATTTTGGTAGTTTAATAGGAAAAACTGTAAAACTATATAACGGGTTTTATAGATGTTCTCTGTTTTAGAAAATGTTTGGGAGCATTTCACGCATCTCTATGAAAGCTGCATGCAGTGTGTAAAAGGAAGTAACTAAGAAAAGTAAGGGTAGCCATTGGGAAGTTTCATTAAAGAGGCGCGTTAGTGGTCTTATAAAGGGTTCTCTAAAAAATAGTTAGGTAGGGCTTGATAAGAGAAAGAAAGAATTAAGCTTGTACTGTGTATTTAATGAGTAATTACTCAAACAATTGTGCATTGTGTCTGGAGTGGGAGCCACCCAGAAGGAAATACCAAATTAAGAACCTTTTTAGACCACTCTGTAAAACACACCTTAGTAGCAGGCAGTATTGTAATATGAGCTGCTAGCAATGTACACAAATACACTTAATAGTTACCTCCCAGTATCATACTGCAAGTACGGTATGTCTGATTGGAGAGCATTCTCCCATGGGCGGCTCCCACTACAGAGAAAATAGTCACTTAGGGGGCAGAGAGTTAAGGAGTTTTTAAGCTATACTATTTATTTTTACTAAAATTGTTCTTACTGTGATTCAGGAAAAAAGAATAAAAATTAACACAAATAAATGGAGAATATGTTTAATACATTTTTTAAAGCGACACAGCAAAGGTCCCGGTTTTGATTGAATGAAAAGTATAAATATAAGTACCTATAATTACAACTGGCTGTTATTATAAAATATGGGTGGAAGTGCTTGATAATTAAGGTTTAAAGTTAATTATTTTAAGCATAATCTATCTATACTGGACCTCAAACTTTCTAGGGTGTAGATTGTGAAACAAAACACGCCCAGTTGGATAATAATAATAGTGACAGGGACTTCTAACCTATATCTAGGCATGGTTTTCCTTTTTAGATTTGCGCTGTCCAGCTTCTTTCATGTGGTGGCCAGTTTATTTTTGGCCAACAAACTGAAGGGTCAAATATAAAAATAATAATTAAAAAAAATGTATTTCCAAATGTATAAATTAGTATTTGTTTTTTTTGTAAAAAAAGTAAATATTTAGTAATTTATGTATTTAGACTCTCCCTGGCAGACAGCGAGCCACGAAAGCAGCTGGCGGTCTGCGTCCAGCACGAGGGTCACCAGCTGGACAGCACTCAAGTAGATATTGGTCCTAGATGAAGAAGTTATTTCATGAAAAGGAGGACATTTATAGATAATTTATGCTTAAAATCCATTAATTTACAAGCTCAATTACTTAACATTTCCTATATTTTTTTTAATAACCAACTGCAGTTATATGTATGTGTATATATATATATATATATATATATATATATATATATATATATATACTTTTTATTTCTGCAGTAATCTCTACTGTATCACTTTCAAGGGAAGTTGACACCTTAAACCTTTAGTCCATTTAAGCAATTGTTAAAGGATATTATACATTGTACTAGTCATTCCTCAGATAGTTACCATTGTTTATGCAGCATTATTAATACGTACAGCTCCGGAGTACTAATTAACTTCTTTGATGTGCTATTTAGTAACACAATCTGCTTGTTTGTTTCTGTCGTGCAATATGCCTCATGTCATCATGCAGTTAGGTCTCCTTCCACTCCCTTATCAAGCAATCAAAGCAACAAATTAGCATAATAAGCTGCACATACGCATTAATATTGCTGATTATCTGAGGAATTATTTATGGTAGATAAAAAAGGCTAGTGCAATGTATAGTCAATTTTTAGTGCATCTAAGGTGAAACCAACTTGTCTTGGGGGTGAATCCATTTAATTTCTTTTGTATAAGGATGCTGTTAGATATTTTTGGTTCAGGCTTTGGCCGTGATACGGGATGGCATGCAAGGTTTTGGCAATCTGCTGCATGAATTGTGTATATTCATGTGAAAATCAAGCTCGCACAAGAAATCAGTCTCCTGCTGTTTTCTATCTCTCTATCCCTAATTAACCTTGTTTGTCCTTTCTGACTTGTTCCTTTCCAATCTCCCCTTCTGCTCCTGCTTTTTCCCCCTATCCCCTTAACACCTCCACCAGGTCTGGTGATGTCGGCTATCACAGTTATCATCTTGGTGCTCAACTTTGTGATTCAAACGTTTGTGGTCGATGGCAAGGTGTGGCTATCGGAGTGTACCCCTGTCTACGTGCAGTACTTTGTCAAATTCTTCATCATTGGAGTCACAGTTCTAGTGGTGGCTGTGCCAGAGGGCCTGCCCCTAGCCGTAACCATCTCTCTAGCCTATTCTGTCAAGGTAAGCAGAAGCAGATTTGGGAAAATCAATTGTAAAAACAAAATGCTGCCCAATACAGAGAAAGCAGATAGAATATAGTGTTCCTTGGATTTAAATGTCTTCAAAAATGAAAGTTAGTGCTGCAAGTTTCTGCATTCTGTACAACACAACAATTTCCTACATGGACAAGGTTTTTTGTTTCTGGAGAGACCCACACAGGCCTGTATTTGAGGATTTCCTTTCTGTGCACAGGTTAATCAATCAGGATGAATGAAGAGGCGATAGTCTCGTCTGTATCCTCAAACTTTGGCCTGTGTTTGGCGCTCTAGGACTGATATTTGCCTATCCATGACCTAGACCAAAGAGCTCAATTTTTTTCTAGGTTGGGACATGGAAGTCACTTATTTTCTATCATGTATGTAAAATAGTGGGTTTTACACATTACAAAATGGTTTGCATAAAGAATGAGTGCTTCAAGTGTTAATATATTCTTTAATCTCTCTACAAACTACTTTTGGAACTAGGTCAAGACCATCCTGTGACTCTGTTTAGAGTGTGTCAAAGCACTACCCAATGAAGCTCTATGGAAAAAAAATCACTTATTCCCTCTAGTGGCTGAAGGTGGTACAGCTAAAAGATGGTTCGCCCATGTTTGTAACAGCAGTTTTTACATGGATTAAAAGCCGTGGCACTACTGATGCAACACATTAAGGCCTACAGATACTGACAGCAGCCTGGAGTAAATGGGGATTCTTAATTTAATAGGGAAGAGGTACAGAAAAATATTTTTATAGAAAAGTGTTATGATCATCTCAAGGGTGAGAGTTTTGCGTTACATTTTAAGGGCGTTCCTAAATTATTTTGCACTGAATGGTTTGTATGAGACACAGCACATATAAAACTACAGAGTCCGTGCCTTAATTAACTGCTGAGGGCAGATAATATTTGTTTGATTTTAGGCAGTAAAAACAGTGCTTATAATAGAATAAGAAAGTACATAAAAGTAAATAGATACACAGGGATATTATATATTATATATCTACTAAAATCCAGAATCCTTCCATTCGGTGATGGAGAGCCACACTCTGGCCTGGATTTGAGAATTTCCTTTCTGTGCACAGGTGAGTCAATTAGGATAGTGTCACCTGTACACAGCAGAGATATCTTCAAATACAGGCCTTGCTTTAACCTGCTGTTGCTGAATGTGCCTCACAAGCAGAGAAGACACCTAAACTTTGAGACGATGGAGGAGATTTCATTGTGAGATACTTTAAATGGTTAGATTTTCAGGACCTATCCTGTTATGGTAGTGCAGCACAAGGCAGCAGCAGTGGCGGTGACCATCCGCTAGATGGCGCTGCTGATATTCCGGTGCCATATCATAGAGTCAAGGCTTAGGTAAACTGTTAGGGTTAGGGTGAAGGTTGAGGTTAGGGTGAGGGTTAGTTCAAGGGTTAGGCTAAAATTATAAGCTTAGAACTTCTCTCACATATCGGCAGCGCAGCAAAATATCAGCAGCGCCATCTAGCGGTTGGAGGCCACACTGCAGCGGCGGACCTGTCATGACACCATTACAGGATAGATCTGATTTTCATAAAAATAGACTGCTCATTTTGAAATTGCGCCCAACACAATTTAGCCATCCAAAGCATTTATGTGCGCAGCATTGTGCAGTATACATCTGGGTCAGAGCCCAGTATTGTCTCAGGAGCTGGACTCCTTTCTTTACTATTCTCAGTTTCTTAGCTTCTCTTTCTGTTCCTCCCTCAGCTTTTCTTCTGCTCACCAATCCGACCTCCTTTTTAAAAATATTATAAGTATTTCAGATGCTTTAAAACACTACACGCTCACACACAAACCGCTTTACACGAAGCGCATCCAACTCCACCCTGGTGACAGGTAGCAAGTCTAATGCATCAAATTATGAGATCGTGCAAACAGCAACAACACCTGATATCTTACAATATTAGTGTTAGGTATAGGCAGATCTCCCAAGAGGCTGTCAGATAAGATTAGTGTGTGGATGAGGCATATCTGCTGGAAACTGCAACACTAAAGTTGAAATGTAAGTTTTATAAGCTGTGCTGATTTTTTTTTTTTCTTCAAATACTAATTTTCTTATTACCAGTCATTATAGGGGAAGTTTCACATGGTTCTCTTATATGAAAATGCTTAATCATTTGCCTTTATTGCTAAAATACCTCTGCATATTAGGTGATGTGAGAGACTAAGGAACACAAAAAACTGGAAGGTATATGTCACAACTTATAACTCATCTGAAGTCTGTTTGGCTCTTGATCTGGCTCTTGAACTTGTGACTCAATCAGCTCACATAGCTCAGTGTTAGTGACAAAATCCAGTTAAAATTGCAGCTTGAGCTCTCCATAAACATGGAGGTGTAACTGGCAAAACTAGGAGAGAGTCATAAAGTTTACTAAGATATGTAAGAAAAGACTTAAGCTTGGGTGGTTTAAATAAACGTATGACACCATATTTATGTGATCTGTACAGTGGACCTTTAATAAGATTCAGAAATATGCTCAGTGACCCTTCTGGTGAAAAAGATTGTCAATGAAGCCCCTTTTGTGTGACAAAGGTCGGACTCCTGTTCTAATATAACTGTACATGTAACCCTCTTATTGTTGGCATATGCTCCATATGGAAATATTGGTTCTCTCTACTCCTCAGTAGACCTTACTAGGCCACTTTTAACAATATTTATTGATTAAGTCTAAATTGGTTAATCAGAATCTCATTTAAGGATTTTGATATGTGGCCTTTAGTATTACTCAGTCTACTTGTCGTTATATCTATGGCAAGTGGGACAGATTTACTAAACAGCTGAGAGTCTTTCTATTCCTATGTTATCCTACTGGGCATATTCACTAAGGCTTGAAATCTCCACTACTTTGGTATATATGGCCCACTGGGTGCTTGGCTGGCATGTAAATGGCCACTTATAGCATCAGGTAGCTTTAAAACCAACTAAAGGGCACGTGGTAGCCCTCTTTCCTACTCTAATAAGGAGAGGTGTAACAATAATAATAGAAAATGTGCTCTATATTATTTAGATGCAGGAGTATCGCCATCACGGAAAGTAAAAGCCAGTGCCCGTCACAGTTCTAGTAAATAAACAACATAGTGGTAATTGTTGTATTTCCATGTAATGTAATTGTGAGTGGGATGGCTTGTGACAAGACGATTACTGGCAATTAAAATGGGCATTTTAATAGGGGTGGAGCTAAGGAAGCAGGGCCCACTGCAGTGGTCTGGAGTAAAGGACATGGAAGGTTTCTGGATTTCATTAGGAGTGTTATATACCTGTGTATCTATTTAGGTTTATGTACTTTATCTTATTAAGATGTGCTCTGATTTTTCTGCCTAAAGTCGTATAAATAGTACCGGATTGGGTCAGTCCTCTGAAGCTTATGAAGACTCTGAAGTGTTCTATATTAGCCAATCAGTGACCATCTTTAAGCAGCATGTTGCTGAGAGATGGTCACTGATTGGCTGCTATGAGACACTGGACAACCAGTATGACTGTACTGTGTCTTCATGAGATCCAGAGGGTAAACCCAAGCAGGTACTATTTTAATGGCTTTATGCAGAAAATAACAGAGCTTTTAAGCAATTCTCAATGAAATCAAGTACATAAAAGTAAATATTTGTGTAGACATATTACCTTCCTAGTGAAATCCAGAAACCTTTCATGTCCCTTTAATGTGCTTTGTTTATTTGTTAGTTTTTTGTAATGATGAACCCTGGCGCATACAAGGAGCCGCAAGATGGGGAACCCAAATGTATTCACTAGCCCTCAAGTTACTAGCTCTATCACTGTGTTTTAAATATTGCAAAGCACTATTTTTATTAAAGTACATGAATTCAATACATTCTGACACCATCTAGCAATTACTAGGGATTTTCCGAGAGGGTTAGAATGTGATCATTTATTATTGATTTGTTTTTACAGAAAATGATGAAGGATAACAACCTTGTACGGCACTTGGATGCTTGCGAGACCATGGGCAATGCCACGGCAATCTGCTCAGACAAAACGGGCACTCTAACCACGAACCGGATGACAGTTGTTCAGTCTTACATTGGAGACGTCCATCATAAAGAAAAGCCAGATCCCAGCACCATCAATCACAAAATCTTGGACCTGCTTGTCAATGCCATTGCCATTAACTGTGCCTACACCACCAAGATACTAGTATGTTTCTAAATCATTCCTGAGCTACTACTAAAACACTAATAATTATAATTATAATTATAGGTCTATTGGACCTAAATAAACAATTAAGACAACCAGGCTGTTTATTGTCTCAACACATTTATTACTCCTACAGGTTACCTTCTGCTATAAATCTTAATGTGACAAAGGCATGTTTATTAATGGGTAACTGTAAAAGAAATTAAACACTCATTAATGTACTTAACATTAATGGCGCCATATGTGTTTTGCATCATCAGTTAGAGGGTAAAAATCTCATGTGGAAATTTTCGTTTACATTTTTTAAAATGATAAAGAATTCACTTAGATAATGCCATATAGCCCTTGAAGCCGTTCCAAGCCATGAAGGCTGGAGTCTGTAACTGTATTAGACATTTACACAACATGTGAGAGCAGAGTGGTGGTGAAGTGGTAAGCATTCTGTTTTAGTAAGGTTTGATTCCCCTGCCTTTTTTCTTTGTTTAACTAATGTACTTTTATATTTATATATGTAAATCATCACAGATTAACATTTAGCAAAGGAAGGAGGGCCCTGTCTTTGAGCTAGGAATCCAATGTCCATGGTGCATTCCCAAAGTACTTAGGATAGAAACTTGCAGACTTACAATCTAAGGTATAGTGAGTGGTAAAAGAGGAAGAGAGAGGTGATAAGTGTGTTAGGGTGGAAGGTGATACGCTTCTTTAAAGAGATGCATTTTAAGTGAGGTTTTAAATGTTTTGAGGCATGAGGATAATCTGGTGGAGCGAGGCAAGGAGTTCCAGAGACTAGGGGCAGCACGAGAAAAGTCCTAGTGGCGGGAGTGAGAGGAGGTGACAAGAGTTGTAGAAAGAAGAAGGTCATTAGCAGAATAAAGAAGGCGGGTGGGGGAGTATTTGAAGATGAGAGCAGAGATGTATGGGGGAGCATTATTGTTGAGGGCTTTGTAAGTGATTTAAAGTTTTATTCTTGAGTCTAAGGGAAGCCAGTGGAGTGATTGACAGAGAGGTGATGCCGACACTGAGCGTTGTGTACGGAAGATGAGTCTAGCAGAGGCATTCATAATTGATTGAAGTGGAGATAGTGGGGTCGTGGGTAGGCTAACAAGAAGCGAGTTGCAGTAGTCTAGTCGAGAGATGATGAGAGAGTGTATAAGGATTTTAGTTGTGTCTTGTGTAAGATAGTGACAAATTCTGGAGATGTTTTTTAGATGGAGAAGACAAGATTTAGTTAGTGATTGTATGTGAGGGATGAAAGACAGAGCCGGGTCCAGTAGAACTCCAAGACAACGGGCTTGGGAGGAGGGGGTGAGGATGTCTTTGTTGATATAACCTTTAAGAACATATTTCTGATTTTTTAAACCGCAAAGTAAAATAACTCTCAGTGTGAGGGTTTGAACCCAGGAACATTAGTATTACATACTGTAGCATTATTTACTGTGCTATCTGATCAGTTGCTACACTAGCTGCTAGAATATAATGAAGTAGATATAATGATTTAGCTACGGCCTAAATTAAAGCTTTTACGCCTCATTCTAATTAATATTCATTAGGTACCGTGCGGTACAGAGCTCATTACTCAGAGACAGCACAAATAAAAATAGCCTGCCTTCTATTGATCATAGCTCAATTTCAGCATCAGTTTTAAAAATGAAAACACTTTTTCCACATGCTTTTTAACCCTTTGTCTAATTGTACAGAACACATATGAGGACTTTTTTGGTGTCTTAACCACTTAAAATACCCAGAAGAGAAAGTAATCCAAACGGATATTTTAACATATGTAATTTTAAGGCTTTTATTTAAAAAGTGAGCAAATACACATGCGCATTATTATGCAATGTAATGCTATCTCTTCTGCCTTTAAGCCTCCGGAGAAAGAAGGAGCGCTTCCACAGCAAGTAGGCAATAAAACTGAGTGCGCCCTGCTTGGATATGTTCTGGAATTGCAACGGGACTACCAGCTGGTGCGAGACCAGATTCCTGAGGAAACGCTCTATAAAGTGTACACCTTCAACTCTGTTCGCAAGTCAATGAGCACCATAGTTCGCCTACCTAATGGAGGATTCAGACTGTACTGCAAAGGAGCCTCTGAGATTGTCCTGAAAAAGTGAGTTGGGTGAAATACAGCTCCAGAGGAAAACAATAGCAAAGATCAGTAGATATAAGCAAACATATTTTTGAAGAATCTCAATTTATGTACAAAATTTAAAAAATGCTAAAATAGTTACTACAGGACATTTTTAAACAAATATAAATGTTTGTATTGAAGATTTGGCAAAATATTACTATTATTGCTTTCTGTTCTGGAGAATGATATTATATATTATACAATTTGGGCTGATCCTCTATCGGTCAAACAAAATGTGCCCAAACAAGATATGATTCTGCTCCCCGAACAGAGTCATTGTGCCAGATTTAATTAAGGGTGAAGTGTTTAGGAAGCCTTGAAAAAAATATTAACCTATGGGGCACATCTTCTACATTTTCACATTTCCAGTTGTTTTCCAACACTTCATCCTATACCTCTTGTGGTCCATTGTCTTCTTAAAGTTCTTGATGCTTCCCCTCTCTAACCTTCTTCTCTTTCTTCATAGTCCAATTGGTAGTTTAGATAGATATCTTACAATCTCTCAGTTTATCGCCTGCTAGTTAATGTTTTATGCCTCTGTGAGGCTACTCTAGAACAGATTGATAGGAAAACGTCTACAAACGTCTGAGAAGAACATTACAAGAACATTACAAGATATATTTATAAAAGCATAAAAATAGTAAAGTTAAGAAAAACATAAAGCTACATTTTTGAAAGCAAGATATTATATTAGTATTTTAGGTGAATGTACCAAAACATTATATGAAAGTGCATTTTTTTCTTATAGCACTACATTTCACCAGCCATTAAGCTGTGCAAAAAGTCTCTATAAGGTTTATAAGGTGGGAGACATCAAAAATGAAATAGAAAAAGTGAAAAAAATATGGTAACACCATTAGGGAGGGAAAATGTATCCTCTGTTATAACAACATAAACTGTGTGTATTTGCTTTGTTTGCAGAATTAGATCATCATATTCATATTAGAATAAGAAAATAAAATGAGCTCATTACATTTTTATAGACATCACTTCAAAGACTGTAATGCTGTGGTGGGCAAGCTGTTTCATTTGAAGAGCCTCTAATGCAGCTCCAGAGTCCTTAAAAGGGCTTCACTGTGCTTTTAAACCTTTTTAATATTACCCAGAGGAAACTGGTAAAATCGCTGTAGGAAAGAAATTAATTAATAATAGTGTTTATATAATGAGGAAAAGTATTTAGGGGTACAACTGGGTATTCAGTGCGCGTTTTGGAGATATATAATGAATTGTGTATTGTCGAAGAGAGGAATTAATCACTGTGGTAAAACTATATTGTATAGAGCTAGCTTTTATATTCAGGGATATATTCAAGAACATGAAAACCAATGAGGATAAAGTCCAAACTTCTTCACATCGGCAAATCTGGTCTATATGGCATAAATAACAAGGTTCTAACATTAACTATAGAAATGACCTGTAGGATGATTGCTGTTGAATGATAGAAACAAACAATGAGCCTCATCCAATTGCAAGCACGGAATTACCTCCAAATGGAACTTTTGGCTGCGGGTCACATTTCTTCTAAACATTTAGATGTATTCAATTGTCTCTAACTCGCAACTGCCCTCTCACAGCCTCCACACGCAAAGCATGCACTCGTAAGTAGGATTTCAGGGGGCATGATCATATGATCTGACAATATTTAAGCAAGCGTGTAATTTACCTCTTAAACACTCGCAATGCTTCTTAGACACAGCCAATATTAAATGAGACCATTATCATGACATCGGTAAAATATGGAGTTTATACTACAATTAATGGGTGTTTAAAAGTACAATTTGTGATCAGACTCGCAATCCAGAAATGTAGAAATCAATAAAAATCATTAAAGCAACTGTTCTAGTCCATGCAGGATCCATGACATGTATTAAGGGCTTGATTCCCAAAATGGATATAAAATGGAAATAAAAGATAAAAAAAAATGTATTGCAGATTTGTGGGCTTGAGATTGTCAGACAATTCATTCTAATGCCTTTCATTGCTTTCTCAGTATTTTTAAGTACAGTAGTGTGTGTTTATTTGCCTTTGCAGTGTTACAAACAGGCATCTAACCCACTTGCGAGTCTTATCTGGTACTCGTAGAATTTTTTGATACATTTGCCATTTACGGGTTTGAAGGCAATTGCAGGCTTGTTGCATTTTTGTAATTTAATTTCGATATTGCGTCTTTAGCATTTGCGGGCTTGAAACATCAATGGAGGAGAAAGGACAGAGTTATGTTTTTGACAACCACAATACCTTTGAGTCTGTAACTGGCAATTGGAATGAGAGTTGCTAAATGTAGCCAATTGAATATCAATAACATTTACGGGCTACAAGTAATTGCGGTTTGGACAATTAAATGAAGTGCAATGTCTGTAACCCCTTGTGGTTCAACAACAGTATTTTTTCTTTTTTTGTTATAAATTTCTTAAGATTTATGACATTTTTTAATGAAAAACTAAATATATTGTAAATTATTATTATGTGTTGGTTAATGTAATTGGTACATACAAGTAGTGTCTAATTCATGACTGTAATACATGGTATTTCTATTTATATGCTAAAAAAAAATAAAAACACACCTTCTTACTTTAATCTTAGTTTTATATATATATATATATATACATAGCTTTCGATGGAGATTCTCTGTGTTAATTTGTAGCAGAGGAAATAAAATACTGTTTAGCTTCAGAGAGTAACCAGTAGGGAATCAAATATTTGCCAGCGGATTAGCACAGTAAGAGTCATATACCATATGTCGCTAGCATCCCCTTTCTTTTAGATAACTTACAATTTTATATTACATTCTGATTTTTATAAGTCTTATGAAATCCATGGTGAAGGCTTAATTAAATAAAGTCAATAAGGAGGATGTTGGACAGTGTGTGTATATTTTCAAAATAGTTATTTGTTTGTCAGTGAGCAATCATATACCTCTCGGGTAAGAACATGTGCTTATCAATCAAAAGTAGGTTATAGGGATGGAGGGAACAGGGAAATGTCTGGAGGCTTTGTTAGATCATTAGATCTGATTGAAACTGACACCACACCCCTTCCCCCATGATTTAGTGCAAGCCCTGCTCTCCAGAAATATAAATACACTACTTCCTCCAAAGTATTTTCTTATTAAAACCTAGCTTTATAACTCTTTTCCTATCTAGTATTGCTCTTAGACAGACTTTTTTTCATTTTACTGTGGTACTGGGGACAGCCATTATTATTATTACTTTAAAATGTACCACAGTTTATTAATATTAATGCTGATTACTTGATAATGGTTCTATCCCTTTAACATATTTCTTTCTTTTTTTTTAGATGTTCAAACATGTTAAACATCGATGGAGATCTTCGAGCATTTCGGCCTAGGGATCGAGATGAAATGGTAAAGAAAATAATCGAGCCAATGGCGTGTGATGGCCTGCGTACCATCTGTATTTCTTATCGGGATCTTCCAGGAGTACCAGAACCAGATTGGGATAATGAAAATGAGATAGTAGGAGACCTTACTTGCATTGCTGTAGTAGGAATAGAAGATCCTGTAAGGCCAGAGGTAGGTTTTTTTAGTTAACTGTACTAATATCCAGTATTTAGAAATATTTTCAGTTTTTTTTTGCAAACGGGGGTAAATTTAGAAGCATTCTGAAATGAGCAGTGGTAATGCCCGATCCAGTACTGTGTATATAAGCCATATCTCCCCTTTACATATTGCCATCGGAGAAGTGCATGCTATAGGGTTGAGGCATGCCCAGCGCTTTCCAGTGGTGCAGGCAACATATTGGTTGGCAACCCTCTAATAGTTGGCAATATGTATAATACCAAACCCAGCAAAATACCACCATACCCGTGCATGGTCAGTTGCACTACATATTAATAAAATATCTATCTAACATTAATACACTATACTAGCCAGTTACCCAGTATGAGCCCAGGTATCCATTGAGACCCCCTCAACACCCAGAGGGAGCCACTCCTTGTGCTTTGGAGTGGAGGGCACATTAAGCCCATCAGGGTCTCTTTGGGGCCTGTAACTATAACCAAGTAGATCCTTAAGCACCCCCATGGTATTCCTGTTAGTTCCATTGGGTCAATATTGGTCCACAATAGTCCCAAACACTAAAGCACAAAAATAAATTAAAAATCATAGCTGTATGTCAGTATATATACATTTCCTTTCAGCAATGAACACCGATTCCCTGGTTCTTCATTTTTTTGCCTTGGATAAGTGGGCACTTCCATGCTGCTAGATTAATCTGTCCTCTTCTTTACATATTTTACTACCTGTGATGCTGATATTGAGCACTACAGTTTTCAACCCCAGTACTGTAGTATATTTTATGTTTAAATAAAACTAATATTTCATTTTGTATACAACATGCACTGCTATATATAACATCTAGCAGCATTTGTTGTATATAAATGGATGGATATTGGTTACATCATTTAATTCAAATATAAATTATACTGCTAACAAGGGTTTGAAATCCACGATGATGAAAATCAGCAACTCAGGTAGTAAAAAGCAGGGAAAGTGTTTAATAAATTATTCGGTATTCACAATAGATGCAGGTAACACTCCTCTTACACAGTGATGGGCAACAGGTAGCCTGTGGTTCTCATGTGGCCCACAGAAACTTCCCATGCATCCCACAGCCTGTTTTCTAAAATGACGAAGCAACGATCCAGAGTGACCGTGTCTCTCCACAATAAGCAAATCCCTCGTGCACTTCAAGACACATATATTCATTATTTAATTCTACCTCTCTCCCACAGGGATTTTACAGTTGTGCTACTGGGCAGCCCTTCAAGTGAAACCGGTTGCCTTTCACTGCCCTTTGAATTTGTGCATTTTGCAATTGCCTTTAATTAATACTTGTTTAATTGAACATTTTCATTTAGAAACATAGAAAAGCATTTAAAGAGCGTTTTGCATCATATTGCCTAACCTAGGCAGTGTATCATTTGTTTCTCAAAGTGCTGTGATTGTATTTTTGTATAAATATTAATAAAAATTGATCACTTAACTAATCAGTCTTGTGATCTAAATCTGGTATTTTTGTCTATACCTGCATTCATTAAAGAATATGGAAATGTAAAATAATAAATCTAAAAATGATGAACTATCTCAAACTAAGCAATAATATATATTATAAAGAGAATACATTTTTGTCTGTCTCAGTCTCACTGTATATTTTGTGTATAGGTTCCTGAGGCTATCCGCAAGTGTCAGCGTGCTGGGATCACCGTCCGTATGGTCACTGGAGATAACATCAACACAGCTCGCGCCATTGCAGCCAAATGTGGCATTATCCAGCCCGGAGAGGATTTCATTTGCTTGGAAGGAAAGGAGTTCAACCGGCGCATTCGAAATGAAAAAGGAGAGGTTTGTTTGTGTGAAAACTTGTGTTTAATTTCTTCACTACTATCCTGTATCTTCCTCACACCTGATTTCAGGTGCATCTGTGACCTGCTTCCAATATAAGATAATAAGAGCAGATGTGTAAGCCAGCAACATAAAAGCACATTACATGGATGGCGTAGATATTGAACTTCAGCCTATAGCACAGCATGTTGGTCTGAAGTCTAGGGACAGTGATTCTATTGTGAGTTACACTTCAATTTAATTTTACTATAAAGTGCCTTAGAAAAAAGCAAATGGCTCCCTGCATCAAAATTGAATATAATAGTTACAAAATGAAAGCCTTTATTTATTATTTAATTTAAAAAATGGCAGTTATCAAGTCAAGTTCTTGAAAACCACAGGCTATAAATATCACACTTCAGTGGTCTTAAACTGATGTTTAAAATATGTTACTGTTTACTATTGAACCAGTATTTTTCATTAGTGTGAGATATATACTCACTATTAAAGAGCCGTCCTGTAACCTATAATGCTCTGTGTTATTAATAAGATGCTCATTATGTTGTGTAGTATGAGGGCAACAGCTAAGTAATATGTGTTTCATTATACCTATTGTACTGATTATCATTCAAGAATTGTTACACGTAATAAATCACCTAGTGAATAAGACTATTAAAAACAGTATGCATTTTAAAATAAATAACAATTTATATTTTGTTTTGTTTTTTAAATTGTTTGTTTTCTCCTCAAGCAGAACTGCATTTCTGCTCATGACTGTGCATTATCAGAGGGTGTGTCCAGCTCTACCTGGGGCCAGGACCATCATGGAGCTTGGAAGTAGGCTGGTCTATGAGGTTACTGGCCTTGCCCCATGTTATTAACTCCACTCTCACTTTATACACAGAGGTAACAGCTGCATTGTAACCTTCTTGCAGCTCCCTCATAAGCCCCACAAGCCATCATAGCCCTGCCTCTCTTTAATGAGCATGCTCAGTCTGAACCACAGGCAGATTTGTCCATGTCTCTGATACTCACAAGTAGGAGAAGATAAGCAGCTGTGCTTGAGGGGAAACTGACTACCTCAAAAGTAAGAAAAATATTTAATTTTAATTTATTTGAAACTGCATACTGTTCTAAACTCTCCTATGCCCAACAAACAAATATATGAGCTTTACTTGTAAGTTCACTACAGTCTGATGTTAATATAGTATTAGTATTACAAGTTCTAAGCTGTCTCTTTATACTCATTCATTTTTATTAATAATTTTTACCATACCTGGGAACTGTCCAACAGTTTTTTGCACTTGTTTTTATATATGTCTCTTTCTAAAAGTGCTGATAGGATACCCAAGCTGATGCTGTTCTTTTGTACTATGGTATAAATTCATACAGTATCTTGGAATATAATATGCAAGGATGCCTTCTCCTTAGTAGAAAGAAATGTGTCCATCTGGAGTGCCACATAAAACCAGGGACGTGCTTTAAAAGCTCCATAAAAATATGTAATTGTTTTTCCCAGATAGAACAAGAACGCCTGGACAAAATCTGGCCGAAGCTAAGGGTTCTTGCACGGTCTTCCCCAACTGATAAACATACACTCGTAAAAGGTAAGTTCAGAAATTATCTATTTCATTGTCTATGTTTTGCTACAGATTGTTTGCAACTTCCATTTTGAGAACTGTTATATAATTTAGTTTATATGGACATGTACTGTGTATTTTTTTGACTATTAAACTAAACTTTAGTTTGTAGAAGATAGTAAAACTTGATATCCAGCGTATTCTTCCATTATTTGTAGGGATTATTGACAGCACAATTGGTGAGCAGCGTCAGGTTGTGGCTGTAACTGGTGATGGTACAAATGACGGGCCTGCACTCAAGAAGGCAGACGTTGGGTTTGCAATGGTAAATGGTAGTTCAATTATTTTTATTTTTTATTTTCCTGTAACAAATGTCTGAAGTTAGCTCAATTATACCAAAAGTGTGGGTTTACTGCAGAGTTGATGTGAGAGTTGTTGGGATATGTAGAATATAAAACTGAAAGGAGAAAATTAATTATTATCCAAGGGCTTGTCTATTAGCATCCTCTGTTTATTTTCCACTTGTCCATCTTTGTCCATCATTTAGGGATTGGCTGGTACTGATGTTGCGAAGGAAGCATCAGATATCATCTTAACAGACGATAACTTCTCCAGCATAGTGAAGGCTGTTATGTGGGGTCGCAATGTTTATGACAGCATTTCCAAGTTCCTTCAGTTCCAGCTAACCGTCAATGTGGTGGCGGTGATTGTGGCATTTACAGGGGCCTGTATTACTCAAGTAAGTACATGTAAATAGGAGGCTAGAAGTGGTGGCATTGATTGGTTTAAAAGAGATCTGAGTCTTGAATTTATGGTAAAATTAATTAAATTAAAAATTGTGTCTAAACAAAAGTTCTGGTTAATGATGGTATATCTCAATGAGGCAGACCTGTACAACTTATACTATCTGTGAACAACTTCCCTGGTGCATAGATGTATCACATATTATAATTGTAATAACTGCGAGAGGTCGCTGTTGCGTACGACTTAAGCGATAAGTGCCGAAGGTGCTCATCGCCTGCAAGCCTTGCATAGCAAGGCGAGCAGTTGCGCATTACTTAGGCATAGCGAGTCGATCAGTTGAGGCATTAAAACTCGCAGCACTTAGGCGATGGTCAGAAAAATACTGCCGAACCACGCAAATCGAAAAACACAAAAAATTTAAAATAATATACAAAAAAAACATCACACACAGCACGGAGGGACAGCCGGGACGTCTGGGAGTGAGGTTGCACGCAAATTTAAGCCATATTTGCAGAGTTTTGGCACTCTAAAATCGGCCAAGCAACAAAAAAAATGGCGGACAAATAAAATGAAAATGAGGCTACACGACCCTGAACACCGCCAGCCACGTACAACTTTTACCCAGGGACGTACGAGGTACATAATACACTATTACAAAGGACGGAAAATGCTCGAGAGCCGCTTAACACATACACAATACACGCCATTTTACAACACTAAATTGCAACTAATAACATTACCTATCTAAAATGGCGCTTTACACAACTAAACCTACGGTTTGCCCTCGCGCAAGCAGCATATTTACACTGCACAATTGGCACATTGATGACACTTTCTTCTCAGGTCAGCAACAGTCCAAATGTACATTATATGCTGCAGGAAAATAAAAAGAGATTGTTAGCTCTTCAGGCTATTGATTGATGGATATATTAAATAGAAATAGGTAAAGTATATTAATTTATTAAGTAACTAATTAATTATTATTTAAACAAAAAATATATATATATCTGTCTTTGTGATGAGCGACGAAAATGAGTGTTGCAAAGCACAAAACTGTAAGGACACAAGTGAAGAGGCTCGCAATGAGCGCCGAAGGCCCTCAAAGTAGAAAAAGCTTTACATTTTGTGGCAAACAGCATTGTCATGGCTTCACATTTTATTGCCCCTTCATTTTTGACGGGCAAGTCGCTAGTCTCATATAACACATTTAGCTAACAGAGTTATTTTTAGTGAATTTCTGAATCATTCAGTAATATAATTATTTAGCAAAATGTGATATTCAGCCTTAAAATACCTTAAAAGTTTTTGGAAGTTGGCTTTCTTGATTTACTACACTATATTTGTTTTTGAGTATTTACTTTGATAATCCCCAAATACAGCTATAATTAAAATGTATGTATTGAGTTGATGAGATATTTTGATACTGCAGAACAACAAAGTAATATTTTCGTTCCTCAGTATGTTAATATTGGCAATAATATGGCTTTATTGCCCATTTACTTAATTTTTTTCAGGACTCTCCGTTAAAAGCTGTCCAGATGCTCTGGGTGAATCTAATTATGGATACATTCGCCTCACTGGCTTTAGCAACTGAACCCCCAACGGAGTCCCTCCTCATGCGTAAACCCTATGGGAGAAATAAACCTCTTATATCTCGGACCATGATGAAAAATATCCTCGGCCATGCAGTTTACCAACTCATCATTATTTTCACACTGCTTTTTGTTGGTAGGTAAAAAATATGTTTGAATATGTCATTAGTCCTAGAGAGAACCAAGATGATTGGAAACATGACACCTTCAAGTGGTATCTTAGGAGCCACTACTACTAGCTCCCTCTTCAGAGGTGGGCAATACAGTCCCACCACCCACCGTATAAATATTGTCTGTACAAGAACTTGCAATCTGGATTTATTTAGTGCAGAACTACTGTAATCTGTTTCAGTTATTTTGTTAATTTTGTTAAAAAAGCTTGCAATTTCTAATTCCTCAAAATGTATATTTTTAGTAGCTCCCAACAAAGAAATGAATTGAGACATCGGCTTTAAAGTGGAGCTGGCATGTTTATGTATTGGTTTTAAAAATGTCTAGCCATTTTGTTCTAAGCTTAAATGACCATTGCATGCGCTTTACATGTTAAACGTATTTTTAATTCACTTTTAATTGATATTATTATTTTTTTCCTGCAAAATCTAGAAATTAGAATTGAAAAACACAGTTTACCCCACCAATGGTCACTGCTTTATCTCTCCCCACTCAGTGTCCTGAGCAATAATCAAAGGAAGTGGATGATAACATTGATTAGGCTTTCATTAAAAGGCTTGAATAATGTTGTTTAAATCTTTCACTTCCTTTCAGCAGTGCTCAGGTCTATGAGAGAGATGGGGTGGGGTAAAGCAACAGTTGTTAATAAAATAAACTGCGTTTTAAATTATATTTTTTGGCTAAAGCTTTGCTTTGGTGCTTTTTCCACAAGTATTTTTATGTTAATTAATGATGAATTAAGTTTAACGTGAAAAGTACTTCCAGTAGCCTTTAATAATTTCTGAGATTGAAAGCTTTTTCTGAGAGCAGAATACTATACTAATTAGCCACACAGCATGCTAATAAGTGGTATAATTTGCTAATTAGTTGATACCAGTGTGATCTTTCGTATCATACAGTAAGGTCTACTTGCTCACAATAAGCATTAATTAGCACAGCATTTCTTGTTAGCATATTGTGTCATATACAGACATAAGGACCTATTAACTTTAGAAAAAAAGGAATAGTACAATGTAGAGCTAAATGAAATGCTCGTTAAAACAACCAGGACTCAAAAATTGAAAGTTCAACTTTCAAAAAATAAAGATTTTTCTTCAATTAGGAGTATTTATAGAACAACTGCCCGGACAATTACCTAGTCTAAGCAGCTAATATTAACAATATTCACACTACAAATTCAAATAAAGAACAAAATACAAAAAGGGCAAAAAATTAAAAAAAATCCTATGTCAACCACAGGAATTTAGAGATGCTTGAATTTTTATTTTCACTCGGCGCTGTTATTTTTCTTCTTTTTATATTTTTCTTCAAGTGCTTTCTAGCAGGAAGTATTTCTGGATAGATATAACCATTTCCACAAAGCTGCTGGAAGACACTTGAATAAAAACCTTTGGGGGGTTTGAAAGCTCTGCAAGTCATGTATGAAGATGTCTTCAGTTGGTCTTCAAGAGGGATTCACAATGTACAACCAATCTGCTATATGTATAATAAAATGTTTCAAGTATACTTCCATTCTCTTGGGCATAAATAACATTTCTTATTCTTGGTTTATAGGTGAAATCATTTTTGACATTGACAGTGGCAGAAAGGCGCCACTGCACTCTCCGCCAACTGAGCATTACACCATCATTTTCAACACCTTTGTCATGATGCAGTTATTTAATGAAATCAATGCGCGCAAGATCCACGGAGAAAGAAATGTGTTTGACGGTATTTTTGGCAACCCAATATTCTGTGGCATTGTGCTGGGCACTTTTGGAGTCCAGGTAAGAGACCGAGCTTTGAGCAATAATAGATAATGACTAATTGTAGACCAGACAGGGAGTATATTCATAATTTAATTTCAGTGAGAGATACAAATTAATTGTGCAAGAAAGCAGTACATTATATTGCTAATTAAATTAGAATGAATTATCACCTATAATTAGCTGGATTACTAATTATAATTGAGATCTTCTAGGTTCTTGGATTATAGACCTTAATATGGTCATTCTTGAGTAAAGTATATAAATAGTGATACAGTTTGTGCAAAAAGGTCTTGTCATGAACTACCTTACACTACTGGAGATGGTGATTGCCTTTTTCCATGTATGATCTTTAGCAGGTAGAAGATGATCTTAGCAGTGAAGACTGTAACAAGCTGAATGCACAAAGTGGTTAAAAAAATTGAAAAGTAGAAAAGAGAATTTTTTTTTAGAAACAGCAATGTCAGAAAACCCAAGCTAAGCAACTAAATTATGAAGTACATAGTTACACAAGATCATCACAAATACCATCCTGGATTTCATTCAATTATTATAATTTGAGACATGTTCCCTTGTGGGGCCAGTAGATTAGAAAAGATCAGTCTACATCCCAATCCCCCAAAAAGGTTCTCCAATTATTGAACAATTGCACTTATTTAACATGCCAGCAAGGTAATACTTAAGATCCTACAAGCTCGACTCCAACAATATATGGACCAGGAACTACCAGATGTGCAAGCCGGGTTCCCCAGAGGAAAAGGCACAAGAGATCAAATTGCCAATGTCCGCTGGATAATAGAGAAAGCAAGAGAGTTCCAGAAAAGCATTTACCTGTGCTTCATAGACTATTCTTAAGACTTTGACCTTGTGGATCACAACAAAATGGACCAAGAAGGCACAGTCAGAATCAAACATGGAACAACAGAATGGTTCAAGATCGGAAAAGGAGTGCAACAAGGTTGTATGTAGTCATCTTATTTATTCAACTTACACGTGGAATACATCATGCGTAAGGCCGGACTGGATGAATCCAAAAACGGAATCAATATTGCTGGGAGAAATATCAACAGCCTCGGATATGTCGATGATACTACTCTGATGGCTGAAAATGAGGAGGAACTAAAGGACTTATTAATGAGGGTGAAAGAAGAGAGTGCAAAGGTTAGCCTTCTGCTCAATATGAAAAAGACGAAGATCATGGCAAACCACAATCTTAGTTCCTGTCAAATTGACAGGGAAGAAGTGGAGGCAGTGACATATATTATTTTCCTGGGCTCAATGATTCTGTGGATGGTGACATTAAAAGGCTTTGCCTCTGGGGAGGAAAAAGCTAAGATTAGACTGTACAAGCTGTTAAAATGTAAATATATTACACTATCAAAAAGGGTCTGCATAGTTAGAAGTATGGTATTCTCAGTAGTAACATACGGATGTGAGAACTGTTTCATAAAGAGTGCCGGAGAATTGATGCCTTTGAATTGTGGAGAAAACAGCTTGGAGCCCCTTGGACTGCAAGAAGATCCAGTCAATCAATACTAAAGGAAACCAAGCCAAACTGTTCACTGGAAGGTTTGATCATGAGGCTAAAGCTCAAATATTTTGGCCATATCATGAGAAGACAGAATTTCCTAGAGAAGACTGATGTTTGGAATGATTGAAGGCACAGGAAGATGGGGATGGCAGAGACCAAGATGGATAGATGAGGTCACTGAAGCAATATTGAAGCAATGAATATTAGCTTGCGGGAAGTCAGAGGGCAGTGGCTGACAGATGTCCCTTCCATATGGTCACAGAGGGTTGGACTCGACTCAAAAATTTATATATAATAACTTATGCCAATATGTTAATTATAATGTGCCTTAATTTTGACCAGTGTTTTTCGGGTGTAGAGTATAACTTCCAACTTAACACCAATTCATAGCTACATAGACAACTATGAGTTTTGTCTGCTGCCCATCTACCTATCAATAGATATGCTTCTAGTGCATGTTTATTAGACTTCTGGAGTATTAAGTGAACAAAATAAAAAATATCAGAAATACATGTAACTCTATACAAGTTGCACGACAAAGATGGAGCTAAAGATGCTTGGGGCTATTAGTAAATACGTGTAATGTAGGTCCGTAGAGAATCAAACCGGTAAGAGCTAAGATGCAGAATGATTTCTTATAAGTTATACTGACAATGGTTTTAGAGTTGGTGGGAGCCAGTTGCATCATGTGGCAGTAGAATAGAAGAAATAATACATGTCCTGCATACAATAGTCCATTTTAACAAAATAACAATTAAATACGAATATTTAAACAATTGAATGCGAATATTTGGTGATTTGAGGCAAAATGCTAGCTGTATGATGTGTGACAGATGGATATGCTCACAAATCCAAGGCACTTATGAAAGTTTTAAATGTGGAGATAAGTAGATTAACTCCATTTATCTCCGCTTATCCCCAGTTTTAAATTAAAACTTCCTGTTTTCTTTAGGAGCTAATTATGAAGCAGGGATACATTTAACTTTGTTTTATAAATAGCTCTATCAAAAGGAAAAAGGGATATTTAACTCCTTTAACCCCTTACTCACAAGACAAATTAGATGAAAAAATATTAATGTTTATATATGACATTTTTTCATGAACTCTACGTCCTTTTCATTGGAAGCATTTGGAAATAGAGGTAAATCCTACAACAAAAGTAGAATAAAGTGTGGAATTCTTTACAAATGATAGATTTAAAATCAAGAGAGAAGAGATGTCCAGGAAGAGGTGGCAGCGAGAAAGCTGGTGACTTGCTCAAACAAGATCTCTGGATAAGCGGTTTCTTTATAGTGTGCATGTAATATTGGTAATTATTATCTTAATAAACTGGTTTATAGGACTAATAGGAGTCCAAAACTGTGGTTCATTAATTAGAGTACGGTTACAATATCAGTGTTTCTTAGCAGATTATAGAAACACGTGTCTGCTCTGTTATACTCAGTGTTAGTGAACATTTTTATCACCCTGTAGAAAATGGCTTGGGTCTTAGAAGTGGATCTTTAAGAACCTAGCCAATCAGTATCTGGCAGCAAATATATAGAAAACCGTTGCTTTGAACAATGGCCAAAAAGCTTAGGGGCTGGTGTTTATTAACACTGCTATTTGTTCGAATTGCTGTATTCTAATGCTTTACATTTATTTTTTGACATGTCCATACTGTCCTCATTCGCCATGTTAGCTTAGTCTTGAATGGATTATTTCTACATATATAACTAATATTCTGGATTTAACACCAAATAGGAAACATTTAACTTGCACACTATTACATCTTGAAATTAAACTTAAACGTGGATTCCTGAAGAATTTAAATTATTAAACCAGTGACCCCCTAAAGTAGTTCATGGCTATAAAGAAAAAACAATCGTAATCTGAAGTATTTTGGAGATGGAAATCTTAAACTGGGCTCAGGTGTCATGTATACCAGTAGTTCACAAGTCACACCAACAGGCCAGTATGTGAGAATATTCCTTTATAGGTAGGTTTTAGTCAATTTTAGTTTCAATAACAGTATGCATACCTTGCTATACAACCAACAAAAATCTATGTTATATCTACATTGATTCTTTCTTCTGAAAAGTTTTAGCAGATTCCATCGAAGCAAGACAAGTTGTGCATTTTGCTTGCGAGGTTTCACTCCGTAACCATTTTTCCTTCTCGTTTCAGATTTTGATTGTGCAGTTCGGAGGGAAGCCCTTCAGCTGCGCGCCTCTAAACACACAACAGTGGCTTTGGTGCCTGTTTGTGGGAGTGGGTGAACTTGTCTGGGGACAGGTGAAACAATGCTCTATAATCCCTATGCAAATTTGCTGAATTTCCCACTGTTCAATGTGTTCTTATTTTAGTGTCCTCAAAATACTTATATTAATGATACAGAATTTGTTAAACCTTCTATAATGAAGATATATTGAGGTAAATTCACAATGCATTGCATGGACTTTGGAGTGAGAGATTAATAGGCAGTGTAGATGCACCAATTGTTTCTTATCTGCTGTTAAACTTAGGTTTGCAAAGCAAGCTGCGCTTAAATTTTTTAGATATCTGGTGATATATTCAATATTAAACTTTAAATAAGAGGATAGCTCGCATGAGGCAGTAGCAGCACAACACATTCAAACGAAGGGCTTAATCGCATGCCACAGCAGAGGTTTTAATTATGGAATGAAATAAAAGGGCCAATAAATATGAATTTTTGCAATTGGAAGTTATTAAACAAGTAATGTAATAACAGAAAAACTGCTTTGAATTTACTAAATGTTGGCTGCCACTCAGCTTAAGCGATCCCATACCAAAATGGTCTTGTTTTCAGTATATAATTGCCTCATTAGATAATTAGCAGATATTCAGATACTTAGTTATCCTACCATAATTGGACCGCTGCCATGTCCCTTTTTTCCCATACTACAGTGGTTCTTTAAAACTAATGTGATGCTCAGTCTTGCCTACCTTTATGAGTTCCTATGCATTTATTTATAGGGAGTTCACTCAGTGCTTCAATAAGACCAATGACAATTATTATTATTGTTTATTTGTAATACGCCAACATATCCCATAGCGCTATACATGGGTTAGTCCAAGGCAAAAACAATATCAATATTAACACATTACAAAGGATGGAGGGCCATGACTTTGAGCTTAGAATCCAGTGTCCATAGGGTAGTCTACTGGAGAGAGAGAGGCAAGGAGTTCCATAGACTAGCGCAGCTCGAGAAAAGTCCTAAAGGTGGAAAGAGAGGAAGGGATAAGGGAGGAGAAAAGAAGTAAGTCATTCGCAGAGCGAAGTTTAATCTAGACAATTGGCTGTCGGAGTGATACTCCTTATTTTTAATAGATAACATGCAGAGACAGGTGGGAGAGTCATTGTGGTGATTCAGGAACATAAAGTAATACATTAATTATGTTCATGAATATATTTTTTTAGCAATTAGGTGTCAAAATACTAAGTTTGAATGATAAACGTCCTGTCCCTTTACATGGATAAACCATATGGGTTAATTACTCTTGTACTTGGAAAAATTGCCAATGTCTGACACTTAGGGTTTTACTTTGCTTGTTCTGCTTAGGTTATTTCCACCATCCCCACAGCTCATCTTAAATGTCTGAAGGAGGCAGGGCATGGTCCAGGAAAAGATGAAATAACAGATGAGGAGTTAGCTGAAGATGAGGAAGAAATAGATCATGCCGAGAGGGAGCTTCGGCGAGGGCAGATCCTCTGGTTCCGTGGACTCAATCGAATCCAAACTCAGGTAGGGTTTTAATCATTTTTTTTGTCTATAAAAAACAATTAATAAGAAAGAATACTTAATTTTGCATTTATAATAAGTATCACATGCAACTAACATTTTTTTATTGAATACTAATGTATGTTTGGCATATGTTACATGCATTTTAATCTGATATTTCATTCTGCTAACCTTTCACTTTGATTCAGTCTGAGCAGGAAGGACAAGGGGAACATGAGAGAATACAATATTTTCCCTTTGGATATGTTTAATTTACCAAATGTGTATTACCAAAGAAGTAAGCAAGCAGTAACATCTCACTCTTGTTAAGGAGACATACACTACTTCTCAAAATAAAACAAGTCAATTAAACAGACAACAAAGGGCACAGTCTCTCCATGCATTTTAAATGTCATGTTTTACAAATAGAAATGTGTTTATCTTTTATATTTCCATAAAAATGGTCTAAAGTCAAATAATATTACTTTATACTGCAGCAGAGGGTTCATTTTGTCCAGATAATCTGATCTAAGCAGCGCTTAGCCTAGCCAATGAGAGTCATTGGATGGCATTACGTTCTTTGTTCCCCGTAGTAGTGGAGTCCTTTGGATTCTTTTGGGAAGGGTGAAGAAGTTTGTCTTGAAATGCTGCAAGTATAGACCAATGCTGCAAGATACAAAGCAAGACTTCTGCACCTCTGTTTGCTGTAACATGTTTGGAGTTAGGATAGAAGACAAAACAATCCAACACTCGATCACTTTAAAGTAAATTTCAACTGTATAGGTTACTCCGTTTTTTTACAAAAGTGTCTGTAATGTTTAAAACATGATATTTTAAATGCATGATAGAAAATGTTGTCCCTTTAAGAGCATTGCAGCACACAATCCCTGGCATAGCAAGGCACAAATAGATATTTATGTTCCATAAAAGTGTCCCTTTAAATTTTGAAATTGCACACCGAAAACATTTTGTTCCACTACAAAGCCAAAGAGTTTTTCTACTTGTGACCATACTGGAAGGTAATACAAGAGACTAGAACTTCACCAGATGCTTGTATGATGCTGTGTAAAAGAGTCGCAGAAACCTGGAGAGAGGGAAGCTGGGTACTGGTAGACATTTCTGCCATGTTGGTGGTCAAGTTTGTCCTTAATGTGTTCCAGGATCTAGATTTCAGGAACAGAGTGGCCAAAAGAGAATAATATATAGGCATGGCTGGAGGTTTGGTTCAAGGGTCAACAAAATCAGGAGACATGGATGATCAGACAGGGAAGAAGTGGTCAGACTGGTATTATAATATGCAACCGCATGTCAGTCTGACACTAGTATGGAATAAAAATTTGGAACAAACTCAGGAAGCAGAAACCAGAGAGTACTAAGAAAATGAGCACGTAGTGTAGGACAGAATGGAGCCTGCTTAATAGGTCTAATAAGCTGCAGCTGATCACTAGAGAGATAGGCAAACAGAATGTAATCTAAATTAGCACATCAAAGTAGCTAATTAATATGCATAAACTGCTCATTTGAATATAAATACAGCAACAACAACATTAAATTCCCCAGGATTTATACACTTAATGTATCCAGTTTTTCATGCTCTTTAAGAATAACCAAAAAATAACTTGATTTTGGGGTGATAGAGTCCTTTTAAGATACAACAGTGGAGTGCTGCATGATGATAGCCCTGACAGCATAAACAGTTCCGGAAGATTTGGCAAATCAGGAAGCCAGAGCTGGATGAGTGTTATTATCTAGTCTGCCCGGAGGCTCACTGCCTGCCCCAGGTAAATATAAATATACTCCCTTGCTTGTAGAGGCTGTGTATGCCAGGGTTGAATGATCTACCAATATGTGTGTGTTCACATACAAACAAGCTAGACCCATCCACATTTATTTATAGACCCACAGAATTAAGAATTATTTAAACGAAAGTATTTAGGTTGATAACACGGGTTGTATAAATGTGTCTGTTGGTTCTTATCCACCATCCAAATTTACAAGTTCTTATTGCAGGTAAAAATAGAACAAGAGAGAAGAATAAAAAAAAATCGAAATTAGGGTGAGTTTGGTGTTGTCACTGCAGGAAGAACATTGATAAATATTTGTTTCTAAAAAAACAAACCTGTATTTATCTCAGTTCATTAGGGACAAAAGTATTGACCAATGACGAGTCACCAAGGTGGGAATAGCAAAGTAAACTATATAAATATATTGACTAACAACTGTTTATAGAATAATCCTCTAGAAGTAGAGGAAAACAGTTCTTGTAGAATAAACTGTATACTTGTAGGCATAGTTGTACATTTTAGCCATTGTGCTAATGAGGTTTTCCAATCATACGCTGTTATTTTGATGGATTATTCTGAAGCTGTTGTACCTTTATAGAAGAAAAGAACAAGCGACCAAAAATTGGCAACCTTTTGCCTCAATGAAATGGCCTTTAGAATGATTTTCTGATGTGTATTTAGGTATAGAGTGGATTGGCATTAATGGCTACTTTTACAACATTTTTAGATTCCTAAATCGAACTATTATGTGAAGGTCTTGAATAAAAGTATTCAAACCAGTGAGGTCACTAAGTTGTTGTTGGTTTAGATAGAATTGAACAGAACAGTTTAATAATATGCAATTTTGAAGAACTTAATAATTTAGAAAATGTTTTTAAATACTTTAAAACAATCACATTTAAAAAAAAACTAATGTTTTCAATCTAGCTTCAATGATGTTTTGTCTTTTTTTCTGCAAAAGGATTAGAATTGTGGAAGGTAATGTTTCAGATCTGTATTCACTTCTGTTAAACATATTCCTCTTCAAATAGCCCCTATTTGAACTATGTGTCAGAGTAAAGCCCCATAGGATAGCCCTCCCACAAGCTATAAAGAGACTAGCACCTTAAAGTTATAGAAAAAGACACTCAATTGAACCACCATATTGTCCTATCATAAATAACCAGAATAACATGGGGAATCCAACCAGAACCAGTGAAATTAAAAAACTATACTTTATCGATTAAATATTAAAATATATATAAAACATAAAGAGCCCGATTCAATTGAGCTTTCGCATGTTACTGTAGCTCGTAAGTGAGGTCGCAAGTTAATTTGCTATTCAATTGGCGTCTTTTTGCGGGCTCCAAATGGGGTACGAGTTACGGCCTTGAAAAAATTGCGATGGTTAAACGCGTAACTTACAGCATCCAGAAGCCTTTGATCTGTCACTTTCGCAAGGCTAAAATCGCAAATCGCTATTCCATTGCTCAATTGCCCCAAGCCTGCAAATGTTTTCACACCCGTAAATGGCAGATGAAGGAGAAAATCCTACAAGTGCTAGAGAGGACCCGCAAGGGGGTTAAACACCTATCCGTAGCACTGTAAATGCAAATAAAAAATGACTACTGCACTGTAAATAACAGGGAAAGTGATGATAGACGTTAGAATTAATTGTACAACAGTATTAAGCCCGCAAATCGGCAGTATATAAGATGTATTTGTATGTTTCATTTCGGGGTTAAATCGATCTCGGTATCAATGAGTTAATACATAACAGGCCACCCACATGGACTAGAACAGTATTGGCATTCATTTTCATAATTCTTTATTTTGAGCTTTTGCCAGTTTGATCGCATATCGGACCCACAAACCTAATTTATTGACATGTAACCTCCATGTTTTACTGCCATAATAATGACGGTCTCATTTTCTATTGACTGATTCGAAATAGGAGGTTACGGTCTTGCTTAATTGATTATGTTCCCGCCATGAACTGCTACGAACCAGTGCATGGTTTACGGTTTTGGCTTTTGGCCAGCAACATACGGGCCTGAGCAATTGAATAGCATCGTAATCGGAGACGAACGGGAGCCCGCAACACACCCGCAGACATACGGCCTAATATGACAGAGTTGCAATTGAATCGGGCCCAAAGTGTCCCATAGGATAAAATCATCACATACAAGATCATCTCACAATAAATAAATAATTGCAATACATACACATCAGAATCAAACATCAAAATCACCGATCTCATAGTGATGTATTATATACCGCCATGAAAAAATCTAAAGTTCATCTATAAACAAAGTGTTTGTGATAATTCTACATATATAGACTATTAAATACATCAATCCATACTGTGCAAAAGCAATAAAAAAAGGGAAAAAGTAAAAGAAGAAAAATAATTAAATATAACAGTAAGTCAATAAGGACATATAAGTAACATCCTAAACACAATTCCTTACAAGTACTGTCATGGTGGCTTGTGGCACCTGTCACTTGCTCCCTCACGAATGTAGGCTAAACTGTAACCTCATGTTCAGCTAACAGGATCCTATACTGCTATGCACTTGGGGTCCCCCAGTTACCCCCTAATCAAACAGCGAGAGATCTACTCTAATCTCCTATACTAGTGTAAATTAGGTGAAACCCCTATGGCAGACAACACATTGATAACCAGTAAAGTAAAAGCAGTCACAAAACAGAAGTAAATATAGTAATAGTAAGATTCACCTGATATCCTTATATATTAGTCATTCTTGTTAGTATTTGTTTCTGTTAGGGTAAGGAGGGTGAATCAACCTATATGTGCAATTATCCTTAAATTATTGGTATAAATTGGTAAAAACAGTCACAAAACAGAAGTAAAAATAGTAATAGTAAGATTCACCTGATATCCTTATATATTAGTCATTCTTGTTAGTATTTGTTTCTGTTAGGGTAAAGAGGGTGAATCAACCTATATGTGCAATTATCCTTCAATTTTTGCTGTGATGAACAGACTAGCAGTCTCCATAACACAATCAGAATCATCAAAATATAAGATTTTCCCTAAAAATGCTTTATGCTCCTGTTTTGCATATCTATGTTGTCATTTTGCTATATACTTCACAAGCATGTGAATATTTTACCAAACTACACTGGTCTTTAATAGAGATAACTAACCCTATGCAGATACTCATTTCAACACCTATAACGATCTATCACATACAAACTTTTCTAAAAATGTATTTTGTCAGCAACACTTATAGGAAACGAACATGAACACGACGCCAAGGAATTGAAGCCTTTTAGAGGGATTTAATTTAACATGCTGATAGTGCGATGCAGCCAAAATTGATTTACTAAAGCATGTCTGGTGCACAAAGAAAATCTAGCTTTTATTATAATTCCATACTAATTGAAGGTAATTAAAATCCATTATAGGTATCCGTGAGGATAAGATGACAACTTTATATTTTGCAATATTGAATCATAGAAAGTTTTGACCATATTAAGAAATAGCCTATAATAAAACCCTTTGCTAACCCTATGCTATAATCTGATTGGTTCCTGGTTACCCTTTTCAGTTCCATTTTTTTTAATATTCACCTTTTCCTGGATCCTCTATTTTGTCTTACATGATTTCCTTCTTCCTTTAACTTCTGTCAGGATTCACTTATTTTTAGATCAAGGTTATGTGATAACATTTTAAATGGATTTTGATTTTAAGCTTATTGGTATAAATTGGTATAAATACTAGAAAAGTAGAAAATGCTGACTTTTTGGTATGAATGAACAAGAGATGACAGAAGAAGATGGAATATATACGTAAGCTAATTGGAATGAAATTTAACAATCAAGTAGTAGTAGAGAATCACAAAGACAAGATCAATTCTCAGGTGTATCCAAAGTACTAAATAATAGGTAACTTTTCTATTTTTTCTGTCAAAACTAACTACAGCTACTAAAATATTGATAGAATTTACATTCTACATGATTTAAATTTTCTTTATATATATATATATATATATATATATATATATATATATATATATTTATTTATTTAATCATTACACTTATGGTGGGCTGAAGAGTGATAGAAGCCCTCCGCCGTACAGAGTCCAGAAAATAAATAATACATCTGTAATTCCATTTGAATGTCTAAAAATAGATTTAAAAAAACATTAACACTTTTTTAAACTTACTTTTAGACATTCAAATGGAATTACAAATGTATTATTCATTTTCTGTACTACTATATATATATATATATATATATATATATATATATATATATATATAGATACTGTATTTGCCTGATTTTAATATGATCCTATAAAAAATGAATGACTTCATGTTCTGATTATGAGGCAAATTTCAATGTTAATTGTTTAATTGTTTGAGTAATATATATATATATATATATATATATATATATATATATATACACACACACACAGAGCAACTCATACACACAGTTCTAGAATATTAAATATCAGAAGGGCAATGGTGAATTCTTGAACTTTTATTCTTTAACCACTTAGCCAAGAAACTTTGTCCAGCCTGAACAAAAGAAAAAAAGCAAAAAAGAACAATTGTCATTTTCTCTCCCACAGATGGAGGTAGTGAGTACCTTCAAGAGAAGCGGTTCATTTCAGGGTGCCGTGCGTCGGCGTTCCTCGGTCCTCAGCCAGCTCCACGATGTAACAAATATTTCTACTCCCACTCACGTAATTCTCTCTGCTGCCAATGCCACCAGCTCTGCTGGGAGTGAGTCCGATTTCCTTACTGCTCATTAATAATGTTTTTGAACACACCTATATAAGAGTTATTTTATCCTCTTTTTTGCAGTCTTGCATTATCTGCTCACCGTGATTTTTCTTTAATTTATTTATTGCTTTGTCTTGTCTTTTTCAGTCAAGATGGTGTATAATTTACAAAGCCATATTCTCCTTTATTATTGACTATTTGTGTGTGCATTTACTTGTGTGCTTCTATTTGATGCATAGTTCAGCTTTTTAAAATATTTATTTGCAAAAGATTTTATTTTCATTTTGGCCAAGTACGTAATCCGCCTAAATGCCAGCTGCTTCTCAGTAGTGCTTTCTGTTTTCTATATGTTTTAATTTAAATATATATTAAGGTTGCAGTACTAGATAAATAGAAAACTAATATTATTCTTTAAAAGTTTTACTTTTAATTAATCAATTAATAGATTATTCAAAAAGCCATCAGTTTTTATTGCATTAAAGGATAACTAAACTTTTGTGTTTCCTTCCTATTGGCATTTTTACCATAACAAATATGTTTTTTGCATGAAAGGTAAGCAAATGACCTAAAGTTTTTTACATTTTTCTTTTCTTGCAGAATAGATAGGCCACATCTCTGCCCTACCAAAATGTTTACAAATGTATTTAATTTTTCCACCCATTATTTGGTACATAGCGGATATTGCTGTGAAGAAATTAAATCCCTTTCTAAACAAATCTTATAAATCCAGAGGGCTAGAGCAGTAACTAAGGTGGCATACTTGTGCTGCAGAAGATTAAGATTACTAGACTTCAGACCACTTGTTTCCCAAGCAAAAACACTTCTGCTAATTAAAAAATATCCACTTTTACATGTCCGATAGATAATTTTGGACTCTATTCTATTCTTCTTTTAGTCTGTATGGCATTCTTGTTGCATTACTTTAACTAATATTTGAAAAAGAAAAATTTCGTTTTGTAGGGACTAGCCACATTTTCTTTGTTGGGGAATGTGTACATTTTATCTTTTACTGCTTCCTTAAGTTTGTTGTCAAATTCCGTAGAGGGATGGAAAAGCACCATAATACTAAGGTGAGATGGCTAGTAATTATCCAATATATATGCCAGGTAACATCGTCTAGATATTTGAGGTGGGTTGCTTAGATTTCTTTTTTTATATCTAAAACCATACTACCTTGGTGTGGAAGAGTAGCTTATCTGAAAGGTTTGTCATTAATTATAAAAGTTCAGCTACTCTTCATCATATTTTGCTCACAATTAACTGTAATACAGTTTCCTAAAAATAAACAAAATTCACTTTTTACGTGTAACATGCTAAACATAATATTCAGGATATTGATTAACACGACAAGAATTAAATCAATGAATTGAATGGAAAAAATTACAAAAGAGAATATGGTGACAATTCTTAGATTTTGCCGACTAACTCCTGAAAGAGTAAACCTTCGAGTATGGGCCCAAAGTATAAGCTGATGTGTGAAAGCTGCCTCATTTTCACTTTTTTTTCAGAATGGGACTCATTTCTTTTACTTGCAGTGACCAGCACTGGAAGTTCACATCAAAAGACAATCATTAACCACATTTTCTTTCCCATCAGGAACCTTGGGAACCCACCTAGTATTTCGGAGTCCTTGTAGTTGACCTATCAGATCAGGCTTTTCTCACACTTTGATTTATAAGATTATTTGTTTGATCTTACGGCAAATGGAATTGACAATTGCCATTTTTTTTGTCATGGAATTATGTAGGCTCATTATCAGATATGTTCTCCTGGATATCCATGGCTGCTTTACCATATACCAATTTGAAAATAGATATTCAATATTTTATTTTATAATAAATGAAAAAGAAAACAATATACTCCAAAAACCCAATTAAATGAGAATGCAAGATTTTGTTCGCAAATATGACATTATTGAAAAGTATTTAAACTAGAGTGTTGTGTGAACATATTGCTTGTTGACTACTATTTTACTGCTTCTCAAAACTTGCCAGTAAAGTCTTGTGATCTTGTGAATCATAAGAATGAGTGGGAAGACAGAGATATCCTTTTTGAGAAAAATTGACTGAATGTTTATCAGAAATTATTTGCTTCTTGTGTTTCTTCACTCTTCTTCTGTAACTTCAACTCAATTGACTACGTAGATCTTTATTAAAAAGTAGTGAAAATTAAGAATCATTGAGTTCCAAGGATCAGACTATATATATCCAAAGATATATTTAAGAAATCAAAATGGTGTTCTCATTATCATAGATAATTCTTGTATCTATGGTTAATTGGAACCAATTAAAGCTTCCATTGTGTTGCTGTTAGAGAAAAGTTAATGCATCCTCCCTAATAACTAATTATAAGTCATCTATCTTTCATATTTATTGCGGCACTGAGACCCAAGATCATTTTTTCTGAAAGGTCTTTGAGGAGAGGAAGAAAGGAAGATATCAACATTGAAAATGTTCCTCTTTTACAGCCTTCTTTAGATCATTTTGTTGGTGTGGTAACAGGTCCTTTGTCAGGTTATTGGAAACAGTGATCCCAAAGGACTCCACTATTAACTATTTTATTCTATGTATTCAACAGAGAACATGTAAGCTTTAGATTACTTTAATCTTTTTGCACATATTCTCACTGTGAATATATTTGATAATACCCATTTCCACCCTGATGTTCTTGTTGCTCCTTAGATTCATTCTTGATCAAAGCAACTTTGAATTGATTCCTTAAAGTTTCTTGTTTGATGGGTCACTGATCTTGCCAACAGTAACTATTCCCTTACTCTTAATTTTAGTTAAGAATTGTATAGGGTGCCTGCATTTAACACTGTATCCCTGTTTGTTAAACTCTGTTAGATGAGCCCATATGCATAGGAACTAAACGGAGATAACTACATTTGTGGTTATAGAGGGATCTCAACTTGAACATTTTGTAAATGTTTGCCTGATACCTCTGCAGGTAATGCTGGAATATTGATTTGGGCGTCCATTCCAAAAATACCCAGAAGGCTGATTTGCAGCTTTGTTTTAAAAAGCTATTTACCAGAGCTATTCTATGGCTTTCAAGAAAAAAATAATTCTGTAAAACGTACTGGCTCGCACCTTGCTCGCAACAGACTCCAAGTCTGAATCTCGTTATTCTCCACAGCTACACTACAGAATGGTACCCATTCACTTAAACACACTACACTAGCCCTAACATTCTCCATTATTCATATTTATCTATATAAAACTTTTCTCATGGTAGGGAATAGGTTAAATATTAATAAAATTCCCCCTTAATACGGGCTACCCCCTGTAAGCCAGGAGATCCCTCAGGATTTCTCCTCAATAGCCACTAGCCTCTATGAGCTGGGTATCCCCCAACTAAACTATAAAGATGGGGGTCCATATGGCACTAAATATCACCCTGTTACTATGGGGACCCTATGGACCCACATAGTAATCTAAATTATAAAGTTATCCCCTATACAAAAGGGGTCCTCAAGCACCCCGTTGTACCGAATATTAACCCCTATACCACAGGGGTTCCGGTTCAAAAAAACGTTAGTCAATGCAGGAGCGCCTCAGAGGATGAGCTCTGTTACGTTTTTTTTTTTTTTTATAGAGCAACAGGTTTTTTAGGCAGAGGAACATTTCCATGCCCTGATGATGAAGAACAAGGGCTTCAATAAAGAAAGAAGCAGATGGATTCTTCCGTCACCATGGAAGTGTTGGCTTATCCAGAGCTGAAGAGTGAGGATAAGGGCTTTGGTTATCATTGGAGGACATCAAAAGGATAGCTAAAATGTATTTTCAGCCCTTACAGGTTTAGTGCTTTTTTATTTAAAGTATAACTTTAGTGTTAGGGGCTGTGGGTTTACTTATGGACCCCCATGGGGAGGTTAGGTTCCATGAGGTTGCAATATGGACCCATGTGGGGGTTGGTAGGTGCATCTGGTTCCTTGAGGACCTCCATAGTATTGGGGTTAACTTTAGGTGCCATCAGGGCACATGAGAACTCAATAGTGTTAGCTTAGTATACCATAGAGGTCCATTAGGAACCCCAAGGTATAGGTGTTAATATTAGGTTATATGGGATCCATAGGAACCCCTAGCTATACTTTGGATTACCTTGGTGGACCATAGGAACACCCATGGTAACAGGTTAATATTTGGTGCCATAGGGGTCCTTATGGGATACCCAGCTCATAGAGGGTAGCAATGCTGGCTAAACTGATTCATCCATGAAATACATCTTGAAGCCAATGTTTATTGGTTTACAAATAATGTCATAGACATTGCAGTCAACTCCTGAAATGTAACATTATTTCTTCAGATAGCTACCTTCTACTTCGTGGGGTCTCTGAAACTTTCTACGTCATCTATAGTTGTTTTTTTTGCTAGCAATTAATAGCATCTACTTTGTATGTTTTCCTCATTCAAATTACCTTGTAGGAAGACCTTTCGGCCTCTGTGGGCCTCGTCAGTGAGGTGCAGCTGTACTCCTTAAGGCACAGCTAGCAAGGAGTCCACATCTGGTTCCCCTATCACCCATAATTCTTTAATTTAATAAGTTTTATTTTAAAAACATAAGCAAGTGGCCTTATATAAAGGGAATGTTATGTTCCCATTTACAGTAAGAGCTATGACAAAGCTAGAGGTATTGCTGCCATGGATAGCCAAAAAAATATTATGGCTTCGAATTTTGCTATTCTTAGCCCATCATTTCCTTACACCTTTACCCAACAATGTTGGATAGAATGCTGAATTACGAATCATTAATTTTTTCTCTTGCATTAAATATGACTGTTTTTCAAAGTTGTAAGTAGCTGTTAAATACTAAATGCAATCTGTCATGTAGACATAAAGAAATGAAATTTTGTCATAGCACAGTTATAAATTGTTATAAATACTTAGATGTACGTTCTAAATACTTAAATGTATGTATTTATGGCGCTGTTTTATAAGGCATTGGTATATCTATAATGCATAAATGAATGATAAGCTCATATGGTAGGGATGGAGTAAAAATAAAGTCTGGTATTTTTTTAAATCTAAAAAGCCTGAACTGAAATGTTAACAATAATTGCTCCACATTATGCTGTGAATTTCATCTTCAAATTTTTACTACACAAAAGCAGTTTTTCCTCCTTCAGAATTTCAGCTCTCACAAGGATGAAAATCGATGGACCCTTCTGTAGTTGTAGTTTGATCGTCAAGGAATGCTCTTCCTATTTTGTTCCGTGCCATTCTTATTTTTTCCTTCATTAAGCTCATTCTCTTCTATAAATGCGTTCTTTTTTCCTCTTGCTGTCATCACAACCAATTTACATTTTAATTTAAGTCATTTTAACACAATGATAGAAAAACATAACAAACAATTTTCAAAACATAAAACCTTTACATTAGGGTTGCAAATATTAACTACGACCATACCCTTAAATATGTAACAATATGAAGCAGCGATGACTGTGCTGCATGGATTTAACAATTACCCTTAACATGCTCAATTTGATTTATATGAAAATAACTACTCTACACTCAATAATGTTTCAAAAAGGAATGTCAAAATAACCACAATAGAAAAGAAGTGGTTTTGTTAATTTTCCATCAGGTAAGAATATGACCTACAACTGTGATATAGAAATGTGTCTGGAAAAGGCCAAAACAGAGTTGTAATTGGACAAAACATGTACCTCTTGATATGAAGACATACATTCACAATAAACAGAGTGTTGACAGAAGTGCTTGTAGCTTTTCATACCAGTCACTTATTTGGCAGATATTAATGTGTTTCACTTTCTGTGTGTCATTGGCTTTCCTCCCTTATCCCTTACCTTGTCTCCATTTCTTCCCACCCTGAGGCATGGAAGATCACACAAACATCCTAGCATGCTAATATCCTTTTTCCACAAGAGGCCAGTCAATACCGACCCTTTATACAGCAATGATGGGCTTTAATACTCGAATGTTTACTGTGGCTATAATGCATGATTATGAATTTGAAGCTTTGCCTCCAGGCAGTCAAGGCTGTGTCACTGTGTGGGCCGAGTTGTTTCGTATTACAAATCACGCTGAACACAGTCATGATAGAATTTCTTGATATTCTTCCCTTCTATTCTTCCCTTTCCTTTGGGTCTCTAGTGCAGCATGAGAGCATTTCCATCATACAGAAAAAGCTTGGTTTTTGTTCTTATGATTTTTTGTTAACTATTTTTGAGACACCCATTGGCTTTTCATGTTGTGCATAACAGAGCATAATATAAAGATATTTTATTTTTCTGGAGCATGTTTTATTTTGGATGCAGTAATAATCATGGATGTGAGCAGAGCCTTCAATAACCATCTGACATTTCCGTTGGCTGAGTAATTAAAGCAGCAAATAGCTCATTACAAAAAATGGAAAGATGTGAATTTACTACATCAATATTCAGTCTTAAATATTAATAGATATATTGTTCAATTAATTCTAAAAATAACAAAATGCTTGCTGTATTGAACAGACTCTCCAATGGAAAAACGCATCCCACAATTGCTTGGAGTTTACAGTACAAATTATCATAGGACATTGAAAAATAAAAAAGGGAAATGTTCACATTTTGAAGGAAACTGAAAAAAGCAAGACTACAAAATAAATTAAAGTCTAATTAATATTTGGGCTTCTGTTTTTTTGTAAGCAGACCAAATAAACAACAAAAATTTTGATTCAGTCATATAATGACATATAAGGATATAAAGATATCTGCAAAATAGATTAATGTAGAATGTTTACATATTTATTTATTTAATTACACATCAACCGTATTACAGTTGAAATTACATTTTGCCATTTTAAAGTCTGCTAAAAAAAAAAAAATTAATGCACAAAACATATAATCTACATTTTTTTCTAAGAAGTTAAGGAAATATTTGGGCTGCTTACTGTGATGCCTTTTAACTGCAAGTCTTAAGAAAGCTTACTAGAAATGAACGCATTGGAATAAGAAAATCAGTGCAATATTTAGATCACATGTTATGTATATGATTTCATAAAAACTGATTAATCTGTGTTAAACTTTGACAATCAATTGCATAAAAAAATAAATTACTTAACAATTAAAAATACATCAAAACGATAATATTGCTATGATTTTTTTGAGCCAATATTATAACTTTTCAGTTTTTTCTACCTTTTTTATGTTTTTTGTCCTTTGGAAACTTCATTTCATGGCTTTAGCATTTTTTTTTCTATTTCTACCCATAGTGAATGTATGCTTTATGAAGTAGGCGACCAGTAAAGCATTGCTATTGTTACAATATATTTAATTATTATGCTTCGTGTGTAACTCTTTTCATATTTTATTTTATACATACCAAATTACAAAATGTTTTGTACATATATAATGTATATATGTACATATATACAAATCCATTTATGTCTTGACTTTTTTATGCCATTCAGATCTCTATACTTTCTCTATTTTTTCACCAGTGTCACCCCACAATAGTGCACATTTTGGGCATGTTGTTGTTCATCCATAAAAATCCTACACAATCAAAACGAACACATTTTCAATTAGTTTTATGCCAATGCAAGTGTGGGGCTTTATACAGCAAAGTGTGAGATTTAATATTTTACATTTTACTTTACATTTTATTGACTAAAGTTGCTGACAGGAGTATACATTTTATTGTAATTTATCTAGTGTTTAGAAAAATGAATGTGACCACATACAAAAGCATACATACATTTTGTCTAACTTACATGATCATGGCTCTTATTTAGTAATGTCACTCTTGTAGCAAGTGGGTAGCAATGAATTTTTAGTAAACCTATGGAGATACAAAACATCCTATATTCACTAAGCTACATTTTCAAATAACTAACCATTTTCATATGAGATTGGTGGTATTATGGTAGATTTTCCAAATTAACTTTGTATATTAGATCTAATATTAGCTATTTACACAAAAGAATATTTTTATTAAAAGGTACATTTTAGGATCTATTAATACAAATCACAAAATATGGCATATGAACCCGTTAAATTACTTATAATGTTATTTACAGCATGTTATTGATTACAACGGAAATATGCTATCTGCTGAATATCTCTGCCCTGGGGAATGTCATGCTTTAGTAAATATGTGCCCAAGTATTCAGTAAAAGTTGAGATAATTGTAAGTAGGCTATGCAAGTTTTTAAATTCACAAACACAATATAGTTTTAATTTCATTAAGTAACTTCAAACCCGACATAATATATATTGCAACACTAAAACTATATATATAAAAGTACAATTGATTGAAATCAATGTTTCAATTTAAATTAATATTTTTATGGATGAACAAAATCAATGCTATTAATGTGGTTTGAATGTGTTTATGACATGTATGACATGCAGAAAATCTTTCTAATTCTTCTTCTCTTTTTTTCCACTTCCCTTCAAATTCATCTTTCACTCACTTTACCCATTCCTCTCCCCACCATTGCATGTTTTACCACTGGGTTTTCCTCTACATTTACCTAACCCAAACCTTTTAGATCCGGGTGGTGAAAGCATTCCGTAGCTCTCTCTACGAAGGCCTAGAGAAACCTGAATCCAAGTCCTCTATTCACAATTTCATGACAACCCCTGAGTTTCTGATCAACGATTACATTCATAACATCCCCCTTATTGATGACACGGATGTTGAAGATAGCGAGGAGCCCCCGGGCAAGGTTATGTGGTCTATTCCACCCCCATCTCCTAACAAGAACAACAATGCCATTGATAGTGGTGTGTACTTGACCACAGACACCAGCAAGTCGGCTACCTCTTCCAACCCTGAAAGCCCATTGCACAGCGTGGAGACTTCTCTCTAACAGAATACCAAATCAGTCTTCAGTAACCATGAGAACAACTAGAAAATAGAACTCTACTCTCTTGCTGATGAGTCAGCAAAGCCAAATTAAACAAATCATACAGCCTTGATGTGTTCTGCATCAAAAACACTAAGGGTAACAAAGACCAAATGTGTCTCTTATTTATTTCTTATCCCTTCCCATTTAGGTTACCTTAGTCATTGGTTGCAATTCCAAACATTAATGCTAATCAGCTGGTTCTTGTCCTACATTATGAAGTTGTAATTTCCTAGTACCAGATTTCAATAACATGAAAATAATCACCAATGGAATCCATTATGTGCCATTTTAACACTATTCCCAAAATGCCATGTTATTTCAAAAATAAGCCCCCATGAGTAACAATAACTGTACCCAAAATATGGAGCAATGAAAAAACTACAAGAAAGAGGATTGGAGCTTTAACAAAAGGTCAGTTATTTTGCAGCATTAACATTGCCTATATTTATTTGCATTTTGAGGTTCTCCATAATTTTGTCTGAACAAATATATTGAAGATGACAAAGTAAATAACAGGGTACCAAAATGAGTTGATGGGTCAATGTTCAGCTCTGCATATGCACAGTCATTACCTTTCAAAGTTAGTTTTTGTTTTGATAGTTTGGGCTTGGTATAGATCCTCATTTCAAAATTTAACAACTCAAGTATTGGATTATTAAGCAATTCGATTACATTATAACATGTTCCACAAAATAATGCTTGATTTAAAATATGAATCTGTCTGAGCAGATACTTACAACAGAAAATATTAACAGAAAATAAAATACTGGAACTCCACATATTTTCAAACAAAGATATACTTAACCATCTTTTATAATTCCAGAATTGGAATGGGTTGTGGAAATTTAAAATTGATTTATGTTCTTTTATCTTCAGCTAGCATGGGTAGGTTGAATATATAAATGCTGCACTGTAGCAGCAGAAGAGTATATCAAAGCCTTATTAGTAATATAGAGACACTGCATGGATTTTTACCTCTCTGCTGCTGTATGTTTTAGAAAAAAATATAATTTGGAGCTGAGGTTGTGCCATTTTTGTCTCAAATAATACATTGTTTACATTTATATGTGTTCTTATCATCATCTACCTGTATGGGCCTACACTTCAGCATGAGTACTTTAAGAGGAGAATATACAAAAGGTTTGTTTGCCAAGGTTTGCTCGGAAAGTAGAGCAAATGACAAATGCACATAGAAGTAACTGAATAGGGGGGGGGGGGGGGTATTGCTCAGTCCTATGCACTGCATTGACAAACTACATAGTATTATTTGTTCAAACCAAAATGTGGAATACCAGAGATCCTTCACAACAAAAGCTGATTTGTTGTATTTTAATCCAGCTGAAATATGGAAAAATGACAATGATGCCAACCCATGCTTATTTTCTGTGTTTTGAAGTCTGCCACATAGCTGACTGGTTGAATGATTCTAATACACAAGGAACTGAATACTATACTGAAGCGTCTTTGGCAAAACTGACATTTATTGAAAAGCAACTTGCCAAAAGCCCAGTGGAATTTCAAAGACACTCTGATGTGATTCAACTGATGTGAATGACTGTCATGAATGGTGGACTAATGTGCTTTGAAATTTATGATGGAACCCTTTACTAGTGAGCTAGCCAAAACAAGGTAAAGCCTTCCATTCCAGTGTTTTAGGATGTCTTGGGCATCTTTATTTAAAGTCAGTCTTTCATAAAATATAAGCCATGGGAACTTCTGAATTATTTATTTTGTCTATTACAGGACTGTGTTGCAAATGCAAGGAATTTAATTTACAGTTGCATTAAATCAGTGCAAGGTGAATTAGAAGTCCGTTCTAATACTTGCAACCAAAGCCCTGTAGATTTCAGTTTTTAAGAGGTTACACAATTTCTAACAATAACTACAAAGCTATCCATAGTACCACTCAAACTACCAGCTCTAGATGGTTTAAGCCATTCCTTTATGTTTAAAGACCACTGAAGTAGCTGCTGCTTAATAATATTGTAAGAAAAAAAGATTAAAAAAAGAAAAGAAAAAAATGAAAAAGATGCAACTTTGTTTCTTTCAGCATATGAGTGTAACAAGATATTAAAAAAGAAAAAAGAAACAATCTTGGTGTTTACTTTGAAAATTATAAAATGTGTAATACAGTTAATTTGCAGGCTTTTTTCATTCAATATTGTAGATATATTGATAGATAAAATAATACAAAGAATTATATATTTAAAAAACAAAAAAGGAGGGGAAAAAAATAACAAAAAGCCACTATTGCTGTACAAATCTGCCAAATGTAAAGCGTGCTTTGTTTAAATATTTAATTTATTTTATGGGTGGGAAATAGATATGGGTGGGGAGCAGTGCAATATGTTCATGTTGTCTATTTTTTCTTTTTTTTTCTAATAAAACAAGCACTTGTACATTTTTCAGGGTAGGGCTTAAAAACTCACATTGGGAAGCCTCTCTGAAGCATATACTGTGTTGAATGACTCTATACATGATTTTGTTCCGATTGCTACATGTTAAAATTTACCTGCCTGTTATAAAACATATATATATATATATATATACATATGAAAGAAAAACATCCTGTATAGTATAAACAAGTCTGTATCGGAAATTCAAAATTTAAATAGGCAAAAAGCTTTTGTCTGTATAAAAGAAATATGAAAGAATTCTACTAGCCCAGTTTTGATAATGTGTGTTTGTTTCTTTTTTGTTCTTTGAAACCCTAGCCTATACACTACATAAAACCAATGATTTTATTGTTGTCCTTTTTTCATGATGATGTTTGAAACAAAGAAGGTATGAAGTTTTTAGAAATAGCATGAAGAATGTCTACTTTCTAGAATGATCACATGTTCAATTTTTTTATATTAATTAATGGCAAGACGACAGCTAAAAACACTGGTTTCATAAAGGTGGTTTTTCTGTAAACAAGATGGAGAAGACTTCTACTGAGTGAAATCCAGCTTAAAATGCTAATACATCAGCGAGCAGAACAGATCAAGCGTTCTGAGGAGGAACTGCCAGAAAACACTAGAACATTTGAAAGGCATACCGTAAGATTATGCTATACTTACTATAAACATAAACTATTTCCCCTCAGTGTTAACAATCTTGGAAATTGTCCAAAAACAATACTTCATGGGACTAGTATTTTTGACTGTTAATAACATAAAATATACAAATACAGAATACTAATAATCTTACAACTAAATAAAGAATGCCACAAAAACTAAAATAGTTTTTGAGAGATACGTACAGTGCTGTAATAGCACATTGATAGATAATAGTAAAACAAGTCTGCAAACAATTTAAAAGAAAAAGTATTACTTTTGGACATGAAGCTGAAAATATTAAGTAAAAAAAAAAAAAAAAGATCAAACGTAAATAAACATGTAAGTCTAACATGGGTTCAGTGACATTACAACAATGGGTATAAAAACATGCCCATTAGACTTTCTAAAGCACAAATGACAATAGACCCTCTTTTGGCCCAAGAAATGTTTTTAATTCTCCAAAGGCACTAACGGCCTCATTAATCTGGAGCCTCTTAAGTCCAACGTGTAGCTCGTAATATGGCCTTTTTACATCCCTATTGAATTAGAAGTGCTACGAGCGAGAGACGCTATTTCGTAAACAGTTCTCATCCGTTGGAGTTGCATGCTCGAAAGCAAACAATTAAGCAAGCACGTAGTTACAGGTTTAGATGGAGCCAATGGAAAAAGAGATCGTTAGCGTTTTGTCGCTGAAAAAGGGGAGGGTAGATACGTGCTTCACTTACAGTTTGCGATCAGACCCACAGTCCAGATATAATGCAACATTAATAAAGCCGTAAATATATTTAATTAGATGCGAGATACATTATATGTGGTAACACATTGATTACTGGGATCGATATAACACAAAATATAAACATTAAATAAAGTATTTTTTGGTGCCGTTTTGCGGGCTTGAGAATGTTGTGCTATAAATTTTACGACCTAACATCACTTTCCCATATAAGAAATGTACAGTAGAGTGTTGTTATTTGCATTACAAGTGCTACGTATTGGACTTTATCCCCCTTGTGGGTGTTCTAGAGCACAAAGTGTCCTTTGAGCTCCATTTGTGTGTTACTTGCCTGCTCGAGAGTGACCACGTTGCAATTTAATAGCTAAATTTGGGGCAGGACAGATCAAAGGATTTCCGAGCGTGAAGTTCAACGTTGCTCAGCACGTAGCCGATTCTTGGCCGTCCTGCGTCTTAAAATGCAAGTCCACTGCGAGCAACGTTACAGAGTTAATTTAATACCTGTAACACATACATTTGGAGTTACGGGCTACCTTTTAAAACGCAGCCCCAATTTAATGAGGCTCCAAATGTTATATTTGAAACTACTTTTTTATCCTTACTAAATATACATTCTTATCACCATATGCCAAGTGGGAATAAAAAGTAAAAGGAGTAAATCACATCCAATGTGGCTTAACAATGATTTAAAGATCAAGATACTGAGTAAAAACCGGCATTTAGGTTATACAAGCAAGAGGGGACAGAGACAGCTTTACGTGAGTACAAGGAAATCAACAAGGCTTTCAAAAGGGCTATTAGGCTAAAATATAAAATTAAAAATTAGTTGCAAAAGAGAGTAAGACTAACCCTAAAATATTTTTTAAGTATATTAATGGGAAGAAGGCGAGGAAGGAAGCTATAGGAACCTCACTCCTGTAGTGGGGGAGCTTTTAAAAGGGTTAATAAGGTATAAAATACAAGAATATGTCTATTTGAACAGGATTATAAGTAGGGGCCAACATGGATTTATGAGGTATAGGTCATGTCAAAGAAATCTAATTAGTTTCTGGATCAAGGCAACTCAGTGGATGTAGTCTTTTTGGATTTTGCCAATGCTTTTGATACAGTGCCACATGGGAGACCATTGTGCAAACTAAGGGATACATGAATTGCAGTAAATATTTGCTCATGGATTGAGAGCTGGCTAAAAGACAAGAAGCAAAAGGTTGTTGTAAATGGAACATACTCCGATTGGACTAATGTGGTAAGTGGGGTTCCTCAGGGTTCAGTATTAGGTCCTCTCCTTTTTAACATATTTGTTAATGACTTATGGGTGGGACTGGAAAGTAGTGTCTCTATTTTCGCTGATGACACAAAGTTGTGCAAGGTAATTAAATCAGATAATGATGTACTTTCCCTCCAAATGGATTTACGTAAAATTGAGGAATGGGCATCTAAATGGCAGATGAAATTTAATACAAATAAATGTAAAGATATGCATCTGGGAAGGAAAAATAGCCATGCAATTTATAATCTTAATGGAGCAAATATAGGGGTATCAGATATTGAAAGGGATTTGGGAGTACTTGTGGACATCCTCCTAGGTAACATTGCTCAAAGCCAAGCGGCAGCGGCAAAAGGTAAATGTATTAAGAATGGTATAGAAGCAAGGGAAGCATAATTCTGCCACAATACAAATCTAGTACACCCTCATTTGGAATATGGAGTTCGATTTTGGGCACCACTTCATAAAAAGGACATTTTAGAGCTGGAAAAGGTACAGAGAAGGGCAACAAAACTAATAAGGGGAATGGAGACGCTAAGTTATGAATAAAGACTAACCAAATAAAGCTTATTTTAACTAGAAAAAAGGCTTCTAAGAGGAGATATGATTTCCTTATATAAATACATTCAGGGTAATTATAAAGATTTGTCAAGGGAGCTTTTTATGCCAAGAGGGTTTCAACTGACAAGAGGACATCCCTTGAGGTTATAAGTAAAAATATTCCACTTTAAAGAAAGAAAAGGGTTCTACACAGTAAGGGTGGTTAATCTGTGGAATTCTCTACCAGAGGAGGTGGTGACAGCGGACTTGATAGATAACTTTTAAATGGGACTGGATTTATTTCTAATCAAAAAGGGAATTCAGGATTATCTTGGATAATTAGAGAGAGAGTATTGATCCAGGGAGGAATCCGATCGCCAATACCTGGGGTGAAGAAGGAATTAATTATTTTTTTCCCTTTGAGACGATTGTTTTTTTTTTCTGTTTGCCTTCCTCTGGATCAATTAATTATTAATGAAAAAATAATTGTTGATTAATATTGAACTAATTAATTAATAACTAATCCACATATTGCAGATCAGAGGAGATCTTAAAGGTTGAACTTGATGGACTGAAAGTCTTTTTTCAACCTCAATTACTATGTAACTATGTAATGTAATGTGATTTAAAGAGTTAATATAATTTATGTTGTAAACATCCCACGTGCATCTAGTATTAAGCCCAATAGGTAGTGTGTTTATTTTTGTTTTCCCTTTTATATGTTAAATATATTATACACCAGCATCCATGTAGTTGGAATTTGCATTGCTTTTGTTTTCAAATAAGTGTTGTGGTATACAGTCATTTGTTTTTTTATTAGACAAAAATGTAGAATCAGTACTGATTAGATGTTACAAAGAATGGCCTCCATTCTATATAGTAAGGCAATCTCACATTTATGTACAAGTCCCTTTAAAACATAGATGAGTTGAAAGTCATTTAAAATATATTGGTAAGCATCTCAACCTACCTATGACATTGCGCGGTGGCATGTACACACAGCTCAGTGGGCAGGCTGTAAAGGAGCCTGCAGCAGTCTCCTCTCTTCTTTACATTGCCCCCACCACTCCTGCTGAATGTCAATTCTATGTGTCCACTACTGCCTGTATTTATTTTATAAGGACCCCGTCCCTGTCTAATATTCAGAGATTAACCCTTCTGAACTTGCAGATTTCTGCTGACTGCCCTGAGGGTATGTATTCAGTTTCAGAAGACGTTATAATGGTGTAAGCAGCTTGCTTCATCTCAATCAGCAGTGATGTTATCCAGGAACACAACCTGATTTTACTCACGCACTGCCTCATTACCAAGATCCCGGTCTTTTTTGTGAATGTTCCCAGTTCATCTGTCTTTGTTCTGTATGTGGTGTATGTATATGTGTGTAAATATATAGTGCTGTAACAGACTCTGGCAGCAGTGCCTCTACATATTATACAGTTCATATGTTATACAGTCCAATCAGGACCAACTAGGCCAGCAACTCCTTGTGTAAATTTACTCCCCGTTATGATATACCATAGAAGGTGGAAAAACCAACCGACTGGGTAAGATGGCTGCCCACTAATACTTAATATGATAAATATTAAGAAGGTATATCTTGGCATGTTTTAAATATATAACATTAATACTAATTCAGGGGCTTTATGACCTGCTACTGCCTATGAGCCTAGGCATAATTGGGAATCCCCCTGTCCACACACTATAAACTGGGGGATGCCCATGGATTTGCCATTCAACCTGTTAGCCACATGAACCGGTGGATCCCCAATCTAAAGTATAACAATGGGGGTCCCCTCAATAGACCTCCATGGTACATTGTATGATAATATGAGGGTCCCTTTAGACTCCAGTGGCACAGACCCTTAACCCTCGTACCATGGAAGTGCTCATCGAACCCCTGTGGCATCTAAATTAAACCTCATACCATGGTGGTGCTTAATGACCTTCGTGGCATTTAAAAATTAACCCCATGCCACAAGTCCCTAACAAACATTGGTGGCATCTTAGTTTAACCCCAATATTATAGAGGTCCTCATAAGGCTTCCCTGGAACCTTACAGTAACCCTGATCCATGGGAGACCTCAATCATGGTCTCAATGCAGACCTCTTTGGTATAGGGGTTTATTTAAGATGCCATGGGGTCAATAAAGACTCCCATTGTTATAGTTAAATATACCATGTGGGTCTGTGAAGATTCCCATAGTATAGATAATAATGTTAGGTGTCATGGGGGTCTATAGGTATCCCCATGGTTATACTTAATCTGTGGGTTCCCCTGGTTTATAGGGGTTAAAGCGTGGGCTAGGAGAATCCAGGGGGATCCCAAGGCTCAAAGGTGGAGGCTGGGGATCCCCTAGTTTATGTTAGGTAGCAAGTAGGAAGGGAGAATCCTGGGGCATCCCCAGGTTTATTGTATGTACCGGGCATTAAGGGGAGATCCCAGGGTTAGCTTGTTGATAGCATCTTGTATGCTTCTCAGAGGCATTTTTATTGCCTCTTCAAGTGGGTGAAAGTACACGTAGGCTTTTGTACAAATCTCAGCAGTTGTAAGGACTTACAAGTAACTCTAGGATTTCTGAGATTTCACTAAAGGAACAATGTCATAGCCTTTTAGCAAATATCAGTGGGACAGGTACTCATTGGTTATGATATCAGGTATGCATTTCTCATAGTTTTTTATGGAGTGTGAAGTGATTGCTAGTAGCTGACGAGAACATTTGCTCAGAAGTTTTTTAACATGAGATTGAATGGAGACCTATGTCTTTTCACAAGTGAAGGTGGTTAAAAAAACAAAACTGCAAGAACATTACACATTGAGACAAATTAGGCACTACAGGCAAAGGGTCTGGTTGCACAAGTGAGAGAGATAAGCGAGAAACAGATCTATGCATGTAAACATTATACACATTTAAACTTGAACCAGCACATACAAAACTAGACTTGTAAGAGGGATAATATTGAAATGGCAAATGTGCAAAAAACAAAGGATAACTTGAAATTTTAGTAAAATGCTAGAAAACAAATTTATATTAAGTCCTGTAACTTACGTTGAAGAAGGTTATAATCTTCATGTCAAATTAACAGCAAAACAGAGAAAATGGAACTCTGTAAACTCGGTCAGCAACGCATAACAGTAAGACCTATAACATCAGAAGGTAAAATTCATGCACATCTTCCGATGTGATTTACATAACAATAATTATATTGAATTGATATAATTATTTTCTCCCAGAAGGGACTAATATATTCTGAATTTGAAATAGTCTGCTAGAGTGGGAACCAGCCAAGAACAGTGTCTCGGGATTAATCTATTGACAATTAAACAGACATAACTCCTAGGTCTCTGCTCCATCAGCTACAATAAGAAACTATACATTCAGAAAAGTTAGATAAAAAAGAAAAAGCAAGTGCCGAAAATAGACACAGTAAACAAAATACTAATTGTGACCAATTTATAAATGTCTTACCACAATAGTAGAAAACATACACAAACTTGTCATGACTTAAAGAGGTGTTGCTTATATCTGGCATTGTTTAGAAATGTAAACTGCTTTCAAGGAAAACTAGACGATACAATGTGCAGGTTTATTCCAAGATAATAGAGAACAGGCTATTGGTGTTTTTTTTTTTTATCTATATAGGCCCATAAGAATCCCTTATGATCATAGCTTAGAATAATCCCCTGCTCCGGGATTGGTCCTAAACTCAAGTATAAAATGCTTGGAGGGGAGGCTTTGGGCTTCCCCTAGCTGTTGGTTGCATTGTGTCTGGGCCACCATATGGATCCTTGATAGGACCGATAGCCAATTCCCATACAATGGACAGATGGACCAGCCCATCTAACCCAGCCACTGGAGTGCTAATGTAGTGCTATAGGGGATGGGATGAATCATGAAGGAAAGGGATAGGCAGCTCAATGAATGGGAAACACAGATTCTTGCACTGGGGAAGGATGATTGCGGTAGAGGGAAGACAGGGTCTTAAACTTGCCCTGGGGAAAGGATCAAAGCTCATTTACAAATGCTTGACACCACTTAATATTTGTCAATGAAACCACGTAACTTTAAAGAAGTATTCTATGCTTGGTTAAAGGCTGTCACAATCTGCTACTTCAATTGAACTTGGTAAGAACCTAGTTTAAACTGATCCAGCAGAATTGTGCAGTTATTTTATACCTCTTATAGCAGAAGATGGACCAAACACTGGTACCATGCCCAGGAGTTTGCTTCCACAGACCAGGATCTCAGGAACACCACATAATCCCTTAGAATTAGGATTAATTCACAGACTGACATTTACATTTTGCTTATGTAAGTCTAGGCACAACTGACACACCTTTATTAATTGTCACATTTTAAACAATTTTCTGGCACACGGCTGACCAATCACAGTAAGCCCCATCCTTAGGTACCTAGAAGAGGGATTCATTAACAATAGGCTGCCCCCATGCTTACTGGAAAACCCTGTACATCTGATGAGTTCAGGCCTTAATCTTATCCTGCTGAATCAGTTCTGTGAGGCAGTGCAGTGTTTTCTGGGATGGATTGCACCTTAACGATGAGGGAGCTTTTGTGCTAGGGGATAGGCTGGGGGAGTTTTTAAACTTGTAGGTAGGGGGGAGGGACTATTTAGAAGTATTGGGGTAAATAGGGTAGAGAGGGTAAGGGATGCATTAGTTACCCATGGGGGAGGAGAAGGGGGAGGGTTACAATAGACAGTAGGGAGGTATTAATAGGGGCCTCAAATACACTGGCAAGCACTTCACAATGGCAGAGCCATAGCAAGAAGTTTGCCTGGGAAAATGGACAAGCTAGAAATATTAGCGGTACAAGAAAAATGGGGCTTAATAGGCATTACTGAAACATGGTGGGATGAATCTCAAGACTGGACTGTTAATCTGGATGGTTATAACCTATTTAGGAAAGATAGGGGATATGGTAAAAGAGGAGGAGGGATCTGTCTGTATGTCAGAGAAGATATGTATGCTGGCACTAACGGCATCATTGAATCTTTGTGGGTTGAGCTAAATAGTGGAGGAGCTAATTCTAAACGCATATTGGTGAGAGTATGCTATAAATCCCCAAATATAGCTGAAAGTGAGGAAATACAATTATTGTTACAGATTGTAAATGCAGCTAAGCATGGGCAAGTTCTAATAATGGGAGACTTTAATTACCCTGAAATAAACTGGATAAATGAGACCAGCAGCTCAGCTAAGGGGAGCAGGTTCTTGAGTACACTCAGGGATCATTATCTGGCCCAGGTAATACAAGAACCTACTAGAAATAGGGCCATCTTGGATTTAGTCCTCACAAGTAATATTTATATAATATCAAATGTTAAATAGGGGGGCCCTTGGGGATCAGTGATAACAACACAGTATCATTTGAGATTGAATACAAAAAACAGAGTTGTAAGGGGCCAACAAAAACTCTAAATTTTTAAAGGGCTAACTTTAATGGGCTACGGGCAGCAATACTACATATAGACAGGAACAGAGAACTTACTGGGAAAAATACTGAAAATATATGGACAACATTCAAATCCTTACTAAATAAACATACTTATCGGCATGTACCATGTGGAAATAAAATGAATAGGCATAAATCACATCCTATGTGGCTTAACAATGACTTAAAGATCATGATGAGGAAAAAGAAACATGCATCTAAATTATACAAGGAGGATGGAACAGAGGCAGCTTTATGTGACAATAAGAAAATCAACAAGGCTTGCAAAAGGGCTATTAGACTGGCTAAAATAGAAAATGAGAAGTCAGTTGCAATGGAAAGTAAGACTAACCCTAAAATATTTTTTTAATATATTAATGGGAAGAAGGCGAGGAAGGAAGCTATAGGAACATTACAATGTGACACGGGCCATCTGATAATTAGTGACCAGGAAAAGGCAGATGAGCTAAATAGGCTCTTTTCGTCGGTATGCACAACCGCAACAAAATGGGGCTACACTACCATTACTAAATAATTGATTAACGCAGGAAGAAATCCAAAAGAGATTGGAGAAAATAAATGTTAATAAAGCCCCAGGTCCTGATGGAATACATTCAAGGGTACTGAAGGAGCTGGGTTCTGTAATAGCCAAACCAATATATGTAACCTTTGAAGACTCACTCAATACAGGGTCTCTACCGGATGACTGGAGAAAAGCAGAAGTAATATTTATATTTAAGGGATCAAGAGCAAATCCGGGAAATTATAGACCAGTGAGCCTCACATCTGTAGTTGGCAAGCTTTTAGAAGGGTTAATAAGGGACAGAATACAAGAATATGTCTATTTGAACAAGATCATAGGTAGCAGTCAACACAGATTTATGAAGGATAGGTCGTGTCAGACCAATCTAATTAGTTTCTATGAGAAGGTTAGTAGGAACTATGATCAGGGCAACTCAGTGGATGTAGACTTTTTAGATTTTTTAAAGGCATTTGATACAGTGCCACATGGAAGACTAGTGAGCAAACTAAGGGATACAGGAATTGCAGTAAATATCTGCTCATGGATCGAGAGATGGCTAAAAGACAGGAAGCAAAGGGTTGTTGTAAATGGAACATACTCCGATTGGTCTAATGTGATAAGTGGGGTTCCTCAAGGTGCAGTTTTAGGTCCTTTACTTTTTAACATATTTATTAATGACATAGAAGTAGGACTCAAAAGTAGTGTCTCCATTTTTGCTGATGACACTAAGTTGTGCAAGGTAATAAAATCAGATAATAATGTACTTTCCCTACAAAGGGATTTGCATAAATTAGAGAAATGGTCGGCTAAATGGCAGATGAGATTTAATATAAATAAATGCAAGGTTATGCATTTGGGAAGGAACAATAGCCATGCAATTTATAATCTTAATGGACCAAATCTAGGGGTATCAGATATTAAAAAGGATTTGGGAGTACTAGTGGACAACCACCTAGGTAGCAGTGTTCAATGCCAAGCAGCAGCTGCAAAGGCAAGTAAAATATTAGCATGTATTAAGAAGGGTATAGAAGCAAGGGGAGCAAATATAATTCTACCACTATACAAATCCCTAGTACGCCCTCATTTGGAATATGAAGTACAATTTTGGGCACCACTTCATAAAAAGGACATTTTAGAGCTGGAAAAAGTACAGAGAAGGGCTACAAAACTAATAAAGGGAATGGAGGGGCTAAGTTATGAAGAAAGACTAACCAAACTAAACTTATTTTCGCTAGAAAAAAGGCTTCTACGAGGGGATATGATTACCTTATTTAAATACATCCAGGGTCAATATAAGGCTTTGTCAAGTGAACTTTTTGTAGCAAGAGATTTTCAACTGACAAGAGGACATCCTTTGAGGTTAGAGGAAAAAAGATTTCAACTTAAACAAAGAAATGGGTTCTTCACAGTTAGGGTGGTTAAACTGTGGAATTCTCTACCAAAGGAGGTGGTGACAGCGAATTCGATAAGACAACTTCAAAAAGGGGTTAGATATATTTTTGAATAAAGAGGGCATTCAAGGCTATCCTAGATAACTAGCGAAGGAATATTGATCCAGGGAGAAATTTGATCGCCAGTTTCTGGGGTCAGGAAGGAATTTTGCTTTTTTTCCCCTTATGAGACAATTGCCAAAGTTTCAATGGTTTTTTTTTTCTGTTTGCCTTCCTCTGGATCCATTAACAATTAATAATAAATAGTCCACATATTAAAAAGATGAATAGAGATCTAAAAAGGTTGGACTTGATGGACTAACTCTTTATTCATCCTCTAATACTATACTATTAATAATTATTTAACAACCAATTAATTAATAACTAATCCGCATATTGCGGATCAGAGGAGATCTTAACAGGTTGAACTTGATGGACTGAAAGTCTTTTTTCAACCTTAATTACTATGTAACTATGTAACTATGTTATATTTAGTTGGAGCTGAGTGAGTTATCACCAGATAATAACACTGTAACATAATAGGCTGCCCCTGCTTACTAGGAAACCCTGTACATCTGATGAGCTCAGGTCTTTAATCTCATCCTGGTGATTATATTTAGTGGTGGTGGGGGGGTGCTGGGTGAGTCATCACCAGACATTGTAACACAATCAAAATATATATTTAACCAGATGTAATACAACAATACATAACTATAACAAGAAAACAGGTAACTCTGGCCAGTCAGGCCAAGGCCATAGATTAAAACAGTCCAGTCAGTCCCTGGGCATGACAACTCCTCCCCCCTTCTTTCTAGTGGAGACTGGGAAGATATCCTGCCAGGTAGCTTTCCAGCTACACGGCTGCTACGTGTCCTCCTAGGTCTAAGCCATTGAACAGCACCCAACAGTCTCCAGTAGGTCTAGGGAATGCAAGAAGCGTCTATAGTCCAACCCCCTTTCTGTGGCTCAATCCTGGGGTTACACTGGGGGCCTGCAAGGTTACTCCACCTCTCCAACCCCCTAGTAAACATCAATCCAAGTGATAAACTTGGTGGCTCTCTGGGCACCCCGCCTCCTCCTGTCCAAGGTGAATTCTCCCTCCTTCCCAATTGTTTTGTTACCTTCCCAAGCCCCTGGGGAAACATATAATACCACTGGCCTGGAGGACCCTTCAAGGCAGTCCAGGGGAAACAGTATATCCAGGCTAGTAGGTACAGCAAAAACTTGGGAGGGTCCTTCCCCAGCAAAACCCTCTCCTTCCAGGTAAGGGAGACCTCCTGACCTGCTGATTCTGGGATGTACCAGGTATCCTTGGTAAAATTGAAGACCTCAACTTCCCCCTTGCCAATGATCCCAGCCAGTAGCCCCTCCTTTCCAGTGATAGAGGCACACAAACAGTGTATTTGGGCCGCTGCAGGGGAGTCAATGCAGGGAGGCCAGGTGACAAATCCCACCCTGGGATATCCTCTGTGGAAATCCAGGAAAACTGGCCCATCCAGTGGTGAACAAATCTGGGGTAGCCCTGGGGCCTCACCCTCCCCAGCCAAGCCAGTATCAAAAGCTGGTATTATTTACAACAGTCCATGTCCAACATTCTTCCATTCCCCATGCCTGCTCCTTCACTTGTACAGTGTTTGAGTCCCATGTGATCTGTTGGGCCTTCTGGCTTACCCAATTTAAGTGGTTTAAGGGGGATAGCCAGTTCAAATGTATGTTTAACAGGGGTTATCACCACCCCACCCCCCAACAGCCAAGGCCACTGTCCCCTTTCCCCCCCTCTTTTAGGGAAAATATTCTTCTGGGGCACCCAATAAAACAATAGCTCCACTGAGGACTGTACCTGCCTTACCTGTAAATCTGTACTCCTCCTGATGGCCTTGTCTGGGGACTTCACTCCTTGGGGATGCATTGAGCTCAATGTCTCCCAGCCTCCTATCTCTGGATCTTTAGTCCCTGGATCCCTCGGCAGAATCTCCTGGCTCTCTCCATCTGATACTGCCTGGCATGTGGATATAGGCAGTCCTTGAGTACCGGCTGTTACTGCATCCTGCACAGTCTGAGCAGGGCTTTTTGCCGTTTCTGCACCAGGGTCTGTGGCTGGCTCCTGGACAATGGATATCCAAGGAACCTCCCCACTAAGCTTACAGTCCATTGTTAGGGCCCAGTGCTCATTTGGTTCTTCCCTGACTAAAAGGAGCAGGGTAGATTTCCCCCAGGTCTTCCCCTGGGCCTGGCACTGCTGTGGTTATGCCCTGTCCCCATGCCTCTAACTGGGAGAGGCTCAGCCCCCTAAAGCTAGGGACTAGTTCTTCCTCCTCCAGGTCAAGCCATGGCATCAAGGCAGCTTTGCTAATTTTAACATCCATGAGGCCCAAATTCTCCCCAGAGTCCATGCCACCCTCTCCCCAGACCTCTTTACAATTTTTATGGTCCTCTGACGGCAAGTCCACTGTTGTCCCAAAGTCGAAACAGTTTCCCTCGGACCCAGACGTGAAAAAAAATTAGCTGGATCCCCTTTGTCTTTGGAAGGTGACTCTCCTCCATGCTTGACTTACAGGACACATCCCAACTGAGTGGCCAAAACCTCTCTAGGGATGCTTCATCCAGTAAGGTCAGATAGCCTGCTTCCAATTGTAATTCCTGCCGGATCAATGGCATTAGTGAAAACGCCTTATCCAACCATTGGGCCACCCCCAGAGAGTTACAACTTCTCTTGAACACATCCATTGTACGCTGTGCAGTGTCCACCCCACAATTCAGAGGGCCATATGCCAGCTCCCAGAGTGCCTCCTTCAGCTCTACTGACAAATAGAGCTCCACACTTGGGATTCCAATCTCTCCCATTCAGGCTGCAAACTGGTCCTCTAAGTCACTTTCCTGCACCACCAGGTCCTCTAGCTATTCAATTAGCTTGTAACTCGGACATAGCCGCAGAAACACTATCAATTGGTTTCAAATCGCCGTTTCTTGACAGTCCAATCCAAGGACAAAAAAAATGTTCCGCCTCCACTGGGGATAAGCATTCCCCATCCACAGGAGCTGGGAAAGGGCCATTGCATACCCATCTCCTCTCCCACTGTCCCAGGACAGTTCTCTGCTGATCCATGCTTAAATGTGAAAGCATTTCCTTTGGTCTCAGCTCTATCATGTCCTTGTAAGTTGCCATCCTGCTGTGGTTTACCAGAGATTCCACGACGGCCAGCCAATTGTCATGATCTGCTACTTCAATTGGACTTGGTAAGAACCTAGTTCAAACGTATCCAGTCCTTTTACACCTCTGATAGCAGAAGATGGACCAAACACAGGTACCACGCCCAGGAGCTTGCTTCCACAGACCAGGATCTCAGGAACACCATATAATCCCTTAGAATTAGGATTAATTCATAGACTGACACTTACACGTTGTTTATGTATGTCAAATGTTAAATAGGGGGGCCCTTGGGGATCAGTGATAACAACACAGTATCATTTGAGATTGAATACAAAAAACAGAGTTGTAAGGGGCCAACAAAAACTCTAAATTTTTAAAGGGCTAACTTTAATGGGCTACGGGCAGCAATACTACATATAGACAGGGACAGAGAACTTACTGGGAAAAATACTGAAAATATATGGACAACATTCAAATCCTTACTAAATAAACATACTTATCGGCATGTACCATGTGGAAATAAAATGAATAGGCATAAATCACATCCTATGTGGCTTAACAATGACTTAAAGATCATGATGAGGAAAAAGAAACATGCATCTAAATTATACAAGGAGGATGGAACAGAGGCAGCTTTATGTGACAATAAGAAAATCAACAAGGCTTGCAAAAGGGCTATTAGACTGGCTAAAATAGAAAATGAGAAGTCAGTTGCAATGGAAAGTAAGACTAACCCTAAAATATTTTTTTAATATATTAATGGGAAGAAGGCGAGGAAGGAAGCTATAGGAACATTACAATGTGACACGGGCCATCTGATAATTAGTGACCAGGAAAAGGCAGATGAGCTAAATAGGCTCTTTTCGTCGGTATGCACAACCGCAACAAAATGGGGCTACACTACCATTACTAAATAATTGATTAACGCAGGAAGAAATCCAAAAGAGATTGGAGAAAATAAATGTTAATAAAGCCCCAGGTCCTGATGGAATACATTCAAGGGTACTGAAGGAGCTGGGTTCTGTAATAGCCAAACCAATATATGTAACCTTTGAAGACTCACTCAATACAGGGTCTCTACCGGATGACTGGAGAAAAGCAGAAGTAATATTTATATTTAAGGGATCAAGAGCAAATCCGGGAAATTATAGACCAGTGAGCCTCACATCTGTAGTTGGCAAGCTTTTAGAAGGGTTAATAAGGGACAGAATACAAGAATATGTCTATTTGAACAAGATCATAGGTAGCAGTCAACACAGATTTATGAAGGATAGGTCGTGTCAGACCAATCTAATTAGTTTCTATGAGAAGGTTAGTAGGAACTATGATCAGGGCAACTCAGTGGATGTAGACTTTTTAGATTTTTTAAAGGCATTTGATACAGTGCCACATGGAAGACTAGTGAGCAAACTAAGGGATACAGGAATTGCAGTAAATATCTGCTCATGGATCGAGAGATGGCTAAAAGACAGGAAGCAAAGGGTTGTTGTAAATGGAACATACTCCGATTGGTCTAATGTGATAAGTGGGGTTCCTCAAGGTGCAGTTTTAGGTCCTTTACTTTTTAACATATTTATTAATGACATAGAAGTAGGACTCAAAAGTAGTGTCTCCATTTTTGCTGATGACACTAAGTTGTGCAAGGTAATAAAATCAGATAATAATGTACTTTCCCTACAAAGGGATTTGCATAAATTAGAGAAATGGTCGGCTAAATGGCAGATGAGATTTAATATAAATAAATGCAAGGTTATGCATTTGGGAAGGAACAATAGCCATGCAATTTATAATCTTAATGGACCAAATCTAGGGGTATCAGATATTAAAAAGGATTTGGGAGTACTAGTGGACAACCACCTAGGTAGCAGTGTTCAATGCCAAGCAGCAGCTGCAAAGGCAAGTAAAATATTAGCATGTATTAAGAAGGGTATAGAAGCAAGGGGAGCAAATATAATTCTACCACTATACAAATCCCTAGTACGCCCTCATTTGGAATATGAAGTACAATTTTGGGCACCACTTCATAAAAAGGACATTTTAGAGCTGGAAAAAGTACAGAGAAGGGCTACAAAACTAATAAAGGGAATGGAGGGGCTAAGTTATGAAGAAAGACTAACCAAACTAAACTTATTTTCGCTAGAAAAAAGGCTTCTACGAGGGGATATGATTACCTTATTTAAATACATCCAGGGTCAATATAAGGCTTTGTCAAGTGAACTTTTTGTAGCAAGAGATTTTCAACTGACAAGAGGACATCCTTTGAGGTTAGAGGAAAAAAGATTTCAACTTAAACAAAGAAATGGGTTCTTCACAGTTAGGGTGGTTAAACTGTGGAATTCTCTACCAAAGGAGGTGGTGACAGCGAATTCGATAAGACAACTTCAAAAAGGGGTTAGATATATTTTTGAATAAAGAGGGCATTCAAGGCTATCCTAGATAACTAGCGAAGGAATATTGATCCAGGGAGAAATTTGATCGCCAGTTTCTGGGGTCAGGAAGGAATTTTGCTTTTTTTCCCCTTATGAGACAATTGCCAAAGTTTCAATGGGTTTTTTTTTCTGTTTGCCTTCCTCTGGATCCATTAACAATTAATAATAAATAGTCCACATATTAAAAAGATGAATAGAGATCTAAAAAGGTTGGACTTGATGGACTAACTCTTTATTCATCCTCTAATACTATACTATTAATAATTATTTAACAACCAATTAATTAATAACTAATCCGCATATTGCGGATCAGAGGAGATCTTAACAGGTTGAACTTGATGGACTGAAAGTCTTTTTTCAACCTTAATTACTATGTAACTATGTAACTATGTTATATTTAGTTGGAGCTGAGTGAGTTATCACCAGATAATAACACTGTAACATAATAGGCTGCCCCTGCTTACTAGGAAACCCTGTACATCTGATGAGCTCAGGTCTTTAATCTCATCCTGGTGATTATATTTAGTGGTGGTGGGGGGGTGCTGGGTGAGTCATCACCAGACATTGTAACACAATCAAAATATATATTTAACCAGATGTAATACAACAATACATAACTATAACAAGAAAACAGGTAACTCTGGCCAGTCAGGCCAAGGCCATAGATTAAAACAGTCCAGTCAGTCCCTGGGCATGACAACTCCTCCCCCCTTCTTTCTAGTGGAGACTGGGAAGATATCCTGCCAGGTAGCTTTCCAGCTACACGGCTGCTACGTGTCCTCCTAGGTCTAAGCCATTGAACAGCACCCAACAGTCTCCAGTAGGTCTAGGGAATGCAAGAAGCGTCTATAGTCCAACCCCCTTTCTGTGGCTCAATCCTGGGGTTACACTGGGGGCCTGCAAGGTTACTCCACCTCTCCAACCCCCTAGTAAACATCAATCCAAGTGATAAACTTGGTGGCTCTCTGGGCACCCCGCCTCCTCCTGTCCAAGGTGAATTCTCCCTCCTTCCCAATTGTTTTGTTACCTTCCCAAGCCCCTGGGGAAACATATAATACCACTGGCCTGGAGGACCCTTCAAGGCAGTCCAGGGGAAACAGTATATCCAGGCTAGTAGGTACAGCAAAAACTTGGGAGGGTCCTTCCCCAGCAAAACCCTCTCCTTCCAGGTAAGGGAGACCTCCTGACCTGCTGATTCTGGGATGTACCAGGTATCCTTGGTAAAATTGAAGACCTCAACTTCCCCCTTGCCAATGATCCCAGCCAGTAGCCCCTCCTTTCCAGTGATAGAGGCACACAAACAGTGTATTTGGGCCGCTGCAGGGGAGTCAATGCAGGGAGGCCAGGTGACAAATCCCACCCTGGGATATCCTCTGTGGAAATCCAGGAAAACTGGCCCATCCAGTGGTGAACAAATCTGGGGTAGCCCTGGGGCCTCACCCTCCCCAGCCAAGCCAGTATCAAAAGCTGGTATTATTTACAACAGTCCATGTCCAACATTCTTCCATTCCCCATGCCTGCTCCTTCACTTGTACAGTGTTTGAGTCCCATGTGATCTGTTGGGCCTTCTGGCTTACCCAATTTAAGTGGTTTAAGGGGGATAGCCAGTTCAAATGTCTGTTTAACAGGGGTTATCACCACCCCACCCCCCAACAGCCAAGGCCACTGTCCCCTTTCCCCCCCTCTTTTAGGGAAAATATTCTTCTGGGGCACCCAATAAAACAATAGCTCCACTGAGGACTGTACCTGCCTTACCTGTAAATCTGTACTCCTCCTGATGGCCTTGTCTGGGGACTTCACTCCTTGGGGATGCATTGAGCTCAATGTCTCCCAGCCTCCTATCTCTGGATCTTTAGTCCCTGGATCCCTCGGCAGAATCTCCTGGCTCTCTCCATCTGATACTGCCTGGCATGTGGATATAGGCAGTCCTTGAGTACCGGCTGTTACTGCATCCTGCACAGTCTGAGCAGGGCTTTTTGCCGTTTCTGCACCAGGGTCTGTGGCTGGCTCCTGGACAATGGATATCCAAGGAACCTCCCCACTAAGCTTACAGTCCATTGTTAGGGCCCAGTGCTCATTTGGTTCTTCCCTGACTAAAAGGAGCAGGGTAGATTTCCCCTAGGTCTTCCCCTGGGCCTGGCACTGCTGTGGTTATGCCCTGTCCCCATGCCTCTAACTGGGAGAGGCTCAGCCCCCTAAAGCTAGGGACTAGTTCTTCCTCCTCCAGGTCAAGCCATGGCATCAAGGCAGCTTTGCTAATTTTAACATCCATGAGGCCCAAATTCTCCCCAGAGTCCATGCCACCCTCTCCCCAGACCTCTTTACAATTTTTATGGTCCTCTGACGGCAAGTCCACTGTTGTCCCAAAGTCGAAACAGTTTCCCTCGGACCCAGACGTGAAAAAAAATTAGCTGGATCCCCTTTGTCTTTGGAAGGTGACTCTCCTCCATGCTTGACTTACAGGACACATCCCAACTGAGTGGCCAAAACCTCTCTAGGGATGCTTCATCCAGTAAGGTCAGATAGCCTGCTTCCAATTGTAATTCCTGCCGGATCAATGGCATTAGTGAAAACGCCTTATCCAACCATTGGGCCACCCCCAGAGAGTTACAACTTCTCTTGAACACATCCATTGTACGCTGTGCAGTGTCCACCCCACAATTCAGAGGGCCATATGCCAGCTCCCAGAGTGCCTCCTTCAGCTCTACTGACAAATAGAGCTCCACACTTGGGATTCCAATCTCTCCCATTCAGGCTGCAAACTGGTCCTCTAAGTCACTTTCCTGCACCACCAGGTCCTCTAGCTATTCAATTAGCTTGTAACTCGGACATAGCCGCAGAAACACTATCAATTGGTTTCAAATCGCCGTTTCTTGACAGTCCAATCCAAGGACAAAAAAAATGTTCCGCCTCCACTGGGGATAAGCATTCCCCATCCACAGGAGCTGGGAAAGGGCCATTGCATACCCATCTCCTCTCCCACTGTCCCAGGACAGTTCTCTGCTGATCCATGCTTAAATGTGAAAGCATTTCCTTTGGTCTCAGCTCTATCATGTCCTTGTAAGTTGCCATCCTGCTGTGGTTTACCAGAGATTCCACGACGGCCAGCCAATTGTCATGATCTGCTACTTCAATTGGACTTGGTAAGAACCTAGTTCAAACGTATCCAGTCCTTTTACACCTCTGATAGCAGAAGATGGACCAAACACAGGTACCACGCCCAGGAGCTTGCTTCCACAGACCAGGATCTCAGGAACACCATATAATCCCTTAGAATTAGGATTAATTCATAGACTGACACTTACACGTTGTTTATGTATGTCCAGACACAACTGACACACCTTTATTAATTGTCACATTTTATACAATGTTATTGCATACAGGCTGGCCAATCACAGTAAGTCCCATCCTTAGGTACATAGAAGATGGACTAATTAACAATAGACTGCCCCCTGCTTACTAGGAAACCCTGTACATCTGATGAGCTCAGGCCTTAATCTTATCCTGGTGATTATATTTATGTGGGGGTGAGTGAGTTATCACCAGCCAACAACACTGTAACACAATCAAAATACATACAAAATATATGTAATTTTAACCATACGTAATACAAAAATACAAAACTGTAACAGCAACTGCCAGCAACAACCCACATGCTCACAACTACTGTATATATGTGATATTTGGTGAAGAACTTCATCCTAAATCACCTTTTGTTTGTTATACTTTATGTAATCAGTGATAATCCAATAGATATTATATTTAGTTTGTTTAGTTTGAATATAGGATTATATAGATGTAATATAAAGGACTGTGTGGATTAATACATATCCATCACAGTATACTCCTTAACTTAAACTACTCACAGTATTCTATTAAATACTTGTTGAAGAACTTCATTGTATTTTAATTTTTTTTATTGTTTTTAGAAACAGACAACCAAAATAAAATACATACAGTAAAACAATACTTACATCTAAATCATACACAATCACCCACCTACAAACCCCCCACCCACCCCTTGGCAATATTCTCATTATTTACAACTTCATTGTAAATCACCTTTTGTTTGTTATACTTTAGTTTATGTAATCAGTGATAATCCCATACATATCATATTTAGTTTATACCCAATATACTATGTATTAGCTCCATCAACATAATTATACTCCATAGAACTTTATTGAGTATTATTTCCTAGGAACATTTTATTCATAATTTTGTTCTGAAACTATTTTTTTTTTTTACAAAATTATCACAATGCATCATATAAACATCATAAATAGGATTAATAAAAAAATGCATTGAGATAAATGACAAGGAAAAGAGAACATACCATTCACATGACATAACATCTAAAAAAGACATTCACTCTGCATGCATACACATTCATTTGTATGATCCCCAATGTTAAGTATCAAATTAACAAAGATGATTGAAAGCAAAAAGAAAAAAAAAAAGAAAAACCCGGCACAGGAGAGAGAAAAATATAAAGGATATTTAAATAAAAAAAAAAAACAAGCCGGGAACAGCAAAAATGTCCATTAGGCAAGCAAAAGCAAAAAAAAAAAAAAAAGAGAATCAAAATAAGGAACCAAAGCAAAAAAACTAACAAAACAAAAAAAACTTAATATATAGAAGTTTTAGTAACCCCATTGTGGACAGAGTCCCAGATTTTCCACTTTAAAATGTTATTGCGAGAGGTATTTATCCCTTCACAACTAGTTTGTAAATCTCTTACTCGTTGAATCATTAATAAGATTTCATCCCAAGTAGAAATTTTATTAGATTTCCATCGAGAAATGATTGATCTTTTTATTGACATACAAATTAAAATAATGAAAACTTTCTTGTCTATATTTATCATATTTGGGAAAATATGCAACAAACTACATTGTGGTAAAAAGGGAAGTTTAAAATCTATAGAATGTTCACTGAACTCGAAACCTTCAAACCATAAGGGTTTAATTAGTGGGCATTCCCAGCATGTATGGAGAAAATCACCATGCATGCCACATTGCCTCCAACACATACTGTCTTGAAGATTGTGTGAAAACTGGTAAATTTGAGAAGGCACCATGTACCACTTATTTACTAGTTTGATATGAAGTTCTCGATCAGAAGGGTGTTTAACAATTCTATTTGTCTCATACAGTGAGGATTCCCATATCTCCCAAGAAAAAGAGATACCAAGATCTCTTTCCCAATTTTCCATGCCCAATGTTTTATTAAGCACCAAGGGCCTCCCTATAATATTATAACATTTAGATAATAAATGGCTATAATTGTTAGAGTTAATACGTTTTTCCAAAGCTGTCAAACAACCCTCAGCGCTGCTTGATGGATAACGTGCGGATAAAAGCGCTAAGAGTTGTTCTCTTAACCAACAGTTAGAAGGAAGCCCATAGTTGGAAAACAATTGATCTATGGAGAGTAAACGGCCCTCATAGTATAGATCTTTTATACATAATACCACTAGTTATATCTCAGAACACAAACCTGGCTTGTGAAAAGTGAGAGCTGGGAGATTTTGAAATAAAATACTAGTTGTTGAGATAAGCTGGTATTTGTTATTTATTTATTAACAATCTGCGAGCCAACTACGAAATCTTTAGATATCTTGTTGCCCATAAAAAATATGAATTTAAGATCCATGCATGGTACCAGAGCTTTCTCAATTTGGGACCAAACATAGGACCCACTTGAATTAAGCCATTTTAGTGCATGTGTCAGCATATTGGCATCGTGGTATAATTGCAACATGGGATAAGATAATCCATCCTGAGAAAATACTCTAGAAAGAGTTAATCTCTTAAGTCTAATATGTTTTGAGGAGTGGATGAACTTAACTTGATATTGAGAAATTCTAACCGGTATGCAGCTAGTGAGATAATTAAATCTAGGCAGAAGAGACATTTTAGTAATGGCAATTTTGCCGCTGAAGGATGCTTTCACTCCTTTCCAACCATTTAAAATATTTAGCCATTTGCAATAGAGGGCATTATAATTAATTGTGATCATATTTTTTAACTTTTCTACAAAAGTAATACCCAGATGCGTGAAGGAATTAGAATTCCAATTGAATGGGTAAACTTCCCTTAGAGGTCTTCTACAATTTTCAGAGAGATTTATCGCTAAAGTGTCCGATTTTTGTAAATTAAGTTTAAACTATATTCATTAAACAATAACATCAAGACTTTCAAAGATTCACCAGGGCATGTAATCAATAACACTATGTCATCAGCAAAAAGAGATATTTTGTGTTCTCTCTCGCCCAACCGAATGCCACAGATGGCTAGATTAGATCTAATGGCTACTGCCAATGGCACTATCAATAAAGCAAATAGGATGGGAGAGAGAGGACACCCTTGCCGGGTTCCATTTGAAATCCCAAAAGAGCGAGAATGAAAACCAAAATTAGATACTGACGCAGAAGGGGATTTATATAAAGCCCCTATCGCGTGAGAACCAAAGTTTCCCAAACCACATTTCCTCAAAGTAAGATCCATATAGTCCCACCCTACCCTATCAAAAGCCTTTTCAGCATCTAATGAGAGGAATAGGGTGGGAACCTTTATCGCTTTTGAATAACAAATCAAATTAAATAGTTTTCTAACATTATCCGAACCAGAACGGCCGGAAATAAAACCCAGCTGGTCAATTATAGAATAACTATTTGAAGCCTAATTGACAGAATTTTAGAGTATAACTTAACATCTATATTCAATAATGATATAGGCCTGTAACTAGAACAGTGATGCAGATCTTGTTTAGGTGTGGGAATCATAATTTTACTAGCATTAACCATTTCTGGAGAAATAACCCCTTCAGTTTTGATTTCATTGAATAAATTCGTAAGATGAATACATAAAGTTAAAGACAAATTTAAAAAGAAAAAATTACTAAATCCGTCAGGGCCCGGAGTGGTATAAGCTGTTAACTTAGAAATTACCTCCCTAACTTCCTGGACAGAGATAGGGATGGTCAATTCATCTAGCTCCGCTGGGGAAATAACGGGGAGCTTAAATTGCTCCAAAAAGGTTTGAATTTGCAATTGACGGTTTGTGGAAATCATTGTCCTTAGATAAATTATAAAGATTATCGTAATAATTGACAAACAAATTGGCGATCTCCTTAGGGCACATCGTAGGTTGGCCATTATTCATTATGTAATCGATTATTCTCCCTAAAGATTTCTGTTTGATTTTATATGCCAATAATTTACTAGTTCTATTATCTTGATGGTAATAAACCTGTTCCATGCGCCAAATCCTTTTATCTGACAGAAGTTAATTAATTTTATTTACTTTGTTCTGAACCTTTTTAATTTCAACCAATATGGAATCTCTAGGATCCTTTTTATTCATGGTTTCCAGTTTATTTGAAATTAATATAAAGCTCTCTAAGGGACTCTCCTCTTTGTTTCATAACCTGGGACCTTAATTTTATTAATACACCCCTAATGAAGGCTTTGTAAGTATTCCAAAAAAAAAAACCTTAGAGGAGACTGTGCCTATGTTCAATTCAAAAAATTTAGCTGACTCTTTAATCAGAAACTGTTTTCTAGATTCCTCCTTAATTAGGTAATAGTCTAGTTTCCAACGAGGGCGACCAGTTTTGTACAGATTAAAGTTAACCTCCATGGAGATACAGGCATGATCTGAAAGAGCTATTGAACCGATATCAACCTTTGTAATATTGTTCATAGAAATACTATCGACCAGAAACAAATCAATATGAGAATACACCTTGTGCACATTAGAGTAAAAAGTATAGTCTCGTTGACTTGGATTTAGGACACGCCATGCATTGAATAAGTTGATACCATTGAACCAATTAGAAAATTTAAGTGCTACATTCTGAATTCTACATAAGTTTTTACAAGTTTTTTTAGATTTTCTATCTTTTTCAAAGTTAGGTATAACATTGAAATCTCCTGCTACAATCAATGAACCATAGGTAAGCTTTTTGATAGAAGCCCCAAGACGATTACAAAAATGTAGCTGATTGTTATTGGGGGCATATAGGTTAACTAAAGTGACTTTATGGCCATTTATAGATCCCCCCCCCCATAGAATATAACGTCCGTGGGGGTCTAACATAAAAAATTCCTCTACTAGAGGTAAATTATTTTTAAACAAAATTGCAACACCTCGTGATTTTTTTGTTGAAAGTAGAGATATGTTTGAGTCCAAAAAAGGAATCACCCAAATATGGAGTTTTAGAATGAGCCCAATGGGTCTCCTGCAAAAAAACAATATCTGCTTTTTGTTTTTTGCAAAATCTAAATAACGTATGTCTCTTGCCAGGGGAATATAAGCCGTTAGCGTTAAAGCTCAAGATTTTTAAAGCCATACGAGTAAAATATAGATGGATGAAATATAATCAACTTTGTCATCAAAAAGCTCACCTGGGGAACAACCAATCTAATTACAGACACACCATATCATATCATATAGGTACTTTATCCCAGTCCAAAGACTAGGAAAAGGAAAAGTACATGTTGGCCTCATACTAACATACTGCAAACACAACCACACATAAACACAACTAGGCTGCCTCACAGAGTAGCGGCAGCCTATACAAGCAGGGCTAAACGCCAGTGTTAAGAAATGGAAGGCCTACTGTAATGGAAGACATCCGCCCCCGTGGGAATATTTAAATAAAAAAATAAAAAAATACGAAAATAAACAAGTAAATAGAGAAACAAAACCAGCTCAGCTATCGGGAAAAAAAAACGTGCCTACACAGCTAGATTATAATAGATAGTCAGACATCTCCTTATATACGATACAAATTGTGAAAAATATAAAATATAAAACACACAATATCAGAAGGAGAAAGGAAAAGTCCTTTCAAAAAAGTGCAAAATAATTTTTACATTAATCTTCTTGTTCAATGAAATTATTTCAGATCTTAAACACAGAGTGATAACTAATCTAATTATAAGTGTTGCTTTATCGCTAGGTGTTTCTAGGAATCAAAAGAAAAAAAAAGCACAATAAAGAGCAAAATAATTCAGAAAAATATCATCTCAATAATTCATGTAGATATATGCCAGCTTGACAGAACAGAGAATCCTTCTTTTGGAGAGTTGATTTTATGTCCACTAGAGTCTCTTTGGATTGACAACCCGGTTGGAAAAGTCCAATTATAGACCAGACCCTCTTTCCTAAGAATTTGGGTTAGTTGAGCAAATTCACGTCTTCTGCTTAGTGTCGCTGGAGAGAGATCCGCAAATATTTTAATAAATTCATATGGGGAGTCAAAAGATTTAACTTTATAACTGGCCTTCACAATATTCTCTTTCGAGGGAAAAAAATGAAATTTGACCATTACATCTCTAGCTCCCTTATTTTGTAAATATAATGGAAGAGGGATGCGGTATATCGCATCAAATTTGTTTTCCAACTTGGCAAAAGAATAAACTTTCTGCTGCTCAAAATGTGCACCCATCCTTGAATTCTTTTGCCACACCATCTCCAGCAACCAAAAAAAGGAGGTCAGAGCTAAATGGTTTCACATAAATTATCAGCTTAACAGCGCGGTAGTTAACAGTGTATTTGCATTTTCCTACGGTGGCCTTATAGACATCAGAGTCACTTCACCACTATAGGAAAAAAAAAATGAAAGTTAAAGTTGGTTGCTTAGCAGAAAAAGCTGCCTAAGTGTAGTATAAACACTGTGGTTTCTGCTTTGAACTGTTGTCTTTTATATCCCTCTAAATGTAATTGGAGTAATACCTCTCTTTCTTCATATTCTTGTAGATAAGAGATGCTATGCAAGATTTCAAATTGTCCATAGGTTTTATTTACTCACAGTTACCAAAGATAGCGATTTGCATTATGCACTGCATCTGGTGTACCGGAACATGATGATCTCTCAGTCACCAGGCGTCTCAGATCTCCCCTACACAGACCTCCACCTTCACCGCAAAAGGTGCCGCCAACAACGTAGCGAACGCCCCCCGTATTCCCGGGAACATGGGCCAGCAAACCACCAGACACTCCAGCTTGCTCCGGTGCGAGTCGCGGTAAGGAGTCTCTCCCGCGTCAGGTATCGGTAGGGATCATATGTGTATGCACCAGAGAGCACACAGGAGCAGCGTTGTCCCCATCGGCCTAGAACCGCATCACGCTGGAATCTGTTCCATTTCCGGTCACGCCCCCTCTCTCCTCCCTCTAACGTTCTGAAACTAAGATGACATCACATTTCAATCACTGATAAGTATGTATACAAATATATCATTCTGAGAATAAAGCATGTCATTTCATTTCTTATATAAAAAGGTGTAAATGTGAAGCCTTTATTTAGGCCATGAAGTTTTTTGGTGTTTAGAAGATAAATCCATTTTGCTTCTTTTTTTAAAAGTTCTCTATCTATATTACCTCTTCTTTTTTTTTTTTTTTTCAATGTGGTCAATTGCCATAAATGAAAGGACTCCTACATTATCATTATGTTAGGTGTTTACATGTATTGCCACTGGAGTGTAATAGCCTCTCTTAATACTGTAGATGTGTTCAAGCACTCTTCTTCTGAATTCTCTGTAGGTTTTACATACGTTTCTCATTCCACATTTACAGGATATTAAATATATAACCCTTTCAGTTTTGCAAGTGATTAAATATTTCACTGAGTAGGTTTGATCAATGGTTTGATATCAAAAATATATTTAATAAACACTGGCAGATATTGCTAGATGACAAAGATATCAGACCATAGTTAAAAGACCATGCACAAATAACAAGCAGGAGATCAACAAATCTAAAAGACATGTTATCCAATAGTCATTTAGAAGTCACGAATAAGACCACTTGGCTTCAACAATTAAAGGGATGCTACAAATGTCAATCCTGTAAGGCCTGCCAATGTATTAGACCTGCCAAGTTCTTTACCTCTCTGGATAATAAACAAACCTACTCATACCTAATCACTTGCAAAACTGAAAGGGTTATTTATTTAATATCCTGTAAATGTGGAATGTGATACATAGGTAAAACCTACAGAGAATTCAGAAGAAGAGTACTTGAACACATGACACTCCAGTGGCAATACATGTAAACACCAAACATAATGGTAATGTAGGAGTCCTTTCATTTATGGCAATTGACCACATTGAAAAAAAAACATCAGAAGAGGTAATATAGATAGAGAACTTTAAAAAAAAGAAGCAAAATGGATTTATCTTCTAAACACCAAGAAACTTCATGGCCTAAATGAAGGCTTCACATTTACACCTTTTTATATAACAAATGAAATGACATGCTTTATTCTCAGAATGATATATTTGTATACATAATTATCAGTGATTGAAATGTGATGTCATATTAGTTTCAGAACGTTAGAGGGAGGAGAGAGGGGGCGTGACCGGAAATGGAAAGGATTCCAGCGTGATGCGGTTCTAGGCCGATGGGGACAACACTGCTCCTGTGGCCTTTGACACTCCAGTGGCAATACATGTAAACACCAAACATAATGGTAATGTAGGAGTCCTTTCATTTATGGCAATTGATCACATTGAAAAAAACATCAGAAGAGGTAATATAGATTGAGAACTTTTACTAAAAGAAGCAAAATGGATTTATCTTCTAAGCACCAAAAAACCTCATGGCCTACATTTACACCTTCTATATAAGACATTAAGTGACATACTTTATTCTCAGAATGATATATTTGTATACATACTTATCAGTGATTGAAATGTGATGTCATATTAGTTTCAGAACAAAATTATGAATAAAATGTTCCTAGGAGATAGGAAATAATACTCAATAAAGTTCTATGGAGTATAATTATGTTGATGGAGCTAATACATAGTATATTGGGTATAAACTAAATATTATATCTATGGGATTATCACTGATTACATAAACTAATGTATAACAATCAAAAGGTGATTTACAAGGAAGTTCTTCAACAAATATTTAATAGAATACTGTGAGTAGTTTAAGTTAAGGAGTATACTGTGATGGATATGTATTAATCCACACAGTCCTTTATATTACATCTATATAATCCTATATTCAAAAGATATAAGTTCTTTGCAGTATTATTAAATAGATTATTGGCAAATATAAAATATAGATCTAAATATTGTTGAGAAGATCAATTCTTGTATAATAATACTGATTGGGTCTGTATATATACCACTAGAATATGTTAAGCACAGAGACATTTATTTTAAAATAAATTAAGTTGTCTTTATAATTGTCACCGTTTCCATGACTACTGAGAATGTATAAAGGGATGCTAAATCAGCATGGTGGTGACCCCTGAAGAAATCTAGAAACGTGTGTCGGGTCAGACGAAGGAACGTGCACGCATGTTGATGACGTCATCGCTAGGCGTCTAAACAGGGTGGCACGCCAAGATACAGTCTCTTATAGGAAAAATACATTAGGAAATCGTATAATACTAAGAGCAATATCTTATAACTCAAATTAATAGGAGCATTACAGTTCCATAGAGTAATAAATTCAATAGGGGAATTTGAACAAATAGATAGAAAGCTAGAATTTTGACAATATTATAGCAACAACGCTAATATTATCGCATTGCACTGTGCACTTTGAATTATACATCAGCTAGAAGTTTAGTTTGGGAAGCACTATCATTTATACACTAAAGCACTTTATTGACAGCACTTTGTATATAATATTATTATAGAATCAGCATTTATCCTGGTTCCTTTCTTATATATATGAACACTAGCACTTTATATATTAGAACGTATGTGTTCAATTCCCTATAACAGAGTAATATTAGTTTATTCCTGCATCTGATAATATTTTACTTTTTTATTTTAAGAGATTTAATAAAAGTGAAGTTTTAATGTTTGTCCCTGAGGAGATTCAATAATAATAGGTGTGCACATATAGGGATTTCTTGTATATTTAGTGTTCATTCATTTCTATGTTGTTTCCCTAGTAGCACCATAATTAGTAATACTTGTCTTAACCTGAGCCACCTTTTTTCTATGTTAGTAGCATCTACTATTATTAACAAATCCTTAGACAGTTGTCTTCAGACTCTTTTTGAAAATGTCTAAGTTAGGGGTATCTCTGCTTGAATGTGGTACAGAGTTACATAATCTTGGGGCTACATTCACAAAAGCATGGGACAGTTAATTGATTTTCACCTGCAGATCACATTGAACAAGTCGAATCATAAGGAGTGAGGAACTCCTTCCGATAGCTCAGGACTTCATCATGTAGAGCTTTGTATGTTAACAGGTCAAGCTTGAAATATATGCAGTCTTGCACAGTGGTCAATGTAGGACATGGAGAAGTGTTAACAAGCATAGCAGACCATATCTTCTGGTGATCTCTCCCAGTGGTATCATGTATGTAGGGCAAAAAGTGCTAAAGATAAGATAGAACTTTGTGAACCGCTACATGACAGGGTCATGAGTTTAAAGTAGTATGCACCTGAAGAAACCCTCAGCCACCTGCCAGTGAGAAAATATTTAAACCAGCTGAGGACAATGCCTCTCCGTCCACAGTAGTTCTTCAACTTCTCTATTTATATTCCATGGTTCACTGGGTCAGCTCTTACAAAGAAATCAATGAGAATTAGGATTGAACAATAATCTCTATCAGAAGATCTTTAAAAAACACTATTTGTTTTCTGTGCCGTTTTTTTGAACCCTGACTGCTATGGATCATAAAAGTGATGTTACTGAGGATGAATTTGAAGTTGAACTGCAACTACTTTTTCAAGAACTTTTCCTAAAAATGTAAGACTTGAAATCTTTATCCTAGCTACCTTGACACGTCAGTGGTACAAGGGATATGACAATGTATGGAGACTCTTTCTGAGCTCTCTTTTCTTATGTAGCGTAAACCAGGAATAACTTAGTCTGCAACTATGCCTTCATTCCTGAACTATCAAGTCTATTGGGAAAAATACTTCCCACATTTTTTTGACAAGTGAAACTACATATTATACACCATTATACATAAAAAAATGATGAAATAGATGTCTTAGAAGAAATAACTTACAGAATTTAACAACTCAATGGAACTGGCTCTGTGGGTGCTTCTAGTGCATTAACTTGCACGTGGTTCAGGGCTACTCCTTCCCCCTCTCAGCATTTGTTCCCCTGCCATTCTCATGCTTAATTTTACTTTATTTTTATTGAATAACTGAAAAAAAATGGATGACAAGTGGAATATGTTATGGTTAGACTGCTACAGTGCCTTGCAAAAGTATTCAGCCCCCTTGGCATTTTGTGTGTGTTTTGTTGCCTCACCACCTGGAATTAACATTGATTGTTTGAGGATTTGCATCATTTAATTTACAGAAGTTGCCAATAACTTTAAAGATGTTTTTTTTTTATTGTGAAGCAAACAACAAATAGGACAAAATAACAAAAAAAGTCAATGTGCATAACTATTCACCCACGTAAAGTTAATAGTTTGTAGAGCCACCTTTTGCGGCAATCACAGCTCCAAGTCGCTTTGGATAAGTCTCTAGGAGCTTGCCACATCTTACCACTGGGATTTTTGCCCATTCCTCCTTGTAAAACTGCTCCAGCTTCTTCAAGTTGGATGGTATGCGCTTGTGAACAGCAATCTTTAAGTCTGACCACAGATTTTCTATTGGATTGAGGTCTGGGCTGTGACTCGGCCATTCCAACACATTTACATGTTTCCCCCTAAACCACTCAAGTGTTGCTTTAGCAGTGTGTTTGGGGTCATTGTCCTGCTGTAAGGTGAACCTCCGTCCTAGCCTCAAATTCACGCGCAGAGTGGTACAGGTTTTGCACACGAATATCCCTGTATTTAGCACCATCGATCTTTCCCTCAACTCCGACCAGTTTCCCAGTCCCAGCTGCTGAAATGGGGATGGTGTTCTTTGGGTGATGTGATGTGTTGGGTTTGTGCCAGACATAGCGTTTTCTTTGATGGCCGAAAAGTTAAATTTTAGTCTCATCAGAGCAGAGCACCTTCCTCCATACATTTTGGAAGTCTCCCACATGCCTTTTCACAAACTTCAAACGTGCCATTTTGTTTTTTTTATTAAAAGTAATGGCATTCTTCTGGCCACTCTGCCATAAAGCCCAACTCTATGGAGCGTATGGCTTATTGTCATCCTATGTACATATACTCCAGTCTCTGCTGTGGAACTCTGCAGCTCCTCCAGGGTTACCTTAGGTCTCTGTGCTGACTCTCTGATTTAAGCCCTCCTTGCCCAGTCCGTGAGTTTTGTTGGGCGGCCGTCTCTTGGCAGGTTTGCTGTTGTGCCATGTTCTTTCCATTTGGTTATGATATATTTGATTATGCTCCTGGGGATCATCAAAGATTAGGATATTTTTTTTTTTTTTTTTAAATTGATTTTTATTAGACAGGTCAGACATACAACATAGTGCAGTAAAAACATTAGAGGTAATAAATAGAAAGTAACAGTAAACGTATTTCACCTTTCTGATTTCTGGTGTGTCATCTGCCTGACCAAACTGCCTCTCCATTTTCCGTTTTTCTGGTGTGATAATAGCTGAAGCTAGCTTTTAATTAATTCAAAACTAATGAAAAAACTGTATTTAATAAAGTCCCAGAACCATGGGGACAATTTTATAAACTTGGATTCCTGACCAACTGTTGTCATGTGCTTGGGTGGTAGCAACTAATATATTAAGAACTCTGTGTTTAGTTTTCTGTATGGGGCTAATGATGCTGGGTAAGTTAATACGACTCCTGTGATCATTCCCTCAATAGCTTCTTTGGAGGGAGAATTGTCACTCACCCTATTTATCTGCTGCGTCTTGTCTCCCAGGCGGCCCAGCAGGAGGCCCAGCGCTTGTAGTTTTGGTCAACCTCAGCGGACAGAATGCTCATGGACCGAACGAGTTCAATTTTGTTTAAGACTATTTCAAACGATGGGGTGGGTGATTTCCAATGGGCGGCTACTACTATCCTAACTGCTAGGAAAATTTGGTTGGTTAGGAATTGTTCTGAGTTGGACATCCCTTCTACCGGTAATCCCAGAATGGCCTCCTCTGGTCTCATGAGATAGCTTTGACCCCATATTTTCTCCAGGGTTTTGTAAGTGTCTACCCAGGTGTGTCTAATCATAGGACATTCCCATAGTTTATGGATTAGAGTCCCTTTCTGGTTGCAGCCCCTTTCGCATGTGTCGTTAATCGTCTGGTTTCCCATGTGCAATCTTACTGGGGTTAGATACCATCTAATAATAACTTTATAGGAGTTTTCCTTCATAATTATGTTAAGTGATGCGTTTTTGGCCTGTTTCCGAATGCTGTTCCATTGGTCTCTGTCTAAATTTATGTTGAGGTCCCTTTCCCATGCTGACTCATAGTGTAATTTCGGGGGCGTGACTAACTCGCTTAAATGATTGTATATTAAGGAGATATTTCCTTTCCCTCCCGGGAATTTAATGCAACATTTTTCGAATAAGGATATATTTTGGCCACCTTTATTCTTAGTGATGTGAGTTAATCTTTGGTTTATGGCGAGTCGGTTAAGCCATTCCCCCGGAGGTAGGGGTTTGTCCTCTAAGAAAGCAGTGGTGGACGGTTTTTGGTTAACAACCGGTAAGTCTGCCACAATTGAGCAATTATTATTAATCCACCATCTGTATTGAGCATTAGAGTTTATTTTGGGGTTAGTTGATAGTGGCCATAGAGGGCTGAGCCCTGACTCTGGGCCCAGTAGTCTGTTCCTCTTATTTATATCTTTCCATAGGTTAATTGAGTGCCTCACACTAGAAGGGATTGATTGGGGTAACTTGAAGCCCTGCTGGGTTGAGAACCATAGTAACTGACGCATGATTAAGTCATTGGACTCTAGTATGTGTTTTTCTAATTGAACCCATACCGGGGGGGAGTCCTTGACATACCACTTAGCTAGTTGTGCTAATCTAGCTGCTTTAAAGTACCTGGAAATGTCTGGAAATCCTAGTCCACCATCTTTCTTGGTCGCAGTAGTTGTTTCTCTGTTTATTCTAGGTTTTTTGTTGTTCCACAGAAAATTCATTAATACTTTTTGTATTTTTTTTAAATCTATCGCTAATATCGAGATAGGAATAGTTCTAAACAGGTAGAGCAGCTTGGGGAGTACGTTCATTTTGACGGCATGTAGTTTTCCTAACCACGAAATCTTTAGTTCTGACCACCTGTGCAGGTCCCTAGTTAATTGTTTAATGAGGGTTGGGTAGTTTGCTTCGTATAGGGTTTTAGTAGATTTTGTTATTTGAATGCCTAGGTAGTTGATAGAATTCGGGGCCCATTTTATTGGGAAGTTATTAGCTAGTAGTTTTTCCATGGAAGGAGGGAGTGATATATTAAGGGCTATGCTTTTACTTGTGTTAATTTTGAAACCTGACAGTGGGCCAAATTTAGATAGAAGTTTGAATAGATTGGGAAGACTAACCAGGGGGTTGGACATTGTTAGCAGGATGTCATCAGCGAAAAGGCTTATTTTATGGTCTGTCGGGCCGACTCGTATACCCGATATGTCCGTGTGTTGACGGATGGCAATTGCTAGGGGCTCTATACTAAGGGTGAACAACAGTGGTGATAAAGGGCACCCTTGCCTTGTCCCCCTCGTGATGTTGAATTTTAGTGAGTTGTGACCTTGGTAAGTAACCTGTGCCGTTGGTACCGAGTATAATGATGCGATGCTTCGCAGAAAACCTTCTGGAATTCCAAATTTGCTCAGTGTGGCGTTCATAAACGTCCAATCTAATCTATCAAATGCCTTCTCGGCATCAAGCGCTAACACCATTGCGCGGCCTTCAACACTTTTGGTTATGTCAATAAGGTCGATAATTTTCCTGGTATTGTCTGGCGCTTCTCTACCTTTAATGAATCCTACCTGGTCCGGATGTACCACTTCAGGTAGCAGATTTGCTAGCCTGGACGCTAAGATTTTAGTGTATAATTTTAAGTCAGTGTTGATCAGAGAGATTGGTCTATAGCTAGCACATTGGGATGGATCTTTGCCCGGTTTAGGAATCAGTATTATTTTAGCCTCTAAGAATTCCGGTTTAATTTTTCCACCGGCTAGGAAGCTGTTGAATAGCTTATGTAAGGTGGGGCTAAGTAAGTCACTCATGTGTTTATAGTAAAGGTTGGAGTAGCCGTCCGGCCCTGGGGCCCCGTGTGCTTTTGTGGACTTGATCGCATCTTGTATTTCTTCGACTGAGATGGGCACTAAGAGGGATTCGGCCGTGGCCGAGTCTAGTTGGGGTATGTTTAAGTTATTCAAAGCATTTTCGATTCCTAGTTTGTGGGTTGGGGAGCCTGATTCTGGTGTTTTGCTATAAAGGTCCGCATAAAATTGTCTGAATTCGTTCACTATTTGATCTGGTTTAAAAACTGTTTCCTTATTTTTAGTGATTATTTTGGCTATGAATGAGTTTGCTCTTTTTTCTTTTAGTCTAGTGGCCAGCATTCTATCGGGTTTGTTTGCGTATCTGAAGAATTTAGCTTCAGTTCGCTGTAGGATAGTGACCATTTTACCTCTTAAAATAGTGTTTAGTTCCTGCTTATATCTTATTACATTCTCGTGGGTCTGTTGTAATTTATCTCTAACAAATAGTTTCTGTGCTTCTGCAATTTTCTGGTTTAGTAGTAAAATTTGTGCTTGGTCTTTCTTCTTTTTGATTGAACTAGTTTGTATACAGACTCCCCTGATCACTGCTTTGTGCGCTGCCCAAATTCCATCTATGTCTATCTCCCCTACTGTGTTAAGGTCTAGGTAGTCTACAATTGCTGTTCTGACCTTGTCTCGTGTGATTGGGTCGTTCAGTATACTGGGATTTAATGACCACCTCGGGTTATTTCCTTTCGGCAGGAGGTTATTTAAGGAGATTTTGACTAGATCGTGGTCCGACCAAGCTATGGGGCAGATAGAGGCCTCAGTTAGGTTCCCTGTTATGTTTTGTGGGATCAGGATATAGTCTATTCTGGAGAGCGAACCATGTCTGGCGGAAAAGAATGTGTATTCTCTTTCCGTGGGGTTAATGTTTCTCCAGGTATCAATCAAGCAGTTTGATTTTAGGAGTTTTTTAAGTGCTTTGGTCGCCGTGGGGATTCTTTGTGAGCCTAGGTCGTTTGACTTGTCTTTGAACGGGTCTAGGACCGCGTTCATGTCTCCCCCAATTATCTTAAGCCCGTCTTCCCAGCTATCTGTGAGTTTTTGTATTTTTTGAAAGAATGGCGTTTGCTCTGTGTTCGGGGCGTATATGTTCAAGAATGATACCTTACGTTCGTGTATGGTCCCATGTACTGCTATGAACCTCCCATCTTTGTCTTTTTGAATTTTATTTAATTGAAAGTTGAGTCTTCTGTGGAACAGAATAGTGACTCCCTTTTGTTTGGTATCTGCGGTAGAATGGAATGCCTGAGTGAAGACTCCCCCCCAATATTTTGGCACTGCTTGTTTTCTAAAGTGAGTTTCCTGAATCATTACGATATCTAAGTTTAATTTTTGGTAATTTCTCAAGGCTACCCCCCTCTTGATTGGTTCGTTTAGCCCATGAGCATTATGTGACGCAATGACAATGTCCATATTTCTTATTGAGGTGTGTGACCTTTTGGTGCGTGCAATTGGCTATCTCACCTTACAGGATGCCTGTGAATCTGTATCCTGTGTCTCCTGCTGGTTTCCGCCCCGAAGACCGCTCAGCAGCTAGCTGTGTGGGAGAATACCTGTACTCAAAGGAAAAGAAACAACAGATTATGAGCCAACTTGACTATACTTAGTCTTTTAGAGTTATGAAACCTTGACTCAGAAACTAAGCAAATCCCTATTTCTCCTCTAGCGGATTTCCCTATGGTAAACCTGGCTAGGAAGGCTCAGTTCGTGAGTCTGTTTATGTGTCCCACTGTTGGTCAGGAAAGCTCTTAGTATATTTGACCTTTGTCGTGTTCCTTACTTAAATAAGGTGTGGTAATTTAAACTACAATGAGGAGAGCGATTGCTGTCCTCCTCTTATTTTACTGGTGGGCCTGTTAGTGTCTCTAAACTGACACTAAATTGGTCCGCCTAAACTTTCCCTACTGTGGGGGTTTGTGGCAGTCTACTTGTTAGCGCCCTAAGGGACGCCTTCTAGGTGTGTGATGCTTTTGCCTTTACGGCCTGGGTTAACTGTCTATATTGTGTATTAGAACTCTCACTGGTGTGGGTGCTACCTTATTGAACCTAGTCGTTATCAGAGTTAGCTAGCATTGTTTGTCAGGTTAGCTTGGAAACATAAGAGAGAGAGAAGAAGTGAGAGAATAAAGAAGAGAAACAAAATAAGTAACAGCTCATTGTAGTCCGTCATTATCTCTGTTCATGGCAGGACTTCTCCCTCTTGGGTTTTCTGTTGATTGCAGAGTCTCTCCGACATTGACTTTGATGTTCCATTCTGCCAGCAAGTTGATGCCCTCTTCCAGTGTTCTAAACGTGAAGATCTTTCCTTCCTTGGAGATATTGAGGCGAAAAGGGAAACCCCATGTGTATCTCCATCCTTGAGCTAACATACAGTCCAGAACTGGTTTCAATTGTCTCCTTTTGGCAAGGGTAATCGGAGCTAGATCAGAGAAAAGTAGTGGAGTGTGCCCCTCGATGGGAGGAATGCCTTTTCTTGCGGCCTTCATGAATAATTCTTTAGTGGAGTAGTAGTGGAATCTGGCGATGATGTCTCTTGGTCGTTCCTGTGGAGATGGGCGGAAGCCTAGGGCTCTGTGAAATCGATCCATCCTCAAGTTTTCCGGGTGCACGTTTGGGAGGAGAAATTTGCATAGATCGCTGAGGTATGCGTGTAGGTCCTTGACCGTTTCTGGCACATTCCTCAATCTTATGTTCTGTCGTCTTGATCTGTTTTCCAGATCTTCTTGTTGCAATTGTTGTCTAGCTTGTTCGTCCTTCAATGCCAAGATCTCCTCTGTTAGTTTGTTGTTATGTTGCATTATTTCTGAAATTTTAGTTTCCAGTTTTGTTGTTTTATCATCCACCTTTTTAATTTCTGTGGATAGTTCTGCCGTCACCTGCCGGATGTCTGCTTTGACCTCCTCTTTGAAGTTGGATATTAAGTCTTTAAGGTCTTGGATGTCACTTTTAGTGCTAGGTGCTGACATTTCGGAGTTTATTGATGCGTGGACTGCGCCTATGGGTGTTTTATTGGTAGGAGAGCTTGCTGAGGATTTGGGTAGGCAGTAAGATTGGATCCCTTTATTGTTCTTTCTTGTGGCGACACCCGCCATCTCAGTGAGAGTTCTGTAATTCGAGTAGTTACCAGAGACCTGGTTTCACTTTTCCTGTCCCAGAGCAAATGTTGGCATCCCTATGTTCCAGGGCTCCTTCCTAGTTACATCTTTTTGGGTCTATTAAAATTTCTTGAACTGATTCGGCCATCTCCTGAGGGTTTGTATCTGAGGATTAAGCTTTTGCTGATTTTTCCCCACTTGCGTGGTAATATTGAGTTTTGTCCACTAGATGGTAGTGGAGTTCCACTAGCACAGACTGTTATACAAGCAGAAACTTGGTCTGGCACTTAGGGTAGAAAAACAAAAAGTTATATAGTCTTGTGATGTATGCCTGATTAACCCTTCGTCTGCTGCAATTTGTGTGCTGATGTGACCCTTTTGGGGAGATTGTTGTTTGCCCTGACTTCTTTGTCTTGCGTTAGGGACTTAACAGCTTCTGTATTTGAGCTGCTTTGCTTATAGGTACTTGTTTCAGTCATATGCCTGGAATCAGTGGGTTTCTGTGGGGGTTCTTGAGCCCAGGGGAGAAGTCCCCTGTTATGGCACTGCTTGCAGACTTTCTGTGGGCTTTTGGGGCCCCCTCTTTGTGCTCCTATAGAATAGGTTTTTGTATGGTAGTGACCCTGGTTTAGGCTTGTAAAGGACCCTCAAGTTGCGGGTTGTTGGGGGTGGAGGGGCCACAGCAGGGTTTTTCTGCTCTCTCTTGGTCTAACCCTTCTGTATTGGGTGCACCTTCCTTCACCTTGTGTTCGTGGTCATACTATGACCGCTGGGAGTAAGGGTAGTATGGGCCTGTGAGGTACATTCTAATGTATTCAGTGCTCAGAGAGTCTGTCTCTGTCTTTTTCTTACCTCACAGGCGGGCTAGCTGGTCTCTGTCGTTGGAAGCCCCGTGCTCGGGCTCTCCTCTCCCGGACTGCCACTGCGGTGCACTCCAACTACTCTGCTCGGCTGGGCCGGCGTGTTTCTTGCTCCACCGCCTCTGGGGTGCCCCCCCCCCGAGATCTGGACCCCCTGCAGGATCTGCCGCCGCCTCTGAGTGCTGACCGGCAGCGCTCTGTGTGCTCAGAGCTGTGGCGGTGGGGTCTGTGTCACTGTCGGGTCTTGTCGGTTCCAGGTGAGGAAGTCATGGCCTGGGGGAAGGCCGCAGCTCCTCGTCGCGGTGCTGGTCTCGTGCGGTCCGTTAGTTGAAAGGCCGCTTATTGTGAGAATGGTCCCGTTGTTTGTGGACCGGCCACTGTGGTCTAAGGGGTGCTCCACACGTATTGGACCCTTTTCAGGGGCTTTTGGTGCGGTTAGCCACGATTAAAATGCAGTTTTTGCCTGTAATTGTGCAGAGCTCAGCTCCAGCACGACTGCTCTGTTTGTCTCGATTAGGATATTTTTTTATGACCTAACCCTGACTTGTACTTCTTCACAACATTGTCCCTTACTTGTTTGGAGAGTTCCTTGATCTTCATGGCAGTGTTTGGTTAGTGGTGTCTCTTGCTTAGGTGCTGCAGCCTCTGGGGCCTTTCAAAAAAGGTGTGTATATGTAATGACAGATCATGTGACACTTAGATTGCACACAGGTGGACATCATTTCACTAATTATGTGACTTCGGAATGTAATTGGTTTCACCAGAGCTTTTTAAGGGTTTCATAACAAAGGGGGTGAATACATACGCACATGCCAATTTTCTGTTTTCTATTTCAGAAAAATAGTTTTATGTGTATATTTTTCTCATTTCACTTCACCAACTTAGACTATTGTGTTCTTATCCAATACATACAATTCAGATTAACAAAACATTGAACTTAAGGCTGTAATGTAACAAAATAGGTAAAAAGTCAAGGTATTTTCTTTGTTTATTGTTATTCATTACAGTATATGTAATATTATACCACAACAGCATTCTGCCTTCACTCTTTCCCAATACCATATCCATTATGAACACCTTTGACCTTGTTCTTTTAGCATCCATGACACTGCTCTCTCATGATTAACATCTTATAGAGAGAAGCAAACATTTACAGCCTTATTAAATTGTGAATCGGTAAATTTAAAAGGGTTCTAATTAAGCACCCAGCATATTTTTTTACAGTAGTTTTTAGTTAGTGAATTTCTATCCATAAGCAAGGTCTTCACTAACTAAAAACTTCTGTAAATAAAATATGCTGTGTGCTTAATTAGAGCCCTTTTAAATTTACTGAATCACAATTTAATAAGGCTGTTAGTGTCTCCTCCACTTCTTTGCCCCGCCCTCTGGCTGTTGGCATACTACCAAGTTGAGTCCTAGGCCCCCTTCATTTTCCATCTATACAACCTCCATCAGTACCCTAATAAAATCTTTCACTTTCATCTCTATGCAGATGACATGCAAATCTACCTCTCAGCACCAGAAGTATCCCCCTCTCTTCTAGCTCAATTTGCCAACTGCCTCTCTAGCATATACTACTGGATGTCCAACCGTCAATTCAAACTCAACATATCAAAGACTGTGTTCCTAATCTTCCCACCCTCTTCCATAGCTTCCACTACTTATATATCATCATCACTCTCACCTCCCAGGCCTATTGTCTTGGGGTTCTACTGGCCCCTGCCCTATCTTTCATTCCTTACAAAACATTTCCAAAATATATCAGTATCTTATACAGGACACAAGCTAAAATTCTAATTCACTCTCATAATTTCTTGCCTCGACTACTGCAACTCTCTCCTTGCTGGCCTCCCCAACACCGGCTCATGTACGTAATTTAAAGCTCTAGGTCTGAGGCAGCTCTCTGTCAGTCCCTCCACTGACTTCTCAGAGTCTCCAGAACAAAATTTAAATTCATGACCCTAACATTTAAAGCACCCTCTTATATCTCTGCTCTTGTCTTAAAATACTCTCCCAACCACCCTCTTCACTCTGCTAATGACCACCTTCTATAAACCTCTTGTCACCTCCTCCCACTTCCACTTCAGAACTTTTCATGCGCTGCTCCTATTCTTTGTAACTCCTTGCTTTGCTCCACTAGACTATCCTCCTGCCTCAAATCCTTCAAAACCTTACTAAAAACGCATCACTTTCAGCCTTAATATTCACAATACATTTATCTCTCCTGTACCTCGCCCTGTTGTAGAGAAATACAAATATCCTTAAATTTGTTAGTGTATATATATATATATATATATATATATAGCAGTCCTCACTTTTGTAGCACTTGTGAACTTTAGCTCTGAAACAGTACTTATTCCGTGAGGTATGAATCAGTATATATATATATATATATATATATATATATATATATATATATATATAATTCATTAATTGTTTTTATTCTATAATTGCAAACAAGCCCTTCTTCCCATAATACAAATTTGTTCTGGAGACAGTCAACAAGTATTTAGTCTAAACAATATGTATTTCAGTACATGTAATTTCAAAACATTACAGTGTGACGTATCAGGCATAGCTGACACATGCAATCTGCATGTTCTATTTTATTGGATTTCTTAATATAAATAATCGTTTATTGGCTGTTGGTGGGAAGGTGTCATTTTTCTAGAAGGTAAAATAGGTTATACCATGTTCTTTATGTAATTCACTATAAAAGCTGTGTTTTGTTTATATTTGTGTCCAGTCAGTCAGCCAGTAGCAGACATTTTTGGATGCTTCTCTGTTGCTGACCCAAGTTTGTACAATAAAAAATGTGGTTTGTGGTGATGATTTTGCTACAACATTTGACGAGCCGAGCCAGGAGTTCATTATTTGTCCGTAGATAACACCCCGTGCTTCAGGAATTTTCTTGGGGGAGATGCTTGACAACTATTCATGGCCAAAATTAGATGTTTGCAGAGCCTAACCATGAAAATCTGTGTAGGATTGCTTGTTATGCATCCGTTCTATGGAAGCTTGGAAGCTTGTAGGAGTGACGGGACAAAGTCACACAAAATTAGCTCACCCAGACTGACTTCTACACAGAACCTGGTATGATTGCATTTTTCTGTTTGTTGTTGATAACCTAAAAATGCTAATTAGTGATATTAAATAAAATAGTGTAATTAATAGAAGTAGAATTGATTAAGATGTGCCTGTGAAGGTGATAATTACTGAGACAGAGATTAAGAGATATTAAAGAGATATTATACCTGACAAGGTGTTATTTAAGAAGCGCTGTAGATTTTAATTAAAGTAGATATATATTAACAGTGGTGAGCCTTCCATTTAAAGGTGAATGGAGAGCCTTCCATTTAAAGGCAAAAATCGTCTAGACGTTTTTTTTAGAGCGGAGCTGATTGATGAACTGATAGAGGGTCAGATTTGCTATCTATCCTCACAAGACGCCGAAGTGACAAGTGGCTGATGGAAAAAAAACATGTATGAATTGGGCACATGTGTGTGCAGTGAGGTGTGAGAAATTGAGAGAGAAAATGAGGGTTTGTCCCTCTGTTCTGTTCATAATTTTTTGAGAGTATATGAATTTACAGTTTTATGGAAGTGCGTGAACTAGCGAAAAAGCTGTGTGTGAGTGTGCAAATTGATTGTTCCAAACACTGTGAATTTTTTCATTTGTATAATTCTTTTTGAAAGAGGGGTGGGTTTTGTTTTATTTTTTGTGCTCTAAAAGTATTATGTTTTCTTCTGTAAAATGCGCATGCTGTGTGGTCTACGTTGATTGTGTTTATTTGTTGTTTTATTGAATATGCTGTTTTTGTGATCCGTTGAAAATTGCGGCATGTTACTTTAAGAATTTAGAAGCTTTATAGTAAGAGAAATATAACAGCTCTTATCCTTCGCAACCGCCTGCGCGTCCTCTCCACCCCTTGCGTCCTTACAGCTGAAGTTTTGTGGGTTTTTTCTCTCCTCCAAGATAGTGTGTTTCTAGTGTCGGCATCAACGCTCTGTCAATCACTCCACTGGCTTCCCTTAGCCTCAAGAATAAAATTTAAAATCATGACCCTAACTTACAAAGCCCTCAACAATAACGCTCCCCAACATCTCTGCTCTCATCTCCAAATACTCGCCCACCCGACCTCTTCGTTCGGCTAATGACCTTCTTCTTTCTACAACTCTTGTCACCTCCTCTCACTCCCGCCTCCAGGACTTTTCTCGTGCTGCCCCTATTCTCTGGAACTCTTTGCCTCGCTCCACCAGATTATCCTCTTGCCTCAAAACATTTAAAACCTCACCTAAAATGAATCTCTTTAAAGAAGCATATCACCCGCACCCTAACAAACTTTTCACCTCTCTCTCTTTACCACTCACTATACCTTAGATTGTAAGTCTGCAAGTTTCTATCCTAAGTACTTTGGGAATGCACCATGGACATTGGATTCCTAGCTCAAAGAAAGGGCCCTCCTTCCTTTGCTAAATGTTAATCTGTATTTATCTTTGTCTGAACTTAATTTATGTACAGCACTTAACTATAATAATAATAATAATAGTTAAAATAAGAGAGAGCTAATTAAACTGTATTTTTTGTTGAACTTTGACTTCCGATAAGCCAATATTTCTAGCTTCAAGAGGTGTGCATATTTTTTTGTAGTGGAGCATTTTGTTTGTAGAGGATTTTATGTCTATTTCCATTGCAATGGCTTTAATTTGAAGATGATGTGTTTTCCATTTTTTTTACTTAAAAGTGTTATTCTTTCTGCTAAACATGCATGTTATCTGTTCTAAGTTTGCAACACTTAGGGAGACCTGTAGCGCAGATTCTAGCCCCCACCTTCAAATTGGCACAATGCCCAGAATTAGCGGAGAGAGCTGCAATTTTTTCCTTAATGTGGTTTGAAGTTATTAGGAAAGAGAAGAATTACGTTTTATGTATGTTGCTTTTTGGAAGGTTGGAAGAATTTTTTGGGGGTGAGTTTAGCACGTAATTGAATGTTTGTGGAAAGGTTTTTTTTTCCCAATGATTTTTATTAAAGGGGGGACCATAAAAATAATTTTACAACAACAATAGAAGATAATGGTCACCTTCAGTTTTAAAAATTTTCTGTGATACACAAGTTTTAAAGAAAAATCCTAAGTTTAGAATAATGTTTAATTCTCTCCAGTGCGTGTCCAATTTATGTTTTCCCCAATTAGAGCATCGATAGAGGAAAAATACCTAGTTTCAGAGGTTCAGGCTTAGTAAGCTCTCCCAGATCCAAGCATCCACTCTCCGATTACCCGCCAAAAGTGACACCTCACTCCTTCTCTGTTTTCCTACTCCTTCACTCTTCAAGATTAAAAAGTTACAGAGACACAATCAGGCGAAGACAGCCATGGACCCCAAAATCGTAGGAATAAGGGATAGGAGTCTAGCAGTATATGAGACATCCTTTTGTTAATGGAATTGTGATTTATTTTGTGAATGACATCTTGAAAAGTAATAGAGTGTGCTTTCCAGAGTGTAGCAATGGTATTTTTAACTGCCAGCATTATCAATTGAAATAATTTATTACCATGTGAATCAAGATTTTTATGGTGTATGCCCAAAAGGTAGGATTCAATAGTTGGAATTAGTTTGGTTCTAAACAACCGAGATAATAGTAGTGTAGACTTAGTCCACACTTCTTGTACTATAGGACACAACCACCACGAGTGGAGGAAGTCACCCACAGTTTGGCATCCTGTAAAACATCTATCATTCCCTTTAGAATACATTTAATATAATATGTGAAGGATCTTTATCGATGTTTCCAGGAGACTATAACTTTTAGATCCTTTAGCTAGATTAGAGCAGGACTCTATCCATGTGTTAATTTCCCAAGATTGTCCCAGATCCCTTTCCCATTTAATCATGAAAGAAGGCTTTTGCAGCGCTAAAGAGGTGTTAAATATGCCATACAGCGATCCTAGAATTCCTTTGGATAAAGGTAAGCGTTGGCAGATTGTTTTTAGTCAAGTGCTTGTGGGCATACCATACATTTTTACCATTTTAACCACCCAGTACCATAGTCTAGTGTGATTAAAAAGTTAATGTCTGGGAATACTATATGCCAGCTGCATCTGTGCTGGGGATATGACATGACCATCAGAAAGCCATGAGCTTATCCTGTCCAGTTTAAGTGATACCCAAAATGCTCTTGAGACTCCAGTGAATGTGTCACAGAAAGAGGGTTGTCAGAAGAGTGAGGTGAGAGGTGAAAGAGGTTGGGCTAGCCGATGTACTGATTTGGCCCATCTCCATACTTTATGAGTCAGGTTGATCATCGGGTTTGAATATTTAGTCTTAAGAAAGTCTGAATCTGGGTGCCATAAGATTCTATCTCATGTTTGCAGAGCCATTTGGTAGTCCTCCAGAAAGATCCAGTTCGACTGATGTTTAATAAAATGAGCAAGTGGTACAAACGCCAACTGAGCAGCCTTAAAATAGATGTGAAAGTTAGGGGAAGAAAGACCTCCTAATGATTTATGGCGAAACAAGACTTTCTTAGCTATTCCGGCAGGCTTTATTTTGAAACTGATTTATTCCCTATTGTTTATCAGTATAGCTAGAGTCCGAAATAAGTTGAGTAGTCTAGGTAGTAAGTTCATTTTATTCAAAGAGATACTCGACCAAGATTCTATATCGGCGGTTAGCGATTTGTAAAGAGAGGGGTAGTTCGCTTTATATAATTCTGATATTGTGCCAACTATATTTACTCACAGGTATTTGACATGGGATTTGGGCCATACAAAGTTATAGGACGCCTGTAAATGGTTCACAATCTCAGAGGAAAGGCCTATACTAAGAGCTTTATCTAGATTGAGTTGTAGACCAGAAAGAGCACTATATTGATCGATGGTATGCATCAGAGCTTTCAGGGAATGTTCTGGGTTCTTAAGAGAGCAAAAAAGATCATCGGCAAAAAGTGAGCACTTTGGCCAATATCTTAACATCCCCGTTTAAGAGCGATATGGGCCTATACTTTTTTGGTTCAAGTGGATCTCTACCTTCTTTTGGGAATACTGTCAGGTCTGCCTGATTGAGCTCTGGGGATACAGGTTCACCCCTAAGAATGAAATTAAATAATTTGCAAGGGTGGGGTGCGAGAATCTCAGAACATTTTTTTTAGAATAAATTGGTAAGACCGTCAGGACCAGGGGATTTTCCATGTTTTAAGTCTTTGATGGTATCCTGTATTTCTTCACATGTCATTTCCCTATTAAGATTTTAGAGGTCTGTAGGTGTAATCGAGGGGAGGTGAAGCGAGTTTAGATGTAAGGTTAGAGTGGTATTAAGTACTGGGGGTTGAGCCAAATATATTTTTTATAACATTTTTGGAAAGTGTTATAACTGTAGGGGCTCTAATCTGAGAGATTCTGGTGCAGGAGTATTTAGTTTGGAGGGTTCTGGCTAATAGTTTGTAAAGCAGGCTTATTTGCCTTTGAGTAGAAAAGGTGGCCTGTGCGTCTAATTGCTTTTTCCGTCTTGATTGTTAAAAGACCATCAAGTTCCACCCTAACTTTTTCAATCCTTCCTCTCAGGGAGCGGGAGATCTGATTTTGTTTTTCTAATGAGGCAAGGGTTTTAGTCAATTCCTGCTCTTTTTGACTGGTCTGTTTTTTAAGGCTGGAAGCCAATTTAATACAGGTACCTCGGATAAAGGCTTTATGAGCTAGCCAAAGCCATCCTGCTGACTCTTCATCAGTGGAGTTAGTTTCAAAAAATAACTTTAGATCCGATGATATCTGAGTAATAAATAATGGGTTAGAGAGTACATACTCATCCAGCTTCCATGAGTAAGGAAGATTAAGCCTGGGGCTAAATTCAAGTACAAGGATACCGCCGCGTGGTCTGACCAGGTACAGGGGTGGATGGTAGCTCCAGATGAGCTATCAAAGAGAGAAGAGCTGATAGGAAGGGTGCCTATCCGAGAATAAGAATTATGAGTAGAGGAACAGAAAGTGAACTCTTTATCCCGCGGATGATGGCCCCTCCATGCATCTACCAATTCTAGACTATGGAAGAGATTTTTTTAGTTTGTTGGAGAAGTTTGCACCCAATGAGATCCTGGATCTATCAAGCTCTGGGTCAAGAGCCAGGTTGAAATCCCCTCCAATAATAAGCTTCCCCCAGCTCACCCCCCGCCCCCCCAAGAAAGTTAAAAAGTTTGATCAATCAAGAGTGTGGGGAAGTGGTAGGAGAGTAGAAAGTCTAACTCCCAGAACAGTGCCTTTTAGGACTATATAAGAGCCCATTGGATCTATTATTTTGGTTTCCAACTGAAATTGGAAGTTCTTGTGAATGAGTATAGCACCTCCCTCTTTTTTAGCCTTTTGGGTCATGTGGTAAAAACTAGGGTAATTCCTATGAAGATAAATAAGGGCTTTGTTTTTAGAAAAGTGTGTTTCCTGAAGGAATATCACAGAAGGTTTCATATTTTTGTAATAGAAAAAGGCCTCCTTCGCTTAAATGGAGAAATGAAGCCTTTAGTGTTGTGGGTTACAAATGTAATGTCAGAGGCAGTCATTGAGCTGAGTGTGTCAATTTGCTTTTCAGTTGGAGTGGCTTACCTTTAGCATCAGGCCTGATTGCAGCAGATGAGGACCAGCACAAATTGGAGAAGTCCCTGTGCAGAAACACAAGAACAAAAAAGAAGATAAGATAAAAGAGGTAGAGAAGAAAGAGGATTTTCACATGAAAAACATGGCTACATTTTCTGGGCAATTGCTCAACTGCAGAAGGATTAAGGAGGATTAAAACATTACCCATTTATGATAGATATTCTAGTGAGAATAGAGGTATTTAGTTCTAGGCCTTCAAGAGACTGCCCTAAATGAATTAAATGAAAAGTGTCACAATCTACTTCTTCAAGGGGGCTTGATATGAACCTAGTTCAAGCCTACCCCAGCAGAATCATGTAGTTCCTGTTCTCTGTGGCACAAAAGCTGGCTTCTGAAGAGGGCAAGGCCCAAAAGGTACAGGCAGAGAATACTACATACAGGTTATTAATAGCCCATGGCAAGACCACTCCCCAAGTCAGGATACAACAAACAGAAATAGTCTCACACTGTGGATATGTGAAAACTATCTCTCAACCTTTCTTGAATGATCAAAACAACATATTTATACTCTCCAATACCACACCCTTGTGTACATTTGTGTATGTGTGATGTCAGCCCATCTGGCTTGCAACCTTGGGCAATCAAATCTCTTGAGATCAAATTCACTAGATATCTATAGCTGGCTAGGGAAAAAACCTTGATGTGAAACTTTGCTTAGGACTGAAGTGTTTGCTTAGGGCTACTTGAAGTACATACAAACATCTGTCTTGACCCAAGGTCTTTATGTGTGAGTGTGCAATGATCTGCAGCTAACTTCTATGCAGAGCATTTTTACCAATTCCACATATGTTCTATACTGTATAAAATTTTCCCTCTTATAATATATTATAACCAGGATACATAATAACCATGTACAGTCAACATATAACACACACAATAATACATAATCCCAATGCAACAATGTCATGCTCCCTTGGCCATATTCATAAATTACTGGCAATATGAGTCCTTAAACAATTAAATCATGACACTTTCTCCCCCTTTCCTTTCAAGGCTGACATGCATATAACTACGGTATATCTACCCCCCCCCCCCCCTTTCCTTAGAGAACATGCTCCGTAAGAGCTAGGAGGAGAAAACATAATCAATGCAAATAAACTGAATATAGTAAACAGGTTGAAGATAAGCAACTCAAAATATAACAGGTTGAAGATAAGCAACTCAAAATATCATTAACATATATCCAGAGACTAGGGATATTTATAGGAGATAATGTATGGTGATTAGAGGTAAGAGGTCAAGCCTCTTCACTTATAAAGGTTTCACAGGTGTGTGGAGATGGCTATTGCTAGCTCCAAAGTTCGAATTTGAGGTGCCTGTACTACTAATATAGCAGGGATAACCAATGTTTGAAGATATAGATAAGTCATTATTGGGAGAGATGCAAAGTAGAAAACTGCATTTTTTGCTTTCTGTGATCTGGGGAAATACCATATATTATCAGGGGGGGGCGGTAAGTAGCCCTTAATCATGGGGACCAGAATATGGATACTTTAGCTAGCATGTAAATATGGCTACGGCTAGCCGCTGTAGAATCCAATATTGCTAACAAGTGGAACCCCTGGCCAGCAAGCTACGGATTCAAAGCAATTGTCTAGCAAGTAAACTGCTGTCGCTCCATAACACAACCACGCAGGGAACAGTTGTACAGGGAACTGTGTAATATGCCCAATAGTGAAGTGTTGGTAATATCAGTTGTATACATCCTAGGTACTTCTAGGTTAATTCCTATCAGGAGTAAATAAGGCAAACAATGGCATTCAAGTACATGATAAGAAAACATTAAAGGTTCCTTGTGATCTATCTAGAGCAATAGTCCTGCAATCCAGGCTTCTGAGGAAGTATGACAGAAAACAGAGAAGCAATTTACATATAGTATATTACTACAAATAGAAGCGCTCTATAGTATACCTACTGTGTTTACACAAAATAGTCAGAAAAAAATGGATAAATCCAACAAGAGAGTGTTTCATATGTATGAACTATATAGATGTGTCTACATACAGTTCCTCCGGAGAAATACACAGATGGAAATCAGAGTAAATGTCCGTCCATATAAGTCCAGAACCACAATGTAAATGCCAGAGGTGTGCAGCTTCTTCTCAGGACACCGTTCCCGCCGTGTCAAAGTAACTAGTAGAGATGATAAGAAGGGTAGGGGAAAGACAGGGCGCCACCTCCTAGTACAATATGAGTGTATAATAATCACGTCAAAACATCAATCATGATAGAGTGCTAGTAAATGGGCTTATAATTTGCCCAGGTGACAGCAATTTTTATTCTGAGTACCCTCAGAACATCGAGGGGAAGAGGAGAAGGCGACCCATACCCCGTGGGGCCCGTTAGGGAGAGAGCTGCAGGCACAATTGGAGACAGGCCTCTCCCCAGCAGGCAAACCTGGAGTGCTGCCTCCCTGGAAGACCCTACCTTGTGGGGAAGGCCCCGGAGGCCCTGGGACCTCATCCGGATCGAGCAGGCTGCAGCTGGACCGTCACAGAAGCCCCAGGGTGACGTGGACGGCAGCAGCAGAGGTGGCAGGTGCAGGAAGGGCCTGGTGATCGGGGGGCGGACATTTTGGAGCACCACGAGGCAGGCACTGCAGGAGGAGACCCACGCTCTGTGAGTACTGCAGGAAACCTCAGAGGTTCCTTAGAGACACTTGTCTGTGGCTGATTCCACAGGATATCTCTGGCCTGTACTGCCTGGCAGCTTCTGGAGCAGCAAGGTGAAGGTAAAAGGCCCATGAACGGGTGGCGGCCATTTTGTTTTTCTGGCCTATGAAGGGCACTCAGTTTCTCCCTACCCTACCACTCCTGAGGCCCAGAAATTGAGCTAATACTAAGACTCCTCTGCCACACAGTCTACTGGCTGCCACTGCCACAGAAGTATATACTGGGTATATGTGAGTCTGACCCACCTACAGCCCTTTTACCTTCAGTTTCAAAGGCAGTGATTTTACTGCTGACAAAAACATTGCATCTTTACTAACCTCAGGGGTCTGGCAGCCCCACTCCTACTATACTGGAGGCTGAATCCACTGTACCTTGCCACAGAAGTCCCAGCTGGTATCTTGGCTGAGTTTTAGAGTAAAAAAATCTGCTTCCAGCTATTGCCATACATCTGGTGTATAATATCTGACAATCTTGTATCACGCTGCCATCGTGTGGTCATTCAGGATAAGTGCAACTGCTATTTTTCTGTCTTTTTTTATCATCAACCATTGTGAGCTTAGATCTCATTTCAGCACCTGCACTGAAAAGTTGGCACTGACTACTCCTGGTGGGACTCTGAAAAATACACAATCCAGATCTGCTGGGGGCACAGAAACGCGGAGCATATCAGCCTAAGGAGATGTAGTTGACGGGGCTGTGCACAGTTCCCGCCGGCAGGGTCTGAGAGATGCTAAGACTTCACTACAGAATCTAGATATGAACAGACAAGACAGACCACAATAGACCTAAATACTTGAGAGGAAAAAGCTAATACGGAGTGACCCCCCCAGTGGAATCCACCTGACGTCTGGACATTCAATGGCTACCCCGGGAAGAAGCAGCTCCATAAAAATGGTGAAGAACAAAAAATCTTTAACTTCCAAGAAAATTGACGAACATTTCAAGGCCTCGGAAACACAGGCGGCACTGCTGAAGTATCTTGGCTCAGAGCAATCTGATACCTCAGACTTGAGGGGGCCCCACAGCCTGAGGTCTCCATCAACAGCAATTCAATGGCAAGAATTGAGGCTCTCCTGGCCTCCCACATTGATAGGGCGGTCACATCTTTGCAGAAGGACATACATGAGATTGGCCAAAGGACCCATCAACTTGAAGACACCGTTGACCAGGTGGTGGGGGCCCAGGAGAGAGACAGGGCCATTATCGCTGACAACACCTCCCGTATCTGTGGCATAGAAGATAAACTGGAGGATTTGGAGAATAGATCCAGACGATTCAACCTGAGGATCAGAGGCGTGCCTACGGCAATAGTCGACCTCCCTCGTTACCTTAAGGCCGCGATCGACGAGATCCTCTCAGGTCATCCAGACCACGAATGGGAAGTGGAGCGTGCACATAGAGCCCTTGGGGGAAGTCGTAATCTAGACCTTCCCAAAGACATCATAGTCAGGCTTCTACGCCAACAATCTAGGGACCTGATCCTGGCAACTACCCGCAAAAAGGCTATGATCATAGGCCCAGACGGGGCCAAACTTCAATTTTTTGCGGATCTCTCCCCTTCCACGCTTCAAAAACGGAGGCTGATGAAGCCTGCCCTGGAAGTCCTTCTCCGCCATGACATCAGGTACCGTTGGGGATTCCCATTTGCCCTAATTTTCTCAGTGGGGAGCACCCAGTATACAACGCGTTCTCTAGAAGACTGCCAAGAGCTTCTAAAGAGTCTGGATCTTACTGGGGGGGACCCGACTTCGACATCACCTGCATCGGCAGCTTTATCTCTCCCGAAAAGACAATGGTCGGAAGTGACCAGGCAAAAGAGGCCCACTGACCAAGCCTCAAAAATCACTCATAGGCGTCCCACCCAGATCATGGACTCGTAAATGCAATAACTCAGTTAATGCCATCTCCAGAGACTTTCAATAAGGCTGGTCCGCTTGAAAAGGCAACAGGCTACCAAAGACTTATTTCGGCATCCACAGGAGTTACAAGGGCTTAAAAACACCATACCAAAATTCCTTGGTAGAGACTAACATGGAAGTCTCCTGGAACTGACCTAGCCTTTTCTCAGGACATTTTATTTTTCTTACTTTTTTACTTAGGTCCTCTAAGGAGCCTGGGGCCCTAAGCGGGGCCATGTCAACCAAAGACTTTTGAAATGTTGCTAACCCATGTTTTGTTTTCCTTCCTTTTTTAGCAGGTTTTAGCTGACTGATAAAGTTATAAGTTTTAATTTACATGCAGATAGTATAGTCAGTCCGTCAGGATCCTTCCTCACTGGACCGGGTCTAAAGGTTTACTCTGCTTTTAGTTCAGATAGAAAATTAGGTTGTTAATGCTTAAATAAGCTATTCAAGGTTCTGGCTTTATTCTGTTTCCTTAATGCTTCTCTAGATTACTTTTGCCTGTCCTTGCTGGCGGGAATTGGAGCAGGGGCCCTAGTGTTCTGAGAGGGTAGAATGCTTAAGACAGGGCGGGTGGTCTTGGGACAGCAAGACCTCTTGACAACAATTGTACTTTCTTCCCTTTGTGTTCTCTTCACTGCTGCTCTTCTCTTTGTCACCTATCTGCTTGGGTTCTCTTGCCCCTATACTCCCCCTTACTGTCTAACTGGAACCTGCCACTTAGTGCTTCCTCATACTTGTTATCTCTCCCTCTATGGCTGTCTAGGGGATTTAGAACCAAATCAGGGTTCACTCTACATAGCTGGGGTAGAGGCGGCGGCCTGTCTGCTGGACAGTGGGCCAAGCTGCCTGGCCTCAGAGAGTGGAGGACCTCTGGTACTATTGGAACGGATCTCTTTTCAGCCTAGTGAGTTGGGTTCTAACAGCTCTGAGACACTACCAGACTTGTCTGGTACTATCTTGCCTCCTGTAGATCTCTTGGGACCGCACCTGTACTACTTATACTCATGCCTCTTTTACCCCCACAGAGCTAAACATACTGGACCTCTTCTTGGCCGGGCTCAACCACTCCTATCCCCAAGAGGGGGAAATCCGCTTTGCACTCTCTCCTTGGCGCTCCTCCGGAAGGGTAAGGCTACGCTAATGCATCAGATATATACACCTCTAGTTTACCCATGACCACACCGATGACAATACTTACCCATAATGTGAAGGGTTTCAACTCCCCCTTCAAGCGAAGGAAGGCTTTCCTTTATTATAAGACCCTTAACCCCATGGTGATCTTCTTACAGGAGACACATTTTGCCAGGAATAAAGTCCCAACCTACCTTGACAAAAATTATCCTCATTTTTATTACTCTACCCAGGTCTCCAAAAAAGAAGGAGTTGCAGTTTTGCTCCATAAGAGCCTCCAATTTCAATTAACAACTAAGATAGTGGACCAGGAGGGCTACTACATCATTTTAAAGGGGACGATTTTGGGTTCTCCAGTTTCACTGGCCTCCTTTTATGCCCCTACGAAAACACCACATAAGACCCTGATCAGATTCCTAAGGGTTCTGGAGGGGGGAGAATGGGGCAAACTAATTATAGGAGGGGACTTTAATCTGGTATTAGACCCAGTGGCAGATAAATCTAAACCTCCACAAGAAGATCGCTACTCCAAAAAGAACAGGCAAATCTTAAAACTTCTGCACTCCTTAGACCTAGTTGACGCCTGGAGAGGTCTGCACCCAAGAGGGAGGGATTTCACTTTTTATTCCCCCACCCCCGGGACTTATTCGCGTATAGACACAATATACATATGTAATTCGCTTCTAGATAGCTCAAACAAAGCGGATATAGTTCCGTGCACTTGGTCGGATCAAACGGCGGTCATACTTGAGGTAGACCTGGGAGTTCAATCTCGGATGCCCTATACCTGGAGACTTAATGAATACCTGGTTTCGCAATCCGGATTCCAGGAACAAACTGAGAGGGAGTTGGCAGAATTTTTCGAGTCCAATGCGGGTGGGGAGACAGGGGCGGGATGAGTTTGGATGGCGCACAAAGCCTACATCAGGGGGGTGTTTATCAAGCTAGCCTCCCAACATAGGAAACAGAACAGGCTAAAAGAAAAGGAGCTAACAGAGAAACTAACTCAGTTAGAGCGGCAACATCAGCTTTCTCCCTCGATAGCTTTAAGGAAACAGATAGATAGAACCAGGCTAGAGCTGGATAGTATACTGACCATAAAAACGGATAAGGCATTAAGGAGGACTCAACATTTGTTTTATGCCAAGGCGAATAAACCTGACAAGCTACTAGCAAGGAGTTTAAAAACTAAATATGCCCAAGCCAGGGTATCCCAAATCAGAAATAGGAAGGGGGATCTCACCTACAGCCAAAGCGAAATTCAGGAGGTCTTTAGGGATTTCTATCAAAATATTTACTCCACTCAGAAATTGGCCCCAGAGAATGTTATTCATTCCTATCTAAACTCCCTTGATTTGCCCCAGATTTCACCTTTGGACTTACAAAACTTGAATAAAGATGTTACTGTCAAAGAAATTCTAGATGCCATTAAAGAACTGAAGCTAGGGAAGTCCCCCGGCCCGGATGGGTTCACTAACATCTATTACAAAAAGTTCTCAGAAATTCTGGCCCCACATTTATGTAGTCTATTCAATTCAATTCTAAGAGGAGAGACGACTCCCCCTGAGCTGAACCATGCGGACTTGACGCTCTTCCCTAAGGAAGGCCGAGATCCAAAGGAAGCTAAAAATTATAGACCAATCTCGCTTCTTAATGGCGACGTTAAACTGCTGGCCAAAATTTTCTCCCAGAGGATCTAAATTTTCCTACCCGCCTTAATACATAAGGACCAATCAGGCTTTATTCCAAACAGGCAGACTAATGACAACATTAGGAGGACTCTAAATGTTATTCATTTGGCTAGGTCTAGAGGTCTCCCTGTGTGCCTGCTCGCATTGGACATCGAAAAGGCGTTTGATACCCTGGAATGGCCCTTCCTATTCGCCACTTTGGCAAAGTTTGGGTTCAGAGGAAACTTCCTAAACCTATTGCGTACATATTATACACTTCCTAGGGCCACACTAAAACTGCCTGGCTCCCATACGGCCAGCATTAAAATCGAGAGAGGTACGAGACAGGGCTGCCCTCTGTCTCCTCTTCTTTTTGCTCTGGCCATTGAGCCTTTGGCTCAAGCGATCAGAGCTAACTCCTCTATAGAGGGGGTGCGGGTGGGGCACCAGCATCTGAAGTGTTCCTTGTTTGCTGATGACCTTCTCTGCACTCTCTCGAATTCTAGCTCCTCCGTAGGCGCCCTGATGGACACGATAGGGGTCTATGGCAACTTGTCAGGCTTGAGGCTAAACCAGGACAAGACAGAAGCTTTGAGTGTTGGGATCCCTTTGGATATTGTGAACCACCTGAAGGGAACTCATAAATTTCTATGGCCCCCCTCACACATCAAATATCTAGGGATTAACTTGACCAACACATTAACTAATATGTATAAGGCTAACTATCCACCTCTCTACAGGACTCTGCGGAGAGACCTGGAAAACTGGAATAAACGGCATATCTCATGGACGGGTAGAGTAGTCACGGTTAAAATGGACATATTGCCGAGGCTGCTCTATCTTGCCAGGACGCTGCCAATCCAGGTAAATAATACAGAATTGGCCCGCTTCCAGACACAAGTATTTCGGTTTATATGGAGAAATAGACCCCCTAAGATAGCGAGAAAAACGATGTATGTACATAAATCCAAGGGGGGCCTATCTTGTCCTAATTTCCTGAATTACTTCAGAGCAGCCCAGCTTGCCTCTGTCCCCCTAGCTCACTCCATTCCACTCCAACCAAACTGGGTCTTTGTAGAGGAGTTGCAGATGGCCCCGCTTACGTGGGGTATTATCCTGTGGGCTCCAGGTGCAAGCGCTTTCTACTCTAGAATACAGAATCCCATAACTAAATTTACACTAAGAGTTTGGATCTGGGCTAGGAGGAAATACAAACTAAATCACCCGGTATCTCCCCTCACATCAATCTTTACATCACCCTCCTTATCAACCACCATCACTGCAGAGTCCAAGGAATATTGGACTTCGCATGGTCTAGATAAACTGGGGGCTTGGTTTGAGGGAGGTTTGATGAGAACTTCAGAATCTATGATTAGGAACTTTGAGGTACCACACCGGGAACTTTTCAACTACATTAAAATAAGAAGCTGGATTGAAGAGATACAAAGAACCCATGGGCCCCCGAGGGACTCTTGGATGTCGGTAGTGTGTAAAAGTGAGGTCCTGTCCAAAGGAATTTTAGGGTCAATATACAAAATCTTCAATAGTCCACCAAGCACTTGGAGGCCTTCCTTTGTTTCGAAGTGGGAGTGGGACCTAGGACAAAATTGGGATGGGAATAAATGGGCTGAATCCTTATCGAACCTATCTAAGGGTTCATTTAATTATAGTTTATTAGAAACCTCTCTTAAGATTTTACACCGGACATACACAACTCCAGTTTGACTAAATAAGATATCCCAAACAATCCCAGATAGATGTTTTAGGGGGTGCCAAGGTAGGGGAGACTTTATACACACCTGGTGGAGCTGCCCTAAGGTATTTAAAATTTGGTCAGAAACGACCAGTCTAATCTCAAGAACACTCAAAACCCCACTCCAACCATCAATAGCAGTCTGTCTCCTGGGAGCTCGCTTCTCAAAACTGGGAAGGGAGGGGAATAAATTGGCCCAACTGATATTTCTAGCAGCTAAGAATACCATCGCAAGACGATGGAAGAGCAGGGACATTAATTTCCAGGAAGTAACAAACAAAATAAATTTTATTTGCATCAATGAGAGGATGACCCACATCATATCAGATACACATCACTGCTTCTTGGAGGTTTGGGAACCCTGGATCTTATTCACAAATAGTAATATATAACAACTAAGTAAAGGGAACACATTAAAGAAGCCATTCCTGTTGAGCGGCTGAGGAGTGGAGTGTGGAGCGGACGGGAAGAAATGGTGAGAGGACCCTGAGAGATATCTCTTCAGCATTCCAGAGGTACAGGGGGGGAGGAAGGTTACCTTAAGATTGGTTGAACGGGGAATTGCTGGGGGAAGACACTCCACCATATGTTTTGTACAATGCTACTTGTTTTCTCTCTACTTTATTTTTCTTTTATCATATTTCTTGCTGCTCTGGTTCATCTATGGAAATGTGAATTTCTGCAATTTGAACAATGTGACCTTATAAGCTGTATATATTGCTGAATCTAAAGAAACTAATGTGAATATATTTGGACAGAATCACCAAAAATACGAAAAAAAGAGTTGTAATGGAGTTTTTATTTAAATGGAATGGTTTCAACATGTTAGCAATACGATGTTAGTTATGAGACAACTTTTGGTCTATGTTTTTCATTATTCTTTTTTGTCTTGTCTTTGCAATTCCAGAACTTCTCAATAAAATTTATGTTATAAAAAAAAAAAACATCAATCATATAGTGTTTCACTCACATGTGATAACCCCATGTTATGAGGTATCTGTATGGATTAAAAGGGGTAGCTCTGGAAGTCCCCGATGTCCAATCCTCAGATCTCAATCCCAGGCACAGGATACAATCCAGATAGTCTTGTAGCAGGTATAGTTGGATCACTAATGCTATTGGGTACACTATTATATAGTGTCTACAGAACAAAATATGATACCAACTCATGTCTACTATAGATGACAATTGAAACACACTAGTACAAACAATAGTGTGTTTATCATATATTTATTGCACCATACAATCCCCAGTACATGCCATATATGGTTAATAGGGATAGGCACAATGAAAATAAATAAAATCAATAATCTAAAAACATCAAATAGTATCTGAGGAAGTATGCTGGGGTATTTATGCGCCCATAGTCCCCGTATGTCTTTCTCAAATGAGGAGCTATGGTCCTGCTTGAGCACAAAAGAGCTAGCAGCCAGATGGATGAAAAGTCAAGTACTCTGGTCAGAGGTTAGTACTGAAAGCTGAGTCTTAAGATACTGGCGAATCCCTAGAAGATTGTGGATCAGAAGAAGGAGCTGGCCTTGGAAGGTTAGAAGGGAAGGAAAGCCTTTTCTGCCTCTTTTGTCTCATAACTTCTGTCCACTGTATGCATGGAACAGGATTGCTTGAAACAGTCTGAGAGCCCTTTATGTTTTCCTCTGTAGTGAGGCCCAGTCTCCTTAGCAGTCCTAGGCATTCCTCCCGCGATTGGGAAGTGTGCTGAGTTCCATTATACTGAAAAGAGTGGGGAGTTATCCGTACTTGAAATCGTTTTCATTTTACGAGTATTAGTCAGAATCAGGTCTCTAGTTTGCTGCCTTAGGAGCCTTACTATTACATTTTTTGGGAGATCTTGGGTTCTGGCTCTACCAAAAGCTCTATGAGCCCATTCTATTTCTTATACATGGTCTGGTTGATCTGCAAGTATTGTGGCGATGGTGGTCTTTAGGTAGCGAGGTCGATCACTATGAAGGCACTCCTCTAATCCTGATATTAAATCGTCTTGAACGATTTTCCAAGTGCTCCAGCTTATCCTCCAGGGTAGAGATTCTGGAGGAGTTCTGATCGATCTCCGCTCTGTCTCTCTCTTGCACCTCTATGATTTGATCAGAGGTCTCTTCCAGCAACTGTGTCCGTTGTCCAATATTGTGTATATCTTTCTGAAGAGCTGTCACAGCAAAATTAAGATGGGTTTGGAGAAGACCTTCTATTTTGGCCATAGCTTGTTCTGTTAAGTTGACATTCGGCTGGGACATGGCCATAGAGACTTTGGAGTCAGAAAGGTCAGATTGGCCTGAGACAGCTTCCTGAGCTGGAGCAGCACAGGCTTCTGAGGATTTAAAATGTTCATCAATGCTCTTTGTGGCCAGGTTTCTTTTATTCTTCACCATGGTGTAAGATATTGATCGAGAGGTTTGGTTGAAACTTTAGTATAGTGTTCGGTACTTGCGAACGGCTCCCGCTTCCAGGATCTTTATATAGTGAGTTACATCGAGGCTGTATCCTGGTTCATTGTGTTAAAGCAGCATGTCCTTGCTGGCTGGCAGGTGCAACCAGGTTTCTGGTTACATCAGAAAGTGCAGCCCAATGAGAGTGTTCCCCAATTGTAATAAGTCCACAACAAATTTCAGCTTTTAGTAGATGTGTGTGAGAGTTCAGTGCTTAGTTATCAATATCCCTTTTTGTGATTGGGAAGAATTTCAGTTCACAAGTAGAACTCAGTGGTTGGTACAGGCTGTAATATTCAAATTGGGGCACTAGGTGGCAGGCTGGCACTGAGATATCTGAGAAAATATGAGTCCGGGCTCTTCAGGATAGTATGGCTGCGTAGTATTCTACAGCAAAGTTCTTAGGGGAGTACGCACTTTTCAAGGTTTCAATTCAGCACTCCCTTTGAGACACTTTAAAGATCAGTGACAGCGTTATGTCTGAGATTATCTTAGGAAAAGGCTTGTGTTTTTTAGGTGTGTGGAGTGCTGCAATGTTTGTTTGAGTATAAGTTTTAATAAACTGGCTGTTCTGTGGGGCTCTTTGTGATTCTCTCAAAGTGCAGGGCCTAGGAAGAGTAGCCCTCTAGCCGGATTGCTGTAAAGCTTGGCTCAGTTTGCCCTCACTGGGAGGACCTGTGCCTGTGTTGTTGTGTAAGGGCTACATTTGTTTGTTTTCCATCCTTTCAGTCTCCAGTTCATAGGCTTCTGTGTGCCTCTTTTGCCCAGTTTACTGGTGGCTAACCACAACACAAACAGCCCCCAGCTGATTTAGGGGTCTAGAAGGTCTTTTATGTGGATATAGCGTGATTAGGCCTGTGGTGGGAGGTATTGATTGCAGGCCTCCACTCCAGATCTGCCAAGATGGCGGTCGCTTGTTAACTGGCCTCTCTGCCCCCGCCTGCTGTTTCTGCCTGTTGCCTAGTGGCTGCTCTGGGCGCCCCTGTACAGGGTAGCCTCCTCCACAAGATTCCTCAAGCGCTTCTGGGCAATCTTTTGGTGTAAAGATGTAGCATGGCAGCACTGGTGTAGGCCGCAAGCCTACCTCTGTGGAAAGGTTTTTAAGGTAAGGAGGTGTAGGTAGAAAAGAGGTTTTGAAAAGAAAGGGTAAATCCTCTGTGTGAAGTTTGCTCCTTAGACAGGATTTTGCAAGTTATTAAGAAGGACATTGTATAGATGAAATTGGTCCAATGTGAGATCATTAATTAATATCTGTGTTTAAAGTTAGTAAGAGATGTGAGCGACTGCTCAGTCCACCTTAAATAATATCTGTAGCAAGATTTATACTGATAAGATAAAGTCTGTGGAACTAACAGTAAGAAATGGTTTGTTTTGTTATTTAGTCATGTTTCAGAAATAATTTAGAAAAGGCTTTATGATTTAATGAGGATTTCCCTGAGTATAGTGTCTTTGCTCAAAGTACTGTGATAACTCCATCCCTTCGCCAGAAGGTTCCCACCTCCTTGTACCCTTAACGGTACAGTTCAGGCAGTGAAAGTTGTCCCGGTAAAGATGTAAGAATGTACTCTTAGAGTTACTTATGTAGATCGGATCACTCGTGCACAGAGTAATTGTCTACCTTCCCATCTAATAAGAAGTATTGTGTGTTATTTACTGCTAGTAATTAGAGTAACTTACCCTATTTTGCACCTTCTGCACCAGCATTAGCTCCCCCCCTGTTGCAAGTGTAATAATGATTTTTATGGAAATATTGATGAGATAAAGGATTTAATGAGTAAGTTAAAGATTTATTTCAGTGAAATTATACTTGATTATAGAAAATATTGTTTGAGAAATTGGCTTATGTCATATATTTTTTTAGGTTTTACATATATTTTGATTCTTTTGATTCAATTATGTTTAGGATTATGTATATATATATATATATATATATAATATATATTGCTAATTTTGATTGTTTTGGTTTTTTGAATATTACAAAGTGATTTGAGCATATAGAGTATTCCGTGAGCTCATAATTATTTAATTATATATTCTATGTTGTTTGTCTGGATCCTAATTATGTTATATTTATCAGCAGATTTTTATGCCGGTATGACATCTGTTCTGTAGAGATTGTTTTCCAAAGGAGAAATGGGGGTCTTGTTGTGGAGTGTTGTGGATTGCATTGTGGATTGGAGATGTTCATGTTTGTCCGTGTGCGTGTGGATGCTTTCTTTCTGTATGATTGAGTGCTGTGTACACCCCCTCTATATCTATCTATTGGGGTTGAGTGAGTGAACATGGAGTAGAAAGTGATATGAGAGTGTTGTTATCTGATGGGGAAATGTTCCTTGTAGATGATGCCATTTTGTGATGTGTCTATGTGTGGAAATGGTCATGTATGTTCTGATTGTCACGTGGATTCTGAGGCTTGATTTGCTGGCATGGTATATACTGAATATTGGTGGTCACATAGAGTACCAGTGTCCATATTATATCATTGCATTTTTTTTAGGGATTGTCCATTATATCTGTCGGACAGTATGATAAAGTTGATATGGAGAATATAGTCTGAAATCTGACTGTGACGATCCGAGAGTAGGGGCTATACAAGCCCAGAGCCACCTGCTCTAGACTACAGGTTATCTACCCACAAGGACTGTTAGGTTCTTTGAAATCTCTGCACCAGCACCCTGATATTTGGCTTCTGTATCAGTGCGAGTCTCTACATCAGTAATCAGTGCTTGCAGGAGTCCCAGTAACCGTCCTGTGGTAGTGACCAGGACAGGTTACTTGTACGGTGGAGACAGGTTCAGTATCGCAGCCACCAGGAACATAGTCAGAGATACACAATTTCTATGTATCTCCAAGTAAACTGATTTATTTTTGAAAATGACAGCAGTATTTATAGGGGATAGATATAGAGGGGGTGTACACAGCACAGCAATAGAAGGGGGTGGCAGACAATTACAGGAGATGACCCCACATGGGGTCTGGCAGTAGCTTCCTGAGATCAATAGGATTAACCTTCAATCCACATCCTGTCCTTTTTAGCACATATCAGATGGGAGTAACTTAATCTGGCAAACAATGGAACAAAGCAGATTTACAAAGACAATGGAGGTGTTTATGCAGATAATCCATTGGAGTCAATAACTCTGGTGGCTCAATAACCCAACACCCAGGCTGAGAAAAAGGGATCTGTGACACTGATCAATTTCAGATTTATATTTGTGTTTATATGCCGTCAGCCATTTTGGATAATGGCTAATAAAGGTTTTTTTTTTTTCTTTTTTTATCTTGTTCCTACTTATGTTAAATACTTTTTATTTCATAAATATAGAATTGTTAAAGAACTGGGTTATTGAAAAAAGACAAAGAGAGATATTATGTAACTACATCTCACTTCTAAAGTTGTACACTGAAATGTTTTGGGGGAAAAAAACAAACAGTTTTGTTTCTGCTTAAAAGGACCAGAACAGTTTGTGATAAGATTCCAATGTAGAGTGAAGTACATTTTTTAGAGTAATATTTAGAAGTACACTACCTGTTCCAAAGACATGATTATAATTATTAAGGTTATGTAGATAACAATTAACAAGGTGAAATTATTTTATGGGTTATGATAAGCGTACAGGATAGTCAGAAATGTCAACTGACTAAGACTATATTTTTTATTAGTTTTCTTTTTTCTAAGATTTTATTTTCCCTTTAAATTTAGTTTTTTCTGACCAGGCTATTTTATTAGTTGTAATTGTTTATGCTCATTTGAAGCTAACCTCCTCAAGTTGACATTTCTCTCTGTCGGAATAAATGTGTTATGTGCACAATACCTGTCTCCTGGTTAGTATTGGAAAGTACACATATCACTAGAAATCACTGTATGATATATTATCTGGTTAAAGATCCTTATCATACCAATTCTGTTTTATTTTATACGTTATGTTTTGTTTATCCATGTTGGATAAATACTGTGATATTGTGACATATATTTTTACAGACCAATTCCCAGCTCAGATGATGCCCATGATGCAAATAGATAGAGAATTGGGAAAATATTTCCAATGTATTTCTAGGACTCTAAGAAAGGAACATGATAAGAGGTGGATTACATTATGATTTAAGAAAATATTTTTGAGCTTTATTAGTAAATATATATTGACAGTAATAAAATTAGTAAATTCCTTTTAAATATACAACCTGTTACAGGATAAATCAAGTAATGAATTATCACTTATAGAGAAATAATTAGCAGTTTTGAAACTGTCATAATGATAATTTAGGTATTTCATATGTTTATTAGGTTTTGCCCAATTTACATTATTGATTTAATTGATTTTAGATTATACCACCCCTTGTTTATTATAGAGTTATACATATGTTAAATTTAATTTACAGGTAGGGAAAATTTAGGGTAAGAATATATGATGAGAGGCTATCTAGTTGAAAGATGTATGAAAGTTTCTTGTATGACAGATCTTGTATGTTTGGATTTTTGTTTTTATTTTTGTGACATTTGCCTAACCCAGAAGAAGATGACAAGGAGAAGAAAAGACAAGCGTGCCCTGATATATGATGAAAGAAAGTCTCTACCAAGTGCCTATCCTGATGGCAATAGGTAATAACAGAGGGGAAAACAGATACAGAGTTTGCTGACTAAAGACAAAGCCCAGACAGAAATCTTGTCTGCACCCAAGAAAAAGGGGAAAGGTCAAACTCTTGTTCATTGATATGAACATACTGTAATACATATATCTAATGGCAAAGAAAAAAGATGTAAAGATCTGTGAGAAAGTCACATACTCCTTGTCCTGTGCCTGAATACCTGCACATGATGACCTATTGCTTCGGCCAATGGATCTCACCATCCAGAAGCAAGTGATCCGCCTGTTTATCATTTACCGTATGGACAAAGAGGGGCCTGGCTAAGTGTGATGTGTAAGACTGGGCCTGTATGAAGTTTGTCTGAGCATATGTTTTCATTGTTTTGTCATTTTTACTTTTTCTGTCCTTCGGCTTCTAACATTTCTGCACCTTGTTCTATCAACTTGCTAGGATCTAGTACATACTAACATCTGATAAGGAAGGTAATTAGGGAAAAAGAAAGTTATCATGCATACACTCTGGGTTATTAATAATGTCAGTACAAACTTTATCGGTTATTAAAATTACCTTTATCATCTAAATGCCTCATAAGGCAATAGGTATAATGGGAAATTAGATCTATGGCCTAGTTATTGGTAATTGGTTGAAAAATTAAGTGAGGCCATTTTGTTTGCATTAACCATTGTGTTTTATTTTACATATCTTGACTTGTATATCTATTGCACTGCTATCTGGACTATCTTTTGGTAACATTTAACAGTATATGTGGATGATTTCATCAACCCCATTATTTATTATTACTTTTATTATTATGTAACGCGCCAACATATTCCGTAGAGCTATACAGGGGAAAAGAACAAGGAAAAATATAATTTTAACAAACTGCAGAAAATGGAGGGCCCTGTTTTGAGCTTAGAATCTTTGTATAAAGTGCTTTTTTACCCAAAGCACTTTACAAGATTGGAAATGCTCTACTTACACTCTAAAGGGAATGAAAGAGGCGGCAGATAAGGAATAGAAAGGGTCAGGAAGAAAGTGAATTTTAATTAGGTAGGAAGGTATGCAAAGTTAGTGTTTTTTCGTATAGAAGGAAAAGGAAATCATCTGAGAATCTACAGAAGTGTTTCTGCTTATGAGCTTTAGAAGAGGGAGGAGATAGTGAATGGAGGAAGGAGAGTAGCTCATGGGAGCATAAGAGAGGAGAGCAGAGCAAGGAAGGTGAGATGGTTATGTTGGAGACATTATGTGGAAAGGATGAGAAGATGGCTTGAGGAAAAGACAGGAAGTTATGAGGAAGGAAAAGGCATGAGGAAGCATTGTGTACTAGATTAATTAGGTATAGTTAGCAGGTGTTGTTAATTGATCAGCTGTAGGAAATTTGAGTGACTCAATAAATCAAGAGAAACAAGGGGCGGGTGGGGTGAGGACTCTTTCCTTGTTATATGGATTTAGTCAAACAGGTGCTCACTATTTTATCCAAACTTATTTTTGTGGATTTATTTTTTTCATCAGAATTAGATTTTTTCTTGCTTGTGCTTTCTAATCACTGATTGTAAAGCTTGAATTTAGCAGACTTTAATATCTGGACTGTAAACTCAGTGCTATGGATTCTATTATTGAGAGACTTTTCCATTGTTCCACAGATCATATCGAACTACTGTAATTGCATTTTAACATGTATTGTTGTTTATTATTCCTCTGATAATTGTGATTTTCTTTTGCAATGTCCTTGTGAGGAAGATTGTCAGGTAATAGTGCAAATAGTGAAATATTTTATCTCCATGTTGAAACTCATCTGTGCTGATCCTTTAAGGACCTTGAGTCCTTTTCGGAGACAGTATAAAGATCATGCCTCGACTTCCTCACATGGTTTTCATTTTACTGTTTTAAATTTTAGTTGCATACTTGAAAGGTTCATTAAGATTGCACACTAGATAAAATATTTGTATTTATCTACTTTTTGATTATTTAGATGAAACTTATCATAGGGGGGAGTGTTGTAGACAAATACAAATATCCTTAAATTATGTATATATATATATATATATATATATATATATATATATATATATATATATATATATATATATACACACACACACACTATCATTCATCACTTTTGTAGAGCACTCGTGAACATTAGCTCTGAAACAGTATTCAGTCCCTTGTAGGCTTGTTACACAAAGGATAATATCTCTTCAAATAAAAAATTGCTAAAACAAAACATAGTTAGGTTCCCTCATATTCTATTCCCTATTCTCCCATCCCTAAAATTAATTTTCTGTATGCCACATAGACTGGATTCCTTTTACTCTCTCACTTCCAGCTCTTCTTTCTTCTCCTCCACTATCTCTTGCACCATCACATTTTCATTAGAAATTTAGGTGAATAGCCAATGTACTTCCTTTGCATGGCACTCCAGTTGAAGCCTTCAAGTCTCACATTGGGTCAACACCTCCCTTTTCTCACTGCAGACATAAATTATTTACATATTCTAGCTAGCAGTATAGGATTTGAGGACATTAATGTTTCTTTTTTTCATTCAAATAATCACATATAATAACAATATTACACATGTAAGAATATGTGTAAAAACAGAATGGTCTGAAAGCTTGCATTTCCTTTAATTAGGTGAAACTAAACTATTTAGGCTTTTTTATTTTATATAAGTGTTTCAGCAAGGTATATAGGATTTCATTTTATTCTTTACAGTGTAATATCAATGTTTACACTTCATTTACTTTTAAGAAGTTAATAAGATGTATATGATCTTCTAAAACAGCCCATTGTTTTCCTATTTATTCCAATGCATGCTGGCATTCCTCCAAACTGGCAGTACTGCCTTTGGGAATTAGGATAACTTATGTTCAACTTACTTGGTGAGGACTACTCACTGTGTCTCGTGTCTGTTAGAAGCAATATTCAGGTTTCTTGGTGGTGGTTTACACAAAATCACCAGTAATGTATTGGTGTAGTGGACAGTTATTGTCATGTAACAGGCAAAAGAAAGTCATTGCCTAAATCACACGTGTCTGGACACAATTAAATCTAGAGTATAATTTAAAAATAACACTTTATTGAATTATTGTATATCATTGTCAGATTGCCTTAGATAAAGAACGTGGACTAATAAAATAAAAACTATTAAAATACTCAAAACAGAAAGAAAATCCTGACAGCCTGAGACATAGGGAACCAAGAAACAATAATATATGAATAAGGTATATTACTGTTACTCTCACACTGTACATAATCATTGTGATAATACAAATATAGTTCTTACCTTTAATTATGTTGATTCAGCAAATATGATATATGTTGTAGTAGGAAAAAGTATAGACTGCCTTTTTTTAAAATAAGTATCAAAATTATAAGGGTGTTGAATGTTTATCACTATAAAAAAATACAAAGTTAAGTAAGTAACACACTAATTGCAGATAAGTTGTTTGAGCTTTGAAATAAAATAACATATCTTTACAAAGAATGACAAAACAATGTTTTTAATTGCATTAAACACCGCCCCCACTCACAAACCATGAGAGTGAAATCAATATACTGTGCACTCGTGAAGTATTTTAGTAACATGTTTAGCAATAATGAACAATGGATTGGCAAAAGGTTTGGTACACAATAATATATATTATTTTAGCATAACAAAAGTGTTTTGCTAGAACCGGTCAAAGAAGGATGTAAAATAAGGAACATCACCTACTTTCTGGAAAAGGACACCTGTGACTCAACTGAAAGACATATCCTCTTAAAGATGCCCAAAATTAAATGTTTTTTGTTTTGTTTTTTTATTGTTCACGTTGGCAGTGTGCCAAAGAATGAGAATATTATTAAAAAATAATATATATAATTTAAAACCTCTTATTTTTATTCCATGTGACTCCAACTTCAGATCTGATGAAACAGTATGTTGATGCTGGCTCACTCAAGGGGCTTCTATGTAAATTATCGGGTGTGTACATGGCTATGCACAGAACTGATTTTGGCTCACTCACAGAGCCTGCAGGAACAGTGTGAACTTACACCCGTCCCTGTAATTTACTTAGATTGACTAAGGAAAGGATTACATCTACTGCTGGTCTAGAGTTGCAAATGGAGTTTCATGGAATAAAAATAAAACATTTTAAAAATATGTAGGTCTAAATGACCAATGTACTTCAACAAAAAAAGACACTTGTTTGTCAAGTGTGTTCCAAACTAACTAAGTATTAGCAGCTGTGTAAACCATGTATGTGCATTTCTGGGGGATATCTGAAAGTTTGAAGACCTGGTTTATAAAATACAGGAATCAGTTTTGTGTTTTTTACATCACTTTCTCAGAACTGAATCATGAGGGTGTTTGCTTTGGCTATCAGTGAAGAGAAGGGTGAGGAAGTAGAACCCTTCCCCAGAACCAGACTCCTTGCATCAGAGGATGGAAACACAGTTTTCCATAAATATATTCTACACACACACACACACATTGTGTTGAGTCCTGTAAGAGATGATATACACACACAAAGGAAAATAAACTCATAAATTGGTCTTTAAATGGACAACTGGATATATTGAAATAAATGAGCAGGCATCTCAACAATATTTTGAGTTTGGTCAAAGGCTTTTCTTCGGAGCAAAATCAGGCAATTTCGGTATCCAAAGTGTAAATATGAATCAGATCAGATATGATATTGTTGATTAATAACGGTGTAATATCTTCACTAAACACCTAGAATCAAGAGCAATAAGAGAGACCAAAAATTAAAGCAGATAAAATAAAGTCAGTAGTGCAGTGGTTCTCAAACCTCTCCTCAAGACCCAACATACAGGCCGTGATTTTGCTTTAAACACTGTTTGAACACAGATGAGGCTATTAGAGCCTGCTGAAGAATATTCGTTTCTCCTGTGTTCACACAGTGTTAAAGCGAAATCATGCCCTGACTGGTGAGTGTCGGGGAGAGGTTTGAGAACGGGTGCTGTAGTGTATACAGTATTAATAAACAAACAAAAAAGATTAGGCCCAGACATAGAACACATCTGTCTTTTAAAAAGAAATGCACTTTTAAATAATATTACTGTAGTTACTAATATGTAAACTAACTACTAAAATGCTATCATGATTCAAGTAAGTGAAGTGGATACAATAAAGTAACATCAACATTTTCAAAGACAGCGCTGAAAATCAATATGTGCATCACTGTTCGGAGCAATATAAAATGGCAAAGCATTTACAAAACTGCTAACTTGCGTTGCATAAATAAACATTTATTCTGCTCAAGTGTATTATGACAGATCATGTTTTACTTACAAAATAAAAAATGGCTTTACTAGAATAATGTCAGTTATAATATATGTATCACTCCATCCCTTGAAATTGATGCCTTTGAAGTAGGACCCACAATATAGGGGGAGAAAGTGTATTTGTCTACATTGCTAGCAGCTCATGTTACACTACAGTCGGCTACGAATATGTGTCTTACAAAGTGGTCACAAAAGATTTTCCATTTGGTATGTCTCCCCTGGGCGGTTTTCACTCAGGAGAGAATACATCATTCATAGTGTGGAGAAGTTTGGAGCTTATACAAACTGAGGCATGATTTAAAAAATAAAACTAATATTTTTTTTATATGATCAATTCTTTAGAAATCCCTTTATGAGAAATCTAAAGTGGATCTTTAAGGAAAGTCAGCCTTCTGTGATAAATAACAATAGTCAATCAATCTATTTAGTTAAATCTGAAAATACAAAAACTTAAAATTTCATAATAAAATTATGCTTACCTGCCACCACTGATTCTCTGCATTGTCACTGCCTGGCACCTCTACACCATAGCACTGCAGAGCAAAATACAGTATTGCTACAGCAATATGTTGTGCTTCATAGCGGAGGCAAAGGTCTCCGTGATAGCTGTCCCTGAGAAGAGCCCAGGAAGCTGTGGCAATAGGAGTGCGATCCCAGCTGTGCCGATTCATCCAATTTTTTGTAGAAATCAGATAATGCAGAAGATACTACAAAACAAGAAATGGATTAAAAAGAGAAAAAAAGTACTCAGAGAAATAATTTCATAAACCAAATGCACATGATGTCAATAAACTTCTATTCCAATATGCAACTACATTTTAGATTGCTATAAAAGTTGTTTTTAAGTATTTATAATGTTGCAAAAGGCAGCAAAAGATACAAAAGATCTCACAACTGTATACTTAAAATATGTTAACTCTTTCTAACTAAATTCTTGTAAAAAATATTTTCCCAATAATATCAACCGAGAAACGTTTATATATTGTAAACAATTTCTGCTGTTTTTGGATGGCACATCTAATCATTGTTATAAAGTTAATATTAAACCAAGGGGTTACTAAAACTAAATTTTAGGCTCTCAGGTTTACTACAGAACACATTACAACCTAGTGTTAAAAACATTTTTCATACAAATTCTAGTGCTGTAGTAATTAAGCTCAGAATTGAGGAAAGAGAGAAAAGTCACCCCTAAAGTACTATGCAGTATTTTTATATTTTGACCAATATTCATTGCGACAATTACATGCATAACAAACTGTGTAAGCTCTTTGAAGTAGCCGCCAAGCTGTCTGCTGACCCATTTGTCTAAAATCTGTATTTCATACGTATTTCTATGTATGAAATACACCTTTGTAATTTGTTAACTTTCCTCACTGTACTTTATTCTACTTTGTAAATAGCTCTACAGATGTGAGTGCTTTATAAATAAAGTATTTTATTATTATTAATAATAATAATAATAGTGTAATGGGCAGTAGACTATATTTATAATATGATGTTCATTTTATTGTGAGAACATGAGATATTTTACATAATTTGCAAGCAAATCACTATATGGCCTGACCTCTCACTTCTGCTTTGAAAATATTTAATTCTTTGGGTTACTAGTTTTCCTTGCAACCTTTTCTCTCTTGACCTGGCTTCATACAGGAACTGAAAGTAGGTAGATGAAGTGCAGTCAAACACTGAACGGGTGGTGGTGTCCTACTAAAGCCTAAACTTTTGTGCATGAGTTCTCTGGTCATTGCAATGGTATGCACACATCGTCTTACAGCGACATCTTCATTCATCTTGCCCAAACGACACCTAGAACCTCAGTAAAAAGGAATCACTGAATCTGTACAAATCCATCAAACCAGTTTAATTATTGGTCAAAACTTAAAAATCAACATTCTAAAAGAATGTATTTAAAAAATATATATTTCTTGCAAAATTAAAGGGATATGTAAGCGAGTTGGTTTTCAAATGTTTCCTAATAAACATCTACTGATTAGTAGAAATATATGTAATATATTGAAAAGTTGAATGTACTAACATATTTATATGCTAGGTACCTATATCTGGATGTGCACACCCCTAGGAAGCTTACATAAAGTGTACTCTGCAGGGTTCAGTGTGTGAAGTCTAAAGGAAATGATGGTTGCTGGGGTCACTGCTGAAATTGCACATAAGGAGACAGCAACTGCCAGATTGTGATACAAATATTTCAGACTTTACTTCCTCCTGATTGGCCAAATTTTTTTTTCCAATTGTATACCAGTTTAGCCTGGGGTTGGAGGGTGTTAACCCTAAGTTTCAACTGACAGAAATGAAAAGATATTTTGCTAACTTCAAGCTAAGTGTTTAAATGCTTATATTTGGTATTTTATCATACACTACTAATTCTCTATTCCTCTATCAGATGCATTAAAAATCCAGCTCACTTACATATCTCTTTAAGATGGACAGAGATGATAAGGGCATCTAACTCATAAAACTTACAGAGCCTGAACCCTCTACAAACAATTAATACAATAATATACTACTGTACATAATGTATATATTGTTTATAGAGGGTTCACACTTTTTAGTGATACATATTTTTCTTGCTATTTATTATCAGTTGGGAGTTTTGAGGTTCAGGAATGAAGCAACATCTAACCTAAGTAATAATTATAATAATAATAATATTATTATTTTGACAAATGGTATTTGAGTGTATAGTAGCATCCATAAATATTTTTTTAGACTGGTACCAAGTCTATTTGGACATTTAGCTGAGACACACAATTACAAAATGTAAACAAATGAATTCAGATTGACTTACTTTGTGTGGGTGTTTAAAAGAGACTCGAAAATTTAATAGTCTAAGCATTAGTAATTCCAGATGTACAATGCTATCTCTCAGTTCCCAAAACTGTGTATCTACTTCCAGAGGCTCACTTCCTGGATTTAAGTACCTGCGTATGAGAAGAAATTTATAACATATAGAAGAGAGCAGAACAATATGACAGTGATATATAACATGATCACCTGTAAACAAATACATAAAATTGTTAGGGTACTTTTTGTTCGTTGTTGATCTCAAAATGTATGCTTTGTTTATACTTTTTGGTAATATGGCTAAGCATTTCTTCTAAACAGCAAAAAGTAACTTTTTAAAAAGTTGTAAAAATATGGACTACTTCTGGATTTCTACCTTGTCATGGTGAATGTGCTTGTGTACTTTAATGTAGCTGTGAGTTATACCATGTATGGTCACCCAAGATGGCCAGGTCATAGAAAAGTGGTCGTACAAATCGCAGTCGACTGGAGAAGGAACTGTCAACCGAGTCCAGTAGCTTTGTCAAGATAACCTTATAACCGAGTACAGCCAGTGACATAACATAATAAATACCCTCTTCCAACAGCCTCAGAGACGACTCTTCATATGGACATCACCAAATGGACAATATAGAAATCAGATTGACAATATACTAAGCAGATACAAAATAAATAACTTCATCTGTGAAAATGCAGTGGAGGTAAATAATAGATTTAAAAGGGCCATTTATGTCACTATAAGTGCTCTTCTTTATGATTTTTTGCTGATGAAAAAGGCACCCAATTCTAAAATTATTTTGACATGTTATAAAAGAGAACTTTACAGTGGTGTGCTCCAAGTTGTGCTGAATTAACTAGCCCTTTAAAGGGACTAGGCATTGTAGACAGAATTTTGTGACACAGTCCAAGAATATACCCAAAAGAAAGTAAATTAAGAAGGCAAACTGACAGATTGATCAAGCTTTGAAAACAGCCCAATAAAGAAGAAGGTAGTGAAGATAGGAAAATATTTGTCCACCTGAATTCAAGAGAATAGCAAGAAGAGACAAGGAGACATTCTATAATGAACGATGTAAAGAGATAGAAGAAGATAACAGAATGACAAAGTCAAGAAATCTCTTCAACAAAATCGGGGATCTCAGAAGGATCCTTTCATGTCAAAGGGTGTGTGTTAAAAAAAACAGAAATGGTAGGGATTTAATAGAAGAAGATCACATAAAGAATTGATGGAAGGAATACACAGATCTATACAGGAAGGACCTTACCAGCACTAATAACCCTAATAGTTTATCCAATGAGCTAGAGCCAGACATCCAGAAGAGTAAATTGAGATAGGCCCAATAAAACCTTTGCTGATGGAATGCTAGCTGAACTGTTTAATATCCTAAAAGATGATGCTGAGAAGTTGTTGACTGATTTATACCAACAAATTTGAAAAAGTCAACAATGACCATAACATTAGATTTGAAAAGTCCAGTCTACATACCAATACAAAAAAAGGCGGTGTAAAAAAATGCTCCAAATATCGAACACTTGCATTCATTTCACATGACAGCAAAATAATGCTTAAGATCCTGCAAGCTTGGCTCAAAAAATATATGGACTGGGAACTACCAGATATGCAAATTGCCAATGTTCATTGGAAAAATAGAAAAAGCAAGGGAACAAAAAAAATGTACTCCTGCTTCATAGACTAGCTTAAAGCCTTTGACTGTTTGGATCACAACAAAATGTGGCAAGCTCTTAAAAAAATTTCATCCGCCTCCTGAGGAATGTGTATGTGGATCAGAACCTAACATGCAACAACAGAATGGTTCAAAATCAGGAAAGGAGTGTGACAAGGTTGTATACTGTGACTTGTTTATTCAGCTTATACACTGAATACATCATGAGTAAGTGAGGAGGAACTAAAAGGACCTATTGATGAGGGTGAGAGAAAAGAGTGCAAAAGCTGGCATGCTACTCAACGTTAAAAAGATGAAGATCATGGCAAACCGCAATCTCAGTTTCTGGGAAATAGATGGGGGAATAAGTAGAGGCAATGACAGATTTTATTTTCCTGGGCTCCAAGATCTTTGCAGATGTTGAATGCAGCAATCCAATAAAAAAAAAAAATAATTATATCTACTTCTGGTAAAGAAAGCTATGGCAGGTCTGGACAAGCTATTAAAAAGAAATATATTCATGGTTAGAACTATGGTATTTCCAGTAGTAACATACAGATGAGAGAGCTCTACCATCTGTAGAGCGCAGTAAAATTGAAGCCTTTGATTTGTTTTGTTGGAAAAACTGCTTAGTCCTTTGGGCTGAAAGAAGATCCAATTGATTATTAATACATGTATCAAGCCAAACAAGCTCAAATATTGTGGCCATATCATGAAAAGGCATAGTCACAATTTTACAAAATGTTATTTCTTGCTATTTAAAAAAAGGGGTGTCTGCTTGTTAATGTAATAATAAACTACAGGAAAGATGCCCTGTGCTGGTATGGGAAGGAAAAAAAAGTTACAAAAATGGTGGTTTGTGCAGAGAGATAGAGGTATATTTATGTACACAACTAATAAATCATTGGGGAGAAACCATCCTCTTTCTTTTACCTTTCTTGTCCCTCGCATTACAGTTTATATTCATTCACTGTCCATGGAAGAGGTTTAAGTGCCACTTTTCTCCTTTCTCACGGACAACCAGTATCAAATATGTCCTTTATGCACTATCCTGACAATTACTTTAACACTTTCTGTCTGGCTCCCCTACTTTCTCTTTTTAAAGATCCTTACCCTTATATTTGAAAAATTCCAACATTTCATAAGATATCTGCATTAGGATTGCAGCTGAAAAGATTCTCCCACTTTTGTTCTGCTCACAGTATTAAGGTTGGTTTTACTCACAGTGATGTCCAATTCCCTGAACTAATTTTTTATGGGTCTCTACTCAGTTTCTAACTTTGTTTACTCACCATTTATTCTCTCTGGCAATTGCCTCTTAACTTCAAGCCTTACCATCTTCCAAGAGAACCTTTAGAAACCCACAGCAATTCTCTGCCTCAACAAAACTATGTCTTGTCCTGAGGTGGATACCTCACATAACAACATTAAACTAATTTTAGTTCTAGATTAGGGGCTACCATCTCCATCCATTATGTATTTTGTAGGCATTCACCTTCATAAGTACTACTGCACCACTGATCTTCTACCACTATAGTTTAATATGACAATTTTATACGTCTATCCTATTTTTATCACAGTCTCCAGTGTTTGAGCAAAATACCATCGGATATGCTCAAATACTGGAGACTGTGATCGAAAATTAAAAACACTGTCTGAATCTTTCAAACAAAAGGGTTACAAACCCTGTATGACTTGATAAAGAGAGGTTAAGCCTCTCGAAAGCTCGTCATCATAAATAAGACGTTTGTCCAATACAAAAGGTATCAAATTATATTGCAATACTCATTATTAATATATATATATATATATATATATATATATATATATATATATATATATATATATATATATATAGTCCACCCATATTTTGATCATGCAAAATAAAATAATGTCTACTACCTGTGGCACACATTAATAATGTCTCTTGTCCTCAGGTGCTGCTCCTCCACCTTTCCAGCCAGATAAATTGCAGACATAGCCACTAAATGTGGATCATAGCACTCCAGGCTGGTCTCATGGAAAAACTTGTGGTAAATTGTGCAGGCTGTTGCTATTGGGATGGAATGCATCCCCAACTTAAC